>JAZGQO010000007.1:35522500-36772500 GCA_036850965.1 Patella caerulea
TGATTGAGATTCGAGTCAGCCACCTTAATAAAGCTACATCTTAGACCACTTTGAAGTTACTTTGTTCACGGACTGAAATAGCAGGGAAACGTGTTTGCAGCCGTCAATTATACCAAAATTTTCTTTTGGCTTGGGAGGGGCGGGGGCACAAGGAAGACCAACACAACACTCTGTAAACCGGACATTTTTTCGGGCATTTCGGGTTCTGCACCCCCCCCCCCTTAACCGTCATAGAGCCTATACGCCTATGATAGAACTTATGATACTGAATGATAGATCTGCTCCCGATAGAACTATATTAATACTTGGGATGTGTTGCGAACATTTAAATAGTTCATCAATAACACCGCCTATATTTCTTACCGTTTTCTAAAATACAATATTAGAGCACTGGTATCTTGTATAATACAGTCAAACTGGGAGAAAGTATTGCCATCTTTTGTTTTGGTTGATTGGTCACAATGTTTGAAAACGTTGACCTATATAAGTGTTACGTAACAGATGAGGTGTATACTACACTTGATTGGTGTCATAAAGGAATAAACTAATTAACAAGCTTCATGGATTATTTCTTTCAACTAAAATGTGTATTAGAATTTGCTGTCTGAATTACAGTTGTTAATTTTGTTTAAAGATTTATTAATTAAATGTTTTCGATAACTTGAAAAGATAGGTTGCCAGGCAACGAAACATACGCCCACAACAGCTAAATCGTCCGGGCAGTCAACAAGGGTTGTCGCATATTTTTACTAATTTCGGTAATGAAACATTTGTAATACACTAAAAACTGATTAAGAGTAACAACTCATTATGTAATTATCAGAAAATCATTAGAATTTGATTGCTTTTTATAAAGTTTTACCCCACGCTAACAATTAGTATATACATGAAACATTTAATATCATGGATTTAGCTGTTCAGTTATCCAAATTCATTGAAAATCAAAATACTTGTTCGTTTCAACACCTTAAACTCTATGTATCAATCTGAAGTCAATCGGATAGTAACTTTGGCCTCTATAGCGTCACAAGAATTTTTGAAGTTATCAAGGGAGATAACTCTGGCAGTAATTATTTGAAATCGCTGAAAATCAATAGGCTTCTTCGTCTCATGACCTTAAACACTGTGTATAAATCTAAAGTCAATCGGATATTGACTTTGGCCTCCAGAGCGTCCACAAGATTTTTTGAGGTGATCAAGGGCCATAACTCTGGCACTAACTATCGAAAATCGCTGAAAATTAATAGGCATCTTCGTCTTATGACCTTAAACACTGTGTATAAATTTAAAGTCAATCGGATATTAACTTTGGCCTCTAGAGCGTCCACAAGATTTTTTGAAGTGGTCAAGGGTCATAACTCTGGCACTAATTATCGGAAATCGCTGAATATCAATAGGCTTCTTCGTCTTATGACCTTAAACACTGTGTATCAATTTGAAGTCAATCGGATATTAACTTTGGCCTCTAGAGCGTCCACAAGATTTTTTGAAGTGATCAAGGGCCATAACTCTGGCACTAATTATCGGAAATCGCTGAAAATCAATAGGCTTCCTCGTCTTATGACCTTAAACACTGTGTATAAATTTAAAGTCAATCAGATATTAACTTTGACCTTTAGAGCGTCCACAAGATTTTTTGAGGTGATCAAGGGCCATAACTTTGGCACTAATTATCGGAAATCGCTGAAAATCAATAGGCTTCTTCGTCTTATGACCTTAAACACTGTGTATAAATTTGAAGTCAATCGGATATTAACTTTGGCCTCTAGAGCGTCCACAAGATTTTTTGAAGTGATCAAGGGCCATAACTCTGGCACTAATTATCGGAAATCGCTGAAAAACAATAGGCTTCTTCGTCTCATGACCTTAAACACTGTGTATAAATTTAAAGTCAATCGGATATTAACTTTAGCCTGTAGAGCGTCCACAAGCAATTGTGGACGCCGGACCGACGGACAGACGGACGGACGGGGGCGACGACAATATACGACCACATTTCAATGTGGGCGTATAAAAAACGCGGAAAATGAAAAATAAGGCATGTAAATAGAATACATAGAAACGTGTATAGTTAGTAAAATTCACTGAAACCAGTAACTAACTCTCTCTCGATACAGGCGTATCTGTTTTATGGAATAATCTACCAGTAACAACATTTTGATTTATAGTATTATCATTAATTTGTCACCTTTATTTCCAAAACCTCTCCCCGATGTAGATAATAAATTTGATTTGAATTATTTCTCCGTGTCAGTTGGAAACATAATTGTCTAAGGTCTAATTGAAACTTTGAAGTTTAAATCAAATATTAAATCGAATTAGGAAACAGGTAAATGTATTTTTGCATAAAATTACAATGCTGTTTGTTTAAAATCTGCATTGGACTATTCATGATCTATTTCCCACATAACAACATGACGTTACTTTTACGTAAAATTTACGAAAAAATGGTCAGTCATTTTACCATCAGTTTGCTCATCTACTTAATGAAAATTTAACGTCAGGAAATGATGTTAATTTAACGTAAAATTTACGTCATTTTTACGTTATATTTACGACATTTCCTGACGCAAATCTAACGTCAAGTTTACGTCATATTTTGACATAAATCTAACGTAAAGCAATAGTTAGATTTGCGTCAGAAAATGATGTAAAAATAAGGTAAAAATGACGTAAACTTTACGTTAGATTAACGTCATTTCATGACATTACATTATCGTTAAGAAGATGAGCAAAAGGACTGTAGTCTGGCCAACAATTTTGACGTAAATCTGACGTAAATATAACTTCAATTTTTGACGTTAATCTAACATGATTAAAACTAACCGACCATTTTGGGGAAATCAGGGTCATGATCCTCAGAGTAAAATGTTGGCTCAACTAACCTGCAGACCCGGGATTGGTACATGCATTGACTGAGAATCAGGATTTCAGAGCAGTAGGACTTTAAACCCCATTTCATTTCATTATATATCTAACATTAAATTTTAAAATTTACATCACTTTCTTTTGTAAATCTTTAATGAGTATGTAGAAATATAACCCTTGAAATGTTAACAGTCAACCAATAACCATTTGAAATCGCAAATTCATACAATTACAACAAAAAGTCAACATAATATCTAAATTTTATTTTAAAATTTTTCAAAAAACACAATTGTTAACAGTAACCATACATCGTGAAATGGTGATAATTGACAAGAATACAAACAGAGTGACCATACACAAACCATAACTATAAACATTTGTCTCGACAGCAGGGCTACGGCATACTCTTATATCTTATATAAAATTCCATCAAACTGCCAAGAAATGTTTCACACACACATCAAAGTGTACGCAGTACCTTGTTTTTTGTCCCATTCGTATGACTAGTTACCTATCCATGTCAGGTCCTCTGTGCTGCATCACTGACATTTGAAAATGTTCACGAAAAAGGTCTAAATTAGTCTTGTGAAAGTGTGGATATGCATATCAGAAAGGAAAACTGGGATATTGGCCAAATTTGGCCAAAACCTTTACGTGTAGCCTCTATCTTGTTTGCTCGAGGCATTGATGGAATGAAATGAAATGAAATGGGGTTTAACGACTTATTCCGACGTGGCTAATGAAAATCGACATACTCTATACAGTGTGCCATCAGAGAATTTTGTCCAGACAGTGGCTAAGGCCTACTCCTATATCGCATTCGAACTGCCTCGTGATCTTTTACATGCACACCAATGTGTACACAGACGCTCGGTCATTCATACCATCCAAACGACTAGACAGCTTTCCTTGTCAGGCCCTCTGTCTTGAGGTTGGACACTAGATCACTGCATTGGCTGAGAAAGTTAATCCAGATTTTCCAGTGTGGTTTCCCCAAATCAGTGATGTAGGGCGGAGGGCCTAACAAGGACAATGGTCCAGTCATTCAGATGGAAGAAAAAAAAAACTAAGGTCCTGTGTACACATTTGTGTGCGCGTAAAAGATCCCGGTGGCTAAGTGCATAAGGCGCTGGTTCGCTACCCTGGAGGTTGGATGTTCGATCCTTGCATTTGCCGAGAGAGTTCATCTAGATTTTTTCCGGCGTGATTTCCCCTTGTCAGTGATGCAGAGGGAGGGCCTGACAAGGACAGCTGCCTAGTCGTTCGGATGTAACGAAAATCCGAGGTCCCGAATACAAATTGGAGTGCATGTAAACGATCCCTTGGCAGTTGGAATTCGGTATAAGAGTAGGCCGTAGCGCCGCTGCCGGGGTAAAATTTCCCTCATAGTACACTATATGGCGTATGCCTGTCTTCCATTAGCCCAGGTTAGGTGCAAAAGAGTATGACGTTAAACCCCATTTTATTTCATTTGGTAGTTGGAATTCGATTATAAGAGTAGGCAGTAGCCCTGTCGTCCAGACAAAATTTCTCTCATAGCACACTGTATAGCGTATGCCCATCTTCATTAGGCCATATCATTTCACACCTGTTTGAGAAATGAAGACGGTCATATACCATCCAGTGTACTATGAGGGAAATTTTGTCTCGACAGCAGGGCTACGACATACTCTTATATCTTATATCAAATTCCATCCAACTGACAAGAAATGCTTCACACACACACACATCAAAGTGTACACATTACCTTGGGTTTTTGTCCCATTCTTATGACCTATCCATGTCAAGTCCTCTGTCCTGCATCACTGTCAATTGAAAATGTTCAAGAAAAAGGTCTACATTAGTCTTGTGGAAGTGTGGATATGCATATCAGAAAGGAAGACTGGGATATTGACCATATTTGGCCAAAACCTATACATGTAGCCTCTATCTCGTTTGCTCAAGGCATTGGTGGAATGAAATGAAATGAATTGCGGTTTAACGTCCTATTCTGTGGCTAATGAAAAGGGACATACTCTATACAATGTGCTATTGGAATTTTGTCCAGACAGTGGCTAAGGCCTACTCCTATATCGCATTCGAACTACTGCCTAGGGATCTTTTACATGCACACCAATGTGTACACAGACGCTCGGTCATTCATACCATCCAAACGACTAGACAGCTTTCCTTGTCACGCCCTCTGTCTGGGGGTCGGGCACTAGATCCCTGCATTGGAAGTGAAAGTTCATCCAGATTTTCCAGCGTTATTTCCTCTTGTCAGTGATGCAGGAGGGCATGACAAGACAGCTGTCTATTCATTCAGATGGTACAGAAAAACTGAGGCCATGTATACACATTGGCATACCCTTGACAGTTGGAATTTGATATGAGTTTGCCATAGTGCAAAATTTCCCTTATAGCATACTGTATGGCGTATGTCCGTTTTCATTAGCCCAGTTCAGAGCAAAACAGTAGGTCATTACACTCTATTTTGTTTCATTTCATTTGGCTAGCCACAAAACTGTTTTTTCACCCAAGACCACATAAATACTTTATTTCGCACTTGTCATTTGTTATTATATCACAGGAGGTTAATGCCTTGAAATCCCCGCTCAAAGTTTTGTAAAAGTTATTAGCACTCGCTGCCAAGCATGGAACTTAAAGCTATAATATTATCAATTCAAACATGTATCAACAAGTCTTCCTGTGGTCCAACAAATATTTTGATAGAAATTTTTTATCAAATGTGAATAAATTGGTTAACCAGTTGCGGTTAGTTTTTTGTTTCAAATAGCATATCTACATTTATTAAATGTATATGAAAACAGCCTTGATTCCCTTGTCATCGTGAGAGTAGGGTGGATGAGAGCACTTTTCATCATAACGTCCACCGTCATTGAGTCCAGTGCAGGGCTTCCACTTCAAAATTTTCCCAACCGGTCATTTTTCTCACGGAGAAAGTGGTGCTATTTTAAGCACATAATAAGGAGCCAAAAACTACATGCTATCGGAATGTCGATCGACTTTAATTGGGTCAAGGACAGTCACACAAAAAATCAACCTCAGATCGACATTTATATACCCACCCACCTATCCCCCTAATAAATAAAAGAACACATGTAATCAATTATTATCATTTAGTTATTTATACATTCATAAAGTATAACAATAACAAGATGCATTCATTTATCAAAAGTACAGTATTTTCTTTATTTGTTTACGACATCACCCGTATATACTCGTCGGTTTCTACAGGATTTCCATTTCTGTAAAGCACGTGTCGGTTGAAATTCTCATTAATTCGTCAAGATTTTTCATGCACAAGGAACATCGTAACTTGGTTTTAATTATGTTTTGGTGCTAATATCCCGGTTCTCAGTGGCGTACGTGACAATATTCGGCGGTTGACTATTTTCTCCATACACGGGGGAAAAAGTAGTTCCGAATGATTAGCACACGTAAATAATTCAAAGTGATACACATGTACAATAATTAACATAATTCTTAAACTTATCAATTTATTAACTCGTATTGATATTTTAAGAGCTCAAATAATATCGTGCTCGTATTTTAACTCTATAACATGTAAAGATATTTGCACATATTTCAATATGGCGGCGATCGTAAAAGCTCATTGTTTTAACCAAATGACGTCTACCGATTGTTATATAAACGGAATAAATGGATTAAAAACACCTGGGAATACATATTTTTGTGTGGGAATATCATATCTTAACCACAGGAATATTTGTAACCATTTAGTAGAGAATTTACGGCTGACTTTGTTTTTCGGGGCGGAACTGTCATCCTCGTGGTTCGATGTTGAAGAAGGGGAATCGGATTCATTGACAGCAATATCATCATCTCGCTTTCTTTTGTTATTCTGGGAGGTGAGGAATTTCAACATTTTGAAATGATATATAGAATGCTAACATTCTTGTATATATATATATCATTTGCAAGATTGACATGATTAACTCTTCTGATCAAGTGAAGACATCAAAGAAAAGTTTTTAATTTGTTTGATGTTCAAACAGTGAATTGCCGCACGAATGATGAAAGTCGGTAAATATGCTGTAACAACAACTCAAGAATGATCACGCTCACAGTATTACTAATTATAAAACAAAACAAAACTAAGTAAATTGATTAAATGTTGAGCTTTTAATCTGTTTGATGTAGCGCCTATGTTAATTGTGATTAGAGCAATATACACAAGGATAATTGATTGGCAGTGGTTTCCATTTGTGGGCTACTGAACACTGTTAATTTTATTATACCCGATAGTTTACATCACGCCACGCACGGAGTTTCGTCGTCTCCCGGATTTTATGATTTAGCACAAAATATGCTATTTTTCCGGCGTGCAAAATGACCTACGGGTCTAATCCAGATTCGGTCATTTTCCAAAGCCGTAGGTCCCGACCGGCATATACGGCCGAAATGGAACCCATTTGGTATGGCATTGATCCTACATTTGTACATGACAAGGAGTAAGCTGGTGTCACCTGGCTACCATTTACGTAAATAAAGCCTTCAAAAAATCTTTTTGTAACTTCTTTCACATTAGTGCCATCAATATTGCTCAAATTTAGGATCTGTAAAAAAAGATTTTGCTTAGAGATAGAATAAAGACCATATTCAAAGAATACATGAGAATTATTCAGTCTACACTGTCATTATGGATGAAATGCAATGAAACACTGTCAATTTGAGAGTTATCAGTAAAGTCTGAAGCTCTCAGTCAATATTTCTGCTCATTTAGGTGTTTAAGATTAGACAGGAGTGAGGCCAAAAATGGTGTAAAAATGTGGAAGAAAAAACTTTACTCTGTACATTCAGGGAAGTGAAGGGCCATCACGTATGTAAAGACAGTTGTTATGGCTATATATTATAGGCCTATATATAGAAATGGTTATGCAGGGTTTTTTTTTACAAAAAAAAATTGAAGTAGGCTGTATATATAGACTAAGACTACAATTGTATTATGTGTCATTACCACTGTTGAATAATACATAAAGTTAAAAATGTTTGATTCTTGTGACTTTGAAACAAGATTTTTTTCCATTAAAGTAGTTTAGATTGTGTATAAATCGTGCAGCTACAAAGTTTTACATTCAGAAAATAACAGGCCATCTAATCTTGTGACTTTTTTTTACCGTTGTTTTTGTTTAGCATTTTACGGTGATTGTGTAAAATTGTCAACTACTATTACTTGCTGAATTTGTAGTTCTACAAATTATATTTTGTATGTAAAAAAGACACTTACTTTCCTATATGCTTCTTCTAACTTTAAATCAGGGCACATTTCTTTTTTGTGTGAATAAATAGTATTTTTTCCAAAATCTCCGATATTCTATTATTTTGGGCGCCATTTTGCTATACCCACAATTCCGTTCGCTTTTATTATTCACCAACACGGAAGCCGTCTATACTTTATATTAGCTATACTTAATATTATAAGAATAATCCAATAGAGAAATTTTAATTTTCAGATGTCTTTTATCGGGGACGATATATGTCGACTAGATCTATAGATTCCGGTTCGAACTGGTTCTTGACTCAAAGTGAAAGTCTCGTAAAATGTGTTTTCGGATGAATTTGATTGCACATTCCAATTCACCCATTATATTATACGAGGTCCTATATACAATAAATTTGATAAGCTTTATATTTGTCGGGTTTTACACCTTTTATATAATAATAAATACAAGCGTAAAATTTTAAAAATCTGATATAAACAAACCAACGAACGAGGCTGGTCGTCATGGCCTCTTTCATAAACAACCACCTAATGACATCTTTATGTACAAATTACAAGAATTTAAATCATTAAATTTAATGTTTTAATCAGATAAGATTCATTCTAAGAACATTGGGTCATACAAAATGAAAATACAAGATAGGCTGGCACTGCCAGGCAGGATACGCCCACATTTTTGAGAGATGGATAGAGAACAAGCAATACCGAAAGTGATTTTTCCTACATCATTAAGTCCTGTATTTCATACTGTATTGGGAGCAGCCATTTTGTTGGTCAGTTCCAGTCCGATATTCATGAAATTCGAAGCCGACAATGATTATGGTGTGACGGTACACAACCTAGAAATGTGACTTTTCGTCAAAATCGGATAAGAATTGTGACCCGTATAGAGTCCACAACCATGATGTACTATATTTTTACACTATGGTCCGTAGGGTGTAACGGTGATCGAGTCAAACGTTTTTTTTAAATCGGATAATAATTGTGACCTCCAGAGGGGACCATAGGCGATTTTTTCGGACAATCAGGGGCCATAATTCAGGAAGTTATGATCCGATATGCGCAAATAACAACATGAACCAAGATCTTTGGGTTATAACCATGCATTTCAAGTTTCATCAAAATCGAATTAAAATTGTGACCTATACAAGGTCCACAACCATGATATACCATTTTTTAACAGTATTCGCGTACAAACGACGGCCATTTTGTCTGTCAATTTTGGTCCGATTTTCCCGAAATTCGAACTCAAACCTTCCTTAAGGTGTAACGGTGATAAAATCAAACGATTCTTTATATCGGAAAATAATTGTGACCTCCAGAGGGACCACAAACTAAAAAGATAGGCTGGCCCTGCCAGGCAGGATACGCCCACATTTTTGAGAGATGGATAGAGAACAAGCAATAACGAAAGTGATTTTTCCTACATCATTAACTCCTGTATTTCATACTGTATTGGGAGCAGCCATTTTATTGGTCGGTTCCAGTCTGATATTCATGAAATTCGAAGCCGACAATGATTATGGTGTGACGGTACACAACCTAGAAATGTGACTTTTCGTCAAAATCGGATAAGAATTGTGACCTGTAGAGAGTCCACAAACATGATGTACCATACTTTTACACTATGGTCCGTAGGGTGTAACGGTGATCGAGTCAAACGTTTTTTTTTTTTAAATCGGATAATAATTGTGACCTCCAGAGGGGACCATAGGCGATTTTTCGGACAAACAGGGGCCATAATTCAGGAAGTTATGATCCGATATGCGCAAATAACAACATGAACCAAGATCTTTGGGTTATAAACATGCATTTCAAGTTTCATCAAAATCGAATTAAAATTGTGACCTATACAGGGTCCACAACCATGATATACCATTTTTTAAACAGTATTCGCGTACAAACGACGGCCATTTTGTCTGTCAATTTTGGTCCGATTTTCCCGAAATTCGAACTCAAACCTTCCTTAAGGTGTAACGGTGATAAAATCAAACGATTCTTTATATCGGAAAATAATTGTGACCTCCAGAGGGACCACAAGTTAAAAAGATAGGCTGGCACTGCCAGGCAGGATACGCCCACATTTTTGAGAGATGGATAGAGAACAAGCAATACCGAAAGTGATTTTTCCTACATCATTAAGTCCTGTATTTCATACTCATACTTTATTGGGAGCAGCCATTTTGTTGGTCAGTTCCAGTCCGATATTCATGAAATTCGAAGCCGACAATGATTATGGTGTGACGGTACACAACTTAGAAATGTGACTTTTCGTCAAAATCGGATAAGAATTGTGACCACAACCATGATGTACCATATTTTTACACTATTCGCGTACAAACGGCGACTATTTCGTCCGGCAATTTTGGTACGACTTTTACGAAATTCGAACTCAACCTTTCCTTACGGTGAAACAGTAATATAATCAGAGTTTTTTTTTTTTTAAATCAGATGATAATTGTTCGAGAGATAGACAGAGAACAAGCAATACCGAAAGTGATTTTTCCTACAATCAAAGGCCATAATTCATTAAGGCAATTTTTCGGACAATCAGGGGCCATCATTCATTAAGTTACAATTTGAAATGCGCAAATATCGAAAGGAACCAAGATCTTTATGTTATAAACAAGCATTTCAGGTTTCAACAAAATCGTATTAAAATTGTGACCTCTACAGGGTCCACATCTTTGATATATGATATTTTTACACTATTCGCGTACAAAAGGCGGCCATTTTTTTCTGGCAATTATGGTCCGATTTTCTCCGAAATTTGAACTTAACCTTCCGTAGGGTGTAACGGTGATAGAGTCAAACGTTTTTTTTTTAAATCGGGTAATAATTGTGACCTCCAGAGGGACCATAGGCGATTTTTCCGACATCTGGGGCTATAATTCAGGAAGTTACGATCCGATATGCGCAATTAACGAAAGGAACCAAGATCTTTGGGTTATAACCATGCATTTCAAGTTTCATCAAAATCTCTACAGGGTCCACAACCATGATATACAATTTTTTAACAGTATTCGCGTACAAACGGCGGCCATTTTGGTCCGATTTTCCTGAAATTCGAACTCAACCTTCCTTACCGTGTAACGGTAATATAATCAAACGAGTTTTTTTTAAATCGGATAATAATTGTGACCTCCAGAGGAACCACAAGCTAAAAGATAGGTTGCCAGGCAACGAAAGATACGCCCACAACAGCTAAGTCGTCCGGCAGTCAACAATGATTGTCGCATATTGTTTCCTTTGTCAGTTAGGAGAACATTTACAACACATGATAATCTTATTACGAGTAATAGCCCATTAAGTAATTATCAGAAATGATTAGAATAGTTTTGATGGTTTGTCTCGAGGCCTTCGTCAACAAGATATTTCAAAGAGATCAAGTGCCATAACTCTGGCAGAAATTATCAGATATCACTGAAAATCAACAGGCTTCTTCGTATCATGACCTTAAACACTGTCTATAAATTTAAAGCCAATCAAATATTAACTTTAGCCTCTAGAGCGTTCACAAGATTTTACAAAGTGATCAAGGGTTATAACTCTGGTAGTAATTATCGGATATCACCGAACATCAATAGGCTTCTTCATGCCCTTAAACGCCGTGTATAAATTTAAAGTCAATCGGATATTAAAAATAGCCTCTAGAACGTTCACAAGATTTTTTAAAGTGATCAAGGGTCATAACTCTGGCAGTAATTATCGGATATCACTGAAAATCAATAGGCTTCTTCGTATCATGACCTTAATTAAACACCGTGTATAAATTTAAAGTCAATCGGATATTTACTTTAGCCTCTAGAGCGTTCACAAGATTTTTCAAAGTGATCAGGGGTCATAACCCAGGCAGTAATTATCGGAAATCGCTGAAAATCAATAGGCTTCTTCGTCTCATGACCTTAAACATCGTGTAAAAATTTAAAGTCAATCGGATATTAACTTTAGCCTCTAGAGCGTTCACAAGAAATTGTGGACGATGGACGGACGGACCGACAGACGGACGGGAGCGACGGCAATATACGACCACATTTCCATGTGGGCGTATAAAAAGGCGATTTTGCGTATAATCAGGGGCCATAATTCAGGAAGTTTCAATCCGATAAGCGCAAATATCAAAAGGAACCAAGATCTTTGGGTTATAACCATGAGTTTCAAGTTTCATCAAAATCGAATTAAAATTGTGACCTCTACAGGGTCCACAACCTTGATATACCATTTCTCAACAGTATTTGGGTACAAACGGCGTCCATTTTGTATGGCAATTTTGGTCTGATTTTCACGAAATTCGAACTCAACCTTCCTTAGGGTGTAACGGTGATATAATCAAACGGTTTTTTAAATCGAGTAATAATTGTGACCTCCAGAGGGACCACAAACTAAAAGATAGGTTGCCAGGCAACGAAACATACGCCCACAGCAGCTAAATCGTCCGATTAAGAGTAACAACTCATATTAGTATATACATGAAACATGTAATATCATGAATTTAGCTGTTCAGCTATCAAAATTCATTGAAAATCAAAATACTTGTTCTTTTCAACACCTTAAACTCTGTGTATCAATCTGAAGTCAATCGGATGATAAGTTTGGCCTCTATAGCGTCACAAGATTTTTTGAAGTTATCAAGGGAGATAACTCTGGCAGTAATTATTTGAAATCTCTGAAAATCAAAAGGCTTCTTCGTCTGGTGGCCTTAAACACTGTGTATAAATTTAAAGTCAATCGGATATTAACTTTGGCCTCTAGAGCGTCCACAAGATTTGTTTAAGTGATCAAGGGCCATAACTCTGGCACTAATTATTGGAAATCGCTGAAAAACAATAGGATTCTTCATCTCATGACCTTAAACACTGTATAAATTTAAAGTCAATCGGATACTAACTTTAGCCTCTAGAGCGTCCTCAAGCAATTGTGGACGCCGAACGGACAAACGGGGGCGACGACAATATGTGGTCGTATAAAAAGGTGATTTTTCGGAAAATCAGGGGTCATAATTCAGAAAATTACGTTCCGATAGGCGCAAATATCGAAAGTAACTAAGATCTTTGGGTTATAAACATGCATGTCAAGTTTCATCAAAATCGGTTCAAAATTGTGATCTCTATAGGGTCCACAAGCTAAAAACGTGATTTTTCGTAAAATCAGGGCCATAATCCATGAAGTTTTGATCCGATACATGCCAATATCGAAAGTAGCCGAGATCTTTTGGGGATAAACCTATATTTCAAGTTTCGTCAAAATCAGATAAGAATTGTGACCTGTAGAGAGTCCACAAACAAATTGTGAACGGACAGAGGGGACGGACAGAGGGGACGGACAGACAGGGGCGAGGACATAATACTTCCACATAAAAATGTGGGCGCATAAAAAGTCAATTTTGCGTACAATCAGGGGCTATAATTCATGTAGTTAAAATCCGATATTATCCGTTGAATATCAAACGGAACCAAGATCGTTGGGTTATAAACTAGACTGGTGGCCAGTCTTCTCCACACACCAAAAATTGGCCAGTCCTCTCAAAAAAAAAAACGAAAAAAAAACGTAATCTCTAGAGACTGGGCAAATAGAGCTTCATTCTCATCTAGTAGGTCAATCTGCATTATGTAGGTCGTGTGACGTCGTGCACGGGATTACTGCATTTGCACTGGCAAACTGGTGTAGGTGCGAGATGTTTGTTGTGGATAACAGTTATTGTTATTTAGTGATACTTTGACGATCTAAGAATTTTGTTGACGGACAATATCTGTCGAATGAACGGATACAACGTATGGGATGAGGTGAATGAACATAAATAATTACACACGACATCATTATAACAACTTAACGAAGCCAGTTCATGCGTATCGGGACGAAGCCGAATGGAAACAAAAACGTGACATCAGCCCGCAGACGGTTTCAGCATGACTGCTTTGCACTCCATTCGAGACGCATGATTCATGAAGGTAAATATCGAACTTAATTTATCTTAGACATCACATTTACAAATTTGTGTCACGTGACTCGGGGCTTGCTTGACAACTGTCAATCATTCCAAATAAGGAACAACGTAAAACAGGACAAGAAACGCCCATTTTATTGTGAAGCTCGCAAATTGTCCAGTCTCTGGTGCTGGTTACAGGTTTACTCAAATTTTTTTTTTTATACAAATGGAAACGAAAGTGTTGGTTTACTAAAAATTACTACTTTTATATAAATCGAAATGTAAAATAAATAGAAGAGACTGGGCCAGTCTAGTTATAAACATGCATTTCAAGTTTCATCAACATCAGATTAAAACCTATATACCATATTTTTACACTTTTCGAATGCAAGCGGTGGCCATTTTGTCCATCAATTTTGGTCTGATTTTCACAAAATTTGAACTCAACCATCATTACCATGTAATGGTGATATAATCAAACCTTTTTTCAAATCCGATAATAATTTTGACATCCAGATGGACTACAAGCTAAAAAGGGCGATTTTTCTGACAATCAAGGGCCATAACTCAGGAAGTTACGATCCGATGGTGGAATCATTTTTCTTTAATCGATAATGGATACTAATACTACGACCACAGTAAGATGAGCACTTATTTGGTGCGCATTAATTTTTTATATTCATCTTTTTTATTCGTACTTCACATCTCAGGTTAATTAGCATTCGCCCTGTTAACACCTGAAGCTCCAGTGATCCAGTGTTCCAGTGTTCCAGTTTTCCAGTATTCTATTCTATTCATCATGGACCCGATCGTCAAAGTTTACCAAGTGCCAGAAGAGGAAACAAGTCGCATATCATACCACGTGGCGGTTAGTAGCACGGATAGATTAACCCACAGAGGAATCTTGAAGTGCCTGACCGACCTACTCGGCAAGTCGGATGATATACTAACTATCTACCTAAAAGGCGACGAAAGGAAAAATGAAAGGACTGAAGAAGTGAAATACAAACTCCTAGAAAAAGAAACACATACCCTCATGGGTACCACATATAATTTCCACAAGCGCTTCAGTAAAGTAGTCACACTCACTGTATATGACTTCCCTGTATCTTACTCAAAGAACGATAAAGAAAAAGACATACCGCAAGTAATAATACTGAAAGCACACTACGGAGACGCCAGAGTGAGAGTTGTAACCCCAGGCCAACCTTCTTCATGCTTTAGATGCGAAAAAGTCGGCCACTCTCGAAAAGAGTGCCCTCTTCGAGGCCCAGAGAAGAAAAAACAGACAGTTCCCAAAGTACTCCCTCCAGTCCAAAACAGTAAGCCTCCAGTACCAGGAGCAAAGAAATCAGTTATTAAAACAGTAACCCAGTCTCCGCCAGCCGAACCAAAAGCACCAAAACGAAGAAGAGAGGATGGAACCAGATCAACATCGGAAACTGCAGAATTCAAATTTGCAAAGCCAAGACCACTTCCAATAAGAATAAATGAAAACAGTTTTGAAATTTACGAATGCAGCTACCATCCCTCAACTACACCTCACGACAACAGTGCTTATCGAAATAATTACAGTATATGCAGTATCCACAGCATCCCTACAACACCAACAACGTTCGACTGAAGATGATGAGAAAAAAAAAAAAAAAAAAAAATATGTATATAACACGTGATTGTTTGCGATATCACTTCGGTGGAAGAGGACATAAAATAAGGCGACTTCACACACATTTACCGATTTTTGATGTTTGTCAATGGTGGAATCATTATTCTTTAATCGATAATGGATAATAATACTACGACCAATGTAAAATGAGCAATTATTTGGTGCGCATTATTTTTTTTATATTCATCTTTTTTATTCGTACTTCACATGTAAATAACCGTAATCAAAATGCCACGCATGGCATATTAAACGGTCCGTCCATTTCTAAAGCCCTCTTGGAGAAATTAAACGCTGTACCATTAAATTAAGCAATAGTACTAATTAAACCATTTTTGTAATTTTTAAACGATTATAATCAATTATCAAACGATGTTTTAAAATTAAACTCTATAATATCTTTTAAAGCCTAAAAACCCCATTTTAAACAATGCCAATATACCAGTGCATTGAATCGCAGGTTAGTCTTAAAATAACAGTTTATGTCTATTGGACCTTAAACCCCATTTCTCTATTTATCCAGGCGTATCTGTATCCTCCCTAACACAAGGAAATCATTGTACTTTACTTGAAAAGTGGGTTATGTCTATTTACCTATAGGGGTTTGGGTGGTCGAATGGTTAACACATGTGTATTGCATCATGTGGTCTGTCATTGAATCAAGTGGCATGGTTTTGATAATTTGCACCATATGTTAGTCCCAAAATGACCCTGTTCGAGTCGATTTGACGTTAAACCCAATTTTTCTCTCTATTCACCAATAACCATTCAGAAATCTAAATGTAATTGCAACCAAATGTAAAAAAATCAGCACAGTTTAGCACACAACAAATGAAATGAAATGAAATGGGGTTTAACGTCCTGCTCCAAAAACGAGCTAATGAAGATAGACATACGCCATACAGTTTTCTATGAGGGAAAATTTTGCTAGGGCGGCTGTGCTATGGCCTACTTTTATATGACAAATTCCAACTACCAAGGGATCTTTTACGTGTACACCAATGTGTACATGACCCCTTGGTTTTCCATCCCATCTGAACGACTAGACAACTGTCCTTGACAGGCCCTCTATGCTGCATCACCAGACCAGAAAATCTGGATGAACTTTCTCGAGCGTTGCAGGGATCGAACACCTGACCCCCAGGCGAGCAAGTCTGCATCTTACCCACTTGGCCACGTCATCCCCCAAAAATTATAACAAAATGTACTACAAGTATCTATACTTTATTCTAAAAGGTAAATATATAATGTAATAGAATAAAACAGACATTCAAATTGAAACAATTTATTCACAGCACTATGGTGGACTATGGTTGCCATAGCAAATAAATATTATTTTGATAAAATTTTATATTATTTTGATAAAATTTTGTATTATTTTTTAAATTATTTTAAATTCTATTTATTGTTATTTTCTTTTATTCATTTAAATAATTATTTTATTTTATTTTTTTTTTTAATGTGTATTTATAAAAAAAACTTTTTTTTATTTCATAAAAAACTTTTTTTTTTATTTTATAAAAAACGTTTTGTTTTGTTTTTTCATTATTGTTTTTTTTTATTTCATAATTTTTTTTTTTTTTTATTTCATATAAAAAAAATTTTTTTTTATTTCATAAAAAAATTTTATTTTTTATTTCATATTTATTTTTTTTATTTCCCTAAAAAAATTTTTTTTTATTTCCATAAAAGTTTTTTTTTTAATTCAGAAAAAACTTTTAACACGTTCCCTTCTTTGCCATATTGTCCTGGTTATCCAGTCGCGAATTGTATCTTGGAGTTGTCTCCCTTAGTTGTTGTTACCGGTTGTTCCAGTCTATTGTTTACTTTCGCTTCAGGCGTGAGTTTTGAAGTAAGTGCTAAATGATATGAAGCCGGGACGATTTTGCTAAATAGTATAAAGCGAGTATAGTTTAAGCCCCGCCCTTCTGTTGTTTAGGCCCTTCCCACTTTTATGAAGGTTAAGGTTGCAGGGGGCGGTTTATTATTATTATTTTATGATGAACATAAAACTTATTCTCCCTGAAGTTGAGAATATTATCGTTGGATCTGTCTCTGAGGCAGGACGATTTCCAATACCACCTAATATGTCTAGAGAAGTATTTCAATCTGATGAAAATTTTAATAAGTTTGTCGAAAATTTTGAAGTTAATTCCAAAACACGTTTTGTCGTGTCATATAACAGAAATTTTAATTTAACAAGTACAGTAATTTGTTTATAACTCAGTTGCGTTCGGAGCCGTGTGCGTATTTTTAATATAACAGAAACTTTAATTTAACAGGTACAGTAATTTGTTTATAACTCAGTTGCGTTCGGAGCCGTGTGCGTATTTTTAATTTTTAAAATTTATGTAATCACTATAAAGCCAGGTCGATTCGGTTCTATGTGGCGTATAAGGCAATGATGATTTTCTCTATTTCTAGGATATATAGATAATATTTTTAATTTATATAATAAAATCATTCAAATATCCTTTTTTTAAAAAAAAAAATTAATTGAACAAAAATACTCCACAATACTTTAAAGCAAGGCCGATTGGGTTATATATATGGTATAAGACAACCATTTTCTCTATATGTAGAATATAGAGGATGATATTCTTAATTTATATAATCTTATCATCTTAATATCGATTTTATTTTAATAGAAATTAAAAATACTCAAAAATCTTTTAAACATAGAAAAGATTAACTATAAGGCGAACCGATTGAGTTCAATGTCCGGTATAAGGCAATGATTATCTCTACTTCTGGGATATATAGGGTCATATTCTTAATTTATACAATAAAATCACCATATCTTTTTTTATAGGAAATTAATTGAAATAAATAACCCAACATCTTTTACACATAAGAAAAAGACTCACTGTCATTGGGTTCAATGTGCCGTATAAGGCAACGATTTTCTCTATATCCAGGATACATGTATATAGGAAAATATTCTTAATTTATATAACAAGCCAACAGTGAGGCTGATGTCCCCCGCCGAAATCCCAAAATAAATAGACGACACATATTAATTAATCGCACATTTATTTTTTTCAAACATATCAAGCAATGAAACTGTACACGAAGTATCATCCCAAAGTGTTTTTATAACGAAAAATGCTAAAACCAACGAAAATATGAAAATGTACCGTAGATTGACTTGGCCCCTCTGGCCAAGGGAAAGGGCCCTCGTGTCCAAGTCAATCGTTTCTATACACTGTTACTGTCGAATCAATTACTAAATGAGAATGCAGTCATTGTATTGGCATAAAAATCATCAATCAAGATGAACCTAAGTTATCTTGTCCCAAAGTATCAACCAATCAAAATGCTTATCTCTGCTTACCCTAAGCGGAAAATGCTCATCTTCGAACTCCATCAAGGCATTGACCTAATAAGCATATACACCAAGTTTGAACATTTTAACTCAATTAGAAGGAGAGTTATTGTGTTCCAAAGTCTCGACTACTCTCGACCAATCAAATTGCGTATCGCTCAGCTTACCTTGAGCAGAAAATGCTCATTATCGAACTTAGTCAAGGTATTACTGTAATGAAACTATACACCAAGTTTCATCACTCTCACTTAATTAGAACTAAAGTTATCGTGTCCCAAAGCATCAACCAATCAAATTGCTCATCTCTGCTTACCCTAAGTGGAAAATGCTCATCTTCGAACTCCATCAAGGCATTGACCTTATAAGCATATACACCAATATGAACATTTTTACTAAATTAGAAGAAGAGTTATTGTGTTCCAAAGTCTCGACCAATCAAATTGCGTATCGCTCTGCTTACCCTAAGCGGAAAATGCTCATCTCCGAACTCCATCAAGGCATTGACCTAATAAGCATATACACCAAGTTTGAACATTTTAACTCAATTAGAAGGAGAGTTATTGTGTTCCAAAGTCTCGACCAATCAAATTGCTCTGCTTACCCTTAGCGGAAAATGCTCATTATCGAACTTAGTCAAGGTATTACTGTAATGAAACTATACACTAAGTTTCATCACTCTCACTTAATTAGAACTAAAGTTATCGTGTCCCAAAGCATCAACCAATCAAATTGCTTATCTCTGCTTACCCTAAGCGGAAAATGCTCATCTTCGAACTCCATCAAGGCATTGACCTAATAAACACATACACCAAGTTTGAACATTCTAGCTCAATTAGGAAGAGAGTTATTGTGTCCCAAAAAGTGTGACGGACAGACGGACAGACGGACAGACAGACAGACAGACAGACAGACAGACAGACAGACGGACGGACGAACCCATTTTAATAGTCCCCCAACTTTCTTCGAAAGGCGGGGGACAATAAAATCACCCTAATTTCTACAAAGCGAGGCAAATATTTTCTCGTTTTTTGATTGGAAATTAATTGAAAAAATACTCCAACATCTTTTAAACATAAGAAAAAGACTCACTATAAAGCGAGGACGATTGGGTTCAACGTGTGATATAAAGCAACGATATTCTATATATCTAGGATATATAGGATAATTTTCTTAATTTATATAATCAAATCGCCATAATATAGATTTTATTTTAATAGAAATTAATTGAAAAATATACTCCAAAATCTTTTAAACATAAGAAAAAGACGACGATTGGGTTCAATGTGTCATATATTTCTAAGGCAACGATTTTCTCTATATCTAGGATATATAGGATAATATTCTTAATTTATATAATCAAATAACCCTAATATCATTTTGTGAATGGGAATTAATTGAAAAAAAAATACTCCAACATCTTTTGAACATCAGAAAGACTAACTATAAAGCGAGGACGATTGGGTTCTATATGTGGTAAAGGGCAACCATTTTGTCTATATCTAGGATATATAGGATAATATTCTTAATTTAGATATTCAAATCACCCCATTATAGTTTTTTTTAATGGAAATTAATTGAAAAAATACTCCACAATCCTTTAAACATAAGAAAAGAATTCGTTATAAAGCGAGGCTGGCTTGGTTCCATGTATGGTATAAAGCAACGATTTTCTCTATTTCCAGGATTTATAGGGTAATGTGCCTCATTTATATAATAAAGTCAAGCTAATATCGCTTTTTGAATGGAAATTAATTGAAAAAAAATACTCCAACATCTTTTTAACATAAGAAAAAGACTCACTATAAAGCGAGGCCGATCGGGTTGAATGTGTGTTATAGGACAACGATTTTCTCTATATCTAGGATATACAGGATAATATTCTTGATTTATATAATCAAATCACCCTAATATCGTTTTTGAATGGGAATTAATTGAAAAAATACTCCAACATCTTTTAAACATCAGAAAAAGACTCACTATTGAGTTCTATATGTGGTAAAGGGTAACCATTTTGTCTATATCTAGGATATATAGCATAATATTCTTAATTTATATAATCAAATAACCCTAATATCATTTTTGAATGAGAATTAATTGAAAAAATACTCCAACATCTTTTGAACATCAGAAAAAGACTCACTATAAAGCGAGGACGATTGGGTTCTATATATGTGGTAAAGGGCAACCATTTTGTCTATATCTAGGATATATAAGATAATATTCTTAATTTAGATATTCAAATCACCCTAATATAGTTTTTTTTATGGAAATTAATTGAAAACAAGCCAACAGTGAGGCTGATGTCCCCCGCCGAAATCCCAAAATAAATAGATGACACATATTAATTAATCGCACATTTATTTTTTTCAAACGTATCGAGCAATCAAACTGTACACGAAATGTCATCCAAAAGAGTTATAAAAAGAAAAATGCTAAAACCGACGAAAAAAATGAAAATGTACCCTAGTTAGGGGGACCCAAAAGGCAGACAAAAGGGCCCCCACGCTTGACAAAAGAGACCCTCTGGCCAAGGGAAAGGGCCCTTGTGTCCGAGTCAATCGTTTCTATACACTGTTACTGTCGAATCCATAACTGAATGAGAATGCAGTCATTGTATTGGCATAAAAAATCATCAATCAAGATGAACCTAAGTTATCTTGTCCCAAAGTATCAACCAATCAAATTGCTCATCTCTGCTTACCCTAGGCAGAAAATGCTCATCTTCGAACACAAAGTCTCGACCAATCAAATTGCGTATCGCTCTGCTTACCAGGCGCGGATCCAAAATTTTTTGCAGGGGGGGGGTCAAGGTTTGATAATTGCTTAACTAATTGCGCTCAACCGATTAATTTGGTAAATTAGATTCAATTTGGTTCATTCTGACGTATTTCCGGAAGGTAAATTCCAAAATTACAGGTCTAAATCGCCAATAAAATCGCATAAAAAAAATTTCAAGCCTGAGCAGGGGGGGAAGGGGGGTCCGGACCCCCTGGACCCCCCCTCTGGATCGGCGCATGCTTACCCTGAGCAGAAAAGGTATTACTGTAATGAAACTATACACCAAGTTTCACCATTCTCACTTAATTAGAACTAAAGTTATCGTGTTCCAAAGCATCAACTAATCAAATAGCTTATCTCTGCTTACCCTAAGCGGAAAATGCTCATCTTCGAAGTCCATCAAGGCATTGACCTAATAAACACATACACCAAGTTTGAACATTCTAGCTCAATTAGGAAGAGAGTTGTATGGTATAAGGCAACGATTTCTCTATTTCCAGGATTTATAGGGTAATATTCCTCATTCATAAAATAAAATCAAGCTAATATCGTTTTTGAATGGAAATTAATTCAAAAAAAATACTCCAACATCTTTTTAACATAAGAAAAAGGGTCACTATAAAGCGAGGAAGATCGGGTTGAATGTGTTTTATAAGGCAGCGATTTCTCTATATCTATGATATAAAGGAAAATATTCTTGATTTATATAATCAAATCACCCTCATATAGTTTTTGAATGGGAATTAATTGAAAAAAATACTCCAACATCTTTGAAACATCGGAAAAAGACCCACTATAAAGCGAAGACGATTGGGTTCTATATGTGGTAAAGGGCCACCATGTTCTCTATCTAGGATATATAGGATAATATTCTTTATTTATATATTCAAATCACCCTAATATAGTTTTTTATGGAAATTAATTGAAAAAATACTCCACAACACTTAAGAAAAGTATTCGCTATAAAGCGAGGTTGACTGGGTTCCATGTATGGTATAAGGCAACGATTTTCTCTATTTCCGGGATTTATAGGGTAATATGCCTCATTTATATAATAAAATCAAGCTAATATCGTTTTTTGAATGGAAATTAATTGAAAAAAATACTCCAACATCTTTTTAACATAAGAAAAAGACTCACTATAAAGCGAGGACGATCGGGTTAAATGGGTGTTATAAGGCAACGAGTTTTCTCTATATCTAGGATATATAGGATAATATTCTTGATTTATATAATCAAATCACCCTAATATCGTTTTTGAATGGGAATTAATTGAAAAAATATTCCAGGATCCTTTAAACATCAGAAAAAGACTCACTATAAAGCGAGGACGATTGGGTTCTATATGCCGTAAAGGGCAACCATTTTGTCTATATCTAGGATATATAGGATAATATTCTTAATTTAGATATTCAAATCACCCTAATATAGTTTTTTTATGGAAATTAATTGAAAAAATGCTATACAATCCTTTAAACATAAGAAAAGAACTCGCTATTAAGCGAGGCCGATTGGGTTCCATGTATGGTATAAGGCAACGATTTTCTCTATTTCCAGGATTTATAGGGTAATATTCCTCATTTATATAATAAAATGAAGCTAATATCGTTTTTTGAATGGAAATTGATTGAAAAAAAAAATACTCCAACATTTTTTAAACATAAGAAAAAGACTCACTATAAAGCGAGGACCACTGGGTTCAATGTGTGGTATAAGGCAATGGTTTTCTCTATATCTAGGATATATAGGATAATATTCTTAATTTTTATAATAAAATCACACTAATGTCGTTTTTTGAATGGAAATTAATTGAAAAAAAAAATTCTCCAACATCTGTTAAACATTAGAAAAAGACTCACTTTAAAGCGAGGACGATTGGGTTCAACGTGTGATATACGGCAACCATTTTCTCTCTATATAGGATATATAGGATAATATTCTTAATTTATATAATCTAATCACTTTAATATTAATTTTATTTTAATAGAATTTAATTGAAAAAAATACTCCAAACTCTTTTAAACGTAAGAAAAAGACTAACTGTAAAGCGAGGACAAATGTGGTACAAGGCAACCATTTTCTCTATATATAGGATAAAGAGAATAATATTCTTAATTTATATATTCAAATTACCCTAATATCGTTTTTATTATGGAAAGTGATTGAAAATATACTCCACAATAAAATCCCTCTAATATCTCTATTTTATGGAAATTAATTGAAAGAAATACTCCAAATTTCTTTTAAATATAAGATAAAGCGAAACCGATGGGTTCTAATTCTATGTGTGGTATAATGCGATGATTTTCTCTATTTCTAGGACATTTAGGATAATATTCTTAATTTAAAATAATAAGATCACTCAAATTTCGTGTTTTTTTATGTAAATTATTTGAAAAGGTATTCCAAAATCTTTTAATTGAAACAGACGCACTTACAGCGAGGCCAAACAAATTAATATTTACAAGTAGATCCAACATCTGATTTTAGCCTCTACTATACATAATGTCAAGGCCGTACATTGAACTGTCAATCAAATTGACTGACATGTTCCTCGCTCTATATCGTCCTCGCTTTATATGATTTAGCATTTTCCGTTTTGAATACTAGTTTATTTGGGCCTAAAAAACTTGTTTTGAGCGAGTTTTTTTTATATTGTGTATGCAATGTTAAGAATCAGAAATGGTCAGTGGAAACATGACCTAGAACTGAGGGATTGTTTAGCAACTTATGTAGCTAGAGGACTTCGACGACATGAAATAATTGACTTTGTTCAAGATCAATTTCGCGAATACTCCTGGAGTCTGCGATCTCTAGATCGCCGAATGTCATTTTTTGGTATTAAATATACAGACTATACCATTGATATTGGGAGATTAAGGAATGCAATACAGGAAGAACTCCAAGGACCTGGGCGCCTTTTGGGATATAGGGCAATGCACCAAAAAGTAAGAGAGGTGGGTGAGATTTATTATGTTATTATTTTATTATATTGATATATAATTATGCATTTTATAGCCAAACTGGGATGAGTTTTCTTATAATTCGAGTCTGTAACCATGGTTTAAAATTGGGATGAGCAGTCTTTTATCTTGGGATGATAAACTTTCAATGGCATTTAGTAATTGTTGAATTAGAGTATGTCACAATTCTATGGAATACAATTACTGCTTATTACTGAGCGACGTTCCAACTTGACTTCTCTAGGCCGAGATCAAGCTGGCCCTCAGTTGCTCCAGCCTTCACTTGGAGATAACACCCTTCACTAACTGCGAATCACGCCAGCCCTCAGTCCCAAATTCGCTGGATGATCAAGACTTCAGTAAAATCACGTGCTTGATATGGGCTAATCCCAGCCTTCGATAAATAAAATGAATTGAAAGTAGTCTATTTTTAGTAATCCATTTCTTGGTTAAAAATAAAAATGCTTTTATCTTTTCTAAAGTTTGTAATCATGAATGTGCCAGAAAATAACAAGTATATTTAGAGAGCCATAGAAACTTACTTTCCGGTGATGTATGGAGCAATAACTGGAATTTCGTATTAAGACACGTATTTTGACATAAAACACTCGCCCCACCCCACCACTCTCTTTAATTCAGCTAGTGAAGGCAACCAAACATGTATCAATTTTAATTTAAAAAGTATAATTTATATGTATTCAGCCGAAAATAAAACAAATTCATTTCAATAGAGGATTAACTTTACTTTTAGGTATAGAAACACGAAATTTTGCCTTACCCCCCCCCCCTTTCACTTTACCATTAAACTTTTTTTTTTAAATTAAGTAAATATAAATGTGCCAAACTTTTTTTATATATTTGAAAAGAGAAATATATGTGCTTTTCAGTGATATGAAACATGATATCTGGAATTTCGTATTAAAACCCGTATTTTTATTTTGAATATCCCCACCATTTAAAAGAATTTTGTTTCACTCGACTTTGATCATCTATCAAAATAAGTAAATATGAATGTGCCAGAAAATTATTTATATATTTGAAGAGATCATTCAACAAGCTTTTCAGTGATATATAACATAATGGCTGGAATTTCGTACTAAGAACCGTATTTTGGCATTGAATACCCCCCCCTCCTTCATAATAGAGTTTTTACCACCCAACTTTGATCGCTTATTAAGGTAAGTAAATATGAATGTGCCAGAAAATTATTTATATATTTGAAGAGAGCAATAAACAAGCTTTTCAGTGATATATAACATAATGGCTGGAATTTCAGGGCTGGCCACGAATAAATTGATGGCGAGCAGATGACTGCTCTCGCAAATTTAGGTTTGGGCGAGCAGGGCGAGCAATAAAAATTGCTCACGTAAAATGTTGCTTGCGTGAGCACACTTTTTGTAAAATTGTTTCAATTTAAAATCAATCTGTTGCCTGGATACTTTTGTTAAATAAATAATGACAAAGCTGTTTAAAGTTTGTAATTTTTTTTTTTTTTTTTCAATTCTTTATTGACATGATAGTACTATTACTATGATTTGGCACTAGTATAACAAAACAACAAAATAAACGATTGAGCAACAAAATTGCTATTCCTGGCACAGAGTTCGCAGTAAACATGTAGGGTGTGACCATCGCTTTTCTGTTTTTGACAGTCATATACTCTTTTTTATAATCAATTTCCGTACGGATTTCTTCACCCTACGACAGATAAATGTGGATAGGTAGGGCAATCAGGTTTCCTTTAACCAATTATTACGCTTAGATTTAAAATTATACGACTGCACAATGGAATAAAAACCGAAGTTCTGATAAAATAAGAAATACCGATAATTATAAGTTCGAAACGTGTTCATTTAGCGTGAAATGCCAAATCATCCGGATGTAAACATTCTTTACTTTAGATTCGATTATCACACGTTTGTTACTGGTGTTCGTAGGAAAACCAGTCATGACGTTCAGGTATAAAGTGTATTTTTAGTAACACAACTCATTAGCCAATCAAATTTAAGGACGAAATGCCGCGTGCAGCTTGATGAATCTCTGTTTGACAGACGAATTTATGACGTTATTGACATTGTTGGATTAGTTTAGGCAATAAACATGTGAATATTTTGATTATTTTTACAGGTTTTTCCTAAAATTTTGCGCGAGCAACGAACAGCTCGCGTAAATCTACCTCTACGCGAGCACAGCGCGAGCGCGAGCAACTGCTCGCGTCTCGTGGCAAGCCCTGAATTTCGTACTAAGAACCGTATTTTGGCATTGAATACCCCCTCCTTCATAATAGAGCTTTTCACCACCCAACTTTGATCGCTCATTAAGGTAAGTAAATATAAATGTGCCAGAAAATTATTTATATATTTGAAGACACCATTAAACACACTTTTCAGTGATATATAACATAATGGCTGGAATTTCGTACTAAGAACCGTATTTTGGCATTGAATACCCCCCCCACCACTTCATAATAGAGTTTTTCACAACCCAACTTTGATCGCTGATTAGGGTAAGTAAATATGAATGTGCCAGAAAATTATTTATATATTTGAAGAGATCATTAAACAAGCTTTTCAGTGATATATAGGATAATGGCTGGAATTTCGTACTAAGAACCGTATTTTGGCATTGCATACCCCTCCACCCTTCATAATAGAGCTTTTCACCACCCAACTTTGATCGCTTATTAAGGTAAGTAAATATGAATGTGCCAGAAAATTATTTATATATTTGAAGAGATCATTAAACAAGCTTTTCAGTGATATATAACATAATGGCTGGAATTTCGTACTAAGAACCGTATTTTGGCATTGAATACTCCTCCCCCCCTTTCTTCATAATAGAGTTTTTCACCACCCAACTTCGATCGCTTCTTAAGGTAAGTAAATATGAATGTGCCAGAAAATTATTTATATATTTGAAGAGAGCATTCAACAAGCTTTTCAGTGATGTATAACATAATGGCTGGAATTTCGTACTAAGAACCGTATTTTGGCATTGAATACCCCCCCCCCCCTTCATAATACAGTTTTTCACCACCCAACTTTGATCGCTTATTAAGGTAAGTAAATATGAATGTGCCAGAAAATTATTTATATATTTGAAGAGAGCATTCAACAAGCTTTTCAGTGATGTATAACATAATGGCTGGAATTTCGTACTAAGAACCGTATTTTGGCATTGAATACCCCCCCTAATTCATAATAGAGTTTTTTTACCCCCCGCCCCAACTTTGATCGCTTCTTAAGGTAAGTAAATATGAATGTGCCAGAAAATTATTTATATATTTGAAGAGAGCATTAAACAGGATTTTCAGTGATATTTAACATAATGGCTGGAATTTCGTACTAAGAACCGTATTTTGGCATTGAATACCCCCCCTCCATCATAATAGAGTTTTTTACCCCCCCCCCCCAACTTTGATCGCTCATTAAGGTAAGTAAATATGAATGTGCCAGAAAATTATTTATATATTTGAAGACACCATTAAACAAGCTTTTCAGTGATATATAACATAAGAACCGTATTTTGGCATTGAATATCCCCCCCCCCTTCATAATACAGTTTTTCACAACCCAACTTTGTCGCTGATTAGGGTAAGTACATATGAATGTGCCAGAAAATTATTTATATATTTGAAGAGATCATTCAACAAGCTTTTCAGTGATATATAACATAATGGCTGGAATTTCGTACTAAGAACCGTATTTTGGCATTGAATACCCCCCCCCTCCTTCATAATAGAGTTTTTACCACCCAACTTTGATCGCTTATTAAGGTAAGTAAATATGAATGTGCCAGAAAATTATTTATATATTTGAAGAGAGCCTTAAACAAGCTTTTCAGTGATATATAACATAATGGCTGGAATTTCGTACTAAGAACCGTATTTTGGCATTGAATACCCCCCCTCCTTCATAATAGAGTTTTTTACCACCCAACTTTGATCGCTTATTAAGGTAAGTAAATATGAATGTGCCAGAAAATTATTTATATGTTTGAAGAGAGCATTAAACAAGCTTTTCAGTGATATATAACATTATGGCTGGAATTTCGTACTAAGAACCGTATTTTGGCATTGCATACCCCTCCACCCTTCATAATAGTGTTTTTCACCACCCAACTTCGGTTGCTTTTTAAGGTAAGTAAATATGAATGTGCCAGAAAATTATTTATATATTTGAAGAGAGCAATAAACAAGCTTTTCAGTGATATATAACATAATGGCTGGAATTTCGTACTAAGAACCGTATTTTGGCATTGAATACCCCCCTTCCTTCATAATAGAGTTTTTTTTACCCCCCCCCCCAACTTTGATCGCTCATTAAGGTAAGTAAATATGAATGTGCCAGAAACTTATTTATATATTTGAAGACACCATTAAACAAGCTTTTCAGTGATATATAACATTATGGCTGGAATTTCGTACTAAGAACCGTATTTTGGCATTGAATACCCCTCCCCCTCCTTCATAATAGAGTTTTTACCACCCAACTTTGATCGCTTATTAAGGTAAGTAAATATGAATGTGCCAGAAAATTATTTATATATTTGAAGAGAGCCTTAAACAAGCTTTTCAGTGATATATAACATAATGGCTGGAATTTCGTACTAAGAACCGTATTTTGGCATTGAATACCCCCACCCCTCCTTCATAATAGAGTTTTTTACCACCCAACTTTGATCGCTTATTAAGGTAAGTAAATATGAATGTGCCAGAAAATTATTTATATGTTTGAAGAGAGCATTAAACAAGCTTTTCAGTGATATATAACATTATGGCTGGAATTTCGTACTAAGAACCGTATTGTGGCATTGCATACCCCTCCACCCTTCATAATAGAGTTTTTCACCACCCAACTTCGATCGCTTCTTAAGGTAAGTAAATATGAATGTGCCAGAAAATTATTTATATATTTGAAGAGAGCAATAAACAAGCTTTTCAGTGATATATAACATAATGGCTGGAATTTCGTACTAAGAACCGTATTTTGGCATTGAATACCCCCTCCTTCATAATAGAGTTTTTTTACTCCCCCCACCCAACTTTGATCGCTCATTAAGGTAAGTAAATATGAATGTGCCAGAAAATTATTTATATAATTGAAGACACCATTAAACACGCTTTTCAGTGATATATAACATAATGGCTGGAATTTCGTACTAAGAACCGTATATTGGCATTGAATACCCCCCCCCTTCATAATAGAGTTTTTCACAACCCAACTTTGATCGCTGATTAGGGTAAGTAAATATGAATGTGCCAGAAAATTATTTATATATTTGAAGAGATCATTAAACAAGCTTTTCAGTGATATATAGCATAATGGCTGGAATTTCGTACTAAGAACCGTATTTTGGCATTGCATACCCCTCCACCCTTCATAATAGAGCTTTTCACCACCCAACTTTGATCGCTTATTAAGGTAAGTAAATATGAATGTGCCAGAAAATTATTTATATATTTGAAGAGATCATTAAACAAGCTTTTCAGTGATATATAACATAATGGCTGGAATTTCGTACTAAGAACCGTATTTTGGCATTGAATACCCCCCCCCCTCCTTCATAATAGAGTTTTTTACCACCCAACTTTGATCGCTTATTAAGGTAAGTAAATATGAATGTGCCAAAAAATCATTTATATATTTGAAGAGATCATTCAACAAGCTTTTCAGTGATATATAACATAATGGCTGGAATTTCGTACTAAGAACCGTATTTTGGCATTGAATACCCCCTCCTTCATAATAGAGTTTTTTTACTCCCCCCACCCAACTTTGATCGCTCATTAAGGTAAGTAAATATGAATGTGCCAGAAAATTATTTATATAATTGAAGACACCATTAAACACGCTTTTCAGTGATATATAACATAATGGCTGGAATTTCGTACTAAGAACCGTATATTGGCATTGAATACCCCCCCCCTTCATAATAGAGTTTTTCACAACCCAACTTTGATCGCTGATTAGGGTAAGTAAATATGAATGTGCCAGAAAATTATTTATATATTTGAAGAGATCATTAAACAAGCTTTTCAGTGATATATAGCATAATGGCTGGAATTTCGTACTAAGAACCGTATTTTGGCATTGCATACCCCTCCACCCTTCATAATAGAGCTTTTCACCACCCAACTTTGATCGCTTATTAAGGTAAGTAAATATGAATGTGCCAGAAAATTATTTATATATTTGAAGAGATCATTAAACAAGCTTTTCAGTGATATATAACATAATGGCTGGAATTTCGTACTAAGAACCGTATTTTGGCATTGAATACCCCCCCCCCTCCTTCATAATAGAGTTTTTTACCACCCAACTTTGATCGCTTATTAAGGTAAGTAAATATGAATGTGCCAAAAAATCATTTATATATTTGAAGAGATCATTCAACAAGCTTTTCAGTGATATATAACATAATGGCTGGAATTTCGTACTAAGAACCGTATTTTGGCATTGAATACCCCCCCCCTCCTTCATAATAGAGTTTTTACCACCCAACTTTGATCGCTTATTAAGGTAAGTAAATATGAATGTGCCAGAAAATTATTTATATATTTGAAGAGAGCCTTAAACAAGCTTTTCAGTGATATATAACATAATGGCTGGAATTTCGTACTAAGAACCGTATTTTGGCATTGAATACCCCCCCCCCCACCTTCATAATAGAGTTTTTCACAACTCAACTTTGACCGCTGATTAGGGTAAGAAAATATGAATGTGCCCTAAAATTATTTATATATTTGAAGAGATCATTAAACAAGCTTTTCAGTGATATATAGCATAATGGCTGGAATTTCGTACTAAGAACCGTATTTTGGCATTGCATACCCCTCCACCCTTCATAATAGAGCTTTTCACCACCCAACTTTGATCGCTTATTAAGGTAAGTAAATATGAATGTGCCAGAAAATTATTTATATATTTGAAGAGAGCAATAAACAAGCTTTGCAATGATATGTAACAAAATGGCCGGAATTTCGTACTAAGAACGGTATTTTGGCATTGAATACCCCCACCCCCTCATAATCATAGTAGTAGAGTTTTTCACCACCCAACTTTGATCGCTTATTAAAGTAAGTAAATATGAATGTGCCAGAAAATTATTTATATATTTCAAGAGAGCAATAAACAAGCTTTTTAATGATATGTAACATAATGGCTGGAATTTCGTACTAAGAACCGTATTTTGGCATTGAATACACACCCCACCCTTCTTCATAATAGAGTTTTTTACCACCCAACTTTGATCGTTTATTAAGGTAAGTAAATATGAATGTGCCAGAAAATTATTTATATATTTCAAGAGAGCAATACACAAGCTTTTGAATGATATGTGACATAATGGCTGGAATTTCGTACTAAGAACTTAACTTAATAAGCGATCAAATTTGGGTGGTAAAAAACTCTATTATGAAGGAGGGGGGTGATTCAATGCCAAAATACGGTTCTTAGTACGAAATTCCAGCCATTATGTTATATATCACTGAAAAGCTTGTTTAATGGTGTCTTCAAATATATAAATAATTTTCTGGCACATTCATATTTAGTTACCTTAATGAGCGATCAAAGTTGGGGGGGGGGGTAAAAAACTCTATTATGAAGGAGGGTGGGTATTCAATGCCAAAATATGGCATTATGTTACATATCATTAAAAAGCTTGTTTATTGCTCTCTTGAAATATATAAATAATTTTCTGGCACATTCATATTTACTTACTTTAATAAGCGATCAAAGTTGGGTGGTAAAAAACTCTACTACTATGATTATGAGGGGGTGGGGGTATTCAATGCCAAAATACCGTTCTTACTACGAAATTCCGGCCATTATGTTACATATCAATGAAAAGCCTGTTTATTGCTCTCTTCAAATATATAAATAATTTTCTGGCACATTCATATTTACTTACCTTAATAATGGATCAAATTTGGGTGGTACATAACTCTACTACTATGATTATGAGGGGGTGGGGGTATTCAATGCCAAAATACGGTTCTTAGTACGAAATTCCAGCCATTATGTTATATATCACTGAAAAGCTTGTTTAATGCTCTCTTCAAATATATAAATAATTTTCTGGCACATTCATATTTACTTACCTAAAGAAGCGATCGAAGTTGGGTGGTGAAAAACTCTATTATGAAGGGTGGAGGGGTATGCAATGCCAAAATACGGTTCTTAGTACGAAATTCCAGCCATAATGTTATATATCACTGAAAAGCTTGTTTAATGATCTCTGCAAATATATAAATAATTTTCTGGTACATTGATATTTACTTACCTTAATAAGCGATCAAAGTTGGGTGGTAAAAAACTCTATTATGAAGGAGGGGGGGGGGGTATTCAATGCCAAAATACGGTTCTTAGTACGAAATTCCAGCCATTATGTTATATATCACTGAAAAGCTTGTTTAATGATCTCTTCAAATATATAAATAATGTTCTGGCACATTCATATTTACTTACCTTAATAAGCGATCAAATTTGGGTGGTAAAAAACTCTATTATGAAGGAGAGGGGGGGGGTATTCAATGCCAAAATACGGTTCTTAGTACGAAATTCCAGCCATTATGTTATATATCACTGAAAAGCTTGTTTAATGTTCTCTTCAAATATATAAATAATTTTCTGGCACATTCATATTTACTTATTTTGATAGATGATCAAAGTCGAGTGAAACAAAATTCTTTTAAATGGTGGGGATATTCAAAGTAAAAATACGGGTTTTAATACGAAATTCCAGATATCATGTTTCATATCACTGAAAAGCACATATATTTCTCTTTTCAAATATATAAAAAAAGTTTGGCACATTTATATTTACTTAATTTAAAAAAAAAAGATTAATGGTTAAGTGAAGGGGGGGGGGGGGGGGGTAAGGCAAAATTTCGTGTTTCTATACCTAAAAGTAAAGTTAATCCTCTATTGAAATGAATTTGTTTTATTTTCGGCTGAATACATATATACTTTTTAAATTAAAATTGATACATGTTTGGTTGCCTTTACTAGCTGAATTAAAGAGAGTGGTGGGGTGGGGCGAGTGTTTTATGTCAAAATACGTGTCTTAATACGAAATTCCAGTTATTGCTCCATACATCACCAGAAAGTACGTTTCTATGGCTCTCTAAATATACTTGTTATTTTCTGGCACATTCATGATTACAAACTTTAGAAAAGATAAAAGCATTTTTATTTTTAACCAAGAAATGGATTACTAAAAATAGACTACTTTCAATTCATTTTATTTATCGAAGGCTGGGATTAGCCCATATCAAGCACGTGATTTTACTTAAGTCTTGATCATCCAGCGAATTTGGGAGTGAGGGCTGGTTTGATTCGCAGTTAGTGAAGGGTGTTATCTCCAAGTGAAGGCTAGCGGAACTGAGGGCCAGTTTGATCTCGGCCTTCTCTAGACGTTATCAAGCAATGATAAAATATGTGTAGCCTACACAACAATATATACTTAATGCTGACAAACCAGAGATCTCCCTTAATTTGCCACGTACCTGAAGGGAATCTAATTTGATGAATGATTATAAAGTTTAAACGCTAATAACAACATTCAATAAGACCACTTTAACTGAAAATAAAAACAAACTGATTAATTGATCTTGGGATGAGATGTCTTCTAATCTAACTTGGGATGAGTTGTTTTGGGATGAGTTGTCTTTATACAGTTTGGAGGTACTGTATGCCCACACAATTATTAACAGCGACATATTTCATAGAGCAATGATGACTCTGACTTTCCTCTAACTAAAACCTTGGCCGTAAGCACAAGGAAAGGAGGATTGACTGGCCTTAAATCTGCACTGTTTTGGTCCATTCTTGACATATAATGTATGGTAATATATTATGCATTCATAAATATATTGTTTTGCAAATCCATCACCTAAATGTCCCCAGAGACCTGGTGTATGCAGTTATGCAAGAATTGGATGCTAGTGGATTAGAAGAAAGAGGTGGTGTTGGAAAACCCAAACGTCCAAGGAGGGAAAGGAATTTTCATTCAGAAGTAAGTCTAAAAAGCTCTGTACAACACACTGCCAACATTTCTGGTAATATTTTCAGGAACATCTCAGCAACACACCTAGACAACAAAAATTTGGCCCTGGATACACATGGCAACAATACGACCACATATAGTATATAGGGCAACTTAACAACCATTCATTGCTGGTAGCTGCCGTTTTTATACATTTGTGTGGCTATTTTGTTTTTGTAGAATATGTTTATTCTTGATAATGATATTATTTGTTTTTCAGGGGTCAGACTATACACTGTCATTAGACGGCCATGATAAATTATGCGGCTACCAGAAATCCACTTTTCCCTTGTGTGTTTATGGTGGTCAAGACACCTATAGTGGGAGAATTCAGTTCCTTAAAGTATCTACTAGCAACAATGATCCAAAGATCAAAGGAAAATTCTATCTTGAATATTTATATGAAACTAGAAGTAAGCTATTAAATTATTTCTAAAATTGTAATGATTGTCATCATAAGGTAGTTAGTAGTACATTATAAATGACCTATACTTCAAGTACCCTATGACAGTCTGGTACGAAAAATGAAATATAAATTTCGAAACTATATTCGCTCATGAGAGCAAGACATAATGTCACCACTTTGTTTTAATATCCTTATTACAGTAATATTTTATAAGTTATTACAATAAAGCATTATTGTCATTTTGTTATGGATGATCAAGGCTAATACTTTTACATCAATTGTCAATTGTCAATTGTAAGCATTCATTGTGTAAATTTTATAGATAATGCTTCTAACAAAGACTCGCCAGTATAAATATTTGAGAAAATTGAAATTGATCAAAAATTGTTTCATGCCAAGAAATATAATATTCTAGAAGTTTCATTATTGGCTTCAAATGATACTCAAATTCAAATGTAGCCTAACGTATTCAAAGAAGATTTTCAAGCATTATGTATTTTATTTATGGTGTCCACATTTCGGCTATTGTACCCAGAATATCTAATCCTTTCTTATATCATTACACAATGCATGCTTACAGCAGAAGGTTTAACAAAAAATGTTTTAAAGGGATATGATTAAGCTCTATTAATCGTTATTTATTATTATTTTATAGGATTGCCAATAAGATTACGAGTTGACAGAGGGACAGAAACAGGCGATATGACCACAATGCATTGTTATCTAATTGACAAGTATATTGAAGTTGAGGATGCAACAGATTTCGTTCTATATGGTCCTTCCACTGAAAATAAAATTGAACGGTTTTGGAGAGACTTGCATCACAGACTGGAGATTTACTTCAAAAAACAGATTTCTGGTCTTCTAGAAAATGGAGATTATGATCCATCAAATGAAAAAGATAGGTAATATAATTACTATTATTACTGGAGAAGTTATACCCATCAGTGATATTTTATGCTGATCAACACAATTCAAGTGGAAAATGTGAGCCTTGGCCATATATGGTGTATTATATAGGACATTATATCCACCTGTCCACAATTGATGGTGCCTTTAATGGTATTTTCGGGGGTCCCTATCAATTTTTGGTGTAATTTTGAAACAAATTGTTTGAATAATACCATTTAAATTAACAAAATACAATAATGTACACCTTATATAGACTAAACTAGGTAATCAATTATTTTTACATGGTGGATTTATGGGTAGCCAAGGAGGGTCTCTGTCGTTTTTCACACAATTCTGAACAACTTGTTTGAATTTAGTCCTATTACATGACACAATTTTTGTGTGAAAGCTACTTTGTGGGTGTGTTAACACGCTTTGCGTAACTATCTTGATATAAATCCTTTCTTTGACAATACAGATGACAATTTATGTCTAAATTAGCAAAGTACTCTTAGTATACAGATGTCTAAGCTTGTCCATCTTTAATAAAGTTTTAAGGGAGTGTTCGCCATCCACTGAGTCTTCCTCAATTATACAGATTTCAGTAACATTAGGATCACCAATTAATGTCCGATATAGGTTGATAATCCACAACTGACATTATAAACGTACAAATTACTGATTAATTTTTTTTCCAGATTACTGCTTGCTTATGTATACATACCAATAATTCAAAAAGAGTTAGATATATTTAGAGAAACTGTGTGGAACAATCATCGTTGCAGAAGAAACAATAACAAACAATTACCCACAGGAATACCAGAACATTTGTACTTTTATCCGGAAAAATATGGTGGTGTGAATTGTTCTTTAAAAGTCTCCGATAACGATTTAAATGAGGTTGCTGATTTGGCCAATATTGGTGAAGTAAAATATCTTACAGACGACTTCAGAGATGAGTGTATGCGCCATATCGACCCAACAGAAATTTGTTCTAATGATGCTGATAAAGCTTATTTATTTTTGAAGACTAATTTCAACCCTGCAAATGTTGCTTCAAGTTGAAAGTCCAATCTTACTGTTTGTGATATGTGGATCTTGAAATGATTTTCATGGTGTTTAGCCAAAGGAACATTTCATCCAGACAACCACATTAGCACCATACCATTTCTTAGAGGAGGAGAAACACCCCAAATTTGGTGTTGTCATAAACAATTGTGAAATACTTGTAGACTGGATAGTAAACTCACTGGAAAGTTAATAGGTGGTTTATACTGTACTACAACGATCACTAACTGTGTTCAGTATATCACGTCAGGCCATTATGTTTTTTGCTTAAAGTCTTAGGTTAACAAGACATATATTATAACTAATTATGACACTACCATTTTTTCCTAAAATTTGCTATCTTTATTGACAAATTGTTGTATTAAAATTGCCATTTAAAGCAAAGAAATATTTTTTTTGTAAATAATCTACCTTGATTTATACAACTGAAGGTTACCCATAGATTATTATGGACATAATCTATATCACTTCATCATGAAAGACTTGTTGATAATTGTTCTGTACATTTTGAAGCCAAAATCCTTTAATTTCCATGATGCTTACTCTTAGTTGACGCCATTACTTTTTGTCCCCCGCCTTTCGAAGAAAGTTGGGGGACTATTAAAATGGGTTCGTCCGTCTGTCTGTCCGTCACCCATTTTATATGACACAATAACTCACTTCCTAATTGAGCAAGAATGTTCAAACTTGGTGTATGTGTTTATTAGGGCAATGCCTTGATGGAGTTCGAAGATGAGCATTTTCCGCTTAGGGCAAGCAGAGATAAGCAATTTGATTGGTTGATGCTTTTGGACAAGATAACTTAGGTTCATCTTGATTGATGATTTTTATGCCAATACAATCACAGCGTTCTCATTCAGTAATGGACTTGACAGTAACAGAAACGATTGACTCGGACAAGAGGGCCCTTTCCCTTGGCCAGAGGGGCCCTTTTGTCAAGCGTGGGGGGCCTTTTGTCTGCCTTTAGGGTCCCCCTAACTAGGGTACTGGTGTATTTTCATTTTTCTCGTCGGTTTTAGCATTTTTCTTTATAAAACACTTTTGGATGACACTTCGTGTACAGTTTGATTGCTCGATACGTTTGAAAAAAAAAATGTGTCAATAATCAATATGTGTCATCTATTTATTTTGGGATTTCGGCGGGGGACATCAGCCTCACTGTTGGCTTGTTTAGTTTGTTTTTCAATTGCTTACATGTATAGGGGTTTATTTTTTCTGGGCCTTAAAAAAACTGTAATGCTGTGTTCCTGCATTATGATTTAAAACTACGAAACCGTATGAGTTACCAAGATCCAGTGCTTGTGGTTTCAAAGCATGTAAATAATGACATCATACTGTATTGATATTTTTGACATCGTTCATATTCTTTCCTTATGCCTATTTAGATATACTTGTATTGTTAAAATCATTATGATGAGATCTATTATTGTAACAAATGCATTACTCTTTTGGGGTATATAATATATTCCTTGTAAATGTATGTCATTATGCAGAAAATGTACAAAAGTGGTATGACCATGATAATTTGTTTGCCAAATTGTTTTCCAAACACTTATGAAATATAAAGATACATATTGAAATTCTCAGGGAAATTTGATGGGGTAGTTTCAAAACAGTTGAAATTTTGAATTCTTTTTTGGGACCTACTTGTGATTTGACTATGCGAAATGCAACATATTATTATAATTTTATACTCATTAGTAGATTATTGATTTGGTTCAGCACCAATTTGCCGTCACATGATATAACCTTTAAAGTAGTTACATAATACATAAAGTATTAGGGTTCAGTATGCTAACAAAAACTCAAAACTGCAAATCTTTATTATTGCCAATATAGCTTTTTAGAACTCTACTTTACAATAACAAATATAATATTTTATAATAAAACAATAATTAATTATTGAAAAACAAAAGGAGATATGTTTGATAAAAGTACCATTCCCACTAAGTATTCCTAAAGTGTTGACTCATATTACATGTATGATCACTCTATGATTATCAAAATCAATTTTTTAAAAATTTATAAACATCCATGCACACAAGTAGTTTATATAAGTTGGTTTTTTTTCTTAGGACCTGGTAGTTCATATGACGCTGTGTGACGTCATTCAAATTAAAAATGAGTCTTGAATGAACTCAAATTGTTCTCACTTTTTATACCATCCACAAATTGATTTCAAAAATAAAAAATATTATGGCAGGATACCTTTGTGTGACTACTAAGTTTAAATAAAAAGAAGCTTTATTTGAAATAATTTTAATTTACTTTATACAAGTAGGAATGAGCCCTTTACGCTCATCTAATGTGATTGAAGTACAGAGAACTTCAGAAGGCACCTTTTCTTTTAAAATGGTTAATATGCCTATAATATTAAAAGAGTGTGCGAAATCAATTGGATATTAGCTAATTAATCAAATCAACCTAGATGTGTTTTCTTGTCCCAAATATTTATTATTTGAAACAGGAACAAATTTGGGTTAAAAAAAATTACTAACAAAGCTTCTAGAAAGATTAACAATGTAACAAATACAAATACATAATTAACTATGTAATTAATTTTTTTGTTTTTTGGAAAAACTAAACTCATAACCTCAAATACTTGCATTTTCTAAGTATTTCACAGTACCAAATAAAATATTAAAAGATTCTTTTTGAACCTTCTGTATTATGTAAACATGAATGTACTACTATTATGTCTTATTCAAACACAAAATGTTCAGTATTAAAATATTCAAATGTTCATTGTTTTTCTTTTATTTGTTTCCTTTTAATCCTAACATTGTACAGTATGTATTGCACATGTGCTGTTTTAGAAAGTTTTCAATGGCCATTGATGACAAATTGCCCATGCAGAAGAACACCTCTCCATCAAGCCCATCTTTCACTTCATTTAATATAGACGTTGCTATTTCGGGATCATATAATTTATATTCGGATCCTTGGATGTCAACAACCATGAGACTATGGTCTGATCTTTCGTAAGTAAAATGCACGAATGATTCTGCTTTCAAAGAGAGTTCTAAATCTGGTGTGTTGGCTTTTACAATTACGCCTGTGTTATTTATGTATTTCTTGAAGTCACCAGGAATATATTTTTCAATGCTTACAAAGTCATTCCTGCTTGTTTTGGCAAAATATACCTCATTAAAAGAAAAAACGGGTCCATATTCTGGTGGTGATTCAATTTTAAGACTTAAAGCAAAGTTATTTGCAAGTGCATTCATTTGTACTGACTTCCTTGTGTGGTTCTCAACTGATCCAAACACTGCTTCAATGGTTTGTATCTGATCTACAAAATATTTTTTTAAGACATATTTTGTTGACGATGATAAGCCTGATAAAGATGTGGCATAATAAGCTTCACGGAATCCACCACTGCCAAATGGCTTTGTGCAAACACTCATTTTTACTTCTATCGGCTCACACCATTGTTTTGTTTTAATGTCAAATTTTTCCAATAACAGTTCCATCACTTCTTTCTCTGTGTACTCTGGTTTTATGAGTTTTCCTAATTTTAGCATAGATGATAGGGAGACAGAAACTGGATACTGGCTAGGCCCATCAGATTTAGAACAGTGTGGATGAGATTCAGCAGGTATGGAATATAGTACTGTGCTATCAGGACAAGCTGATCTTCCATTACTATTACGATTACCAATTTGGTCTATATCTCTGCTACTACTACTACTAGGCATATTATTAGCACTACGCCTACTACTAGTAGGCCTACAAGAAGAAATATCTGTGTCGGCTTGGTGATAAAAACGGATATGAAGAACTTTGTTAATATTTTTTATTTGACTTATGTCAGATAGGGATGGGCCTCTTTCACCTGCCATAATGTCACAAGAATATTTTTCTGCCGGGATGTCAAATCCCTTGATGCATGCGTCCCTTATGGAATCTAATGTGACATCACCATTAATCTTGACCATTGTCAGCGGTCCCATTCTTTGGTATTTCTGCCACTTTCCTTCCACATTTTCAGACAATCGTTGCACTGTCATTGTCACGTCTGATTCTTCGGCCTTAGTGCCCACTGCTCGTCCTTTGCGGCGATTTGCCATTGCCTTTTTCATATCATCCCACTTTCTTTTGTTATTACATGTAGTAGGTTTTGACATTTTGGAGTGTTTATTGAAAGTCAAAACTTGACAATCTGGCTACTTCGTAAGGGAGACAACTCGCAATCAGATATCATTGATTATGGCTGGATAACCAAGCCACTGTGGCAAATGGCAAAGAAGGGGATGTGTTAAAAAAAAAATTAAAAAAAAAATTAAAAAAAAAAAAATTATGAAATTAAAACAAAAAAAATGTCAAAGATTAAAAAAAAAAAAATATTTATGAATTAAAAAAAAAAAATTATTAATAAAAAAGATTTTTTTTATGAATTTTAAAAAAAAACAAAAGTTTTATGGAATTAAAAAAATACAATAAAATAAAAAATTGCTTTTCAAAAAAAAAAGAAAAAAAAAAGAAAATTATGGAATAAAAAATAATTATAAAATAAAAAAAAAAAATTGTATGAAATAAAAAAAAAAAGTAATGAATAAAAAAAGTTTTTTTTATAAAAAAGTATAAAATTTTATCAAAATATTATTTATTTGCTATGGCAACCATAGTCCACCATACAGCAGTAATTTGGTAACAATTTAGGAAACAACTCTTTAAAGACACCAATATTACATTACAAATCTAAGTTTATCCCAGAACTTTGCTATGGTTGATTTAGCCATGTCATTCCCCCAAAATTATAACAAAATGTACTACAAGTATCTATACTTTATTTTAAAAGGTAAATACATAATGTAATAGAATAAAACAGACATTCAAATTGAAACAATTTATTCACAGCACTAATTTGGTGACAATTTAGGAAACAACTCTTTAAGAAAAGGGTCTAACAACACCAATATTACATTACAAATCTAAGTTTATCCCAGAACTTTGCTATGGTTGATCTATCACAAAATTTTTAACTATTTATAAGGGAAAGCAATAACAGGAACACAGATGATTTTCAACTCACTGATACAACTCAATTTAAGCCAAAGAACTTTACAGGATATCTGCTCGAAACAAAACTATTCATAAAAGAATTGACTGTCACAAGATCACACAGAAAATATTTCAGGCATGCTGCTTATCAAGTAAAGGTTTTGCATACATTCTGATGAGTTTTGTGCTACCCTAGATACATATATATCTATATCTATATCGGTACATTACTAAAAAGTCTATTTGTTTGCCATCTGGTCGGTTTGGTTGACGAGTGCTCCGATACATGTGCTTTTGATCATTAGGTCTGTCACTGGCATGGTTTCGGTCCCATGTCTGTATGTGACTAGTAGTGGTGTTGTCTGGCTTCCATATACAAAGCACTTATAAACCTTTTTATAACTTCTTTGTCATTACTGCCACCATAGGATCTGTAAAAAAACAAAATAAATGAAAAGCAACTTTTACTCCAAAATACAAATGAAATTGGGTTTGACGTCCAACTCCTTAGTTCTGACCGGGCTAATAAAATCAAACATACATCCATACGGTGTGCTATGAGTAGAACCTACTCTTAAATTGATGTCCTACGGCCATGGATCTTTTACGTGCATACCAATGTTTACACAGGGCATTGTTTTTTGTTCCATCCGAATGACTATACGGAGCAAAGAAACCCCATTACGGTAGATTATAGCCTTTTATAGCTAACTTACTGCAGATCTTTAATGAAATGGGGTTCAATATCATACTGTTTTGTTCCGACTGGGCTTATGAAGACGGACAAATGCCATAATGTGTGCTATGACGGAACTTTTGCCAAGGCCATGATTATTGATTTCCAACATGCATCCCAATGTGTACGAAAGATCAGTGGCGTGAAGGTAGTTCGTTGTTCGGTATTCGCAAATACCGAACAACGAGCTGGTTTGTTGTTCGGTATTCACCAGATATGGAATTAGTAATCTAATAAAGTAACTTTTGTTCGTTATTCGCCAATATGAAACTGCTCTTTCTTCGGATAGACAGAGAAATTGTTAGAATCTATTTCCCAAGAGTTCGAAATGTTATAATCCATTTAGGCTCATAAAACCCCACCTGCAGCGTATTCCCGACAAAAGTACTTTCATTATATTACCAATTCCATATACGGTGAATACCGAACAACCAACCAGCTCGTTGTTCGCCAATACCGAACAACAAACTGGCTCGTTGTTCGTTATTCGCCAATATGTAACAGCTCTTTCTTCGGATAGAAAGAGAAGTTGTTAGAATCTATTTCCCAGAAGTTTGAAGTTTTATTGTCTATTTAAGCTTATAAAAACCCGCCTGTGGCGTGTTCCCTACAAAAGTACTTTTATTATATTACTAATTCCATATACGGTGAATACCGAACAACAAACCAGCTCGTTGTTCGTTATTCGCCAATGTGTAACAGCTCTTTCTTCGGATAGAAAGAGAAGTTGTTAGAATATATTTCCCAGAAGTTTGAAGTTTTGTCGTCTATTTAAGCTCATAAAAACACGCCTGTGGCGTGTTTCTTACAAAAGTACCTTTATTATATTAATAATTCCATATACGGTGAATACCGAACAACAAACCAGCTCGTTGTTCGGTATTCGTGAATACCGATCGTTATTCGCGAATACCGAACAACAAACTGGCTCGTTGTTCGTCAATATGTAACAGCTCTTTCTTCGCATAGAAAGATGAGTTGTTAAAATTTATTTCCCAGAAGTTTGAAGTTTTATTGTCAATTTAAGCTCATAAAAACCCGCCTATGGCGTGTTCCCTACAAAAGTACCTTTATTATATTACTAATTCCATATACGGTGAATACCGAACAACAAACCAGCTTGTTGTTCGTTATTCGCCAATACCGAACAACAAACTGGCTCGTTGTTCGTTATTCGCCAATACCTAACAACAAACTGGCTCGTTGTTCGTTATTCACCAATATGTAACAGCTCTTTCTTCGGATAGAAAGAGAAGTTGTTAGAATCTATTTCCCAGAAGTTTGAAGTTTAATTGTCTATTTAAGCTCATAAAAACCCGCCTGTGGCGTGTTCCCTACAAAAGTACCTTTCTTATATTAATAATTCCATATACGGTGAATACCGAACAACAAACCAGCTCGTTGTTAGTTATTCGCCAATATGTAACAGCTCTTTCTTCGGATAGAAAGAGAAGTTGTTAGAATATATTTCCCAGAAGTTTGATTGTCTATTTAAGCTCATAAAAACCCGCCTGTGGCGTGTTCCCTACAAAAGTACCTTTATCATATTACTAATTCCATATACGGTGAATACCGAACAACAAACTGGCTCGTTGTTTGTTATTCGCCAATATGTAACAGCTCTTTCTTCTGATAGAAAGAGAAGTTGTTAGAATCTATTTCGCAGAAGTTTGAAGTTTTATCATCCAGTTAGGCTTATAAAAACCAGCCTGCGGCGTGTTCCCTACAACAGTTATTTTATTTTTTATTAGATTACTAATTCCATATCTGGTGAATACCGAACAACAAACCAGTTTGGAGTTTTAATGTCTATTTAAGCTCATAAAAACCCGCCTGTGCCGTGTTCCCTACAAAAGTACCTTTATTATATTACTAATTCCATATACGGTGAATACAGAACAACAAACCAGCTCGTTGTTCGTTATTCGCCAATACCGAACAATAAACTGGCTCGTTGTTCGTTATTCGCCAATATGTAACAGCTCTTTCTTCGGATAGAAAGAGAAGTTGTTAGAATCTATTTCCCAGAAGTTTGAAGTTTAATCGTCTATTTAAGCTCATAAAAACCCGCCTGTCGTGTGTTCCCTACATAAGTACCTTTATTATATTACTAATTCCATATACGGTGAATACCGAACAACAAACCAGCTCGTTGTTCGTTATTCGCCAATATGTAACAGCTCTTTCTTCGGATAGAAAGAGAAGTTGTTAGAATCTATTTCCCAGAAGTTTGAATTTTAATTGTCTATTTAAGCTCATAAAAACCCGCCTGTGGCGTGTTCCCTACAAAAGTACCTTTATTATATTACTAATTCCATATACGGTGAATACCGAACAACAAACTGGCTCGTTGTTTGTTATTCGCCAATATGTAACAGCTCTTTCTTCTGATAGAAAGAGAAGTTGTTAGAATCTATTTCGCAGAAGTTTGAAGTTTTATCATCCAGTTAGGCTTATAAAAACCCGCCTGCGGCGTGTTCCCTACAACAGTTATTTTATTTTTTATTAGATTACTAATTCCATATCTGGTGAATACCGAACAACAAACAGTTTGGAGTTTTAATGTCTATTTAAGCTCATAAAAACCCGCCTGTGGCGTGTTCCCTACAAAAGTACCTTTATTATATTACTAATTCCATATACGGTGAATAAAGAACAACAAACCAGCTCCTTGTTCGTTATTCGCCAATACCGAACAACAAACTGGCTCGTTGTTCGTTATTCGCCAATATGTAACAGCTCTTTCTTCGGATAGAAAGAGAAGTTGTTAGAATCTATTTCTCAGAAGTTTGAAGTTTTATTGTCTATTTAAGCTCATAAAAACCTGACTGTGGCGTGTTCCCTACAAAAGTACCTTTATTATATTACTAATTGCATATACGGTGAATACCGAACAACAAACCAGCTCGTTGTTCATTATTCGCCAATACCGAACAACAATCTGGCTCGTTGTTCGTTATTCGCCAATATGTAACAGCTCTTTCTTCGGATAGAAAGAGAAGTTGTTAGAATCTATTTCCCAGAAGTTTGAAGTTTTATTATGCAGTTAGACTCATAAAAACCTGTCTGCGGCGTGTTCCCTACAAAAGTACCTTTATTATATTACTAATTCCATATGCGGTGAATACCGAACAACAAACCAGCTCGTAACAATATGTAACAGCTCTTTCTTCGGATAGAAAGAGAAGTTGCTAGAATCTATTTCCCAGAAGTTTGAAGTTTTATTGTCTATTTAAGCTCATAAAAACCTGACTGTGGCGTGTTCCCTACAAAAGTACCTTTATTATATTACTAATTGCATATACGGTGAATACCGAACAACAAACCAGCTCGTTGTTCATTATTCGCCAATACCGAACAACAATCTGGCTCGTTGTTCGTTATTCGCCAATATGTAACAGCTCTTTCTTCGGATAGAAAGAGAAGTTATTAGAATCTATTTCACAGAAGTTTGAAGTTTTATTATCCAGTTAGGCTCATAAAAACCCGTCTGCGGCGTGTTCCATACAAAAGTACCTTTATTAGATTACTAATTCCATATCTGGTGAATAGCGAACAACAAACCAGCTCGTTGTTCGTTTTTCGCCAATACTGAACAACAAACTGGCTTGTTGTTCGTTATTCGCCAATATGTAACAGCTCTTTCTTCGGACAGAAAGAGAAATTGTTAGAATCTATTTCCCAGAAGTTTGAAGTTTTATTATCCAGTTAGGCTCATAAAAACCCGCCTGTGGCGTGTTCCCTACAAAAGTTATTTTATTAGATTATTAATTCCATATCGTCGGATAGAAAGAGAAGTTATTCGCGAATACCGAACAACAAACCAGCTCGTTGTTCGTTATTCGCGAATACCGAACAACAAACTGGCTCGTTGTTCGTTATTCGCGAATACCGAACAACGAACAACAGGCTAACTTCACGTCGCCCGAAAAATCTTGGTGTTTGACCCCTGCATTGGCCAAGAAAATTCATCCAGATTTCCCATGTCAGTGATACACGATAGAGGGCCTGACATGTACAACTGGTTAGTCATTCGGATGAAAAGAAAAAAAGAAGATAGGTTGCCAGGCAACGAAACATACGCCCACAGCAGTCAACAAGGGTTGTCGCATGTTTTTACTTTTTTCATTGAAAATCAAAATACTTGTTCTCGTTTCAATCGAATGATAAGTTTGGCCTCTTAGCGTCACAAGTATTTTTTAAGTCATCAAGGGAGATAACTCTGACAGTAATTATTTGACATTGCTGAAAATCAATAGGCCTCTTCGTCTCATGACCTTAAACACTGTGTATAAATTTGAAGTCAATCGGATATTAACTTTGGCCTTTAGAGCGCCCACAGGATTTTTTGAAGTGATCAAGGGTCATAACTCTGGCAGTAATTATTGGAAATTGCTGAAAATCAATAGACGTCTTCGTTTCATGACTGTAAACACTGTGTATAAATTTGAAGTCAATCGGATATTAACCTTGGCCTCTAGAGCAAACACAAGATTTTTGGAAGTGATCAAGGGCCATAACTCTGGCGGTAATTATCAGAAATTGCTGAAAATCAATAGGATTCTTCGTCTCATGACCACACTGTGTATATATTTAAATTTATAGTCAATCGGATATTAAGTTTGGCCTCTAGAGCATCCACAAGATGTTTTGAAGTGATCAAGGGCCATAACTCTGGCACTAATTATCAGAAATTGCTGAAAATCAATAGGATTCTTTGTCGCATGACCTTAAACACTGTGTATAAATTTAAAGTCAATCGGATATTAACTTTAGCCTCTAGAGCAATCACAAGATTTTTTTTAAGTGATCAAGGGCCATAACTCTGGCAGTAATTATCAGAAATCGTTGAAAATCAATAGATCTCTTCGTCTCATGACCTTAAACACTGTGTATACACTTAAACATTGGCCTCTAGAGCGTCCACAAGCAGGCCTGGAAATAACGGTTTTCGATGTACCTGACAAAATGTCAGGCACTAATGAAAGAGTACCTGACATTTTCAACATAGTGCCAGACGTGTTGATAATATCAGTAAAAGATAGGCTGGCACTGCCAGGCAGGATACGCCCACATTTTCGAGAGATGGATAGAGAACAAACAATACATAAAGTGATTTTTCCTACATCATTAAGTCCTGTATTTCATACTGTATTGGGAGCAGCCATTTTGTTGGTCAGTTCCATTCATGAAATTCGAAGTCGACAATGATTATGGTGTGACGGTACACAACCTAGAAATGTGACTTTTCGTAAAAATCAGATAAGAATTGTGACCTGTACAGAGTCAACAACCATGATATACCATATCTTTACACTATTCGCGTACAAACGGCGACCATTTCGTCCGGCAATTTTGGTACCATTTTCACGAAATTTGAATAATTCAGGAAGTTACGATCCGATATGCGCAAATACCGAAAGGAACCAAGATCTTTGGGTTATAACCATGCATTTCAAGTTTCATCAAAATCGAATTAAAATTGTGACCTTTACAGGGTCCACAACCTTGATATACCATTTTTTAACAGTATTCACGTACAAACGGTGGCCATTTTGTATGGCAATTTTGGTCTGATTTTCCCGAAATTCGAACTCAACCTTCCTTACGGTGTAACGGTAATATAATCAAACGTTTTTTTAAATCGGATAATAATTGTGACCTCCAAGCTAAAAAAAAAGGCGATTTTGCGTATAATCAGGGGCCATAATTCAGGAAGTTACGATCCGATATGCGCAAATATCGAAAAGAAGCAAGATCTTTGGGTTATAACCTTGAATTTCAAGTTTCATCACAATCGAATCAAAATTGTGACCTCCACAGGGTCCACAACCTTGATATACCATTTTTTTAACAGTATTCGCGTACAAACGGCGGCCATTTTGTATGGCAATTTTCGTCCGATTTTCCCGAAATTCGAACTCAACCTTCCTTAGGGTGTAACGGTGATATAATCAAACGTTTTTTTAAATCGAATAATAATTGTGACCTCCAAGCTAAAAAAAGGCGATTTTGCGTATAATCAGGGGCCATAATTCAGGAAGTTACGATCCGATATGCGCAAATATCGAAAGAAAGCGAGATCTTTGGGTTATAACCATGAATTTCAAGTTTCATCAAAATCGAATCAAAATTGTGACCTCCACAGGGTCCACAACCTTGATATACCATTTTTTAACAGTATTCGCGTACTAACGGCGGCCATTTTGTATGGCAATTTTCGTCCGATTTTCCCGAAATTCGAACTCAACTTTCCTTAGGGTGTAACGGTGATATAATCGAACGGTTTTTTAAATCGAATAATAATTGTGACCTCCAGAGGGACCACAAGCTAAAAAGGGTGATTTTTCGGACAATCAGGGGCCATAATTCAGGAAATTACATTCCGATAGCCGCAAATATCGAAAGGAACCAAGATCTTTGGGTTACAAACATGCATGTCAAGTTTCATCAAAATCGGTTCAAAATTGTGACCTCTATAGGGTCCACAAGCTAAAAACGTGATTTTTCGTACAATCAGGGGCCATAATCCATGAAGTTTTGATCCGATACATGCCAATATCGAAAGGAACCGAGATCTTTTGGGGATAAACCTATATTTCAAGTTTCGTCAAAATCGGATAAGAATTGTGACCTGTAGAGAGTCCACAAACAAATTGTGGACGGACGGACGTCCGGACGGACAGGGGCGACGACATAATACGTCCACATGAAAATGTGGGCGTATAAAAAGACAAATCAGTGCCGGACATAATGACAGGCACCAGAGGTTTTGTGCCTGACAAAGCCTGAATCTGTGCCTGACATTGTCAGTGACAGGTGCCTTATTTTCAGGCTTGTCCATAAGATTTTTTGAAGTGATCAAGGGCCATAACTTTAGCCTCTAGAGTGTCCACAATTGCTTCTGGACGCTGGACCGACGTACGGACGGGGGAGACAACAATATAGGACCAAATTTGAATGTGGGCGTATAAAAAACTGAGGTCCTGTGTTCACATTGGTCTGCACGTAAAAAAAACCCTTGGTAGTTGGAATTTGATATAAGAGAAGGCTGTAGCGCCGCTACCTGGGCTAATTTCCCTCATAGCACACTTTATGACCGTCTTCATTAGCCAAGGTTAGGAGCAGAACAGCAGGACATTAAACCTCATTTTATGTGAAGATGAAAGAAAAAATATAATCTGCGCGGGCTGGGGAGGGGATTGCTCAAGCCTTTATGTACATGTATATAAAGGCAAAGCTTGTGAATATATAAGCTTGAAGATGTGTTATATAAGTTTTAGATGAAGAGCTGACAGTTCTCAATACAATAGTTAACCAGCGGCTGCCAAGCAAGATATGCCCACATTCAGTCCTTCGCGTTTAAGGTGAACTTTTGCTCCTGCTCCTCTCAATGCACTTTGGCTTTTGATATCAAAAATCTGAAACACCCCTATAAATGTTCAGAAAAGGCTTCTGGTTATACCAGGGCCAGAAATTCACTTGAATCGCAGAAAGAGAGCTTACGCTTAATTTTTTTCTAAAAAAATACCCCCCCCCCCCCGCAAAATCGCTCTCTTTATTGAGATTCATAAACTACTGTACTTTCAGTTTTGGTTTATTTTTAAAACTGCATGTGTTTGAGTATAGTGACCTCCTCCAAGCAATGAGATCAAGAGATCAAGCTGACGACAATTCGAGGAAAATATAAATGAAATAAAAAGAATTTGAAACAAAGTTAAGTCATAAATACAATGTAGAATTACTCTTGCAATAAAAATAAGAGTTATTTTCACAGTACCTTTTTGTCAATTTTGAAATGGGTGGAAGTGTTTTACGGCTCCCGCACCATTTTGTAAACGTGCAGGACTGTCGTGCTAATCAAAATACTGGCTATTTAAAATACAAATTTTACGTACATTACAAACTTTTTTTTATGTACATTACAAACATTTTCCCTGTCCTATGGTTATTGGTTTTGATTGATTTTTGTCAACAGTAGATCTATCTGTAAGCGGTCCACAGGCTAAAAAAACAGATTGCCAGGCAACGAAACATACAACCACACAGCAGCTAAATCGTCCCAGCAGTCAACAAGAGTTGTCGCATATTAAGTAATTATCAGAAAATCATTAGAATTTGTTTGGTTTTTATAAAGTTCTGCCCCATGCTAACATTAAGTATCCGAAACATTTAATATTATGGATTTAGCTGTTCAATTATCAATTTTCCAGAAATTCACTCAATCATCATTAATGTGTAACGTTTATTTTAATTCAGAATAAAATTGTAACCTCCATAGAGTCCACAAGGTAAAAAAAACATGATTTTTCGTACAATCAGGGGCCATAATTCAGGAAGTTATGAGCCAATATCACTGTGAAACGGTGAAAGAATCAAACATTTTTTAAAAAGCTATGTTTAGTACAATCAGGGGCCATAATTCAGGAAGTTACAATTCGATATGCGCAAATATCGAAAAGAACCAAGATCTTTGGATTATAAACATGCTGTTAAAGTTTCATCAAAATCAGATTAAAACTGTGATCTCTACTGCAGGGTCTACAAACCTTAGTACTCGCTTACAAGCGGAGGTCATTTTGTCAATCAGTTTTGGTCCGATTTTCACGAAATTCTAACTCATTCTTCATTACCATGTAACGATGATATGATCAAGCGTTTTTTTAAAATCAGATAATAATTTTGACCTCCAGAGGGACCACAAGCTAATAAAAGCGATTTTTCGGACAATCAGGGGCCATAATTCAGGAAGTTACAGTCCGATGGGCGTGCAAACGGCGGCCATTTTGTCTGTCAATTGCGGCCCGATTTTCACGAAATTCAAACTCAGCCTCCATAACCATGTAACGGTGATATAATCAAACGGTTATTTAAATTTTGACCTCCAGATAGACCACAAGCTAAAAAGGGCGATTTTTCGGACAATCAGGGGACATAATTCAAGGAAGTTACAATCCGATGGGCGCAAATATTGAAAGGAACCAAGATCTTTGGGTTATAAACATACATGTCAAGTTTCAACAAAATCAGTTCAAAATTGTGACCTCTATATGGTTCACAACCTTGATATAACACATTTTCACACCATTCACCTACAAACGGTGGCCATTTTGTCTGTCAATTTTGGTCCGATTTTCACGAAATTTGTACTCAACGTCCATAACCATGTAACGGTGATAAACAAACGTTCTTTTAAATCAGATAACAATTCTGACCTCCAGAGGGACCACAAGCCAAAAGGGCAATTTTTCGAACAATCAGGGGCCATATTCAGGAAGTTACGATTTGCAAATATCGAAAGGACTTAAGATCTTTGGGTTATAAACATGCATTTCTAGTTTCATCCAAATCGGTTCAAAATTGTGACCTCTACACTGTTCACAAGCTAAAAACGTGATTATTTGTACAATCAGGGGCCATAACCCACGAAGTTACAGTTCGATACATGCCAATATCGAAAGGAACTGCGATCTTAGGGTGATAAACCTATATTTCAAGTTTCATTGAAATCGAATAAAAATTGTGACCTGTAGACTGTCCACAATCAATTGTGGACGGACGGATGGATAGGGGCGACGACAATATACGTCCACATGAAAATGTGGTTAAAAACAAAGTAAAAGGTATCACAAAACCATCTTTTAAAGTATCTAACGTTTCGTAAGTAAAAACCTACTTCTTTAGAGTTAGATACTTTAAAAGATGGTTTTGTGATACCTTTGACTTTGTCTTTAACCACTCCTACTACTGGTGTCACTGTATCAAGTTTATTATGACTTTGATCCTGTCTATGTTTATGTTATTTAAATGGTTTTGGATTCCTCTCACTTTATCATTTGGATTCACATGAAAATGTGGGCGTATAATAAAAAAAAACTTACCTTCAACTTTACTTGGCTGAACTTCAGATCGTATGTGAAAATAACTTTATTCAACTCTAAATCACAGCATCGTTTCTATTCTACGAGAAATCAATTATCACATATGCCGCCATTTTGAATTCCCAGAATATATTTAATAAATTATTAAAGCTATGTAGAAGTAATCAAGGGCCATAACTCTGGCACTTATTATCGGAAATCGCTGAAAATCAATAGGATTCTTCGTCTTATGACCATAAACACTGTGTATAAATTTAAAGTCAATCGGATATTAACTTTGGCCTCTAGAGCGTCCACAAGATTTTTTGAGTTGATCAAGAGCCATAACTCTGGTAGTTATAATCGGAAATCGCTGAAAAACAATAGGATCCTTCATCTTATGACCTTAAACACTGTCTATAAATTTAAACTCAATCGGATATTAACTTTAGCCTCTTGCTTGTGGATACCGGACCGCCGGCCAGCCAGATGGGGGCGACGACAATATACAACAACATTTCAATGTGGGAGTATAAAAACACATCAATAAAATAAAGTGTCAGTAGGTCTACTCCTTGCCACATACAACCGGGGATTCGAAACCACGCCAGTTGACACAATGACAGGCCGTATTATACAGCGTGTGCATTCACAAGGTTCAAAGTTGAACGGTCATACCCTAGAAGTAATTCACGTAAATTTCTGAAATGTACACTTGCACAAAGATACATGTAGATCTTTAATAATCATTAATTTTCTATTCACTAATGATGAAAGTTACTACAGTACATTTAATAAATTTAATCAAAAAACATATTGATAAAATAAGGTGTCAGTAGGCCTACTCCTTGCCACGTACAACCAGAGATTCGAATCCACGCCATTTGACTGAATGACAGGCAGTATGATACAGCGCGTGCACGCTAACCATTTGCCCATCCATCCCCCTTGTCGTTACAGCATTCACAAGGTTCAACAAAGTTGAACAACAGTATTACTTTGGAAGTAATTAACGTAAATTTCTGAAATACAATAGGCGCCTTTGTTTCACAATTCAAGAGCATATAAATTTCATACAAGGAGTGGCCATTTTTTCTGGCAGTTCGGTGATGTGTACCGATAATGGTAATATATTTAGATGTTTTTTATAATTGAATCCAATTTGTGACTTATAGAGGATCCACAAGTTTGGAACATTTCCTAACTTGGCCTTGTTTAAGTTTATGCAAAACTGAATATCAAAAGGATTCGTGTTCTCATGACCCCAATGATTCACACAAGATTTGAAGCAAATCAATTATGAACTGTATGTAGCCTCACAAGAACTTGCAGAAAAGTGCTTGCAACTCTGTAATGGAAGGTTGTGAACTTTTGAATACATGTATATCGGAAATCTGAATATTGATAAGGTGTCTGAATGCTTCACACCTAATTTGACAATTTGTTGACAACTGTAGACTGTATTGGGTTAACAAAATGTTCACTAAAAAGATAAGTAACTCTGTAACCAGAGGTCACAAAGAGCTGAAAATCGATAGGGTTCATTCTCTCATTATCCTTATGCTTCATATGTAGACTAAATTTTAAAACAATCTGTTAATTATTACACATGTTGACAATGGATGGGCAGTGACCGCCCAAGACTCTTACCTTTAGCCAAATCAAAATTTTATTGGCCAATACATTTTTATTCATATGTTTGTTTATTAAAAATGAAGCAATAGTGTACACAAAAATATTATTTTATCTCCTTAAAGCTGAACTCCGGTTACAAAAATGCCGAAACAATTAAATAAAAAAAAGTTAACGCCTCCAGCCGCCATACTTGTTTCCAATATGTGAAATAAATATGGCAGACATGGAGGCTTATGACCTGGAAAGGTTAGCCGATCTCTAAAGTGCTAAATTTATTGATTTTACATTTTTTTCTGTTTTACCAAGGTGGAAGAAATTGATATCCATGAATTTCTCACTGACCCTGCAATGCCTTATGATGTCGATGGGCCGAAAGATATCAATGGTGGCTCACAAGAAGAATGGAAAAAATAATAATAATATGAAGAAGACAGTAGTTTGTGTTGCTGATTTGTTTTGCTTGAAAATTTCACGTCGGGGTAAGTCATCTTTTTGTATCTTTTGTTTTATAGTAAAGCTTAGGCTATATTGTAGTAGACGCGGTTCATATAAATATTTACAGGCTAACCTGATCAGACATTTTGCAATCTTCAATAATTTGGTATACTGTTGGAAAAATAGAGCAATCACTAGTGAAGCGTAAAACTGGATGTGTACAGGTGGCTGATAAACAACCAACTGTAAGTGAGATCGACTAACCTGCCCAGGTCATAAGCCTCCATGTCCGCCATATTTCTTTCATATATTGGAAACAAGTATGGCGGCTGGGGGCATTAACTTTTTTTTATTTAATTATTTCGGTATTTTTGTAACCGGAGTTCAGCTTTAATTGACTGTCCAAAAGTTCACATTGAGAGAATGAATGCAGATAACAAAAAAATGTTTATAGGATAGATTACTTAACAGTCACATGATTTAGTTCATCCTCATAACAGAAAAGACATGACTATTCTATTTAAGACACCAATGAGCAAATGCTCTGACAAAATCAAAATTTATGCTTTCCGGTCCATCCATTTTTATACGCCTGATATCATTCGGGATTAGCTCAGTCTCTCGGTTAAGGGCTTGCACCAGAGATAACACTCTCACTCTCTAAGTAGTCGTTGGAAGGAAAGGGGGAATCTATCCTCCTTATTTTGGGTTTACTGGTATTAGTTGCCATTAGTTGTTTTATTCATTTACTGTGTGAGTAAAGAAAACTTGTAGCGAAGCGAATGCAAACAATGCAGTGCCACACAAAATCGGCGTAACTATAGTCTTGAGACTCGATTTTTCAGTCGTCTTAATGCATAACATTGATTGATTTGTGACTTCTACGATTGATACTAGAGTAATTTATGTACTAAAAATACACACTCCAGCGAATGATCAAAAGAAGCGTTGAATGAAACGATTGGAAATTTAATATCAACAGATTTACGAAATAACACTCTCTAAAATTCATTTGCCAAAATTTCCGCCAGTATCATCGCTTTATTTGCCAATAAAAGGTCTAGGGTGCTCACTGGATGGGTATAAAAGTTGCCCACTGATAATGAGTGAAACCCAAAACATAAACGTACCTCTGAACTGAATATCACTGTTATCTGTTCCTGAATTATTTCTTCTGGTTTGCCTCAGTTTGACTAAAACATAATTATGAAGAATGATAAAGATAGGATACAAGGCAAGAAAACATGCCAACAATAGTCAACAATGGGTGTCACATATTTATTCTTTTGTCGGTAATTGGGGGCAATTACAATTTGTTTGGCTTCTACAAAACATTTAAAGATACAATATGAGAGATTAGATAAAGAGCTGGCAGTTCTCACTATAATAGTTAACCAGTTGGTGCCAGGCATATACACCCACATTTTGCAAGAGATGGACAGAGAGCAAGCTAAACAAAGAGATTTTTCATAGAATCAAGGGGCGAAAATACAGGAAGTTATGATCTAATGCACATGAATATGGACAGGAACCAAGATCTTTGGGTTATAAAGTTATATTTCAAGTTTCATCAAAATCGGATCACAATTGTGACTTCTAACGGGGCCACAAACTTGATATACCATATATTTACGTATGAACGTCGGTCATTTGTCTCACTCCATTTAAGAGTGTAACACTAGTAACAGTGATATATTCAACCATCTTTTTTTTTCAATCGGATAAAAATTGTGAGGAACCACAAGCTAAAATTGCAATTTTTTGTTTGTAAAATCAAGGGCCATAAATCAGGAAGTTAGGATCTGATAGGCACCAATAACAAAAGAAACGTCCTGCCAATGTCCAAGAACTTGCTGCTGCGTTGCAACCAGTGTCCGAAACAAACATTTTCCAAGCACAGGCCCGCAGGACCTGTGCGATACATGATCACGTGGGTCCTTCAGGTAACACGCAGGCCCATCCAATAATAATTATTTATAGTTTCCATGTATAAAGCTATGGTTTAGTAACTTGCGAAAGAAAAAAAGAAGACACAAATTAGTGTGTCATTTCAATTTATAAATGGAACAAATCTATTCATGGCTACATTGGGTTTTCCATATTAACCTACGTAAACTTCAAATAGTTACAAAAAAACCCCAAACAACTAACTGGCCTAGATTGTTAGCACAATAGCCCAGAATTGAGTCAAAAGAGGTCCGTAAGAAATGTTTTTAAAATCATCAGCCTCCATTACGTTTAATAAAAGGCAGGCCCACAACTACACCGTTCGGAAAATTTAATACACGTTTCGGCTTCATGAAATTCATGTCAGTAAGCCTAATATTCCTGAATAAATTACTGTCTTCGTTTTTTGGATGCATACAGCACAATAGTATTTTTTCATAACACAAGTTTTAATTTTTGTCTGTCAGGTAACTTTCAGATATGCTTTTATTCATTCGTCCATGATAGACACACGGCACAATGGTCACGTGGCAACCATAATTGAAATTGCTTTAAAATTAAATTCCGTACGCGACTACGACACCAGATACCTTTCAAAAATAATAACGACAAAAATTCAACATGGTTAAAATTAAGCCTCTGTCAGCATGTGTATATAAAAAATCATAACGGTAGATGCAACTTAAAATTAAAATTAAACGTAGCATCGCCGGCTTATTGACCTAGAAATTCCAATCAGTGTCACACGTGTCATCGGCGGATTTGGCAATGGCGGAAAAAATATAATATATATTATTATTAATGATTGTTTCTCAGTATATTTGGTGTTCTATCAGAGGATTATATTCAACTAATGTCACTAACAACTGGTCATCAGCGAAACCATTAAACGTATAGTTATCAGTTTAATATCTACCAGTACCTATAATTCATATGGAGCGTCGAGGGAAGCGCGATTCCCGAACGAGATGCACAAATAAGAGGCTGGTTACGCGAGTCATTGTTTGGAAAAACATCAGCTTCCGTCATGTCGATGACAAGTAAACAATAACCGTTAATTATCGGAGGCTCTGTCGTTGCGTTTCTATGACAGTTCTACCATATCCAGAATTGTCGAATGAGGACAAAAATACGCGCTAAGAAGACGAAGGCCCGGCGGACCCGAGTGAAATAGGCAGTGTCGTTCCTCAAAACGATTGTATCCTACAATAGTTGTAACAGCTACAATCAACTTTACAACTATCGTAAGTAACAGTTTAATTGCGTTCCTCAAAGCTATTGTAAGGGAATTGTAAGTCTAGCAATTGTAAATCGTGCGATTGTAAACTTACAATCGTGATCTTCTGTGCGAAAGTGAGAAAAATCGATTTGACACTACATCTGGTATGTGAGAGTTACCTCCCCTCTCCGGCAGACGACGACAACAACAATGTCAGAAGACGACACAATGAAAGTGCGGAAAGCCAACTTCCAAGCGAGTGAGATCGCTATTTTCGTAGAGGAAGTTGGCATTCACCAATAAACTGGGTTGTTTCGGCCATTCCCCGCCACACTAACAAATCACGCCATTTTGCATTCCACTATAATCGATTGTAAGTTTAGGTTACAGACGGTCATAGTAACTTACAGAATTGATTGTAACTTACAACTATTGTAACTTACAATTGCTTTGAGGAACAATGTAGTGATTGTAAATAAAAGTTACAATTGGATTGTAGTGACTTACAACTATTGTAGGGTTACAATCGTTTTGAGGAACAGGTTTCGAACAATTTCAGTTTATCTTCAAAATGGTAGTCGGGGTAAACTGTTAAACTGTTTACTCGATGAATGTTCGACAGACAGTTATCTAAATGAAGATGTTTCGTCGGAACTCCATAGTAACTTACAGAATTGATTGTAACTTACAACTATTGTAACTTACAATTGCTTTGAGGAACAATGTAGTGATTGTAAATAAAAGTTACAATTGGATTGTAGTGACTTACAACTATTGTAGGGTTACAATCGTTTTGAGGAACAGGGCCCACAGGAGTCCTCCGATAAATCAGTCGGCCTCGGGCCTACGGACCGACGTTTGTGTCGAACACTGGTTGCAACAGGAATTGGACAATCTGGACCAAAATGACCTTAGACGTCTCATTAGGAGTATGCCACGTCCGATCAATGCTTGTTTGGCAAACATAGGAGGATTTACCCGTTACTGACTTTGTTGTGATGCTGTGGTAACTTTGCTGTTTGACCCCGGGTATCATTTTACCCTTATAATGGTCAGTCTGTGCCTTACTTAGTCTAACGATCATTTGGAATAAATCGATGAATGTGAACTTCATTTCATTTTGTCATTTGTTTCTTCGTCAGTTTCATTAGGTGACTTTAATAACACTTAAAAATCAAATATCCCCTACTTTTTTTGAATAGTATTTTATGCAGGTCTAATATACTTACAAGGCAAAATTTCGGTGGTCTTCATTTCAGCACTATTTGACCTTGTTGGGCGACCTTTACCTTGACCTGCTGAAGTTGATGGTTTAGCTTGTGGAATTCTGAACTCCTGAGAAATAGCAGTACTTGTAGTAGGACGTCCTCTTTTTTTTTGTATTTGATTATTTAACTGTTGCTGAAATATAGAAAGATAGGTTGCCAGGCAACGAAAAATACGCCCACAGCAGCTAAATCGCGTCCGGGCACACTGAGAAATCGGTAAGGATGAAAAACAAAATTTGCTTCATAAAAATCTATGTCAAAGTGTCAATAACGATGTATCTGGATAAAAACATAATATTCGCATTATTACTCCTCATTATGGCTTAAAATCTCTAGATAAGGTGTGTTAATTAACAGGGGGTGAAAATGGACTGAAAGGCGAGTTAATTATCGGTAGGGTTTAACAACTCTCGGACGGTGCGTTTTCTGTACTGAGTGCGTTAATTAACCGACGGGTAAAAAACGAATGACACGGTGTGTATTGTTAAATTGGTGTGTTTTCTCGATAGTTGTTATAACTGCACCAAAAGGGTATAATCAAGGACCATGAGGCTTTATTTGATGCGTAATTGTTAAATCAAAACTTGGGAAGGAAAACTGTTTTTACCGTGCGATTTTTCATTCGTCGGTGTGTTTTACGCAAATAGGTCTTTGTATAAGGATCTTTGTATGTCCAGTTGTACGGGGCTGTTTCTTCTATGCGTATTTTGTATTTGTTGATGAACGGAAGACACAGTACGTGTTTTATAGTCACGCCATTTATAAAATTGAATAAAGAAATATAAATATAGACATTCATCTGTCGTAAAAAGGCGAAAACAATGTCGTCATTTATACGTATCCAGCAGTCAGACCGCAATTTGATTATATGCAGGTATATATCGATAAGCTTAATTTTCCGTATGTCTATATATTTTCTAATGTTCTGACAATTTATTGTTGTGCGTGTTGACATGAGTACCACGTAAACAGTAACTCATTGTCAGTTTATTGTTTTGCGTGTTGAAATGAGTACCGCGCAACCCGTAACTCATAGCCATTTTATTGTTTTGCGTGTTAAAATTAGTACAACGTACGTAACACATACTTGTTTCATTGCAACTTATTATAAAAAAAACTCTATACAAAAAACAATAGAAATGTTAGCAGTTCAATAATAATTATTCGCGGGCTGCAGTTATTTATTTTTCTTGTCATTTTGTGGAGTTCATTTGTTAACATTATTGTGGTACCACTGAACTATAAATGCATGTGTCTTAAAATTGGTCGCATGCAATATCGCTATTTACCGATATCCCGATAAACCTCCATTTGATTATCCGATACATGTATTAGTCCGAAAATATTTTGCTGACTTTTTAATTTCGGCACAAAAGAGTGTGGATGGTTGCATACTGTCAGTTAGGGTTCAATAATGTGAATTGAAACGTGGCATCATAAGAAACTGATTGACCGAATATAGACGCCCCTTTATCAACACATTGTTGCCTTGTAAACTTTAATTGTAGATTGCCAGTAGTTATAATTACAGTAGGCCTACAAACAAATTTTGACTCATTATTGAACAATCAAAACTGTTACGCTATCGCCAATGATTACTTAAACCCCTTTCCCATGCATTCGTAATTTTATGTCCGGTTAAAATTCATGTCTCACTTAGCAGTGTTACATTCTTCTAAATATGAAAACGCTTTAAGTTTTAGTTACAACTCTATTTCTAATAACCATCGTAAAATACTAGCTGAATTACCGGTAATTAAATTCTCGGTTAATATACATCTGACGTCCTGAAAACGTATTATGAAATGGTGAAGCACTTTTGTGACACAAACTATTAAATTACTTTCATGCACGATTAATAGTGAATACAAAATACCGTACTGTTAAATGTATTTTGTATGTGAAGTGTATATATTATACGTTTATTTTAGTATATGTATTAATTAAGGAGGCGAATTAATTTAAGCCTTTGGCTTGTTTTTGAAACCTTAACTTTTGACAGTGTATAAAATCTATCTTATTTGACATAAATATTGTTAAAAACTTGAAAGAGGTTTAAAATACACATTCACTGAAATAGCTGAGCTGGTCGATGATCATTTAATTACCCCCAATAAAGTCTGACAATTAGCACCTGTTATATAATATCTAGGTCAGCGTTGATCCAAGTTAGTGTTCAGCGAAGCGTACTTCCTGCTTTGATGTCAGTTTGTGTAGTAAAATGGAACTTTGAAATGTTTAATAATTTAACCAATTCAAGAAGAACAACCGATGGCATTAAATTTTCGCATATTTCCAACACGAAGTTTTTTTTTGTTTTGAAATATACTGTAGTAAAATAACTTAGTCCTCTAATTTTCAGTACGACATGATAATAATGTCATAGTATTTCATCCTATATGTTTAATCTTACAACCCCTCTTGTTGTTTTCTGGTACCGTGAAGGTATAGTTATCGAAATCTCAGATAGGATATAAATTTTGATATTATTTGTAAGATATATGCTGACAATTATACTGAATTTTGATATTATTTGTAATATATTCTTACAATTATACTCATCAAGCATTTTGGCGCTGGTAATATCATAATGCAAGTTTGTAGTCAGTCTGACATCAAAAGTTCATAGTCGGGGAAGCCATGTTAAGAAAATGGTGGTATTATAAGGTTTCCGACCAATTAATTTCGTCGGTTGATCCTGCAACAAAGATTATACCCAGGTCGCACAAATCAAAATATAAATAGCTTAATGACACGTGACCTGTCTTTGTTTTTTTAACACAGGTAAATGTCTACGATGCAGCAGATATTACTAATACATAATCAAATCCACAATGTCGTTTGTAACAGCATTGGTTCAACATGGGAGACGACATGTCTACGCATCAAAGAACATTGTCTTGAAAGAATCGTGCAGTTGGCTATTGTTACATTGGTATTAGTTTCGATCACAGGAATACTTAGAGTTCAAAGGATGATTGACAACTTAGTTCTTTTGAAGCCAATCACATACAAATTACTTTGTGTTCTGCATTAGCAATATAAATTTTGTGAGGAGATAAACGCAACATTATTGATAATATTCATATGCATGGAAATTCTATTTTATGGATTTTATTTCGATGAAGGTAAGATACTCCATAAATAGAGTTGTAACTAAAACTTAAAGCGTTTTCATATTTAGAAGAATGTAACACTGCTAAGTGAGACATGAATTTTAACCGGACATAAAATTACGAATGCATGGGAAAGGGGTTTTAGTAATCATTGGTGATAGCGTAACAGTTTTGATTGTTCAATAATGCGTCAAAATTTGTTTGTAGGCCTACTGTAATTATAACTACTGGCAATCTACAATTAAAGTTTACAAGGCAACAATGTGTTGATAAAGGGGCGTCTATATTCTGTCAATCAGTTTCTTATGATGCCACGTTTCAATTCACATTATTGAACCCTGACTGACAGTATGCAACCATCCACACTCTTTTGTGCCGAAATTAAAAAGTCAGCAAAATATTTTCGGACTAATACATGTATCGGATAATCAAATGGAGGTTTATCGGGATATCGGTAAATAGCGATATTGCATGCGGCCAATTTTAAGACACATGCATTTATAGTTCAGTGGTACCACAATAATGTTAACAAATGAAATCCACAAAAAGACAAGAAAAATAAATAACTGCAGCCCGCGAATAATTATTATTGAACTGCTAACATTTCTATTGTTTTTTGTATAGAGGTTTTTTTTTATAATAAGTTGCAATGAAACAAGTATGTGTTGCGTACGTTGTACTTATTTCAACACGCAAAACAATAAAATGGCTATGAGTTACGGGTTGCGCGGTACTCATTTCAACACGCAAAACAATAAACTGACAATGAGTTACTGTTTACGTGGTACTCATGTCAACACGCACAACAATAAATTGTCAGAACATTAGAAAATAGGTTGCCAGGCAACGAAACATACGCCCACACAGCAGCCAAATCGTCCGGGCAGTCAACAAGAGTTGTCACATATTAAGGAATTATCAGAAAATCATTAGAATTTGTTTGGTTTTTATAATCAAACCTGTTTTTTTTTTAAATCAGATAATAATTGTGACCTCCAGAGGCACAACAAGCTAAAAAGGGTGATTTTTCGTACAATCAGGGGACATAATTCAGGAAGTAATGACCCGATGGGCGCAAATATCGAAAGGGACCAAGATCTTTGGGTTATAAACATACATGTCAAGTTTCATCAAAATCGATTCAAAATTGTGACCTTTATAGGGTCCACAACCTTGATATAACATATTTTCACACTATTCGTGTACAAACGGCGGCCATTTTGTCCGTCAATTCTAGTCCGATTTTCACGTAATTTGAAATCTCTCTTCATTACCATGTAACGTTGATATAGTCAAACGTTTTTTTAAATCGGATAATAATTTTGACCTCCAGAGGGACCAAAAGCGAACAAAAGCAATTTTTCGGACAATCAGGGGCCATAATTCAGGAAGTTACAATCCGATGGGCGCAAATAGCGAAAGGAACCAAGATCTTTCGGTTATAAACATACATGTCAAGTTTCATCCAAATCGGTTCAAAATTGTGACCTCTATAAGGTCCACAACCTTGACATAACATATTTTCACACTATTCGCGTACAAATGGCGGCCATTTTGTCCGTCAATTTTGTCCGATTTTCACGAAATTCAGACTCAACCTTCATAACCATGAAACGGTGATATAATCAAACGTTTTTTTAAATCGGATAACAATTTTGACCTCCAGAGGGACCACAAGCTAAAAAGGGCGATTTTTCGGACAATCAGGGGCCATAATTCAGGACGTTACGATCCGATTGGCGCAAATATCTAAAGGAACCAAGATCTTTGGGTTATAAACATGCATGTCAAGTTTCATCCAAATCGGTTCAAAATTGTGACCTCTACACTGTTCACAACCGTGATATAACATATTTTCACACTATTCGCGTACAAATGGCGGCCATTTTGTCCGTCAATTTTGGTCCGATTTTCACGAAATTCGAACTCAACCTTCATAACCATGGCACGGTGATATAATCAAACGGTTTTTTAAATCGGATAACAATTTTGACCTCCAGAGGGACCACAAGCTAAAATGGGCGATTTTTCGGACAATCAGGGGCCATAATTCAGGAAGTTACGATCCAATTGGCGCAAATATCGAAAGGAACCAAGATCTTTGGTTTATAAACATGCATTTCAAGTTTCATCCAAATCGGTTCAAAATTGTGACCTCTACACTGTTCACAAGCTAAAAAACGTCATTTTTCGTACAATCAGGGGCCATAACCCATGAAGTTACGGTCCGATACATGCCAATATCGAAAGGAACCGAGATCTTAGGGTGATAAACCTATATTTCAAGTTTCATTGAAATCGGATAAAAATTGTGACCTGTAGACTGTTCACAAACAATTGTGGACGGACGGACGGACGGACGGACGTCCGGACGGACGGACGGACGGACGGACGAACAGGGGCGACGACAATATACGTCCACATGAAAATGTGGGCGTATAAAAATATATAGACATACGGAAAATTAAGCTTATCGATATATACCTGCATATAATCAAATTGCGGTCTGACTGCTGGATACGTATAAATGACGACATTGTTTTCGCCTTTTTACGACAGATGAATGTCTATATTTATATTTCTTTATTCAATTTTATAAATGGCGTGACTATAAAACACGTACTGTGTCTTCCGTTCATCAACAAATACAAAATACGCATAGAAGAAACAGCCCCGTACAACTGGACATACAAAGATCCTTATACAAAGACCTATTTGCGTAAAACACACCGACGAATGAAAAATCGCACGGTAAAAACAGTTTTCCTTCCCAAGTTTTGATTTAACAATTACGCATCAAATAAAGCCTCATGGTCCTTGATTATACCCTTTTGGTGCAGTTATAACAACTATCGAGAAAACACACCAATTTAACAATACACACCGTGTCATTCGTTTTTTACCCGTCGGTTAATTAACGCACTCAGTACAGAAAACGCACCGTCCGAGAGTTGTTAAACCCTACCGATAATTAACTCGCCTTTCAGTCCATTTTCACCCCCTGTTAATTAACACACCTTATCTAGAGATTTTAAGCCATAATGAGGAGTAATAATGCGAATATTATGTTTTTATCCAGATACATCGTTATTGACACTTTGACATAGATTTTTATGAAGCAAATTTTGTTTTTCATCCTTACCGATTTCTCAGTGGCAGTCAACAAGGGTTGTCGCATATTTTTACTTTTTTCGGTAATGAAACATTTGTAATACACTAAAAACTGATTAAGAGTAACAACTCATTATGTAATTATCAGAAAATCATTAGAATTTGATTGCTTTTTATAAAGTTTTACCTCACGCTAACAATTAGTATATACATGAAACATTTAATATCATGGATTTAGCTGTTCAGTTATCAAAATTCATTGAAAATCAAAATACTTTTTTCGTTTCAACACCTTAAACTCTGTGTATCAATCTGAAGTCAATCAGCTGATAAGTTTGGCCTCTATAGCGTCACAAGATTTTTTGAAGTTATCAAGGGAGATAACTCTGATAGTAGTAATTTGAAATCTCTGAAAATCAATAGGCTTCTTCATCTCATGACCTTAAACACTGTGTGTAAATTTAAATTCGATCAGATATTAACTTTAGACTCTAGAGCTTCCACAGGATTTTTTCGAAGTGATCAAAGGACATAACTCTGACAGTAATTATTGAAAATCACTGAAAATCGATAGACGTCTTAGTCTCATGACTGTAACACTATGTATAAATTTGAAGTCAATCAGATATTTACTTTGGCCTCTAGAGCATCCACAAGATTTTTTTTGAAGTGATCAAGGGCCACAACTCTGGCACTAATCATCGGAAATCGCTGAAAATCAATAGGATTCTTCATCTCATGACCTTAAACATTGTGTATAAATTTAGAGTAAATCGGATATAAACTTTGTCTTTTAGAGCGTCCACAAGATTTTTTGAAGTGATCAAGGGCCATAACTCTGGCACTAATTATCGGAAATCGCCGAAAATCAATAGGCTTCTTCATCTCATGACCTTAAACACTGTGTATAAATTTAAAAACAATCGGATATTAACTTTGGCCTCTAGACCGTCCACAAGATTTCTTTGAGTGATCAAGGGCCATAACTCCGGCACTAATTATGGGAAATCAATACACTTCTTCGTCTCATGACCTTAAACACTGTGTATAAATTTAAAGTCAATCGGATATTAACTTTGGCCTCTAGGGCGTCCACAAGATTTTTTGAAGTGATCAAGGGCCATAACTCTGTTAGTTATTATCGGAAATCGCTTAAAAACAATCACAGTCGGATATTAAATTTGGCCTCTAGAGTGTCCACAAGATATTTTGAATAGAGCAAGTGCCATAACTCTAGCATTAATTATCGGAAATTGCTGAAAATAAATAGGATTCTTATTATATTAACTTTTTGCTGAAAATCAATAGACTGTCTTCACCTCGTGGCCTTAAACACTGTGTATCAATTTAAAGTCAATCGGATATTAACTTTGGCCTCTAGAGCACCCACAAGATCTTTTGAGGTGATCAAGAGTCATAACTCTGTCACTAATTAACGGAAATCGCTGAAAAGCAATAGGATTCTTCATCTTATGACCATAAACACGGTGTATGAATTCAAAGTCAATCGGATATTAACTTTGGTCTCTAGAGCGTCCACAAGATTTTTTGAAGCGATCAAGGGCCACAACTCTGGTAGTTATCATCGAAAATCGCTGAAAAACAATAGACGGGGTGATGACAATATACGACCACATTTCAATGTTAGCGTATAAAAACATGATTTTTCGTACAATCAGGGGCCATAATTCAGGAAGTTATGGTCCAATGTGCCCGAATATCGAAAGGAACTGCGATCTTTGTGTTATAAACTTACTTAAAATTGTGGCCTCTACGGTGTCCACAACCTCAATATACCATATTTTTACACTATTCGTGTAAAAGTGGCGGCCACTTTGTTCAGCAATTTTAGTCCAATGTTTATGAAATTCGCACCGAACATTCATTACAGTGTAACGTTGATATTATCAATTTGTAAATTATCAAACGTTATTTTTAAATCAAGTAATAATTGTGACCTCCAGACGGACCACAAGATAATAAGGTGATTTTTCGTACGATCAGAAGCTATAATTCAGGAAGTTACAAACCGATATGCACAAATATTGAAAAGAACCAAGAACTTTATGTTATAAACATGTATTTCAAGTTTCATCAAAATCGGTTCAAAATTGTGACCTCTATACGGGCCACAACCATAACATATTTTCACACTATTCTGCTTGTACCAAGGGTGGCCATTTTGTCAGTCAATTTTGGTCCGATTTTCACGAAATTCGAACTCAACCTTCATAATTATGTAACTGTGATATAATCAAACGGGTTTTTTTAAATCGGATAATTTTGACCTCCAGAGGGACCACAAGCTAAAAAGGGCGATTTTTTGGACAATCCGGGCCATAATTCAGGAAGTTACGATCCGATAGGCGCAAATATCGAAAGGAACCAGGATCTTTGGGTTATACATACATGTCAATTTTTTTTTATTATCAAAATCGGTTAAAAATTGTGACCTCTATTGTGGGCGTATAAAAATAATTGTTTTGGTTTGTATTATTATATTTTTTCCTCATGTTTTTGGAAAAAGTACAGATTGTGCAGAATTTAATTCTATACAAGCCGAAAAAGGTATGAGAGATCAAAAGAAACCCTTTTGATTTTCAACCAATTTGAATGGGGATTTCAGCAATTTGTAGCTGTTTGGATTGATCAACTTTTATTTTCAGACATTTTAAGTTCAAATGTGAAAAGTGTGAAAATTCTGAGCATAACTTTTTCATTTTCAACTTGAAATGTTCAGACTACCTTACAAATGAGGGCTTTATAAGCTAAAAATGCCAACTCAAGTTTTCCGATTATTTCCCCTTTGAAGATAAAGTCATATTTTCAATTTCTTTGTTTGCCTTATTAAAAATATTTGTCAGGAGTTGTCTATCAACTTTTTAGAACGAATATCGACAGGACCAAGATCTTTGTGTTTTAAAGATATATTTCAAGTGTCATCAAAATGGGATAAAAATTGTGACTTCTTAAGTGTCCACAACCTTGATATATATACATAAAATAGAATAAATAAAAGATTCTACTCTCAGGTAAAAGTATAAAAAGCCTGACGATCCCCGTAGTGGGTGAAAGCGCTAGCTAAGATGAAATTAGTTTTTTCTTTCTAGAAACTTCATATTTCTATACATATATATACTGTATTTAGATATTAGGTAATATACGGGGCATTTTTCCACTTAAGACCTTTCTTGTGGGGTATCCAAATATTATGGGGCATATGTAAAACCTCGCTTTTATGTTGATTTTAATTTGAATCTACAGCCCAAATAGGTGGTTTTTAAGCAATTGGTGCATATTTCGGTTTTATATCGATATGTCCAATAGTTGTCTCCCCTTAGACCACATATCGCATTTCTGTCGCTCTCTCAGAATCTTGGATGTTCATTGACGTTCGAGTCTACTGATCGGGTGATTTTGTTAAAATTATTATTCTTATTAGGGTTTCACACTGCGTAGCTTGTGTGAAACACTATTGTTTTTGTTAAAATTATTATTAGGGTTTCACACTGCGTAGCTTGTGTGAAACACTATTGTTTTTGTTAAAATTATTATTCTTATTATTATTATTCAGATTCCAATTTGAATAGATCTCAGCAACTACGTGTCGCATCGTTACGATTTCTTCGGTTTTACTGGGAAAGTGGGTGTGACTTAGAGAGGATAAAGCTATTTTGAACGTTCTGCGACAATGCGAAATGTCCGAAATCACCGAAGTTATCGTTTTTTAAAATATTGCATTAATTTTAACAATAATCATTGGATTTTAACTTTCGATACATTTTGGCATAGCTGGAGACATGGCAAATAGCTACGCTACTTTCGATTTTTGATTTTCGGCAAATCTTCGAAGATATTAGGCGCCAAATTTTGAAAATTTAAAATTTTACAAAAAACTTTTTTATTTATGAATATTTTTTAGATGTGTTGTACACAGAATTAAAGAGTCATCTGACTTGCGCAAAACTGTTAAAAAATTTTGTCTCAGTAATTTTCCTTGGCCGCCATTGGCTAATTCAGTTTTTCAGTCCTAGATTAATTTTTTATTGTTCGATTTGTATAAAACAAAATTCATATGCTTCGTTGTATCAATTGTCATTTTTTTTATTACCAAAAGTGGTATCTGTCGGCACCGGAAGTGGCATAATTTTACCAAAAACTACAATTTTGACAGTTATTTTCCTATTTCGAAAACAAATATTATTTTTTGGAAAAATTATTTGACTCAAAGAGTGTGCCCTTTCAAGGCGCAAAAAATGTAGGAAGCAGTTTTTTTAATTTCGATTTCATTTTTGAGCAAATTCGATTAAGAGGCCAAAAATGGTGTAAAATTGACCTATTTACAACCTATTCAGGCTTTTCAGATTTTAAAATATTTCTTCGTAACTTTTATAAGCTTGTAGCTATAATCCATACGAAGAAAATGTATGTTAAAATTCGTTTGTAATATAAGCAGTTACCAAGAAATGGGCAGTTCTGTACAAGTCACTGTTTTCGTTATTTTGCCTGTAAAATAGTCAATTATTATTGGATTTTTATAAAAGTGACATCATTTGATTCAAAAAGCATGTAGCGTCATATCGAGTTGATTACAATTTAAAATTGACACCGGAAGTGACATCATTTGGTCAAAAACTGCATTTTAAACTTTTTAAATCAATGTTTTATTCAACCAAGAATAACTTAATATGTATTAATAATTTTAACTTTTGGTTTAAATTCACATATAAACACAACTCATATGGTCATATAGATATCATAAAATTGTTTCTAACTTGTTCAGTTGGCGAGAAATAGACGGTTTTCTACAGGTCACTTTTGAAGGTTTTGGGGCCATAAAAGTGTCAATTATTATTCGATTTTCATAAACGTTACACCATGTTATACCTAATGCCATTTGGGATTTCATACAAGTATTTTAAGATTTTCATTATCACCGGAAGTAACGTCATTTTGGCAAAAACTGTATTTTTAGCCTTCAAAACAGATATTTTATTCAAATGAGTCTGTTTTGAAATCGTTTTCAAATTATGGTATTTGATGCTAATCAACAAATAAAATGAACCCATACGATCATACAGATACCACAAAATGGTTTGTAACTTGTACGGTTGCAGAGAAATAGCAGATTTTCTACAAGTCACTTTTCAAGTATTTTGGTCTTTAAAAGAGGCAATTATTATTCGATTTACGTAAAATTTTCACTATATGATATCGTATACCATTTCTGATTTCATAAGACTAATTGAACATTTTCATTAACACAGAAAGTAATTTAATTTTGTCAAGATCATTTACAAGTAACAAATGTATAAAATGACTTGATATTGCTGGATTGATTGGTTGATTCTGCGTCCATTTTATTTGTGTGCAATGTTAATTTGGAAACCTGTTTAGTGGTTTCGTTGGTACCGGAAGTGACATATGTTCAAGGGTAACTTGGCACCGGAAGTGACATGTTTAAGAGTAACTTGGCACCAGTGAAACCCGTCATTCCTGCATGCAGGTCTAGTTAGGGTTTCACACTGCGAAGCTTGTGTGAAACACTATTGTTTTTGTTAAAATTATTATTCTTATTATTAAGCTTTCATATTACATATGAAAGCTTATTGTTTCTGTTAAGATTATTATTTTTTTTTTTTTTGTGTATTTTCTGCAAATCGGATTTCTCAGAATCTAACCATGGGATCTTTCTGAAACTTTGACCTACCCCCCCAAAAATGGGGTGCGAACGTTGTTTAAATATATTTTCAAAACGTTTTACGAATCCGAAATCACCGAATTTTACGAACGAAAAAACTGACAATGCATAGTCGTAACTTTGTTATTTTTTGACCGATTTTACTAATTCTTTTTTCTTTGAATACCTTGAAAAAAATCATTTTCATCTGCAGTTTCACATTTTCGAATTTCGAAAATTCGTCGCTGTGATTTCGAGCCGGAAGTTTAGACCAATTTGACAACTTCTTTAATAGTTGTACGATTTTCATGAAATTTAGTATATAAGTAGATCTTACCAATGTGACTTCAAAAATATAATTAGAAATTTTCTAAATTATCTCCCCTTGGTGAAATTAAGGATCAAAGTTTTCAAAAAAGTCGTCGAAATATAGGTCAGAATGACCTAATTTTTTTTTTCGATACTAGACAAGTAATTACTGATTCGTACACAAAATATGGAGTTTGTCGATCGAACCGGAAGTGCCACCATCTTTAAACGTGAAAAATCAAAAAGGCTTTTTTGCTATTTTATTTACAGACTCGGGAGTTATATTTTGAGAATCCTTGAAGGAATGCCTAAAAATCTATCGGATCCGAATTTTGATTTCGGTCACGTGATGGTTACCATTTTGAATTGAAAATGAAAAAAAGAAGCAATTTGAAGGGCCGGGACTTTGGAATACAATAACTCTCCTTCTAATTAAGCTAGAATGTTCAAACTTGGTGTAGACGTTCACTAGGTCAATGTTATGATTGAGTTCAAAGATGAGCATTTTCTGCTTAGGGTAAGCAGAGATAAGCATGCTGATTTGTTGATTCTTTAGGGCACGATAACTTCGGTTATAATGAAGGGAGGGCGGTGAAACTTTTGTCAATAGAGAGTCTAATAGCTAGCCTGTTGTTTGAAATCATTGTATCATTTTTTTTAAATATCAGGGATAGCCGAAAAAAAGAGATTGAAAATCCAAAAAGTCGTATTTTTACAATTTGGAGCATGTTTAGAGGTCTTTCTCGTAAAGTCAACATAATATTTTTGGGGAACTTCTTCTACAAAGAGTCTTATTGGTAGTCTTTTATATGAAACCATCGATCAACAGTCCAACATATCAGGAGTAGAAGAACAAAAGGATCGAACATTGAAAACGGCACCATTTCATTGTTAAGCGAAACATGCAGTGTGGGTGACTACAATCTACACATTTAGTCATCGTATAGAGCTTATTCAACAGTATCGAATTCCAACTGCTTAGGGATATTCCAATGTGTACATGGACCCTGGTTTTTCGTACCATCCGAACGACTAGACAGCTGTGCTTGTCAGGCCCTCCGTTCTGCCTCACTGACAAGGGGGAACCACGCCGGGAAATCGAGATGAACTTTCTCCGTGCAGAACTTTCAATTCAGGCCAAACGTTTATTGCATACGATTAAGCTGGTCAATCGGAGCTTATTTTCAAAAGTTTTATAGTAATCGGTTGGTAATTAAAGTACCGTGCACATTAAACTGTTAAAACAGAAAATTTCGCCCGGTTGAAATGTTTCTTGCTATAAGTCAGCAATTTTCCGAATTCAGGGAGGCTCAATGGCTGAATGGTTAGCATGTGCGCGCTGTATCGTAAGGTCTGTCATTGAGTCAACGGGCGTTGTTTCGATCTCCAGGCTGACGTGACATGGAGTATGATGTCCAACCTCGTGGGTTTTCTCCGTGTCCTTCGGTTTCCTCCCAATGGCTAAAGACCAGTAAGCGCAAGGGGAGTTTTTAAATAAAATTAAAAAACATATGTTAGTCCCGAAATGACCTAGTTTCGGTCGAATGGACATTAGGCCGCATTTCTCTCTTTCTCTTTTATTTTTAAAGTTTTGTAATAATCGGTTGGTAATCAAAGGTACTGTAAAAGTGATAAAACAGAAAATTTCGCCCGGTTGTAATGTTTCTCACTTTAAAGTCAGCAATTTGCCGATTTAAAGGGGCAAACGTTTATTGCGAACGATTAAGATAGTCAGAGGGAGCTTATTTTTAAAAGTTTTGTAATATTCGGTTGATAACTAAAGGTACCGTGCAAATTAAACTGTTAAAATAGAAAATTTGGCCCGGTTGAAATGTTTCTCGCTGTAGGTCAGCCATTTGCCGATTTTAGGGAGGTTGCGTGGCTGAATGGTTAGCACGTGCGCTCTGTATCATAACGTCTGTCATTGAGTCAACTGGCGTTGTGTCGATTTCTTGGTTGTGCGTGACAAGGAGTATGGTCGCCCGTCCAACCTCGTAGGCCGTAACGCCGCTGCCCGGGTAAAATTTTCCTCATTGCACACTTTATGGCGTATGCCCGTCTTCATTAGCCCATTTTAGGAGCAGAACAGTAGGACGTTAAACCCCATTCAATTTCATTTTATTTTCTCTATGTTGTTTATTTATTATAGTGGATAAATATTTTTCTGGTTCTAGCAATTATTTAATTTCTGCATAGAAATCTTGCTTTGGCCAGTTTTTTTTTATTGCAGAGTGCCATTCTTGTATATTGCAGTCTGTGATCCTTTGTTTAAAACATGCTTAAGAAGTCGTCACGATTTCCTACTTATAACCAAACATATTGGAAATATTAGTCTGGCATTATTAAATCCTAATTTTATTGGTCTTATTTAAAATTAAACTTTCATTTAACTATGAACAACCCTTAACGTGTCTCTTTAAAACTATTAAATACTCTAAAACAGTAGCTCAACCTTTTGACCTAAACTCATTAATTTACCATTTTGTTGTGAGCGACTTCTTATTCTTCCTATATGACATATTGCACGTGTCGGATTTCAAAGGGGGGGTTGGATGGCTGAATGGCTAGCACGCGCGCCTGTCATTGAGTTAACTAGCGTGTTTTCGAATGACCGGTTGTACGTGACAAGGAGTAAGGTCGCCTGTCCAACCTGACATTTTTATTTTTTTTTCCCGCCATTTTCATTTCATTTTCTCATCCGTCTCATTACAGTAATACAAGTTTCAGTTATTTCCCTTTACTTTTCAGATTATTGTTTTGCCTGGGTGCAATGTTTCATACTATATTTAGACTTGTAACTTCGCGAGTTTTTGACCAATTTTGATAAATTTTTCTTCTTATCCTTTTATTTAGGATACTTGATACAATCAATGACACGTGACGATGAATATGAAAGCTTTCATATCTGCATGGGACAGTAGCAGATCTAGTTATTTTTTTTTTTGTGTATTTTCTGCAAATCGGATTTCTCAGAATCTAACCATGGGATCTTTCTAAAACCTTGACCTACCCCCCCAAAAATGGGGTGCGAACGTTGTTTAAATATATTTTCAAAACGTTTTACGAATCCGAAATCACCGAATTTTACGAACGAAAAAACTGACAATGCATAGTCGTAACTTTGTTATTTTTTGACCGATTTTACTAATTCTTTTTTCTTTGAATACCTTGAAAAAAATCATTTTCATCTGCAGTTTCACATTTTCGAATTTCGAAAATTCGTCGCTGTGATTTCGAACCGGAAGTTTAGACCAATTTGACAACTTCTTTAATAGTTGTACGATTTTCATGAAATTTAGTATACAAGTAGATCTTATCGATGTGACTTCAAAAATATAATTAGAAATTTTCTAAATTATCTCCCCTTGGTGAAATTAAGGATCAAAGTTTTCAAAAAAATCGTCGAAATATAGGTCAGAATGACCTAATTTTTTTTTTCGATACTAGACAAGGAATTAATGATTCGTACACAAAATATGGAGTTTGTCGATCGAACCGGAAGTGCCACCATCTGTAAACGTGAAAAATCAAAAAGGCTTTTTTGCTATTTTACTTACAGACTCGGGAGTTATATTTTCGGAATCCTTGAAGGAATGCCTAAAAATCTATCGGATCAGAATTTTGATTTCGGTCATGTGATGGTCACAATTTTGAATTGAAAATGAAAAATAGAAGCAATTTGAAAGGCCCGGACTTCGGAACACAATAACTCTCCTTCTAATTGAGCTAGAATGTTCAAACTTGGTGTAGACGTTCACTAGGTCACTATCTTGATTGAGTTCAAAGATGAGCATTTTCTGCTTAGGGTAAGCAGAGATAAGCATGCTGATTTGTTGATTCTTTAGGGCACGATAACTTTGGTTATAATGAAGGGAGGGCGGTGAAACTTTTGTCAATAGAGAGTCTAATAGGTAGCCTGTTGTGTGAAATGATTGTATCATTTTTTGTAAATATCAGGGATAGCCGAAAAAAAGTCGTATTTTTACAATTTGGAGCATGTTTAGAGGTTTTTCTCGTTAAGTCAACATACTATTTTTTTGGAACTTCTTCTACAAAGAGTCTTATTGGAAGTCTTTTATATGAATCCATCGATCAACAGTCCAACATATCAGGAGTAGAAGAACAAAAGGATCGAACATTGAAAACGGCACCCTTTCATTGTTGAGCGAAAAATGAAGTGTGGGTGACTACAATCTACGCATTTAGTCATCGTATAGAGCTTATTCAACAGTATCGAATTCCAACTGCTTAGGGATATTTTACGTGCACTCCAATGTGTACACGGGACCTTGTTTTTTCGTACCATCCGAAGGACTAGCTAGACAGCTGTGCTTGTCTGGCCCTCCGTTCTGCCTTACTGACAAGGGAACCACGCCTGGAAATCGAGATGAACTTTCTCTGTGCAGAACTTTCAATTCAGGCAAAACATTTATTGCATACGATTAAGCTGGTCAGTTGGAGCTTATTTTCAAAAGTTTTGTAATAATCGGTTGGTAATTAAAGTACCGTGCACATTAAACTGTTAAAACAGAAAATTTCGCCCGGTTGAAATGTTTCTTGCTATAAGTCAGCAATTTTCCGAATTCAGGGAGGCTGGATGGCTGAATGGTTAGCATGTGCTCGCTGTATTGTCATTGAGTCAACGGGCGTCGTTTCGATCTCCAGGTTGCACGTGACATGGTGTATGATGTCCAACCTCGTGGGTTTTCTCCGTGTTCTTCGGTTTCCTCCCAACGGCTAAAGACCAGTACGTGCAAGGGGAGTTTTTAAATAAAATTAAAAAACATGTTAGTCCCGAAATGACCTAGTTTGTGTCGAATGGACGTTAGGCCGCATTTCTCTCTTTCTCTTTTTAAAGTTTTGTAATAATCGGTTGGTAATCAAAGGTACTGTAAAAGTGATAAAACAGAAAATTTGGCCCGGTTGTAATGTTTCTCACTTTAAATTCAGCAATTTGTCGATTTTAAGGGGCAAACGTTTATTGCGAACGATTAAGCTGGTCAGGGGGAGCTTATTTTTAAAAGTTTCGTAATATTCGGTTGATAACTAAAGGTACCGTGCAAATTAAACTGTTAAAATAGAAAATTTGGCCCGGTTGAAATGTTTCTCGCTGTAGGTCAGCAATTTGCCGATTTTAGGGAGGTTGCGTGGCTGAATGGTTAGCACGTGCGCTCTGTATCATAACGTCTGTCATTGAGTCAACTGTCCTTGTTTCGATTTCTTGGTTGTACGTGATAAGGAGTATGGTCGCCTTACCAACCTCGTAGGCCGTAACGGCGCTGCCCGGGTAAAATTTCCCTCATTGCACACTTTATGGCGTATGCCCGTCTTCATTAGCCCATTGTAGGAGCAGAACAGTAGGACGTTAAACCCCATTCAATTTCATTTCATTTTCTCTATGTTGCTTATTTATTATAGTGGATAAATATTTTTCTGGTTCTAGCAATTATTTAATTTCTGCATAGAAATCTCTGGCCAGTTTTTTTTATTGCAGAGTGCCATTCTTGTATATTGCAGTCTATGACCCTTTGTTTGAAACATGCTTAAGAAGTTGTCACGATTTCCTACTTATAACCAAACATATTGGAAACCATAATTATATAACATATCTCTAATTTTGGAAGCCCGATTACAGCTATACAAGTTTAGGTTATTTCCCTTTACTTTAAAGATTATTTTTTTGCCCGGGTGCAATGTTTCTCACTACATTTAAATTTGTAACTTTGTGAGTTTTTGAACGATTTTGATATTATGTCTTTATAATTTTCCAAATCTACATATTTAACGTACATATTCAAACAGTTGAGTTCAACCTGATTCAAAAAGTTTTAGTTTTGTTCAAAGTTATCTGATTCATCCCGATTACAGCAACACACGTATCAGTTATTTCCCTTTAGTTTTCAGATTACTCAATGTTTCATACTATATTTAGACTTGTAACTTCGCGAGTTTTTGACCAATTTTGATAGTTTGTTATTCTTATCCTTTTATTTGAGATACTTGATATAATCGATGACACGTGACGATGAATATGAAAGCTTTCATATCTGCATGGGACAGTAGCAGATCTAGTTATTATTATTCTTCTTTTGTTTTGAGTAGATCTCAGCAACTGCTTGTCCCATCGTTACGATGTCTTCGGTTTTGTTGGGAAAGTGGGTGTGACTTAGAGGATAAAGCTATTTCGAACTTTCTGCAACAATGCGAAATGCCCGAAATCACCGAAGTTATCGTTTTTAAAAATATTGCAGTAATTTTAACAATAATCGTGGGATTTTAACTTTTGATACATTTTGGCATAGCCGGAGACAGGGCACATAGCTACGCTACTTTCGATTTTTGATTTTCGGTAAATCTTCGAAGACATTAAGCGCCAAATTTTGAAAATTTAAAATTTTACAAAAAACTTTTTTATTTATGAATATTTTTTAGTCGTGTTGTACACAGAATTAAAGAGTCATCTGACTTGCGCAAAAATGTTAAAAATTTTTGTCTCAGTAATTTTCCTTGGCCGCCATTGGCTAATTCAGTTTTTCAGTCCTAGATTATTTTTTTATTGTTCGATTTGTATAAAACAAACTTTATATGCTTCGTTTTCTCAATTGTCATTTTTTTTGTTACCGATAGTGTTATCTGTCGGCACCGGAAGTGGCATAATTTTACCAAAAACTACAATTTTGACAGTTTTTTACGATCTTCAAAAACAAATATTATTTTTTTGAAAAATTATATGACTCAAAGAGTGTGTCCTTTCAAGGCGCAAAAAATGGCGGAAGCAGTTTTTTTAATTTCTATTTCATTTTCTAGCAAATTGGATTAAGGGGTGAAAAAAGGCGTAAAATTGACCTATTTACAACCCATTCAGGCTTTTCAGATTTTAAAATATTTTTACATAACTTTTATAAACTTGTAGCTATAATCCATACGAAGAGAATGTATGTATAAATTAGTTTGTAATATAAGCAGTTGCCGAGAAAAGGGCAGTTTTGCATAAGTCACTGTTTTCGCAATTTTGCGTGTAAAATAGTCAATTATTAATGGATATTCACAAAAGTGACATCGTTTGATTCAAAAAGCAAGTGTGCGTTATATCATGTTGATTACTATTTAAAATTGACACCGGAAGTGACGTCATTTAGTCAAAAACTCAATTTTTAACTTTTGAAATCGATATTTTTTTCAACCAAGAATTATGTCATATATAATAATAAAATCAACTTTTGGTTTAAATTCACATATTAACAAAACTCATACGGTCAAAAAGATATCATAAGATTGTTTCTAACTTGTTCGGTTGCCGAGATATAGGCGATTTTCTAAAAGTCACTTCTGAAGGTTTTTGGCCCATAAAAGTGTCAATTATTATTCGATTTTCATAAAATTTTCACCCTTTGAAGCCTAATGTCATAGACGATGTTATAAAACTAATTTAACGTTTTCATTATCACCGGAAGTAACGTCATTTTGGCAAAAACTGTATTTTAAGCCTTCAAAACAGATATTTTATTCAAATGAGTCTGATTTGTAATGTTTATACAATTATGATATTTGATTCCAATCAACAAATAGATTAAACCCATACGGTCACATACATGCCAACTATTCCGATTTTGTCGGAATCATTCCGATTTTCTGAGTCTAATTCTGAATTCCGATTTTACTCTTTATAATTCCGTTTTTTAAAATTTATTGGAAGATATTTATTATATTTCATTCCGGACCTTTTTACATTGACGACTGTCTCGGCATTCTCGCTGTTTGTTGTGAATCTGATTGCGATACTGTTTATCGTAGTATGAGTCGGTAAAACAACGGAAATAGTCGAGAACATGTGTCATGTTTTCCTTATTATTATTAATATAAAATGGAATAAGCTATTATGTCTGGACTAATCAAGATCAAAATGTCATGTGGTTATTTCTGTCATTTGCCGTGTCTAATTTGCATAATTCGCGGTAAAACGACGGAAATAGCCGAAAACATGTCGCCAGTTTTCTCGATCATTATTAATATAAAATGGAATAAGCTAAGAGGTCATATGGTTATTTCGTCATCGGCCGTGCCTAATTTGCATACTTCGCGGATATTATCTGCTTCGCGGAGCCATTCTCGCATACACTCGTACAGTGTACACGGCGGATTTACCGATAGTTGCCAGTAACGATGTGGCTTCTTCCTTATTTCCTTCTGACTTGATAAAAAATGTTTTCAAGCTGTTTTCCATGTGTGAAAAAAACAAATTACAATTATAAATAAAACCCAGTAAATAATTTACGACTTCCAGGCGTCGGTCGTCAAGACAAACCAAATGGCTTCCAATTTCCAAAACGAATGTCAGACAAAAATACCGGGAAACTTACGGCAAAGAATTTCCAGGAATCACTACGTCCTCGCGTAGAGGCGACGAATTCACATTTTGTTTAGTCTGATTTATGTGTTGCTTACGGTGGTATTACGGACATTAAAAAACATTTTAAAACTAAAAAACACTTGAGCTGCTCAAACCTAAAAGCCTCTTACGAAAAATCTTCTAGGCGTATATAAACATATTTTCAGTCTTCACCACGTCCTGCGGCGCTCACGGTGCTTCGCACCGTTCGACCTTGGACCTACGGTCCTTGCTCTATCATCAATACTAGGCATTCCGATTTTCAATCTCCTCAGGTTGGCATGTATGCGGTCATATAAATACCAAAAAATGGTTTCTAACTTGTACGGTTGCCGAGAAATAGACGATTTTCTACACGTCACTTTTCAAGGTTTTTGGTCTATAAAAGTGGCAATTATTATTCGATTTACATAAAATTTTCACCATGAGATGCCTTATGCCATTTCTGATTTCATAAAACTAATGGAACATTTACATTATCACCGGAAGTACTGTAATTTTGTCAGGATCAATTACATGTAACAAATGTATAAAATGAAATGATATTGATGGATTTGTTTGTTTCTGTTTCCATTTTATTTGATGTGTGCAATGCTTATGTGGAAACCTGTATATTGGTTTCATTGGTACCGGAAATGACATATGTTCAAGGGTAACGTGACACCGAAAGTGACACAAGTTCAAGTTCAAAGGTAACATGGCACCAGTGAAACCCGTCATTCCTGCATGCAGGTCTAGTTCTTATTATTATTAAGCTTTCATATTACATATGAAAGCTTATTGTTTATGTTAAGATTATTATTATTTTTTTTTTTGTGTGTATTTTCTGCAAATCGGATTTCTCAGAATTTAACCGTGGGATCTTTCTGAAACTTTGACCTACCCCACCAAAAAAGGGGTGCGAACGTTGTTTAAATATATTTTCAAAACGTTTTACGAATCCGAAATCACCGAATTTTACGAACGAAAAAACTGACAATGCATAGTCCTAACTTTGTTATTTTTTGACCGATTTTACTAATTCTTTTTTCTTTGAATACCTTGAAAAAAATCGTTTTCATCTGCAGTTTCACATTTTCGAATTTCGAAAATTCATCGCTGTGATTTCGAACCGGAAGTTTAAACCAATTTGACAACTTCTTTAATAGTTGTACGATTTTCATGAAATTTAGTATATAAGTAGATCTTACCGATGTGACTTCAAAAATATAATTAGAAATTTTCTGAATTATCTCCCCTTGGTGAAATTAAGGATCAAAGTTTTCAAAAAAATCATCGAAATATAGGTCAGAATGACCTAAAAAAAAATTTCGATACTAGACAAGTAATTACTGATTCCTACACAAAATATGGAGTTTGTCGATCGAACCGGAAGTGCCACCATCTTTAAACGTAAAAAATCAATAAGGCTTTTTTGCTATTTTACTTACAGACTCAGGAGTTATATTTTTTGAATCCTTGAAGGATGGCCTAAAAAATGTAGGAAGTAGAATTTTGATTTAGGTCAATTGATAGTCGCCATTTTGAATTGAAAATGAAAAATAGAAGCAATTTGAAGGGCCGGAAAATTGGAACTCAATAACTCTCCTTCTACTTAAGCTAGAATGTTCAAACTTGGTGTAGACCTTAACTAGGTCAATGTCATGATTGAGTTTAAAGATGAGCATTTTCTGCTTAAAGTAAGCAGAGAAAAGCATGCTGATTTGTTGATTCTTTAGGGCACGATAACTTCGGTTATAATGAAGAGAGGGTGGTGAAAATCCTGTCAATCGAGAGTCTAATAGCTAGCCTGTTGTATGAAATCATTGTATCATTTTTTTAGAATTTTAAATATCAGGGATAGCAGAAAAAAAAGAGATCGAAAATCGAAAAAGTCGTATTTTTACGATTTGGGGCATTTTTAAAGGTCCTTTTCTGTTAAAGTCAACATAATATTTTTGGGGAACTTCTTCTACAAAGAGTCTTATCGATAGTCTTTTATATGAAACCATCGATCAACAGTCCAAAATATCAGGAGTAGAAGAATAAAATGATCGAAAATTGAAAACTGCACCCTTTCATTGTTAAGCGAAACATGCAGTGTGGGTGGCTATAATCTGCACATTTAGTCATTGTATAGAGCGTATTCAACAGTATCGAATTCCAACTGCAAAGGGATCTTTTATGTGCACTCAAGTGTGTACACGGCGGGTGCGGGATGGACACGCCAGAAAATCGAGATGAACTTTCTCGCCCAATGCAGGGATCGAACACCCGACCTCCTCGCTAGCAGGCCAACGACTTAGCCACATAGTCTGGACACCCATCGTACATTTCATCCGTCAAATCAAAGCATTTCATTGCATTAGACCAATAATTAATTATTCTTAATTTAAAACTTTATTTTAATATTAGTCTGACATTATTAAATCCTAATTTTATAGGTCTTATTTGAAATTAAACTTTCATTTAAATATGAACAACCTATAACGTGTCTTTTTAAAACAAATAAATACTCTAAAACAGTAGCTCAACCTTTTGACCTAAACTCATTGATTTACGATTTTGTTGTGAATGAGGTGTTATTCTCCCTATATGACATATTGCACGTGTCTGATTTCAAAGGGGGGGGGGGGGTGGCTGAATGGTTAGCTTGCGCGCCTGTCATTGAGATAACTGGAGTGTTTTCGAATGCCCGGTTTTACGTGACAAGGAGTAAGGTCGCCTGTCCGAACTGCCATTTTTAATTTTTTTTTCCGCCTGTCATTGAGTTAACTAGCGTGTTTTCGAATCCCCGGTTGTACGTGACAAGGAGTAAGGTCGCCTGTCCAACCTGCCATTTTTAGTTCTATCTCGCCATTTTCATTTCATTTTCTCATCCGTCTCATTACAGTAATACAAGTTTCGGTTATATTTCTTTAGTTTTCAGATTATTGTTATGCCTGGGTGCAATGTTTCATAGTATATTTAGACTTGTATCTTTGCGAGTTTTTGACCAATTTTGATAATTTTTTCCTCTTATCCTTTTATTTAGGATACTTGATACAATCGATGACACATGACGTTGAATATGAAAGCTTTCATATCTGCATGGGACAGTAGCAGATCTAGTTATTATTCAGATTCCAATTTGAATAGATCTCAGCAACTACGTGTCGCATCGTTACGATTTCTTCGGTTTTACTGGGAAAGTGGGTGTGACTTAGAGGATAAAGCTATTTTGAACGTTCTGCGACAATGCGAAATTTCCAAAATCACCAAATTATCGTTTTTGAAAATATTGCAGTAATTTTAAAAATAATCATTGGATTTTAACTTTCGATACATTTTGGCATAGCCGGAGACAGGGCACATAGCTACGCTACTTTCAATTTTTGATTTTCTGCAAATCTTCGAAGATATTAGGCGCCAAATTTCGAAAATTTAAAATTTTACAAAAAACTTTTTTATTTATGAATATTTTTTAGTCGTGTTGTGCACAGAATTAAAGAGTCGTCTGACTAGCGCAAAAATGTTAACATTTTTTGCCTCAGTAATTTTCCTTGGCCGCCATTGGCTAATTCAGTTTTTCAGTCCAATATTGATTTTTTATTGTTCGATTTGTATAAAACAAAGTTCAAATGCTTCGTTGTCTCAATTGTCATTTTTTTTATTACCAAAAGTGTTATCTGTCGGCACCGGAAGTGGCATAATTTTACCAAAAACTACAATTTTGACAGTTAGGTACTATTTTTCGAAAACAAATATTATTGTTTTGAAAAATTATATGACCAAAAGAGTGTGCCCTTTCAAGGCGCAAAAAATGTCGGAAGCAATTTTTTTTAATTTCGATTTCATTTTCGAGCAAATTCGATTAAAAGGCTAAAAATGGTGTAAAATTGACCTATTTACAACCTATTCAGGCTTTTCAGATTTTAAAATATTTCTTCGTAACTTTTAAAAACTTGTAGCTATAATCCATGCGAAGAAAATGTATGTTAAAATAAGTTTGTAATATAAGCAGTTGCCAAGAAATGGGCAGTTGTGTATAAGTCACTGTTTTCGTTATTTTGCCTGTAAAATCGTTAATTATTATTGGATTTTTATAAAAGTGACATCATTTGATTCAAAAAGCATGTAGCGTCATATCAAGTTGAATTCAATTTAAAATTGACATCGGAAGTGACGTCATTTTGTCAAAAACTGCATTTTAATCTTTTTAAATCAATGTTTTATTCAAACAAGAATTATTTAATATGTATTAATAATTTTAACTTTTGGTTTAAATTCACATATAAACACAACTCATATGTTTATATAGATATCATGAAATTGTCTCTAACTTGTTCGGTTGCCGAGAAATAGACGGTTTTCTACAGGTCACTTTTGAAGGTTTTGGGGCAATAAAAGTGTCAATTATTATTCGATTTTCATAAACTTTACACCATGTTATACCTAATGCCATTTAGGATTTTATACAAGTAATTTAAGATTTACATCATCACCGGAAGTAACGTCATTTTGGCAAAAACTGTATTTTTAGCCTCCAAAACAGATATTTTATACAAATGAGTCTGTTTTGAAATCTTTTTCAAATTATGATATTTGATGCCAATCAACAAATAGAATGAACCCATACAATCATACAGATACCACAAAATGGTTCCTAACTTGTACGGTTGCAGAGAAATAGCCGATTTTCTACAAGTGACTTTTCAAGTTTTTTGGTCTTTAAAAGTGGCAATTATTATTCAATTTACAAAAAAAAATTCACTATATTATAATATCTATGCCATTTCTGATTTCATAAAATTAATTAAACATTTTCATTAACACCGGAAGAAATGTAATTTTGTCAATATCATTTACAAGTAACAAATGTATAAAATGAAATGATATTGCTGGATTTGGTTGATGCCCCGGTTTTTGGTGTTTTTTTGATGTGAGCAATGTTTATTTGGAAACCTGTTTAGTGGTTTTGTGACATGAAGTGACATGTTCAAGGGTAACGTGGCACCAGTGAAGCCCGTCATTCCTGCATGCAGGTCTAGTTCTTATTATTATTATTAGGCTTTCAGACTTTCGTCTCCTATTGTGATTACTAAAATTATTATTATTAGGCTTTCAGACTTTCGTCTGAAAGCCTATTGTGATTACTAAAATTATTATTATTTATTATTATTATTTTTTTTTTCGCCGGGGCTTATTTCTCAGTGCCTGTAACAGATACCGATCTGGGACCTAATTCTCTATTGGGAAACCATGTGTTGGCTACTTGATAAACTATTTTTGAAACTTCTGCGCAGACCGGAAGTGGTCGAATTTTGTGCTGTGTCCAAAAATTAAAAAACGGCCGTAGAATCGTCAATTCTATACCTATTTTCATACATATGACATTTTCTGAAACCCTGAGTCTTTTCTCGGGCGATAGCAGTTGAAAATTTCGATATTTCGAAACTTCATCGCTGACTTCTTGCGATCGAAAAATGAAAAATGTGGTTTGAGAGACAATTTTTGTTATTTTTCAAAATTTTCAAATTTGACCTACATTTTTGGATACCTGAAGACCATCCGATTCCAGAAATATAAGTTTCATTCCGAGTTATCGCCCTTTATTTTTCGATTTTTTTCGAATTTTCTACCCATTTTGTGAGCTCGGGTTTCGTTTTATGGCAGAAGTGACGTTTCTGAAACTTCAGAGGCATGAAGCCAAATGACCATTGCAAGGAATAAAGCAATTTCAACAATAATCTGTACACCGGAAGTGGTCGAAATAATGTCCGATATTTTGAAAAAAATGCAAAAAATGGGTATTTTGGGGAAAAACGCGACTTCTCCGTCCGATATCAATGGATTAAACAAATTAGGGTACCATTGGACTGCACTAGTATTGTGCTATCGTATGATACCCAATTTGTACGGATACGACGAGCAGGAAGCAAAATATGGCACGCTGAAAATCAAGTATTTTCTGATTTGGAGCGTTTTTGGACGCCTGTATCTCGAAAACTTAACCGCAACTTTTTTTTTAACTTTCTCTATCGAGAGTCCATTCGATAGTCTTGTGAATTATGCCATCCAATAAGACTTTGAAATGTCTGGAATATGATAAAAAAGGGACTGAAAATCAAAAAAAGTCGAAAAATCGTGAAATTTTGGAAAATGCTCTACTATTTTTTTATTTTAAGAGATTTTCAAAAAAAGGTTGTATATTCAGATAGCTGACCTAATTACGATTCTAATGATGTATAATATGTATGTAGTTATTGAAATTTAATTTTCGATATTTTAATTTTTTTGCATTTTTGGCACTTTTGAACATAGGATTTCTCAGAGGCATTTTATCTGATCAGATAATGTAATATATCATTACAGAGCCCCGTGGCTATTTTAGTGCCCAAACCGGATATTAAAACTATTCCGACAATAATAACCATACCAGAAGTATTCAAAAAAATGAAAAAAAAGGTTAAAACCATTGTCGCAGTTGCGAGAAACTTGATTTCTCCCTTAGGTAATAGCGGACCAAAAGAACTAAAGTGTCGCTGGATAGCCCTATTAATGGACCATCATATGGTATCTAAATAATACGATTTCGATGGTAAGGAAATAAATTATTGTATGCCAAAAATATATTATTTTCCGATTTTTTAACATTCTGGGACGCCCTTTTCTCGAAAACGACGCCGCAGATTTTTCTCAAACTTTTCTTACTCAAAGTCCTATCGGTTGTCTATATAGTGAATCCAAAATGAAATGCATTGAAATAATATAAATGGTCCAAAAATGGCCTCAAACTTTGAAAAAAATTGAAAAATCGTTAAATTTTTGGAAACGCTCTTTAATTTATCTTCTTTTCCAAAACTACTCAATGGATGTTTCTGACACTTCTGGTACAGAAAGTTAATTATCCAAAGAACTTCGTAAAGCTATCACTACAACGATCGTAAAACCGGAAGTAGTCGAAAAAATGTCCGATATTTTGAAAAAAATTAATTTTTTTACGAAAACCTTTTTTATTTATGAATATGTTTTGATGATATTTTACACAGGGTTAAAAATATCATCCTACTTGAGCAGAAATGAGAAAAAAAATTGTCTCGGTAATTTGCGTTAGCCGCCATCGGCTAATTTAGTTTTTAGTACCCAGAAAAATTATTTATTATTCGATTTGTATAAAACAAAGTTCAATTTTGATCGTTCAGTACCACTTTTTAAAAGCAAATATTATTTTTTTTCAAAACTGATATAACTAAAAGGATGCACCCTGCAAAGGTGCACAAAATCCTTAGCTCAGATTTTTTAATTTCAATTTCATTTTCGGGCAATTTCGAATAAAATGTAAAATAAAGTGTAAAATTCAGTTATTTACAATTCATTCAGCGTCTTCATATTTTGAAATATTTATTTGTAATTTTCATAAACTCGTAGCAATAATCCAGACGAAGAGAATGTATGCGCAAATTAGTAGCCGAGAAATATGCAATTTTGCATGCATCACTTTTCACGTTATTTTGCCTATAAAAGAGTGAATTATTATTCGATTTGCAATATTTTTTTTTCCATTTGATGCTTAATGCCAATTTGGACTAGGTCAAGCCAATTTTACATTTACACTGTGACCGGAAATGATGTCATTTGGGCAAAAACTGTATTTTTAACTTAAAAAAAAATATTTTATTCAAATGAGTCTGCCTTATAATATTTTTAAAATTATGATATTTGATTCCCATCAACGAATAGAATTAAGCCATACGACCATACGGATACCACAAAATGGTTTCTAACTTGTACGGTTACAGAGAAATAGGCGATCTTTTATAAGTCACTTTTCAAGGTTTTTGGTCTATAAAAATGTCAATTATTATTCGATTTTATTTTTTTACCATTTGATGCCTTATGCCATTTATGACTTCTATGAACTAAATTAACATTTTCAATATCTCCGAAAGTAATGTAATTTTTGCAAAAAACGTATTTTTAGCCTTCAAAACAAACATTTTTTTGAAGGGATTTATATTTATTATTCGTTAAACTTTATGACTCTAATGGTCAGTAAGATTGAATCAATACCATCATATCGATATCAAGAAAAGGCTTCTAGCATATTCCCTTGTCGAATAATAGCCAATTTTCCCAGGTTCACTTAAAAGTTTTATACCTTCTTAATTTCAGATTAAGGGTTATAGGTTGATTATTTATTGCCCGGTATGTATAAAACAAAGTTTGTATTTTGTATGTTGCGAATTTTCGACTTATTTTTCACCTATAAAAATTTCTTTCGGCACCGGAAGTGACGTAATTTTGCCATAATTTACAATTTTGACCGGTCTTTTCGCCAGTAAATATTACTTTTACATATGATAGAAGGTGTCACTGAAGCAAAACAATTAAAGTATAGTTTGGTAGCTCAATGGATCAGCTATGGTATAATGAACTTCCTGTATGATTCCTGAAAGCCGGTTCAGTGCTGCTTGCAGGTCTAGTTATTATTATTTTTTTTTCGCCGGAGCCTATTTCTCAGTGCCTGTAACAGATACCGATCTGGGACCTGATTCTCTATCGGGAAACCATGTGTTGGCTACTTGATAAACTATATTTGAAACTTCTGCGCAGACCGGAAGTGGTCGAATTACGTGCGGTGTCAAAAAATCAAAAAACGGCCGTAGATTCGTCAATTCTGTACCTATTTTCATGCAAATGACATTTTCGGAAACCCTGAGTCTTTTCTCGGACGATAGCAGTTGAAAATTTCGATATTTCGAAACTTCATCGCTGACTTCTTGCGATCGAAAAATGAAAAATGTTGTTTGAGAGACAATTTTTGTTATTTTTCAAAATTTTGAAATTTGACCTACATTTTTGGATACCTGAAGTCCATCCGATTCCAGTAATATAAGTTTCATTCAAAGTTATCGCCCTTTATTTTTCGATTTTTTTCGAATTTTCTACCCATTTTGCGAGCTCGGGTTTCGTTTTATGGCCGAATTGACGTTTCTGAAATTTCTGAGGCATGAAGCCAAATGACCATTGCAAGGAATAAAGCAATTTCAACAATAATCTGTACACCGGAAGTGGTCGAAATAATGTCCGATATTTTGAAAAAAATGCAAAAAATGGGTATTTTGGGGAAAAACGCGACATCTCCGTCCAATATCAATGGATTAAACAAATTAGGGTACCATTGGACTGCACTAGTATTGTGCTATCGTATGATACCCAATTTGTACGGATACGACGAGCAGGAAGCAAAATATGGCACGCTGAAAATCAAGTATTTTCTGATTTGGAGAGTTTTTGGACGCCTGTATCTCGAAAACTTAACCGCAACTTTTTTTTTAACTTTCTCTATCGAGAGTCCATTCGATAGTCTTGTGAATTATGCCATCCAATAAGACTTTGAAATGTCTGGAATATGATGAAAAAGGGACTGAAAATCAAAAAAAGTCGAAAAATCGTGAAATTTTGGAAAATGCTCTACTATTTTTTTATTTTAAGAGATTTTCAAAAAAAGGTTGTATATTCAGATAGCTGACCTAATTACGATTCTAATGATGTATAATATGTATGTAGTTATTGAAATTTAATTTTCGATATTTTAATTTTTTTGCATTTTTGGCACTTTTGAACATAGGATTTCTCAGAGGCATTTTATCTGATCAGATAATGTAATATATCATTACAGAGCCCCGTGGCTATTTTAGTGCCCAAACCGGCTATTAAAACTATTCCGACAATAATAACCATACCAGAAGTATTCAAAAAAATGAAAAAAAAGGTTAAAACCATTGTCGCAGTTGCGAGAAACTTGATTTCTCCCTTAGGTAATAGCGGACCAAAAGAACTAAAGTGTCGCTGGATAGCCCTATTAATGGACCATCATATGGTATCTAAATAATACGATTTCGATGGTAAGGAAATAAATTATTGTATGCCAAAAATATATTATTTTCCGATTTTTTAACATTCTGGGACGCCCTTTTCTCGAAAACGACGCCGCAGATTTTTCTCAAACTTTTCTTACTCAAAGTCCTATCGGTTGTCTATATAGTGAATCCAAAATGAAATGCATTGAAATAATATAAATGGTCCAAAAATGGCCTCAAACTTTGAAAAAAATTGAAAAATCGTTAAATTTTTGGAAACGCTCTTTAATTTATCTTCTTTTCGAAAACTACTCAATGGATGTTTCTGACACTTCTGGTACAGAAAGTTAATTATCCAAAGAACTTCGTAAAGCTATCACTACAACGATCGTAAAACCGGAAGTAGTCGAAAAAATGTCCGATATTTTGAAAAAAATTAATTTTTTTACGAAAACCTTTTTTATTTATGAATATGTTTTGATGATATTTTACACAGGGTTAAAAATATCATCCTACTTGAGCAGAAATGAGAAAAAAAATTGTCTCGGTAATTTGCGTTAGCCGCCATCGGCTAATTTAGTTTTTAGTACCCAGAAAAATTATTTATTATTCGATTTGTATAAAACAAAGTTCAATTTTGATCGTTCAGTACCACTTTTTAAAAGCAAATATTATTTTTTTTCAAAACTGATATAACTAAAAGGATGCACCCTGCAAAGGTGCACAAAATCCTTAGCTCAGATTTTTTAATTTCAATTTCATTTTCGGGCAATTTCGAATAAAATGTAAAATAAAGTGTAAAATTCAGTTATTTACAATTCATTCAGCGTCTTCATATTTTGAAATATTTATTTGTAATTTTCATAAACTCGTAGCAATAATCCAGACGAAGAGAATGTATGCGCAAATTAGTTTGTAATATGAGCAGTTGCCGAGAAATATGCAATTTTGCATGCATCACTTTTCACGTTATTTTGCCTATAAAAGAGTGAATTATTATTCGATTTGCAATATTTTTTTTCCATTTGATGCTTAATGCCAATTTGGACTAGGTCAAGCCAATTTTACATTTACACTGTGACCGGAAATGACGTCATTTGGGCAAAAACTGTATTTTTAACTTAAAAAAAATATTTTATTCAAATGAGTCTGCCTTACAATATTTTTAAAATTATGATATTTGATTCCCATCAACGAATAGAATTAAGCCATACGACCATACGGATACCACAAAATGGTTTCTAACTTGTACGGTTACAGAGAAATAGGCGATCTTTTATAAGTCACTTTTAGAGGTTTTTGGTCTATGAAAGTGTCAATTATTATTCGATTTTTATCATTTTTTTACCATTTGATGCCTTATGCCATTTATGACTTCTATGAACTAAATTAACATTTTCAATATCTCCGAAAGTAATGTAATTTTTGCAAAAAACGTATTTTTAGCCTTCAAAACAAACATTTTTTTGAAGGGATTTATATTTATTATTCGTTTAACTTTATAACGTCTGACTCTAATGGGCAGTAAGATTGAATCAATGCCATCATATTGATATCAAGAAAAGGCTTCTAGCATGTTCCCTTGTCGAATAATAGCCAATTTTCCCAGGGTCACTTTTAAGTTTTATACCTTCTTAATTTCAGTTTAAGGGTTATAGGTTGATTATTTATTGCCCGATATGTATAAAACAAAGTTTGTATTTTGTATGTTGCGAATTTTCGACTTATTTTTCACCTATAAAAATTTCTTTCGGCACCGGAAGTGATGTCATTTTGCCATAATTTACAATTTTGACCGGTCTTTTCGCCAGCAAATATTACTTTTACATATGATAGAAGGTGTCACTGAAGCAAAACAATTAAAGTATAGTTTGGTAGCTCAATGGATCGGCTATGGTATAATGAACTTCCTGTATGATTCCTGAAAGCCGGTTCAGTGCTGCTTGCAGGTCTAGTTATTATTATTATTATTATTCAGATTCCAATTTGAATAGATCTCAGCAACTACGTGTCGCATCGTTACGATCTCTTCGGTTTTACTGGGAAAGTGGGTGTGACTTAGAGGATAAAGCTATTTTGAACGTTCTGCGACAATGCGAAATGTCCGAAATCACCGAAGTTATCGTTTTTAAAAATATTGCAGTAATTTTAACAATAATCATTGGATTTTAACTTTCGATACATTTTGGCATAGCCTGAGACAGGGCACATAGCTACGCTACTTTCGATTTTTGATTTTCGGCAAATCTTTGAAGATATTAGGCGCCAAATTTCGAAAATTTAAAATTTTACAAAAAACTTTTTTATTTATGAATATTTTTTAGTCGTATTGTACACAGAATTAAAGGGTCACCTGACTAGTGCAAAAATGTTAAAAAATTTTGTCTCAGTAATTTACCTTGGCCGCCATTGGCTAATTCAGTTTTTCAGTCCTAGATTAATTTTTTATTGTTCGATTTGTATAAAACAAATTTCATATGCTTCGTTGTATCAATTGTCGTTTTTTTTATTACCGAAAGTGTTATCTGTCGGCACCGGAAGTGGCATAATTTTACCAAAAACTACAATTTTGACAGTTATTTACGATCTTCATAAACAAATATTATTTTTTTGAAAAATTATATGACTCAAAGAGTGTGCCCTTTCAAGGCGCAAAAAATGTAGGAAGCAGTTTTTTTAATTTCGATTTCATTTTCGAGCAAATTCGATTAAGAGGCTAAAAATGGTGTAAAATTGGCCTATTTACAACCTATTCAGGCTTTTCAGATTTTAAAATATTTCTTCGTAACTTTTATAAACTTGTAGCTATAATCCATACGAAGAAAATGTATGTTAAAATTCGTTTGTAATATAAGCAGTTGCCAAGAAATGGGCAGTTCTGCATAAGTCACTGTTTTCGTTATTTTGCCTGTAAAATAGTCAATTATTATTGGATTTTTATAAAAGTGACATCATTTGATTCAAAAAACACGTAGCGTCATATCAAGTTGATTACAATTTAAAATTGACACCGGAAGTGACATCATTTGGTCAAAAAATGCATTTTACACTTTTTTAAATCAATGTTTTATTCAACCAAGAATAACTTAATATGTATTAATAATTTTAACTTTTGGTTTAAATTCACATATAAACAAAACTCATATGGTCATATAGATATCATAAAATGGTTTCTAACTTGTTCGGTTGCCGAGAAATAGACGGTTTTCTACAGGTCACTTTTGAAGGTTTCGGGGCCATAAAAGGGTCAATTATTATTCGATTTTCATAAACGTCACACCATGTTATACCTAATGCCATTTGGGATTTCATACAAGTAATTTAAGATTTTCATTATCACCGGAAGTAACGTCATTTTGGCAAAAACTGTATTTTTAGCCTCCAAAACAGATATTTTATTCAAATGAGTCTGTTTTGAAATCTTTTTCAAATTATGGTATTTGATGTCAATCAACAAATAGAATGAACCCATACGATGATACAGATACCACAAAATGGTTTCTAACTTGTACGGTTGCCGAGAAATAGCCGATTTTCTACAAGTCACTTTTCAAGTTTTTTGGTCTTTAAAAGTGGCAATTATTATTCGATTTAACGTTTTTATTTATAAATATTATTTAGTCGTGTTGTGCACAGAATTAAAGAGTCATCTGACTAGCGCAAAAATGTTAAAAAAATTTGTCTCAGTAATTTTCCTTGGCCGCCATTAGCTAATTCAGTTTTTCAGTCCTAGATTAATTTTTTATTGTTCGATTTGTATAAAACAAAGTTCATATGCTTCGTTGTCCCAATTGTTATTTTTTTTATTACCAAAAGTGTTATCTAGCAAATTGGATTAAGGGGTGAAAAAAGGCGTAAAATTGACCTATTTACAACCCATTCAGGCTTTTCAGATTTTAAAATTTTTTTACTTAACTTTTATAAACCTGTCACTATAATCCATACGAAGAGAATGTATGTTAAAATTAGTTTCTAATATAAGCAGTTGCCGAGAAATGGGCAGTTTTGCATAAGTCACTGTTTTCGTAATGTTGCCTGTAAAATAGTCAATTATTAATGGATATTCACAAAAGTGACATCATTTGATTCAAAAAGCAAGTGTGCGTCATATCATGTTGATTACTATTTAAAATTGACACCGGAAGTGACGTCATTTAGTCAAAAACTCAATTTTTAACTTTTAAAATCGATCTTTTTTTCAACCAAGAATTATGTCACATGTAATAATAAAATTAACTTTTGGTTTAAATTCACATAGTAACAAAACTCATACGGTCAAATAGATATCATAAAATTGTTTCTAACTTGTTCGGTTGTCGAGATATAGGCGATTTTCTGAAAGTCACTTTTGAAGGTTTTTGGCCCATAAAAGTGTCAATTATTATTTGATTTTCATAAAATTTTCACCCTTTGAAGCCTAATGTCATAGACGATGTTATAAAACTAATTTAACGTTTTCATTATCACCGGAAGTAGCGTCATTTTGGCAAAAACTGTATTTTAAGCCTTCAAAACCGATATTTTATTCAAATGAGTCTGATTTGTAATGTTTATACAATTATGATATTTGATTCCAATCAACAAACCCATACGGTCATATAAATACCAAAAAATGGTTTCTAACTTGTACGGTTGCCGAGAAATAGACGATTTTCTACACGTCACTTTTCAAGGTTTTTGGTCTATAAAAGTGGAAATTATTCGATTTACATAAAATTTTCACCATATGATGCCTTATGCCATTTCTGATTTCATAAGACTAAGGGAACATTTACATTATCACCGGAAGTACTGTTATTTTGTCAGGATCAATTACATGTAACAAATGTATAAAATAAAATTGCTGGATTTGTTTGATTCTGTTTCCATTTTATTTGATGTGTGCAATGCTTATGTGGAAACCTGTATATTGGTTTCATTGGTACCGGAAAGGACATATGTTCAAGGGTAACGTAGCACCAAAAGTGACACAAGTTCAAGTTCAAAGGTAACATGGCAAAAGTGAAACCCGTCATTCCTGCATGCAGGTCTAGTTCTTATTATTATTATTATTATTATTATTCAGATTCCAATTTGAATAGATCTCAGCAACTACGTGTCGCATCGTTACGATTTCTTCGGTTTTACTGGGAAAGTGGGTGTGACTTAGAGGATAAAGCTATTTTGAACGTTCTGCGACAATGCGAAATGTCCGAAATCACCAAATTATCGTTTTTTAAAATATTGCAGTAATTTTAACAATAATCATTGAATTTTAACTTTCGATACATTTTGGCATAGCCAGAGACAGGGCACATAGCTACACTACTTTCGATTTTTGATTTTCGGTAAATCTTCAAAGATATTAGGCGCCAAATTTTGAAAATTTAAAATTTTACAAAAAACTTTTTTATTTATGAATATTTTTTAGTCGTATTATGCACAGAATTAAAGGGTCATCTGACTAGTGCAAAAATGTTAAAAAATTTTGTCTCAGTAATTTACTTTGGCCGCCATTGGCTAATTCAGTTTTTAAGTCCTAGATTAATTTTTTATTGTTCGATTTGTATAAAACAAAGTTCATATGCTTCGTTGTATCAATTGTCATTTTTTTTATTACCAAAAGTTTTATCTGTCGGCACCGGAAGTGGCATAATTTTACCAAAAACTACAATTTTGACAGTTATTTTCCTTCTTCGAAAACAAATATTATTTTTTGGAAAAATTATTTGACTCAAAGAGTGTGCCCTTTCAAGGCGCAAAAAATGTAGGAAGCAGTTTTTTTAATTTCGGTTTCATTTTCGAGCAAATTCGATTAAGAGGCTAAAAATGGTGTAAAATTGGCCTATTTACAACCTATTCAGGCTTTTCAGATTTTAAAATATTTCTTCGTAACTTTTATAAACTTGTAGCTATAATCCATACGAAGAAAATGTATGTTAAAATTCGTTTGTAATATAAGCAGTTACCAAGAAATGGGCAAGTCACTGTTCTCGTTATTTTGCCTGTAAAATAGTCAATTATTATTGGATTTTTATAAAAGTGACATCACTTGATTCAAAAAGCATGTAGCGTCATATCAAGTTGATGACAATTTAAAATTGACACCGGAAGTGACATCATTTGGTCAAAAACTGCATTTTAAACTTTTTAAATCAATGTTTTATTAATATGTATTAAAAATTTTAACTTTTGGTTTAAATTCACATATAAACATAACTCATATGGTCATATAGCAGGGTTCTTACTTCATTTTGAAATGAACCGGCCACGGGTTGCCCTAACAGATAGTCGTCTTTATGCATATTCTATTCACGACCATAATTGCATATCGTATTAAGAATAATATTACCTTAAACCCTGAATATAAACCCTTAATAAACAAAACCTTTGTTTTAATAGCATACTTGTATTCATAAGTCGATATTTTCACACTTTTACAGTCAAATTTCCGTACTTTGCAAAATGCATATTCTTAGTCCTACTTTTGCTTTCATTGTTTCGTCCAACCAAACGGAAGTTATAATTTAATAATAAAAAAAAATACGAGTAAATACAAATATGTTTTTTAAAACTATTTTTATTCTTAATCACTGGTAAATATATAAAAACAACAAAATATATAAGCACATATCAATAGTATAACAAGTTAACAACGTAGCACAAATTTATTTCCGTGTATAGTCGGAAAGATGCCTATCACGTGACCAATTGTCTCGATTCAGATTTATTTTTAGTGTCACCTGCATACAGTCGCCGGGATCTAATGTCTTTCCACTTTAGTAAACAATTATGTGGATCGAAGGAAGATAGAGGGGGGCCTTCTAAACTTATCCGCATCAAGTTATCTAAAGTTTCTACGTTTAGACGGCACCTAAGCTTATATAGTTTTGATAACGTTCTGCTTAGAAAAACCCCTCTCACACTCGACACTACTAACTGGTAGCGTCCTCCCTATTTCCATCAGTTTTATTACATTTGGAAATTGTTCTTTCATGGAATTGTTATGACAGCTCACCAGTAATTCGGAATTAATAACTTAGTTAGACAAAACATTTTCTGTGAATTTTTGTCAAACGAAAGCCATTTGAAAGTAGTTAACCATTCGGATTTAAAATATCTTCCTGACCTCGACTTTGGTTGACCTATATTGGACGTGGGGGGATCTGCAGCTTTTGGAATTACCAATGACGACGTGCATGCTTGAAGTTCAAGGTCAGCGCCGCCATCACTATCTTCGGCTATATCTCGTTTACGTTTTCTATTGTCATTCTGCGAGGTGTTCAAGTACTTCAACTTTGTGTTAGATATAAATGATTGAACTGACATTGGATTATATACATTCTTTTACTTGGCTTGATTAACTCAACTAAATTGTTTATTTAGGAAACAAGCCGATAAGGATTGAAGCTGAAGGTAATCAGATTGTATTGACGGACTCTGTGATGGGTTTCTTAATCGACGAGTAATAATTAACTCTTTGTAATCGGCCGCGATGTGTTTCTTAATCGACGAGTAATAATTAACTCTTTGTAATCGGCTGAAAGTTGATTGATTAATGATACCATAGTGGCCGATTCATGATAATTAACTCTTTGTAAATCGGCCGACGTAGATTGATATATGATACCATAGTGGCCGATTCATTGTTTTATCAATCGGCTAGATTAATGATCAATCGGCTAAAGCCGACAAAAAACAGCCAAATAAGATCCCTGTCATATAGATATCATAAAATTGTTTCTAACTTGTTCGGTTGCAGAGAAATAGACGGTTTTCTACAGGTCACTTTTGAAGGGTTCGGGACCATAAAAGTGTCAATTATTATTCGATTTTCATTAACGTTACACCATGTTATACCTAATGCCATTTGGGATTTCATACAAGTAATTTAAGATTTTCATTATCACCGGAAGTAACGTCATTTTGGCAAAAACTGTATTTTTAGCCTTCAAAACAGATATTTTATTCAAATGAGTCTGTTTTGAAATCTTTTTCAAATTATGGTATTTGATGCCATTCAACAAATACAATGAACCCATACGATCATACAGATACCACAAAATGGTTTGTAACTTGTACGGTTGCAGAGAAATAGCAGATTTTCTACACGTCACTTTTCAAGTTTTTTGGTCTTTAAAAGTGGCAATTATTATTCGATTTACATAAAATTTTCACTATATGATATCGTATGCCATTTCTGATTTCATAAGACTAATTGAACATTTTCATTAACACCGGAAGTAATTTAATTTTGTCAAGATAACTAACAAGTAACAAACGTATAAAATGACTTGATATTGCTGGATTGATTGGTTGATTCTGCGTCCATTTTATTTGTGTGCAATGTTAATTTGGAAACCTGTTTAGTGGTTCGGTGGTACCGGAAATGACATATGTTCAAGGGTAACTTGGCACCGGAAGTGACATGTTTAAGAGTAACTTGGCACCAGTGAAACCCTTCATTCCTGCATGCAGGTCTAGTTATTAGGGTTTCACACTGCATAGCTTGTGTGAAACACTATTGTTTTTGTTAAAATTATTATTCTTATTATTAGGCTTTCAGACTTTCGGCTGAAAGCCTATTGTGATTACTAAAATTATTAGGGTTTCACACTGCGAAGCTTGTGTGAAACACTGTTGTTTTTGTTAAAATTATTAGGGTTTCACACTGCGTAGCTTGTGTGAAACACTATTGTTTTTGTTAAAATTATTGTTCTTATTATTATTATTATTATTATTCAGATTCCAATTTGAATAGATCTCAGCAACTAAGTGACGCATCGTTACGATTTCTTCGGTTTTACTGGGAAAGTGGGTGTGAGTTAGAGGATAAAGCTATTTTGAACGTTCTGCGACAATGCGAAATGTCCGAAATCACCGAAGTTATTGTTTTTGAAAATATTGCAGTAATTTTAACAATAATCATTGGATTTTAATTTTCGATACATTTTGGCATAGCCTGAGACAGGGCACATAGCTATGCTACTTTCGATTTTTGATTTTCGGCAAATCTTCGAAGATATTAGGCGCCAAATTTTCGAAAATTTAAAATTTTACATCTGACTAATGCAAAAATGTTAAAAAATTTTGTCTCAGTAATTTTCCTTGGCCGCCATTGGCTAATTCAGTTTTTCAGTCCTAGATTAATTTTTTATTGTTCAATTTGTATAAAACAAAGTTCATATGCTTCGTTGTCTCAATTGTCATTTTTTTTGTTACCAATAATGTTATCTGTCGGCACTGGAAGTGGCATAATTTTACCAAAAACTACAACTTTGACATTTATTTTCCTATTTCGAAAATAAATATTATTTTTTTGAAAAATAATATGACTCAAAGAGTGTGCCTTTTCATGGCGCAAAAAATGTAGGAAGCAGTTTTTTAATTTCGATTTCATTTTCGAGCAAATTCGATTAAGAGGCTAAAAATGGTGTAAAATTGGCCTATTTACAACCTATTCAGGCTTTTCAGATTTTAAGATATTTCTTCGTAACTTTTATAGTCAATTATGATTGGATTTTTATAAAAGTGACATCATTTGATTCAAAAAGCACGTAGCGTCATATCAAGTTGATTACAATTTAAAATTGACACTGGAAATGACATCATTTGGTCAAAAAATGCATTTTAAACTTTTTAAATCAATGTTTTATTCAACCAAGAATAACTTAATATGTATTAATAATTTTAACTTTTGGTTTAAATTCACATATAAACAAAACTCATATGGTCATATAGATATCATAAAATGGTTTCTAACTTATTCCGTTGCCGAGAAATATACGGTTTTCTACAGGTCACTTTTGAAGGTTTTGGGGCCATAAAAGTGTCAATTATTATTCGATTTTCATAAACGTTACACCATGTTATACCTAATGCCATTTGGGATTTCATACAAGTATTTTAAGATTTTCATTATCACCGGAAGTAACGTCATTTTGGCAAAAACTGTATTTTTAGCCTTCAAAACAGATATTTTATTCAAATGAGTCTGTTCTGAAATCTTTTTCCAATTATGATATTTGATACCAATCAACAAATAGAATGAACCCATACAATCAAACAGATACCGCAAAATAGTTCCTAACTTGTACGGTTGCAGAGAAATAGCCGATTTTCTACAAGTCACTTTTCAAGTTTTTTGGTCTTTAAAAGTGGCAATTATTATTCATTTTACAATTTTTTTTTTCACTGTATGATATCTATGCCATTTCTGATTTCATAAAACTAATTCAACATTTTCATTAACACCGGAAGTAATGTAATTTTGTCAAGATCATTTACAAGTAATAAATGTATAAAATGAATTGATATTGCTGGATTTGGTTGATGCTGCGTCCATATTATTTCATGTGAGCAATGTTTATTTGGAAACCTGTTTAGAGGTTTCGTTGGTACCTGAAGTGCAATATGTTCAAGGGTAACTTGGCACCGGAAGTGACATGTTCAAAGGTAACGTGGCACCAGTGAAACCCGTCATTCCTGCATGCAGGTCTAGTTCTTATTATTATTATTCTTCTTTTGTTTTGAGTAGATCTCAGCAACTGCTTGTCTCATCGTTACGATTTCTTCGGTTTTACTGGGAAAGTGGGTGTGACTTAGAGGATAAAGCTATTTTGAACGTTCTGCGACAATGCGAAATGTCTGAAATCACCAAATTATCGTTTTTTAAAATATTGCAGTAATTTTAACAATAATCATTGAATTTTAACTTTCGATACATTTTGGCATAGCCGGAGACAGGGCACATAGCTACACTACTTTCGAGTTTTGATTTTCGGTAAATCTTCAAAGATATTAGGCGCCAAATTTTGAAAATTTAAAATTTTACAAAAAACTTTTTTATTTATGAATATTTTTTAGTCGTGTTGTACACAGAATTAAAGAGTCATTAGTAAAAACATTACCAGCATTGTTGAAAATGTTGGAAGACAACTCGGAAACAGATATAATGGCCGATGCCTTATATTCGCGTTTAAAAACATATAAATTTCTTTTTTATACGGCATTTGTGCAGGATTTGTTTGGGTGTATCGGGGCACTGAGCAGGGCATTACAGGTACGAGACTTTGGGGTACGAGTGTATGAGTCAGACAGTGGACGGGTTTTTAGTAGCAACAACCACATTTTACAAACTACCAACGGGACAGACAAGTATTTGGGAGAGACAATGACAAGGACGCGTAAAGACGCTACGCTTTTAGACAGGGTACGAAAGACAGTGACTAGGGTGGTGGACAATATAACTGCTCGGCTCCCCGACAATAAAATTCTCTCCGCGTTCGGTATTTTCAACCCAAAGAATGTTACTAGTGACCCTAATTACGGCATCAAACAATTAGTTATTTTAAATGAACATTTTTCCAAAGTTGAAAACTGCCAATACGACACCGACGCGGTGTTATCAGAATGGCCCATTATGCGCCAGATGATCATTTTTAATTATAAAAATCAATAAGCAGGTCAATTCAGGTAAGTATAACTACGGGTTCTGTCTACCTTCTCTCGTCTGCGGCCATACCACATTGAAAACACCAGTTCTCGTCCGATCACTGAAGTTAAGCAACGTCGGGCCCGGTTAGTACTTGGATGGGTGACCACCTGGGAACACCGGGTGCTGTAGACGCCTTTTTGCCCTGATTCTTCGTGAAAAAAATCACTTTTCCGCCAATCAGATCACAGCGCTTACTCTTTTGCACCACTCCAGCTATCCGCTCGGCCCGTCTCCCCAGGGAAAAAGACACAAAAAGAATTTGAGTAAGCACAAGTATGGGTTCTGTCCACCTTCTCTCGTCTACGGCCACACCACGTTGAAAACACCAGTACTCGTCCGATCACTGAAGTTAAGCAACGTCGGGCCCGGTCAGTACTTGGATGGGTGACCGGCTGGGAACACCGGGTGCTGTAGACGCCTTTTTAAAACCGACAACCCCCCCAAAAAAATCAATAAGCGGGTCAATTCAAGTAAGTATAACTTCGGGTTCTGTCCACCTTCTCTCGTCTACGGCCACACCACGTTGAAACCACCAGTTCTCGTCCGATCACTGAAGTTAAACAGCGTCGGGCCCGGTCAGTACTTGGATGGGTGACCGCCTGGGAACACCGGGTGCTGTAGACGCCTTTTTAAAACCGCCCCCCCCCCCCGAAAAAAAAAAATCAATAAGCAGGTCAATTTAGGAAAAGTATAACTACGGGTTCTGTCCACCTTCTCTCGTCTACGGCCACACCACGTTGAAAACACCAGTTCTCGTCAGATCACTGAAGTTAAGCAACGTCGGGACCGGTTAGTACTTGGATGGGTGACCGCCTGGGAACACCGGGTGCTGTAGACGCCTTTTTAAAACCGCCCCCCCCCCAAAAAAAAATCAATAAGCGGGTCAATTCAGGTAAGTATAACTACGGGTTCTGTCCACCTTCTCTCGTCTACGGCCATACCACGTTGAAAACACCAGTTCTTGTCCGATCACTGAAGTTAAGCAACGTTGAGCCAGGTCAGTACTTGGATGGGTGACCGCCTGGCAACACCGGGTGCTGTAGACGCCTTTTTAAAACCGACAAAGATAGGTTGCCAGGCAACGAAACATACGCCCACAGCAGCTAAATCGTCCGGGCAGTCAACAAGGGTTGTCGCATATTTTTACTAATTTCGGTAATGAAACATTTGTAATACACTAAAAACTGATTAAGAGTAACAACTCATTATGTAATTATCAGAAAATCATTAGAATTTGATTGCTTTTTATAAAGTTTTACCCCACGCTAACAATTAGTATATACATGAAACATTTAATATCATGGATTTAGCTGTTCAGTTATCTAAATTCATTGAAAATCAAAATACTTGTTCGTTTCAACACCTTAAACTCTATGTATCAATCTGAAGTCAATCGGATAGTAACTTTGGCCTCTATAGCGTCACAAGAATTTTTGAAGTTATCAAGGGAGATAACTCTGGCAGTAATTATTTGAAATCGCTGAAAATCAATAGGCTTCTTCGTCTCATGACCTTAAACACTGTGTATAAATCTAAAGTCAATCGGATATTGACTTTGGCCTCCAGAGCGTCAAGATTTTTTGAAGTGATCAAGGGCCATAACTCTGGCACTAATTATCGGAAATCGCTGAAAAACAATAGGCTTCTTCGTCTCATGACCTTAAACACTGTGTATAAATTTAAAGTCAATCGGATATTAACTTTAGCCTGTAGAGCGTCCACAAGCAATTGTGGACGCCGGACTGCCGGACGGACGGACGGACAGACGGACGGACGGATGGGGGCGACGACAATATACGACCACATTTCAATGTGGGCGTATAAAAAACAAAGAAAAAAAATCAATAAGCGGGTCAATTCAGGTAAGTATAACTACGGGTTCTGTCCACCTTCTCTCGTCTACGGCCACACCACGTTGAAAACACCAGTTCTCGTCAGATCACTGAAGTTAAGCAACGTCGGGCCCGGTCAGTACTTGGATGGGTGACAGCCGGGGAACACCGGGTGCTGTAGAGGCCTTTTTAAAACCGACAAAAAAAAAAAATCAATAAGCGGGTCAATTCAGGTAAGTATAACTACGGGTTCTGTCCACCTTCTCTCGTCTAAGGCCACACCACGTTGAAAACACCAGTTCTCGTCCGATCACTGAAGTTAAGCAACGTCGGGCCCGGTTAGTACTTGGATGGGTGACCGCCTGGGAACACCGGGTGCTGTAGACGTCTTTTTAAAACCGACAAAAAACAAAAACAAAAAAATCAATAAGCGGGTCAATTCAGGTAAGTATAACTACGGGTTCTGTCCACCTTCTCTCGTCTACGGCCACATCACGTTGAAAACACCAGTTCACGTCCCATCACTGAAGTTAAGCAACGTCGCGCCCGGTCAGTACTTGGATGGGTGACCGCCTGGGAACACCGGGTGCTGTAGAGGCCTTTTTAAAACCGACAAAAAACAAAAAAAAAATCAATAAGCGGGTCAATTCAGGTAAGTATAACTACGGGTTCTGTCCACCTTCTCTCGTCTACGACCATACCACGTTGAAAACACCAGTTCTCGTCCGATCACTGAAGTTAAGCAACGTCGGGCCCGGTTAGTACTTGGATGGGTGACCGCCTGGGAACACCGGGTGCTGTAGACGCCTCTTTGCCCTGATTCTTCGTGAAAAAAATCAATTTTCCGCCAATCAGCCCACAGCGCGCACTCTTTTGCACCACTCCAGCTCTCCCCGTCTCCTCAGGGAAAAAGACACAAAAAGAATTTGAGTAAGCACAAGTATGGGTTCTGTCCACCTTCTCTCTTCTACGGCCAAACCATGTTGAAAACACCAGTTCTCGTCCGATCACTGAAGTAAAGCATCGTTGGGCCCGGTCAGTACTTGGATGGGTGAGCGCCTGGGAACACCGGGTGCTGTAGACGCCTTTTTAAAACCGACAAAAACCTCCCAAAAAATCAATAAGCGGGTCAATTCAGGTAAGTATAACTACGGGTTCTGTCCACCCCTCTCGTCTACGGCCATACCACGTTGATGAAATTTGATATGTAAGTAAACCTTAATGATGCGACTTGAAAAATGACTTTAGAAATTTTCTAAATTATCTCCCCTTGGAGAAATGAGGGTCAAATATAGGTCAAATCATCTTGAATTTTTTGGGGGTTACTAGCTACGAGACCACTGATTCATACACAAAAAATGGAGTTTGTAGCTCAACCCGGAAGTGCCACCATCTTGAAATGTAAAAACCTCAAACGCCATTTTGCTATTTTACTTACAGACACGGGAATTATATTTTCTGAATCCTTGGAGGAAGGCCTAAAAAACGTCGGGAGTAGAATTTTCAACTGGGAGTCACCATTTTGAATTGAAAATGAAAAATAGAAGCAATTTGAAGGGCCGAGTTTTTGGAACACAATAACTCTCCTTCTAATTAAGCTAGAATGTTTAAACTGGGGGTAGACGTTCACTAGGTCAATGTCAAGGATGAGCATTTTCTGCCTGGGGTAAGCAGAGATAAGCATGCTGATTTGTTAATTCTTTAGGGCACAATAACTTCGGTTATAATGAAGGGAGGGTGGTGAAACTCTTGTAAATCGAGAGTCTAATAGCTAGCCTGTTGTGTGAAATCATTGTATCATTTGTTCTAAATATCAGGGATAGCAGAAAAAAGAGATCGAAAATCCAAAAAATCGTATTTTTACGATTTACCGGATTTTTAAAGGTCCTTTTCTCTTAAAGTCAACATAATATTTTTGGGGAACTTCTTGTACAAAGAGTCTTATCGGTAGTCTTTTATATGAAACCATCGATCAACGGTCCAAAATATCAGGAGTAGAAGAATAAAAGGATCGAAAATTGAAAACGGCACCCTTTCATTGTTAAGCAAAACATGCAGTGTGAGTGGCTACAATCTGCACATTTAGTCATCGTATAGAGCTTATTCAACATTATCGAATTCCAACTGCTAAGGAATCTTTTACGTGCACTCCAATGTGTACACGCCGGTGGGAGGACACGCCAGAAAATCGAGATGAACTTTCTCGGCCAATGCAGGGATCGAACACCCGACCTCCTGGCTAGCAGGTCAACGCCTTCGCCACATAGTGTGGACACCCATTGTACATTTCATCCGTCAAATCAAAGCATTTCATTGCATTAGACCAATAATTAATTATTCTTAATTTTTAAACTTTATTTTAATATTATTAAATCCTCATTTTATTGGTAGACGTTCGTCTTATTTAAAATTAAACTTTCGTTTAACTATGAATAACCCTTAACGTGTCTCTTTAAAACAATTTAATATTCTAAAACAGTAGCTCAACCTTTTGACCTAAGCTCATTAATTTACCATTTTGTATGTGAGCGACTTGTTATTCTTCTTATATGACATATTCCACGTGTCTGATTTCAAAGGAGAGGTTGGTGGCTGAATGGTTAGCACGCGCGCGCTGTATCATAAAGCCTGTCATTGAGTCAGCTAACGTGTTTTCGAATCTCCGGTCGTACCTGACAAGGAGTAAGGTCGCCTGTCCATCTTGGTGGGTTTTCTTCATTTCCTCTGGTTTCCTTCAACTGCTAAAGATCTCTACGCGCAAGCGAAATATTGAAATAAAATCGAACTATATGTTAGTCCCGAAATGATCTAGTTTGGGACACAATAACTCTCTTTCTAATTCAGCTAGACTTGGTGTGGGTGTTTATTAGGCCAATACCTTGATGACTCTGGAACACAATAACTCTTCTTCTAATTGGGGTACAAAGTTCAAACTTGGTATAGGCATTCACTAGGTCAATGTCTTGATGAAGTTCGAAGTAGAATTTTGATTTAGGTCAACTGGTAGTCACCATTTTGAAGTGAATATGAAACATAGTGAAAAATCGACATTTACGGACTTGTAAACAAACACAATAGAACAAAGTATGTTCAATGCGTCTCCTATGTCTGAAATCAATACATTTCAGGATAGTCGGGATACGGTATTTGAATATTTCAAAAATTCGATTTTTGCCTATGATGTTTTTCGTGCTGACAAAATTCTTTACGAGTGAAAAATCACACTAACTTCACTAGATTGTGACCGATTTTAATGATTTTTTTTCCTCGTTCGGATTATTCATATGACCCATGACATGTGACAGGAAGTGATTGTGAATATGAAAGCTTTCATATCTGCATGGGACAGTAGCAGATCTAGTTATTATTATTATTAGGCTTTAGCTACTGAAGAAACCGAATCTAGACCCGGATAACCTAAAGAACTTTCGACCTGTGTCTAATCTGTCATACATATCAAAATTAATTGAGAAAGTTATATCCACCAGACTAAAACACCATTTTGTTATGAACAATCTTGACGAACAATTTCAATCAGCATACAAGAAGGGTCACAGCACTGAAACAGCGCTGCTGAGAGTATATAATGATATTGTTACTAACATAGACAATAAACAACCCGTCGTGTTAGTGTTACTAGATTTAAGTGCCGCTTTTGATACTATTGATCATGATGTTCTATTAAACCGGTTACAAACCCGTTTCGGCGTTGATGAGCTATGTTTAAAATGGATACGCTCTTATTTAACAGACAGGTCACAGTATGTAGTAATGGATAATGCAACATCGTCTCCAAAAACCCTGCGCTTTGGAGTCCCGCAAGGATCCGTTCTCGGTCCGCTTTTATTCACAGCCTACACAACACCAATTGGTGATATCATCCGAAAACATGGAATTAACTTTCATATTTATGCCGATGACACTCAACTATATCTTGCTTTGAAACCATCCAATGACTCCAACGAAATCTGTAAACTTGAGGCTTGTATAGATGACATTAAAAATTGGATGAATCTTAATTTCCTAAAATTAAATGACGATAAGACAGAGGTCATCTTGATCAGCAGAAAATCTCTTTCACAAGCCATTAAAATCGGTGATTCAACAATAACATCCTCTCATTCAGTTAAAAATCTTGGAGTTTACTTTGATCATGATCTTAAAATGAAAAGTCACATCTCTACTATTTCCAAGTCTTTAAATTTTCATCTTTACAATATTGGTAAACTTCGACCATTTATAACGTCAGATATCGCTAAAATGTTAACTAACGCTTTTGTTCTCTCCAAACTAGATTACTGCAATTCACTTTTATACCAATTACCAGCATCAGATATAAATAGACTCCAGAAAATTCAGAACAAAGCAGCACGTATCGTCTCTCTAACTAAACAATCTGAACACATTACTCCAGTACTTCAAAACCTCCATTGGCTACCAGTTTATCAACGAATTCATTTTAAGATTGGCCTTTTAACTTTTAATTGTTTAAATAATAGCTGTTCTCCGCAATATCTGAACGAACTTTTAACCCCATATAAACCATTTAGGAACCTGCGCTCTGCTGAAAAAAACCTACTTCATGTTCCTACAGTAAAAACTAAAATGGGTGAACGTGCTTTTGTTTACGCCTCTGCTAACGTGTGGAATGCATTACCTAGTAATGTAAAAAACTCTGCTAATGTTGCCGTTTTTAAAAGAAATCTTAAAACCGAACTTTTTAAACGAGCTTTTAAACCATGAACATGGTGACATTTTAAAGTTGTTTTAATGTGTTAGAACTATTTTGTTTTACTTTGTATGTATTTTAACTGTGAAGAGCGCCGTGGAGCAGCTGTTAGCTGGAGCATTCAGCGCTATACAAATTGATTATTATTATTATTATTATTTCAGACTTTCGTCTGAAAGCCTATTGAGATTACTAAAATTATTATTATTATTATTTACCGCGGGAGCCTAGATCTCCATGATGGAAACAGATATCGATCTGGAATTAGATTTTCTATCGGGAAACCATGTGGTGGCTACTTGATAAAATATTTTTGAAGTTTCTGCGCATACCGGAAATGACCGAACTTTGTACGTTGTCTGAAAATTGAAAATCGGCCATAGTTTCGTCAATTCTTTATCCATTTTCAAACAAATTACATTTTCGGAATCCCTGAATCTTTTCTGAGACAATGGCTATCACATTTTTCAATTTCGAACATTCGTCTATTACTTTTATCGTTCGAAATTGAAAACATGTTGTTTACGAGACAATTTTTGTTATTTTTCAAAATTTTCAAATTTCACCTAGATTTTTGGATACCTGAAGTCCATCCGATTCCAGTAATATAAGTTTCATTCAGAGTTATCGCCCTTTATTTTTCGATTTTTTTCGAATTTTCTTCCCATTTTGTGAGCTCGGGTTTCGTTTTATGGCAGAATTGACGTTTCTGAAACTTCTGGAACATGAAGTTATAGTCCAATACCAACTTATAAAGCAATTTCGACAAGAATCCTTCAACCGGAAGTGGTCGAAATAATGTGCAATATTTTGAAAAAAATGCAAAAAACGGATATTTTGGGGAAAAATGCGATTTCTCCGCCCGATATCAATGGATTAAAGAAATTATGGTACCATTGGACTGCACTAGGATTGTACTATCGTATGATACCCAATTCATACGGATACTATGATCAGGAAGCAAAATATGGCACGCTGAAAATCAAGAATTTTCTGATTTTTAGCATTTTTGGACGACTGTATCTCGGAAACTTAACCTACAATTTTTTTTTAATTTTTTGTATCGAGAGTCCTTTTGGAGGTACTTTGCATGAAGCCAACCAATAAGACTTTGAAATGTCTGGAATAGAATAAAAAAGGGACTGAAAATCGAAAAAAGTCGAAAAATCGTGAAATTTTGAAAAATGCTCTACTATTTTTTTATTTAAAGAGATTTTTAAAAAAAGGTTTTATATTCAGATAGCTGACCTAATTACGATTCTAACGATGTATAATATGTATGTAATTATTGAAATTTAATTTTCGATATTTTAAATTTTTTGCATTTTTGGCACTTTTGAACATAGGATTTCTCAGGGGCATTTTATCTGATCAGATAATGTAATATGTCATTACAGAGCCCTGTGGCTATTTTAGCGCCCAAACCGGCTATTAAAACTATTCCGACAATAATAACCATACCGGAAGTATTCAAAAAATGAAAAAAAAAGTTTAAAAATATTGTCGCACTTGCGAAAAACTTGATTGCTCACTTAGGTAATAGCGGACCAAAAGAACTAAAGTGTCGTTAGATAGCCCTATTAATGGACCATCATATGGTATCTAAATAATACGATTTCGATGGTAAGAAAATAAATTATTGTATGCCAAAAATCTAGTATTTTCCGATTTTTTAACATTCTGAGACGCCCTTTTCTCGAAAACGACGCCTACGATTTTTCTGAAACTTTTCTTACTCATAGTCCTATCGGTTGTCTATATAGTGAATCCAAAATGAAAAGCATTGAAATAATATAGGTGGTCCAAAAATGACATCAAACTTTGAAAAAAATTGAAAAATCGTTAAATTTTTGTAAACACTCTTTAATTTATCTTTTTTTCCAAAACTACTCAATGGATGTTTCTGACACTTCCGGTACAGAAAGTTAAGTATCCAAAGAACTTCGTAAAGCTATCACAACAACAATCGTAAAACCGGAAGTAGTCGAAAAAATGTCCGATATTTTGAAAAAAAATATTTTTTTTACGAAAACCTTTTTTATTTACGAATATTTTTTGATGGTATTTTACACAGGGTTAAAATATCATCCTACTTGAGCAGAAATGGGAAAGAAAATTGTCTCGGTTATTTGCGTTAGCCGCCAACAGCTAATTTAGTTTTTCGTACCCAGAAAAATTATTTATTGTTCGATTTCTATAAAACAAAGTTCATATGCTCCGTGGTCCCAATTGTAATTTTTTTTGTTATGGTGAAACTTTTCTGTCGGCAACGGAAGTGGCGTAATATTAACAAAAACTATAATTTTGACAGTTCGGTACTACTTTTTGAAAGCAAATATTATTTTTTTTTAAAAACTGATATAACTAAAATTATGCACCCTGCAAAGGTGCACAATATCCTTAGCTCAGATTTTTTAATTTCAATTTCATTTTCGGGCAATTTCGAATAAAATGTAAAATAAAGTGTAAAATTCAGTTGTTTACAATTCATTCAGCGTCTTCATATTTTAAAATATTTATTTGTAATTTTAATAAACTCGTAGTAATAATCCAGAAGAAGAGATTGTATGCAAAAATTAGTTTGTAATATGAGCAGTTGCCGAGGAATATGCAATTTTGCATGCATCACTTTTCACGTTATTTTGCCTATAAAAGAGTGAATTATTATTCGATTTGCAATATTTTTTTCCATTTGATGCTTAATGTCAATTTGGACTAGGTCAAGCCAATTTTACAATTTCACTGTGACCGGAAATGACGTCATTTGGGCAAAAACTGTATTTTAAACCTAAAAAACAAATATTTTATTCAAATGAGTCTGCCTTATAATAATTTTAAAATTATGATATTTGATTCCCATCAACGAATAGAATGAAGCCATACGACCATACAGATACCACAAAATGGTTTCTAACTTGTACGGTTACAGAGAAATAGGCGATCTTCGATAAGTCACTTTTCAAGGTTTTTGGTCTATAAAAGTGTCAATTATTATTCGATTTTTATATTTTTTTTTACCATTTGATGCCTTATGCCATTTATGACTTCTATGAACTAAATTAACACTTTCAATGTCACCGGAAGTAATGTAATTTTTTCAAAAAACGTATTTTTGGCCTTCAAAACAAACATTTTTTTGAAGTGATTTATGTTTATTATTTGTTTAACTTTAGAATGTCCGACTCTAATGGGCAGTAAGATTGAATCAATACCATCATATTGATATCAAGAAAAGGCTTCTAGCATGTTCCCTTGTTGAATAATAACCAATTTTCCGAGGGTCACTTTTAAGTTTTTTACCTTCTTAATTTCAGTTCATGGGTTATAGGTTAATTATTTATTGTCCGATGTCTATGAAAAAAAGTTTGTATTTTGTATGTTGCGAATTTTCGATTTATTTTTCACCTATAAAAATTTCTTTCGGCACCGGAAGTGACGTAATTTTGCCATAATTTACAATTTTGACCGGTCTTTTCGCCAGCAAATATTACTTTTACATATGATAGAGGGTGTCACTGAAGCAAAACAACTAATGTATAGTTTGGTAGCTCAATGGATCGGCTATGGTATAATTAACTTCCTGTATGATTTCTGAAAGCCGGTTCAGTGCTGCTTGCAGGTCTAGTTATTATTCAGATTCCAATTTGAATAGATCTCATCAACTACGTGTCGCATCGTTACGATTTCTTCGGTTTTACTGGGAAAGTGGGTGTGACTTAGAGGATAAAGCTATTTTGAACGTTCTGCGACAATGCGAAATGTCCGAAATCACCGAAGTTATCGTTTTTGAAAATATTGCAGTAATTTTAACAATAATCATTGGATTTTAACTTTCGATACATTTTGGCATAGCCGGAGACAGGGCACATAGCTAAGCTACTTTCGATTTTTGATTTTTTGGCAAATCTTTGAAGATATTAGGCGCCAAATTTCGAAAATTTAAAATTTTACAAAAAACTTTTTTATTTATGAATATTTTTTAGTCGTATTGAGCACAGAATTAAAGAGTCAACTGACTAGTGCAAAAATGTTAAAATATTTTGTCTCAGTAATTTTCCTTGGCCGCCATTGGCTAATTGAGATTTTCAGTCCTAGATTATTTTTTTATTGTTCGATTTGTATAAAACAAAGTTCATATGCTTCGTTGTCTCAATTGTCATTTTTTTTATTACCGAAAGTGTTATCTGTCGGCACCGGAAGTGGCATAATTTTATCAAAAACTACAATTTTGACAGTTATTTTCCTTTATCGAAAACAAATATTATTTTTTGGAAAAATTATTTGACTCAAAGAGTGTGCCCTTTCAAGGCGCAAAAAATGTAGGAAGCAGTTTTTTTAATTTCGATTTCATTTTCGAGCAAATTCGATTAAGAGGCTAAAATGGTGTAAAATTGACCTATTTACAACCTATTCAGGCTTTTCAAATTTTAAAATATTTCTTTGTAACTTTTATAAACTTGTAGCTATCATCCATACGAAGAGAATATGCGTGAAAATTAGTTTGTAATATAAGCAGTTGCCGAGAAATAGGCAATTTTGCATGAGTCACTTTTCACGTAATTTTGGCTGTAAAAGAATCAATTATTATTCGATTTTCAATTTTCTTTCGCCATTGGATGCCTAATGCCATAGTGGACTATTTCAAACCATTTTACCTCTTACGCCGCCACCGGAAATGACGTCATTTGCTCAAAACTTAAATTTTAGCCTTTAAAAACAATATTTTATTCAAATGAGTCGTACTTGTTATTTTTTTCAAATTATGATATTTGATTCTATTGATCAAATAGATTGAACCCATACGATCATACAGATACCACAAAATGGTTTCTAACTTGTACGGTTGCAGAGAAATGGACAATTTTCCGTAAGTCACTTTTCAAGGTTTTTGGTCTATAAAAGTGTCAGTTATTATTCGATTTTCATAAAATTTTCACTATATGATATCTTATGTCATTGATGATTTCATAGAACTAATTTAACATTTTCAGTATCACCAGAAGTAATGTCATTTTGGCAAAAACTGTATTTTTAGCCTTCAAAACAGATATTTTTTTCAAATGAGTCTGATTTGTAATATATTTCAAATTATGATATTTGATCCCAATAAACAAATGGATTGAACCCATACGATCATATAGATACCAAAAAATAGTTTTTATCATGTACGGTTGCCGAGAAATAGACGATTTTCTACAAGTCACTTTTCAAGGTTTTTGGTCTATAAAAGTGGCAATTCTTATTCGATCTACATACTATTTTCGCCATATGATGCCTTATGCCATTTCTGATTTCATAAAACTAATTGAACATTTTCATTATCACCGGAAGTAATGAAATTTTTCCAGGATCACTTACAAGTAACATATATATATATATATAAGATAGGTTGCATGGCAAAGAAACATACGCCCACAACAGCTAAGTCGTCCGGGCAGTCAACAGGGGTTGTCGCATATTGTTTCTTTTATCAGTAAGGAGAACATTTACAACACATGATAATTTTATTACGAGTAATAGCCCATTAAATAATTATCAGAAATGATTAGAATAGTTTTGATGGTTTGTCTCAAGGCGTTTGTCCACAAGATATTTCAAAGTGATCAAGTGCCAGATATCACTGAAAATCAAATAGGATTCTTCGTCTTAAACACCGTGTATAAATTTAAAGTCAATCAGATATTAACTTTAGCCTCTAAAGCGTTCACAAGATTTTTCAAAGTGATCAAGGGTCATAACTCTCGCAGTAATTATCAGATATCACCGAAAATCAATAGGCTTCTTCGTCTCATGACCTTAAACAATGTGTATAAATTTAAAGTCAATCGGATATTAACTATAGCCTCTAGAGCGTTCACAAGATTTTTCAAAGTGATCATGGGTCATAACTCTGGTAGTAATTATCGGATATCACTGAAAATCAATAGGCTTCTTCGTCTCACGACCTTAAACACCGTGTATAAATTTCAAGTCAATCGGATATTAACTATAGCCTCTAGAGCGTTCACAAGATTTTTCAAAGTGATCAAGGGTCATAACTCTGGTAGTAATTAACGGATATCGCTGAAAATCAATAGGCTTCTTCGTCTCATGACCTTAAACACCGTGTATAAATTTCAAGTCAATCGGATATTAACTTTAGCCTCTAAAGCGTTCACAAGATTTTTCAAAGTGATCAAGGGTCATAACTCTGGCAGTAATTATCAGATATCACCGAAAATCAATAGGCTTCTTCATATCCTGACCTTAAACACTGTGTATAAATTTAAAGTCAATCGGATATTAACTATAGCCTCTAGAGCGTTCACAAGATTTTTCAAAGTGATCAAGGGTCATAACTCTGGTAGTAATTATCAGATATCGCTGAAAATCAATAGGCTTCTTCGTCTCACGACCTTAAACACCATGTATAAATTTCAAGTCAATCGGATATTAACTTTAGCCTCTAAAGCGTTCACAAGATTTTTCAAAGTGATCAAGGGTCATAACTCTGGCAGTAATTATCAGATATCACCGAAAATCAATAGGCTTCTTCATCTCCTGACCTTAAACACTGTGTATAAATTTAAAGTCAATCGGATATTAACTATAGCCTCTAGAGCGTTCACAAAATTTTTCAAAGTGATCAAGGGTCATAACTCTGGTAGTAATTATCAGATATCGCTGAAAATCAATAGGCTTCTTCGTCTCACGACCTTAAACACCATGTATAAATTTCAAGTCAATCGGATATTAACTTTAGCCTCTAGAGCGTTCACAAGAAATTGTGGACGATGGACGGACGGACCGACCGACGGACGGACGGACAGACGGACGGACGGGGGCGACGGCAATATACGACCACATTTCCATGTGGGCGTATAAAAAGCATTTAAGTGGGGTGATAAACAACAGCTCTCATTTGATCAGCTTAAACATTTGCTTGTAACGACGGAAAATGATACTTTCATTCTTGACTGTGATGCTAGCATGAATGCCGTCGCGGCTGAGTTATCCCAGATACAAAATGGCCAAGAAAGAGTTATCGCTTATAGCAGTTTTTCCCTTTCGCCTGAGCAGCGCCGCTACTGTACAACGAGGCAAGAACTTTTGGCAATTGTACGGTTCACAAGACAATTTCGACATTATTTGCTTGGAAGACCTTTTATAGTAAGAACTGACCATGCCAGTTTAACCTGGCTATTACGCTTTAAACATCGGACTGGACAATTGGCCCGCTGGTTAGAGGAATAAGGTCAATACTACATGACGGTCATACACCGTAAAGCAAATTTACATATCAACGCAGATGCTTTAAGTCGCATGAAACTAAAGTATAAACCTTGCGACGATTTTAACATTGACGTCGAATTGACAGATTTGCCGTGTGGTGGTTGTCGCTATTGTCAACGGGCTCATAAAAATTGGATAGAATTTGCTACAAATGTCGATGATGTAATATCGTTGCCACTTAAGTCCGGTATAAAGCGCAATTTACTGTTAGACAAAAATACCAGTGAGGACCCCGTTAGTATTACAGTTACAGGGTATCCGGGCGACCTCCGAATAAACGTTGTAACTATTGATGACGTGGAGGATGACGTAGTAAGCGAGGGGATTTCCCTAATTGACTATTCTGCGGAGACGATTAAAACTGCCCAATTTAATGATCAAGATTTTGAGATTATTCTGGCTTGGCTGAAAACGGGAATTGAACCGGAAGGAAGCGATTTAACTTTAAAAAATCCGGCGGTAAAACATTATTGGATTAATCGTAATTTATTTCTTTTGGATAATGGCATTCTTCGCATTATGCGTCCTAGTAATTTGGCAAATACTCGGTTGGTTGTACCGGAGAAATTAAAGATTGAAATTTGTCGACTATGCCACGACATTCCGTCGTCGGGTCACCAGGGTATTCAGAGAACGAAGGACCGTATCAAACAACAGTTTTATTGGTACGGCATGACGGAGTATGTTCGCGCTTATGTTTCGTCTTGTAGTACATGTAATATCAATAAAAATACGCAGGCAAAGGCGCGTTATAAATTGAATAAATATCACGCTGGTTCACCCATGGAGAGAGTGCACTTAGATTTCTTGGGGCCACCCCGTGACAAAGGCGGGTAATGAGTATATCTTAATGATGGTTGACCAATTTTCAAAATGGGTTGAATGCATCCCTCTACTGTCGCAAACTGCGGAGGCTACTGCCAAGGCAGCAGTGAACGAATTCTTTTCGCGTTTTGGCTGCCCGTTTCAAGTATTCACGGACCAGGGGAGAAACTTTGAAAGCAATTTATTCACCACGTTATGCAAAGTGCTACAAATACAGAAGGCCCGTACTACACCCTATAGGCCTAGTTCGAATGACCAAGTTGAGAGATATAACCGCAGTTTGATGGAAGCCGTTAAGTGTTATATAGACGGTTGTCAAAATGATTGGGATTAGGGGTGTAACGATACATCGAACAATCGATGCATCGCGATAGTTTGACTGTCGATAGTATGTATCGATAGTAAAAAGAAACTATCGATAAAAATTGTGATAGTCAAGCAAACTATCGATAGTTTCGATAGTTTGTAATAGCAAAAGTAACATGGCTCAAATTCACTCGTATTTGTCGAATAATTGCTCTGTATTTTTAACAAAAAGCTCCGTTATCACTAAAATAGCGTTACACGATCTCAATGTCACATGGAATTCTTCGTCTACTATATTAGGCATGGCTTACTAAGAAATGTGTAAAATGGTTGATTTTGGCGCGAAAAAGCTGAAAATGGTCACGTACGCCAATGCCGCATATGACAGGAAAGTTGGCTATGCCTTTTTTCCAAGTTACTAAACTACTAATGTAATATTATTAATATACAATTTTATATAATTTAAAAAAACCAATTTACTTTATTATTTAATTCACAATCAGAATGCGACGTTACCGTGTACCTGAGATACCAGCTAGGAGGCTCTTCTATTCGCCCCCCCCTCCCATTTTGTCGCACCTTTAGAAGACACATGTTGTTTTTATCTGGATCGTCTTGTGTCGCTTAATTCTGTCGGGTTTTTATTTGTCGATATGACTACCGATATCCATGTTAAAATATTACGTACTGATTTATGGGCGGGAGAAGTTGATCAACTAGTGAATTGTAATCTATTGCAAGTACTGGATTTTTAATTAGCAGTTAAAGCATTAGGGGTAAGTCAGAATGCGGGAATGTCTTACACAGTCCAACCGATACGATTTTTGGCGAGGCGATTACCGATTCAAGAATTTTGTAATTGTTAACACTAAAAATCAGTATAGTTATTTTCTGGGAAAAGTATTCCGGTCACCGATAATATAATCAGTAACATCATTATTTTGTTCTGCTTATTCGAGAGTCCGTAATAAAAATGGACTCTTACATCGTATGTCCGTTACAAAAAGACTTTGAAAACAAGAAATTTTTATTACAAAAATCGAGACCAAACTTTTGTGTCCTTATAAGCGATTGTCCGTTGTATGCACATCCGTTATATTATTGGAAGTCTACTTATATTATATTATCTAACAACATTACCTGGAACTTTCTAGTGTTTCAAAATTTTTTGTTTGATTAAAGTTACATTATGTGAGATAAGATAAAGAGATGACAGTTCTCACTATAATCGTTAAAAACTAGATAGTGTAAAGGTAATTTGCTGAAAATTTCAGTCAAATTGATCCACTATTAGCTGAGAAAAAAGCGTTTGAAATATTCACATAGCCTCGGTCATCATTACTCAAATCATTAATAGAAACAGCATAGTCTCGATTATCCACTTGATTGATTTAATTATCAACAGCCATTAAGCGGCATATAGGATTATAATCCACCAACATCGAAGGCCAGCCTTGACATCAAGAGTTTATTATGGTCTGGATATATGTTAATTAATGTCTAATTGATTATTTGGATAACATTTCAGGCCTAAAGAAAGACCTGTAATAAGCAGATTTTGCTCTTGCATAATGCTATTTTAAATGTTATAATAAATGTATACATGACAGTGTGTTTAAAACCTAAACTATAAACAGATCAAACTATCGTAATAGTGCAATAGTATCGCAATATTTAATCCCCAATAGTAATAGTATTGCAATAGCTGTTTACCCAATAGCAATACTATCGCAATAGTGAAAATTACCAACAATAGTCACCCCTAATTCGGATATTTATTTGCCGCAACTCGCGAGTGCTTTGCGATCTAGCGTTAATAGACAAACAGGTTATACGGCTAATAAACTAATGTTAGGGCAGGAAATCAATCACCCCGCTGACGTTATGTATAGTTCACCCGTTCCGAACGCTGGTGACGTAGATTCGTTCGTATCAAAACTCGAACAGGCCTTAATTGAAACGCATAAATTAGCCCGGGATAAACTGAATACGAGCCAGGAACGCATGAAAAGAGATTACAATTTGCGCGCGAATGTGAAAAAGTATCAATTAAATGACCCGGTTTATGTCCTGGACACAGCTACTAAAAAGGGTAAAAGCCGCAAATTATCTCCTACGTGGAATCGCCCAGGGGTTATAACGCAAGTAATCACACCATATTTGTTACGCATCAAAACACGTAAGGGCGAAACGGTTTTAAATCTCGACCGTATAAAGTTTTCCCATGATAAGGAATTGCCACCGTGGAATCTAACATGACCATCCCGGTCGATAACCGGGACACTGAGGTTTACTGTATTTGTAAAAGATAGGCTGGCAATGCCAGGCAGGATACGCCCACATTTTCGAGAGATGGACAGAGAACAAGCAATACCGAAAGTGATTTTTCCTACATCTTTAAGTCCTGTATTTCATACTGTATTGGGAGTAGCCATTTAGTTGGTCAGTTCCAGTCTGATATTAATGAAATTCGAAACCGACAATGATTATGGTGTGACGGTACACAACCTGGAAATGTGACTTTTCATCCAAATCGGATAAGAATTGTGACCTGTAGAGAGTCCACAACCATGATATACCATATTTTTACACTATTCGCGTACAAACGGCGACCATTTCGTCCGGCAATTTTGGTACTTTTTTCAAGAAATTAGAACTCAACCTTCCTCATCAAAATCGAATTAAAATTGTGACCTATACAGGGTCCACAACCATGATATATCATTTTTTTAACAGTATTCGCGTACAAACGGCGGCCATTTTGTCTGTCAATTTTGGTCCGATTTTCCCGAAATTCAAACTCAACCTTCCTTACGGTGTAACGGTGATATAATCAAACGTTTTTTTAAATTCGATAATAATTGTGACCTCCAGAGGGACCACAAGCTAAAGAAAGGGGGATTTTGCGTATAACCAGGGGCCATAATTCAGTTAGTTACGATCCGATATGCGCAAATATCGAAAAGAACCAAGATCTTTGGGTTATAACCCTGAATTTCAAGTTTCATCAAAATCGAATTAAAATTGTGACCTTTACAGGGTCCACAACCTTGATTTATCATTTTTTAACAGTATTCGCGTACAAACGGCGGCCATTTTGTATGGCAATTTTGGTCTGATTTTTCCGAAATTTGAACTCAACCTTCCTTACGGTGTAACGGTAATATAATCAAACGTTTTTTTAAATTGGATAATAATTGTGACCTCCTTAAGCTAAAAAAAGGCGATTTTGCGTATAATCAGGGGCCATAATTCAGGAAGTTACGATCCGATATGCGCAAATATCGAAAGGAAGCAAGATCTTTGGGTTATAACCATGAATTTCAAGTTTCATCAAAATTGTGACCTCCACAGTGTCCACAACCTTGATATACCATTTTTTAACAGTATTCGCGTACAAACGGCGGCCATTTTGTATGGCAATTTTGGTCCGATTTTCCTGAAATTCGAACTCAACCTTCCTTAGTGTGTAACGGTGATATAATCAAACGTTTTTTTAAATCGAATAATAATTGTGACCTCCAAGCTAAAAAAAAGGCGATTTTGCGTATAATCAGGGGCCATAATTCAGGAAGTTACGATCCGATATGCGCAAATATCGAAAGGAAGCAAGATCTTTGGGTTATAACCATGAATTTCAAGTTTCATCAAAATCGAATCAAAATTGTGACCTCCACAGGGTCCACAACCTTGATATACCATTTTTTAAAAGTATTCGCGTACTAACGGCAGCCATTTTGTATGGCAATTTTCGTCCGATTTTCCCGAAATTCGAACTCAACCTTCCTTAGGGTGCAACGGTGATATAATCAAACAGTTTTTTAAATCGGATAATAATTGTGACCTCCAGAGGGACCACAAGCTAAAAAGGGTGATTTTTCGGACAATCAGGGGCCTTAATTCAGGAAATTACATTCCGATAGCCGCAAATATCGAAAGGAACCAAGATCTTTGGGATATAAACATGCATTTCAAGTTTCATCAAAATCGGTTCAAAATTGTGACCTCTATAGGGTCCACAAGCTAAAAACGTGATTTTTCGTACAATCAGGGGCCATAATCCATGAAGTTTTGATCCGATACATGCCAATATCGAAAGCAGCCGAGATCTTTTGGGGATAAACCTATATTTCAAGTTTCGTCAAAATCGGATAAGAATTGTGACCTGTAGAGAGTCCACAAACAAATTGTGGACGGACGGACGGACGTCCGGACGGACAGGGGCGACGACATAATACGTCCACATGAAAATGTGGGCGTATAAAATCCGGATGATGGCAGTCCAATGATATGTTGTGACCGATGTGATGATTGGTTTCACTACCGTTGCGTCAATATAGATCCGGATTCGGATTGGGACGATAAGGAATATTATTGTCCGAACTGTCTTTAAACCGGTGAGTCGACATAAGGTCGAAATAAGGGAGGGGTGGTTTTAATTAATTCAATTACTGTCTTTACTGTATTTTACGGTGAAGGCAGTGTTAGTTTCTATATTTTACAGGAAAATGGATAACGCCGCAGGAAATCAGTGGTCTCTTGGTGGGAGCCACACAAGGCTCCACCGGTTAGACCGGCGGACCCGGCAGATTCAACTTCACGGGGGTTACTTTTTCCCCGTAGGAGATAGGGATTTCTCACATCAATCCCCTAGGCCGGCCTCTCGTGGTAATACACATTTAATATCAGGCCACAACAGGATCAATAACCCTGCTACTAGTCCTCAGGGTTTTAATCGTGGGCCCCCGCCCCCTCAAATGTGGATTCCACCTTCCCAGGGAATCCACCGGACACAGGGACGGCAGCAATCGTGTCCTATGGTTGGCTGTGGTAGGGTAGACCGTAAGATAAAAAATCACTGCTTCCGGAAACATCTGCCCTGATACTTTACGTATGAAACATCAACAGACCCGGAAATTATTTCAAAACAGGCCTGGGCCCTAAAATTTCTATGCCATTTGGTCAGGGATAGCCCGTTCAATGTGGGGTTTCGTTTTCAGGCAAGACGCCTGATAAGGGAGGGTTCCTTGAGGGAGGAAACATTTCCCACCCTCAGGGCTATTTCCAAACTCTGTAAGTGGCCTGAGATGGACCGGTATACACTGGTTCCATTGGACTCGCATGCCGTCCTGGTGTATTGGCAATGTTTAATTATTTTGTTAAACCACGTTACCCCTAGTGAACGTAACCAGTTCAAAAATTACTTAGCCCATGAACCTGCCTCTCTGGGACAGAACCCCCCAGAAAACTGGGATCGAGAAATTATGGACATTTAAGGTAGTTTATGGACAGATTGAGAGGGTGTGTTTGGCTGAATGTTACGGTGTACATGTATACCGCTACCGGTATGATTCCGTGAGAGCAAGTTGTCATTTGTTTTTTATAGCTACTGGGGGATTTTGTTTTATAAGGTTTTGTTTTTAGTTTAATGGTACCTAGCCTTTAAAAAACATAACGCTAACGCTACAATATACGTCCACATTCCTGCTTTGATTGATATGGTACTTTGTCAAGAAGGCTAGGCGTTTGGTTTGTTTAGCGTTGAGGGTCGTGCACCAACATTAATAGTTGCCGTCCTTAGAGTATAAGGAATAACTATACCAAGATAATCCATTCAGAATTGTGCCTTCCTAACACAGAAGGCAAAAAGTGGGCATGGCTCTGCCCCTGGGGGTCGGGACATTTATCAAAATCAATAGTGGACGCCCTCAGGCTATAAGGAATACATACACCAAGTACCACGCTGATTTTAAGAAAATCCAGTTAGAATTGCGGCTTCTAGACGACACAGAGACACACAAAAAGAAAATGGGCGTGGCTCTGCCCCTGGGGGTTGGGCATGCACCCCAAACAATAGGGATCATCCTTAGAGTATAAAGAGTAAGTATACAAAGTTTTAAAGAAAATACAATAAGAATTGCGGCCTGTAGGCGACACAAAGACACACGATAAGAAAATGGGTGTGGCTCTGCCCCAGGGGGTTGGGCATGCATCCCAAATGATAGGGATGTTCCTTAGGGTACAAAGAATGTGTATGCTAAGTTTCAAAATTATAAGTTAAGAAATGTGGCCTGTAGACGACAAACAAATACACACTTGAAATGGGCGTGGCTCTGTCCCTGTGGGTCGGGCATGCACCAAAAACAATAGAGATCTTCCTTAGGGTATAAGGAATACGTATACCAAGTTTGAAGAAAATCCAGTAAGAATTGCGCCCTGTAGGCGACATAAAGACTCATGAAAAGAAAATGGGCGTGGCTCTGCCCCTGGGGGTGGGGCATACACCCCAAACGATAGGGATCATCCTTAGAGTATAAAGAGTAAGTATACAAAGTTTTAAAGAAAATCCAATAAGAATTGCGGCCTGTAGGCGACACAAAGACACACGATAAGAAAATGGGTGTGGCTCTGCCCCAGGGGGTTGGGCATGCACCCCAAATGATAGGGATGTTCCTTAGGGTACAAAGAATGTGTATGCTAAGTTTCAAAATTATAAGTTAAGAAATGTGGCCTGTAGACGACAAACAAATACATACTAGAAATGGGCGTGGCTCTGTCCCTGGGGGTCGGGCATGCACCAAAAACAATAGAGATCTTCCTTAGGGTATAAGGAATACGTGTACCAAGTTTGAAGAAAATCCAGCAAGAATTGCGCCCTGTAGGCGACACAAAGACACACGAAAAAAAAAATGGGCGTGGCTCTGCCCCTGGGGGTGGGGCATACACCCCAAACGATAGGGATGTTCCTTAGGGTACAAAGAATATGTATGCAAACTTTCAAGATTATAAGTTAAGAAATGTGGCCTGTAGACGACAAACAAACAAATACTAGAAATGGGCGTGGCTCGGCCCCTGGGGGTCGGGCATGCCCCAAAAACAATAGGGATCTTCCTTGGGGTATAAGGAATAAGTATACCAAGTTTGAAGAAAATCCATGAAGAATTGCGCCCTGTAGGCGAACCACAGACACACACACACACACACACAGACAGGGGCGACGGCATAATACGTTCACATTATGAATGTGGACGTATAAAAAAGGAAGAGGAATGTAGTATTTTTGCTGCTGACCGTAACACATACGGTGACTATTGAAAGGGGCCCGTTCAATAGCCGGGACTATAAGAGACCAAACCTGGCCTAACTACACAACCAAGTTCCCGTATTACTACGCTGGCATATAAATAGATTGACCGTCTGCAGACAAGCTTTCTGGAGTTTTTACAAGTCATCGACGAACTAATATACAGATTAATTACAAGGTAATTGAATTAAGTTTCAATTGCGGACATAACTCGGTAACCAAGTTGGTTGGAATTCTACAGATATATTGAAACTTTTTAATGTCATATCTGTATACATCCATTGTGAATTTTACATGGTTTGTAGTTTAAAAGTGTGGCCAATACAATGATTGTGATTTTAAGGATTACTCAGTTCAATCAGTGGTTACTTTCAAACTAGTGAACATTTTAATCACCCTCCTGGATTAAACACTTGATGAGTTCTTATTCTTGTGATGATCTACTCAGATATAAATCAAGAAATGTTAAATTATCAACTGAACTTTTTGAATCCTAAAACGTTTTCATGGGAAACGCGGTGGTACAAAATATAAAACTGATATCAGGCAACTATCAAACCGAAACCCAATTTATAAGCAAAAAAAGACAGACACAAAAAAGCACCCACTCTACATCAAAATTACACGTTGCCCCTTTAAATGCACAATCCCGTCGTAATGAGGCTTTAGACATTGCCGATCTTATTATTGATGACGGAATAGATATCCTATTCTTAACTGAGACATGGTTTAAAGCACTTGGCGATGAATCCAGAATACCAGAACTAACAACCGAATGGCTATGCTTTTACTCAGGTTCCCAGATCAGTTGCAGTGGCGGTGGTGTTGGAGTAGTTTACAGAGGTTTTCTTTGTATTGAAGTACTACCTAGCCATCGTTACATTTCTTTTGAATCCCTCGACTTGAAAGTCAGTTCCATTAATATCTGTGTACATGTTGTTTGCCTGTATCGACCTCCGACATCTTCTAAAAATCAGAGTAAAGTATCAGATTTCGCAGATGAACTTTCCGTACTTCTTACAACCACATCCAAAACCAATTCAGTTATATTAGGCGATTTCAACATTCATTATGATGAACCTGACCAACCGAATAACAGAAAAATAATCAAGCTCTTGAACTCTCGTGGTTTTCAACAACATGTTCACAGTGTAACTCACAAATCAGATCACATATTAGACGGGCTTCTTATGCATGAAAACTGTACTCGTGTTGACAGTGTAAATGTTAGTGATATTCAAATATCAGACCATTATCTTATTTCTTCCACATGGAATTTTGAGAAACCGAAATTACCAACCGAAACTATATCATTTAGAAAACTCAAATCCAATCTTCACATCTTTTACGCAATCCTCCTTCTGACATTAATGAACTATGTTGTGCCTTCAACAACATACAAATCATTCTTCTGGATAAACACGCACCAGTTGTTACAAACTTCGACCTGGCAGATCATGGTACACAGAAGATGTAGCGAAGGCAAAGCAAAAATGCAGACATGCAGAACGCAAATGGCGCCATTCTAAATTGGAGGTACACCGAAAAATCTACAAGGCAGCTAGGTTTAAGGTATCAAGAACAAGGTATTGCATTGAAAAACTGACCAATGAATCACAAACACCTAGTCAGTGTTATGCATTTATAAAATCTTTATTAGGTATCACCTCAGAACAATTGTGGACGGACAGACAGGGACGACAATATATGTGCACATAAAAATGAGGGCGTATAAAAATTGTGACCTCTAGAGGGTAGACATCCCTCGTATTACATTTTAACCGAAATTCTAACCCATCCTTCATTGTTGTGTAATGGTTAAATAAAACATATTTAGTTTAAGCTAGAAAAACATGCGCTTCAATTGAACACATAACTAATCAATTATGACAAAGGTATTGTGAATATAAAACAGTAATATTAAATTCACTTAGTCCAGCCTCCAAATGGCAAGGCGGCTCATAATGACCCACACAATTAAAATCACAACTGATGGGGTGCCCAAAAGGACAGCCATAATGACATGATTGGTGGGGCACCTTTCAATATTGAGCCGCACATGGTTGGTTGGGCGCTGACGACTTGATCAATAGCGGGCAGAAAACCGCATGATTTGTGGGGTACCTCATCCACCCTCTCATCCCCGAGGGACGCCCACAGTGTCGAAATCATGGGCGCCCGTAATATAAAGTGAGATTGGTTATAATTAGGCACCGTCGAATGAATTGGATGCCCAAAGCGGCATGATGATTTTTCTAAATTCAAGAAGCATGATTTTGATTTGCGGAGTGCCTCATCTCGGAGAGGCGCCAATAATGACTAGATCATGGACCCCCATGATATTATGCTAGTGAGACTGGCTACACACACAAATCGGCGAGATAATCTTCAAAATTCAAACAGCATGATTTGAGGGGTGCTTCATCCCGTAGGACCGCCCATGATAACATTATCATGGGCGCCCATAATATAATGCTAGTGAGATTAGTTAGGCGCGATAATCTACAAAATTCAAACAAGTCGCACTCTAACCTGATTCCAAACTGTTCATTTTTCTCACAAATTATTATATCAAAATATCACAATATGCCAATATCGCTAAATCAGCTTCAAAAGTGTAACATTTCGTCATTTTCAGATGCATACTCTGGAAGTAATTATTGGAAATCACTGAAAATCAATAGGGTTTTTCATCTTATGACCTTAAACACTGTGTATAAATTTAAAGTCAATAGGATATTTACTTTAGCCTCTAGAGCGTCCACAAGTAATTGTGGACGCCTGACGGAGGGACGTACGGACAGGGGCGTTGACAATAATATACGACCACATTTCAATGTGGGCGTATAAAAAATGCATATGCGGGGTTTGTTTGGGATTCGGGTAAGCCACCATTTTCCTGATGCAATGGTCCAAGAAATCACTCTCTTGCCATTGCTGGCTAGCAACATGACAGCCCTTCATTTAGGGCTCTCCCTAAAATTTTTGACAGTAATTTAAGGTATTGTATCCCTTTAGATAGTCCAGTTTGTCACGCAATTCATTTTTCTGCAACATTCTCACTGGTTAATTGGATATAATAAAATCCTCAGCCATAACGTAACATTATATAAACATATTTGACCCAACTTGAAGCTCAGTTTAAAGCGTAATGATATTGTAAAGCAGTTAGCTATTGGTTGTTAATCGGACTATTGACCAGTGATAATTTGGAATAGAAATTTGCTTCCAGTGTTAAGTGGGATTAGCTTTAATCAAGCGAAACACTACGAGGAGTATGGTACGTCACCTAAGGTAGACTATATTGCAACACATTTAAGCTTCTTTCTGTATTCACGGGCTGGAATAGCAGGAAAACACATTTGCGGCAGTCAACATTTGCTCCGACGGCCCCATCTCCGTGGAATATAAAGGATTGATTTGAATTCAACTCAGCCACCTATTAGCTATGAGAACGTAACTAAAAACATTAAGATATACTAATGTGCTTGTTTTTAGCTACGATTGGATGCCTTTGAGGTCCAAGTATTAAACTCAATTTCTTTATTAATGCATGTACCATCTTTAAAAGAAGTTAATATTATACTATTAGTACATGTACTAATTACACATATGCAGCCCAATCTACTGAAACAACATTCATTTATCACGAAATATTTTAATACAAGAAAGTAAATCTAGCGTTGTTTTTAAGTGTTAATAACCTAAATTTATAATGTCGGAAAAAGCAATCTACTATCGCTATTATTTAAAAAGAAGGGATTTGTACCCGTGTCTGGTAGGATTCTCTGCTTACTTGAGGTTGGATGTGGCAGAAATGTTATAAATAACACTAATCAATCGTTGTTTTGATGCTTACATTTTGCAAGTGTAATTCGCGATTGGCTTTGCTACGTGGAACTAAATAGGACTATCTCGAAAAAACAGAGGGTTGAGAGATGAGGTTTGTTATCTAGAAGACAGCCTACAGTATTCGGGGACTGGAATAGCAAGAAAACGCATTTGAGATTGTCAAATTTTCTTGGGGTCCTTTGACGTCTGTAGGCCTAATCTGAAATTTGTTCGGACATTTCAGGTTCTGCCTCCCTAACATTCATCGAGCCTGTAAGTTTAAGTAATTGGCGTCCACAGAAGCCCCATAAGCGCCCCCAGAAGTCTTTGCCCCCCTAATAATTTGGGGCTAGCTACGGGCCTGTAAAATAATACTACCATGCATTAAAGAACCCTCCATTGAAAACCAGTTATTTTTAACACTTGTGAAACTTCTTCTGCAATGGTAGGGTGCCCCACGTGCCTACTGAAAAGTTGTTGACACACTGATCGTGCACGTTTTAGTTGAATGACTAACTACTGATTTCTGACAGTCTCGCACACTCGTTGAGGCTATAAATAGCAACAGATGCGGAAATGTTTAAAACACCAAACACTACTACAGTCGTAAAAAATCTATTGTTGACGATTCTGAATAGCAATAATATTTAACTTTTTGGTTATTACGGCATCTTTAGAAATTACGCTCGTTTTATTTTTTAAATTGCCTTATAATTAACTGTACCATTAGAAGCTGCATATTTTGGTTTAGTACAAATAGTAGGGTGCCCCACCCTAAATGAATATCTCCAATCTCGACAATTACACCACAATACTAATATATCTAGAAAGCCTTAAATCTGTTTCACACATTTATAGTCATTAAATAAACAACCATGTTGTACTTCAAAAGCTATGATTATTAAACCATACATAAATAATACTGAAAAATGGTTTGGAGTGGCGTCCATAACATCCAGACACTTTTGAGTAAAAGATAGGTTACGTGCCCTTGTTTTGAAATTAGTCTTGCTTAACTAGTCTACTGATTATTCTACGTCTAATTGACGGGTCGGGATAATCAAGACTACTTTTTTTTATGTAACATGGAACAAGAAATTGAATTTAGAAGCACCAACATCAAGTATCTCAACAATATTTTTAAGAACCTTGTAAAAGTAAAATGAAACTACTGCTTTGATCATATTCTAGCATTACGGATGTTGAGTCAGAGATATTATTTGTACTTAACCAAAATATGCAGCTTCTAATGGTACAGCTAATTATAAGGCAATTTAAAAAAATAGGTTGCCAGGCAACGAAACATACGCCCACACAGCAGCCAAATCGTCCGGGCAGTCAACAAGAGTTGTCGCATATTAAGGAATTATCAGAAAATCATTAGAATTTGTTTGGTTTTTCTAATCAAACGTTTTTTTTTTAAATCAGATAATAATTGTGACCTCCAGACGCACAACAAGCTAAAAATCGTGATTTTTCGTACAATCAGGGGACATAATTCAGGAAGTAATGACCCGATGGGCGCAAATATCGAAAGGGACAAAGATCTTTGGGTTATAAACATACATGTCAAGTTTCATCAAAATCGATTCAAAATTGTGACCTTTATAGGGTCCACAACCTTGATATAACATATTTTCACACTATTCGTGTACAAACGGCGGCCATTTTGTCCGTCAATTCTAGTCCGATTTTCACGTAATTCATTCTCTCTCTTCATTACCATGTGACAGTGATATAGTCAAACGTTTTTTTAAATCGGATAATAATTTTGACCTCCAGAGGGACCAAAAGCGAACAAAAGTGATTTTTCGGACAATCCGGGGACATAATTCAGGAAGTTATGATCCAATGGGCGCAAATATCGAAAGGAACCAAGATCTGTTTTTCACAAAATTCATACTCAACCTTCATAACCATGAAATGGTAATATAATCAAACGGCTTTTTAAATTGGATAACAATTTTGACCTCCAGAGGGACCACAAGCTAAAAAGGGCGATTTTTTTGGACAATCAGGGGCCATAATTCAGGAAGTTACGATCCGATGGGCGCAAATATCGAAAGGAACCAAGATCTTTCGGTTATAAACATACATGTCAAGTTTCATCAAAATTGGTTCAAAATTGTGACCTCTATAAGGTCCACAACCTTGATATAACATATTTTCACACTATTCGCGTACAAATAGCGGCCATTTTGTCCGTCAATTTTGGTTCGATTTTCATGAAATTCGAACTCAACCTTCATAACCATGAAACGGTGATATAATCAAACGTTTTTTTAAATCGGATAACAATTTTGACCTCCAGAGGGACCACAAGCTAAAAAGGGCGATTTTTCGGAGACAATCAGGGGCCATAATTCAGGAAGTTACGATCCGATTGGCGCAAATATCGAAAGGAACCAAGATCTTTGGGTTATAAACATGCATTAAGTTTCATCCAAATCGGTTCAAAATGGTGACCTCTACACTGTTCACAACCTTGATATAACATATTTTCACACTATTCGCGTACAAATGGCGGCCATTTTGTCCGTCAATTTTGGTCCGATTTTCACGAAATTCGAACTCAACCTTCATAACCATGGCACGGTGATATAATAAAAGGTTTTTTTTAAATCGGATAACAATTTTGACCTCCAGAGGGACCACAAGCTAAAAAGGGCGATTTTTCGGACAATCAGGGGCCATAATTCAGGAAGTTACGATCCAATTGGCGCAAATATTGAAAGGAACCAAGATCTTTGGTTTATAAACATGCATTTCAAGTTTCATCCAAATCGGTTCAAAATTGTGACCTCTACACTGTTCACAAGCTAAAAAACGTGATTTTTCGTACAATCAGGGGCTATAACCCATGAAGTTATGGTTCGATACATGCCAATATCGAAAGGAACCGAGATCTTAGGGTGATAAACCTATATTTTAAGTTTCATTGAAATCGGATAAAAATTGTGACCTGTAGACTGTTCACAAACAATTGTGGAAGGACGGACGGACGGACGGACGAACAGGGGCAACGACAATATACGTCCACATGAAAATGTGGGCGTATAAAAATAAAACGAGCGTAATTTCTAAAGATGCCGTAATAACCAAAACGTTAAATATTATTGCTATTCAAAATCGTCAATAGATTTTTTACGGCTGTAGTAGTGTTTGGTGTTTTGAACATTTCCGCATGCTGTTGCTATTTATAGCCTCAACGAGTGTGCGAAACTGTTAGAAATCAGTAGTAAGTCATTGAACTAAAACGTGCAGGATCAACGTGTCAAGAATAACCTTTCAGTTGGCACGTGGGGCACCCTACAAATACTATCTTTGACTCACGTCCGACGTCCGTATAGCAAGAATATGATACTAGCAGTAGTTTCATTTTACTTTTACAAGGTTCTTAAAAATATTGTTGAGTTGTCTGATGTGTGTGTTTCTAAATTCAATTTCTTGTTCCATGTTTCGTAAAAAAGTAGTCGTGATTATCCCACCTGTCAATTAGACGTAGAATGCTCGGTAGACTAGTTAAGAGAGACTAATTTCAAAACAAGGGCACGTAACCTATCTTTTACTCAAAAGTGTCTGGATACTCCAAACCATTTTTCAGTATTATTTATGTATGGTTAAATGGCCATAGCTTATTAAGTACAACATGGTCGTTTATTTAGTGACTATAAATGTGTGAAACAGATTTAAGGCTTTCTAAATATATTAGTATCGTGGTGTAATTGTCAAGATATTTGGAGATACTCATTTAGGGTGGGTCACCCTAGCATTGGACAAACTTTGTTTTAGTCGACATGTTTGAAATAAGTGAAACAACTGTATCAAACATCTTTATTACATGGATTAATTGTATGTACCACCAATGAAAGGAAGTGAATTGATAAGTTTAAACATGGGTTTCCAGCAACGTATTTTATCGGGTGGTTATTGCCAATAAAAGTACCCGGTATGGCAATTTTGGTATATATTTTAAGCAGAGATATCCAATCTTACCAGAGCGTATACATCCCGACGATTAGGGCTATACCCACGCGTGACGCCGATGGCTGCACGAGCACATTGAGCGCTTTGTGTACATGTTGATAAATCACGGAAAAAGATGCAGGCAGTCGATAATCCGAGAATTTAATTAGGATTCAATATATGTATTAAACACTCAGCGATTACAGACAACGTCTTGTGTATGGAATGAATTCTCACCATTCTCCGTCCACGGTTGCCATAGGGACGGAGAAAGGTAATCCCCTGACACAAACATGGTCTCTTTTGATTGATTTTTATATCGGGATATACTTGGAAACTACAGTGTTTTGAGAAGGACTTGAAGCAAAATTATGATAAATTAATTAATTTGAATATATTTTTGATCCTAATATATCATCTAATCACCCAGTTTTTACCTGGGAAACCAACTTTAAATCGCTAACATTTGGGATCTAGAAATTGACAAAAGTGGGTCGCAATGCATATCATACTGTAATATGAATGTATATAAACTGATTACATGGATTACATTAATTGTGATCCACCAATGAAAGGAAGTAAATTAATAATTTTAAAGGAGCTAAATCGCTATCAGTCTTACTCGAATGCAAATTTCTAGCGTCTGGTTATTCCAGCCTATATAGTATTTATTGCGCGTTTGATTTGGTGCATCATGGTTAGCCTCCTTCCTCGAATATCTTGAAACAACTGGGACTGAAATGCATTATGGTACACGATTCGTATACCAATGGTAAAATGTTTATTTTGTCTTAAATATTGGATGTCAGATGCCCATCTTTTTTCTGTAAGATCACGGCATCAATGTTGTATTAAAATTGACAAATAATTCCCGTTTTCTATGTTGAAGATTTTGGATGATTGAGTTAGAGACTTAGCTACTTTAAGATATTACTGTTATTTAAATATACACAGTTTACATCTACATGCCTAGTTGCGCATGCGTATTGTTCTGTTCCATATCTACATGACCAGTTGCGCATTGTATAGTTCTTGGGTTATGGCGGTTTGTTAATAAAGCATGTTCTAAGACTGTTATATTGTGTAGAATTTGAGTTTAACAAATATTTGGCCATCAAGGGATTTAGTACCTTTCTTTTGGCCAACAAATTTATGAGAGATATTTCCTAAGACTCCTGTAATAATTGAGGTGTTCGGGAATCTATCAATTCTTTCTTACGACCAGATAATTTAGTATTTCTTTTTTAAACTCCTCTCGCAATTAGGCGATGGTCATGCAATTAAATCTCGAATCCTCAGCATCTCTATTGACAAAACACTTTTAGTCTATGCACGTTTCACTATATCAATATTTACATAGGTTGTTAGGTCACGTTGGGCCCCTTCACAGAGGCGCACTATATTTGATTACCTCCTCTTTTTCGCTAGCGTGGACACCCACTGCTGGATGGACAGGTGGACAACATAATACACAAGAACAGCAATTCCGATGAACAAAATATCAAATTGGTGTGGCCTTACGCTTCTGATAACGTCCAAAAAAGGGAAAAGTTTCAAAGCTTTTTATTTTAAACTTGTTGTGTATTCTTTATCAATTCAAGTTATTTACCTTGTCAGAGCTTTTCATATTTCTATTTTTTCTTTTAAACTTGGTGGTATTCTGGTGAAATTTTAAAACATTGAAACATAAAAGTGTTGAAAACCTTGCTAAACTCGGACGAATAAGCTGCAGTGTTGGTTGGCATGTGGGAAAAAACAATCAAACATCAATTAATTACAACTTGCCTTCAAAAAACATCTGGGAGAGATGCTAACATCTGGAGATTTCTTAAAAGACCTCTTTGTAGAACCAGATCTGTCCATTATACTCACAATCCTTTCTCGTTTTATCCATTCATCATATCTAAAAAGTACATGATACATGAGTGTTTACTTTAGGGTTAGGAACTACGGCAAAAATTAAAGCCTCTGAGCATCATTTGCATTTTGCAGAAAATATCAGACATCACAAACAGGTCTCAAGGATATATTCATGTGTAATATTTTGCAGACATGATTTTGGTTGTTCGAATAAGCAAGACAACAGTGAGGCTGATGTTCCCCACCGACATCCCCCCACCCCACAAACAGAGGACACATATTCATTAATCACACATTAATCTTTTTTCAAAAGTATAGAGCCATCAACCCAATTATCAACCATACACTAAATTTTATCACTATCAGATAGCATCAAAGTTAATTTCCCCTAAAGCATCAATCAATGAAATAATATAGCTCTGCTTAGCTTTAGCTCAAAATGTTAACTATTCACCTAATGAACATCTAAATCAAGTTTAAACATTCTACCTCAAAAGTTGTTATGTTTCAAAGTCTACACTGATCAAATTGCTTATCGCTCTTTAGCCTAAGCTGAAAAATTCTCATCATCAAACTTAGTCAAAGGAATAATAGAATCAATGATGAACTTTCATCACTCTCACATAATTAAAACTAAAGTTATCGTGCCCCAAAGCATCAACCAGTCATATTGCTTATCTCTGTTTACCATAAGCAGACAATGTTAATGTAAACACATTCACCTAATGAACATCTACATGAAGTTTTTAAACATATTTCTACCTCAATTAAAGATAGGTTGCCAGGCAACGAATCATACGCCCACAGCAGCCAAATCGTTCGGGCAGTCAACAAGGGTTGTCGCATATTTTCACTTTTATCGGTAATGAAACATTCGAAATACACTAAAATCTGATTAAGATTAACAACTCAAAGTAATTATCAGAAAATCATTAGAATTTCTTTGGTTTTTATAAAGTTCTGCCCCATGCTAACATTTACTATACAAAACATTTAATATCATGGATTTAGCTGTTCAGTTATCAAAATGGATTGAAAATCAAAATACTTGTTCGTTTCAACACCTTAAACTCTGTGTATCAATCTGAAGTCAATCGGATGATAACTTTGGCCTCTAGAGTGTCCACAAGATTTTTTGAAGTGATCACGGGCCATAACTTTGGTAGTTATTATCGGAAATCGCTGAAAATCAATAGGCTTCTTCGTCTCATGACCTTAAACACGGTGTATAAATTTAAAGTTAATCGGTTATGAAACGATTTTTTGAAGTAATCAAGGGTCATAGCTCTGGTCGTTATAATCGGAAATCTCTGAAAATCAATAGGCTTTTTCGTCTCATGATCTCAAACACTGTGCATAAATTTAAAGTCAATCGAATATTAACTTTAGCCTCCAGAGCATTCACAAGATTTTTCAAAATGATCACGGGTCATAATCCTGGCAGTATTTAACGGAATTTGCTGAAAATCAATAGGATTCTTCATCTCATGACCTTAACACAGTGTATAAATTTAAAGTCAATCGGATATTAACTTTGGCCTTTAGAGCGTCCACAAGATTTTTTGAAGTGATCAAGGGCCATAACTCTGGCACTAATTATCAGATATCACCGAAAATCAATAGGCTTCTTCATATCCTGACCTTAAACACTGTGTATAAATTTAAAGTCAATCGGATATTAACTATAGCCTCTAGAGCGTTCACAAGATTTTTCAAAGTGATCAAGGGTCATAGCTCTGGCAGTAATTATCAGATATCAACAAAAATCAACAGGATTCTTCCTCTCACGACCTTAAACACTGTGTATAAATTTAAAGTCAATCGGATATTAACTATAGCCTCTAGAGTGTTCACAAGATTTTTCAAAGTGATCAAGGGTCATAACTCTGGAAGTAATTATCAGATATCACCGAAAATCAATAGGCTTCTTCATCTCATGACCTTAAACACTGTGTATAAATTTAAAGTCAATCGGATATTAACTATAGCCTCTAGAGCGTTCACAAGATTTTTCAAAGTGATCAAGGGTCATAACTCTGGTAGTAATTATCAGATATCGCTGAAAATCAATAGGATTCTTCGTCTCACGACCTTAAACACCGTGTATAAATTTCAAGTCGGACGGACGGACCGACAGACGGACGGACGGGGGCGACCACATTTCCATGTGGGCGTATAAAAATCAATTTTGTCGTAATGAAAACATTGTGACGTAACTGGATAACAGGCTTCTGTTTTTAACCGAGTTGTGCCGAATTTGTGGTCGAATCCAAGTGAAGATAAATTCAATTTTAAAATGCTTGAGTCGCTGGTAAATAAATTATGAAAGAAAATGTTATTCAAATATTTCAAATAAAATATTTTTAACGTTTGAAGATTTTCAAAAGATTAGTAAATTAGCCTTAGTTTGGTCTTTTTGACCGGTAGGCCTAATGCCAGTCGTGAATGAATTAGTTACGGCCTGTTAACCGGGACTACACAGGGTTAACTTTTGGCAACAATAATGGCTACACTTTTGAAGTTTATGATCACATGGGTGAGTTTTTAGCTTTTATTATCTTACTTTAGCTTTTATTATCTTTTATTGCTAGTTGATAGTTCTTGTTCAGAGAAGAGCAGTTCTTGCATACATCCCTTAAAATACCCTTTAAAACTGCATACATCCCTTAAAATACCCCATAAAACTGCATACATCCCTTAAAATATCCTATAAATATCCGATATGTATATCCCTTAAAATATCCGATATGTATATCGTTCTGACGTGTTGTCAATCATTGTCAATTTTTGCATAATTTCCCGTTAGTACCATCTCAGTAACTATATTTTCAAACATTTTCTTGTGACCAATGACTCATTATATGTTATTCAGAATTTGAGCAAATTTTGAATTCTAAAAAGTAGGTTGCCAGGTAACAAAACATACGCCCACACAGCAGATAAATGGTCCGGGCAGTCAACAAGAGTTGTCGCATATTAAGTAATTATCAGAAAATCTTTCAGTTATGAACATTTTCAAGTTTGATCAAAATCGATTTAATATTTTGACGTCTACAGGGTCCACAACCTTGATATACCCTATTTTTACACTATGCGTGTAAAAGTGGCGGCCATTTTGTTCAGCAATTTTGGCCCAATGTTCATGACATTCAAACCGAAAATTCATTACAGTGTAACGATGATATAATCAAATGTTTTTTTAAATCTGGTAATAAGTGTGACCTCCAGACGGATCACAAGATATAAAGGCGATTTTTCGTATAATCAGAAGCCATAACTCAGGAAGTTACATTCCGATATGCACAAATATCAAAAGGAACCAAGATCTTTAGGTTATAAAAATGTATTTCAAGTTTCATCAAAATCGAATTAAAATCATGACCTCTAGATGCTATAGGGAGAGAGAGAGAAATGGGGTTTAACGTCCACTCAACACAAACTAGGTCATTACGGGACTAACATATGGTTTTTAACTTTATTTCAATAATTCATAATTCGCTTGCGTGTAGGGGTCTTTAGCAGTGGGAGGAAACCGGAGTGGCCGGAGGAAACCTACGAGGTTGAGAAGGCGCCCCTATCTCCATGCCACATACGCTCACACCAGGGCTCGAAACCACTACCGCAAGCCAGAGGTGACCGGCCAGCTAGAGGTCGAAGCGCGGCACTCTAGACCACTAGGCCATCCCAACCCCCCAGATGCTATAGGGTCCACAACCTTGATATACCATATTTTTACATCATTCCCGTACAAACGGCGGCCATTTTGTTTGTCAATTTTGGTCCGATTTTCACGAAATTCAAACTCAACTTAGATTACCCTGTAACGGTGATATAATCAAAAGGTCTTTTTAAATCAGGTAATAATTGTGACCTCCAGAGGGACCACAAGGTGATTTTTCGTACAATCAGGGGCCATAATTCAGGAAGTTATGATCCAATATGCGCAAATATCGAAAGCAACCAATATCTTTATGTTATAAACATGTATTTCAAGTTTTATCAAAATCGGTTCAAAATTGTGACCTCTATTGGTTCCACAACCTTGATATAACATGTACTATTCAAAAAGATAGGCTGGCACTGCCAGGCAGGATACGCCCACATTTTCGAGAGATGGATAAAGAACAAGCAATACCGAAAGTGATTTTTCCTACATCATTAAGTCCTGTATTTCATACTGTATTGGGACCAGCCATTTAGTTGGTCAGTTCCAGTATGATATTCATGAAATTTGAAGCCGACAATGATTATGGTGTGACGGTACACAACCTAGAAATGTGACTTTTCATCAAAATTGGATAAGAATTGTGAAATACCATATTTGTGACATACCATATTTTTACACTATTCGCGTACAAACGGCAACCATTTCGTCCGGCAATTTTGGTACAATTTGGTAACGGTGATATAATCAAGCGTTTTTTTTTAAATCGGATAATAATTGTGACCTCCAGAGGGACCACAAGCTAAAAAAAAGAGGCGATTTTGCGTATAATCAGGGGCCATAATTCAGGAAGTTACGATCCGATATGCGCAAATATCGAAAGGAACCAAGATCTTTGGGTTATAACCATGAATTTCAAGTTTCATCAAAACTGAATTAAAATTGTGACCTCCGCAGGGTCCACAACCTTGATATACCATTTTTAACAGTATTCGCGTACAAACGGCGGCCATTTTGTATGGGAATTTTGGTCCGATTTTCACGAAATTTGAACTCAACATTCCTTAGGGTGTAACGGTGATATAATCAAACGGTTTTTTAAATCGGATAATAATTGTGACCTCAAGAGGGACCACAGGCTAAAAAGGGTGATTTTTCGGACAATCAGGGGCCGTAATTCAGGAAATTACATTCCGATAGCCGCAAATATCGAAAGGAACCAAGATCTTTGGGTTACAAACATGCATGTCAAGTTTCATCAAAATCGGTTCAAAATTGTGACCTCTATAGGGTCCACAAGCTAAAAACGTGATTTTTCGTACAATCAGGGACCATAATCCATTGAAGTTTTGATCCGATATATGCCAATATCGAAAGCAGCTGAGATCTTTTGGGGATAAACCTATATTTCAAGTTTCGTCAAAATCGGATAAGAATTGTGACCTGTAGAGAGTCCACAAACAAAGTTGTATTATATACTATTAAAAAAAAGTAGGGTATATTTAATTTTGGGGGCATAATACTAAAATATGCAAATGACTACAAAAAAGTCACTATAGAACCTAACAGAAGAAACATTTCCAGTTACATGTGACGCCCAAACACACCAATAGCTACCGCATGGAATGCAGGTGATGCTTGGGATCATCCATATTCCTGAAGCAATGGCCCGAGAAATCCCTCTCTGACCATTGCTGGAATAGCATCTGTTTCTTGAACTTATGCGGGAGTGTGTCTATTCTTTCTGTTCAATGAAAGCTATCACTTTAGTACAGCAACATGACAGTCCTTCGTTTAATCTGGGTCTTCTCTAAAACTTTGGACAGTGATTTAAGGTATTCAAAACGGTGAAAGTATGTTCGTTTCGAAACAGTATTGTTTACATTTCATTCGACTTGATAGCCTCGTTTGTCACGCAATTAGTTTTACTGCATTATTCTGCTATGCACGGGTTAATTAGGCATAATAAAATCGTGAGTCATGACGTATACGTTATGTAAACATAATTGGCCCAGTATTGGCAGCTCGTGATTGGTTGGTAGACGGACTACTGATCAATCAAAATTTAACACAACAATATCCACTGTGTGTAGCAGTGTGTAGTTGGATTACCTCTAATCAGACGCAACACTGCGCGGAGTATGGGGATCATCATGGGGGTCCAACCCAAGATTTTCACGACTCTGACTTTGAATGTTACAGTCATTGTGGCATTGAATTCCAGGGTGGAAACATCAGTTTAATTGTTTTAGTGACCAGAAAACAAATTTTGATATGCGTCGGCTTACCCAAAATGAAAGGTTACGTGCCCTTGGCATGCTACAGATCGGCACAACACAGGCGGTTGTGGCGCGGACGATGAATGTTTCTCAGTCTGTCATAAGCAGGCATGGTCCAGATACCGTGATACACAATCTGTACAGGACAGACCACGCTCAGGTCGACCAAGGGCGACAACTCAAGCCCAGGATCGATTTATCTGTACCTTGGCCTTGAGAAATCGTGTCATCACAGCAAATCAGATCAGCGCTCGTCTTCAAACAGACACAGATGTGAGAGTGAGTGGCCAGACGATTCGGAATCCACTGCATAGGGGTCACCTTTGCGCCCGACGTCCTCGCGTGATCCCTTGTTTGAGAGATCATCACACTCAGGCAAGACGTCGTTGGTGTAGTTATCGTCAACACTGGGAAAATCGACGCTGGAGCAATGTGATGTTTTCAGATGAGTCAAGGTTCACTGTTGATTTTTTGGACAGACGTAGGAGGGTGTGGCGTGTCTAAACGAGCGCTTCCAAGACGTTAACGTCATCAGACATGATCGATTTGGGGGTGGTTCTGTTACGGTGTGGGGAGGCATCACTGTTGCTGGAAGAAAGGCTTTACATGTTGTTGCAGGTCGTGTTACAGGCCAGTACTACCGGGACAACATCTTGGCAGTCCATGTTGTGCCGTTCGCACGACGTCATGGGCGCCGTTTCATCTTCCAGGATGACAATGCAAGATGTCACAGGGCCAGGATCATTACAGGTTACCTCCAACAACAGAACATCACCACATTACCTTGGCCAGCACTGAGTCTCGACCTCTCCCCCATCGAGAATGTCTGGGACATGCTTGGACAGAGGTTACGTCAACATCAACAACATCCTGCCAATGTCCAAGAACTTGCTGCTGCGTTGCAACAGGAATGGGACAATCTGGACCAAAATGAGAGAGAGAAATGGGGTTTAACATCCACTCAACACAAACTAGGTCATTTCGGGACTAACTTATGGTTTTAATTTTATTTCAATAATTCGCTTGCGCATAGGGTTCTTTAGCAGTGGGAGGAAAGCGGAGTGCTCGGAGGAAACCCACGAGGTTGAGAAGGCGCACTATCTCCATGCCACATACGCTCACACCAGGGCTCGAAACCGCAGCCGCAAGCCAGAGGTGATCGGCCAGCTAGACGTCAAAGCGCGCCACTGTAGACCACTAGGCCATCCCAACCCCCCTTGACCAAAATGACCTTAGACGTAGTAGTTAGGGCGCTTGTACAGGAACGCACGTGATGTCACAGGGCCAGGATCATTACAGGTTACCTCCAACAACAGAACATCACCACATTACCTTGGCCAGGAGGAGGAAAGGGGAAACAACTTTTTTACATTGATTAAGTTGGCCCTGAAAAGGGCTGTTGGTCCACACAATGTGAGGGTTAGCAGGAGCACTTCGGTTGCTCCCACCGATTGGGTTTTTTGGTGCATTTCACGGCATGTTTCGACCGCCTATGGCAGGTGTTCCCAATCTCTGTCCCGCACCAGAAACAGACTAGATAATCGGCATCGGGCCGATTCCCCTTAAACATGGGGTAATACCCCTGACAAGTAGCGCAAAATCTAAAATCTTTACGATCCATGGTGTTTGTGACTTCTTTTGGCTTTGACACTCCTATTTATGGCTGGGGATCGGAGGAGTCTAATGCGTTGGGACGATACCATTTTCCACCAATCAGAATAGCATGACGTCACAAAAAAAAGACACGTATTATGTTGCTTACAATGCATTTTATTGAACATATTTACAAAGCATTTTATTCAACACAAACTTGAACACAAAGCATTGAACACAAATTTAATTGAACTTGAATTGAACATAAAGCAAACATATTTACAGTGCAAAAAAGCCTCGACATCGTTGTCCCTTCTTCTGGTCTTTTTGCAAGTCGGGAAAATGATCCCTAGCCCACTGTTCGACGAGTATATCGTTCACACGATAGACGTGCCCGAACACCGAAAGGGCGTGCGGGGAGGGAACGTGAAACCGATGACACAAATAATACAAACAATAATGTCCGCAGACGACACTCTTGAGTCCCTGAATCCATCGGGGTTGGTAGTGGAGTTGTAGATCTTGCACGAAACGTCGAAAGGCTTCTCCGTAAACATCAGGGGGACACCCGTAGGAATCAAAGAAGGTAATGTGATCTGGTCCTTCGCACACAAACACGGTCCAGTGTCTACCAGGTTGGTCTTCGTCGTCCGTGTTGATGACGTAGGCTTTGGGGTATGAGGTCGGGCGCAGTATATCCAGATGATTACGAGCCCACACGCCCCCGAACACGTTAGAGGGGAGGTGTTTTTCTAAAGCCTGTGTCAGTTGTCGATTGGAGAGAGCCGCACCAATCTGTGATGACTTGTCGGTTGGCTTCGATTTCCAAGACATTGTCGTATTCGGCAAACAGAACAAGACTGAGGTGATTGGTCGGGGCCGCACCGAACTTGAGTTCCAAAGACAGGTTAAATCGAAACAATACAAAGTGTACCCATTGATATAGTCGTTGAAAGGAAGGTCCAGGTCTTCTCGGGTGTTTAAGACGGCCACTCTTTTCATCCAGGTATGGTGCGATGGCTTGTCGCTGGGGAAAATCGACGTCGTATTCGTCCACAATTCCCCCGTTCTTGGTCAATTTGATGTTTTGTAATTGATTGTGTTCGAATTGGAAGGGATTTCTGTTTTTTCTTCCGTCGTAGGCCGTGTTACGTACCATACCCACGATTAATCTTTTGGGCAGACTTTCGTTGACAAACAGGTTGTCTAGGACGTGACTGGCACGATTGTCGCGCACCACCACGTGTTTCAGGGGATACTTGGCGTTGGACGATTGAAGTTGCGTGGCCACCCGTGTGTAGGTACTGGGAGCCAGAGTGACGAACAGGATATCCAGGTAGGCTTTGGTGAACTCGACTTTGTAGTCTTCTGTATCGTTGCCTTCGCCGTACAACAGAAAAAATTTCGGGGATTGCTTTTCCAATTTCAACCGCAGGTCCACACCGTCCAGCAGATACCGATCTTGTAAACACATGTCCAAGTGTAGACGCGACTGCAATTCAAAGGTGCGACTGGCAGCGATGGTTTTCTGACGTTGTTCCAATCCTTTGTTATTTGGAGCCTGTCGTCCACCGTCCCCGGCGGTGGCAACAGATTTCGTGGAATTGAACTGCCCGGCGGTATCTTTTTCCCACAGAACTTGTTTCGACAGATAGTCGTTCTTGGCTCCTTTACCGAAACTCAGCAAATTCTCCAAGTAAGCCCGGTAGGGATATGTGGGCAGAGAGGTGGTGACCAAAGTTTCGGAATCCTTTCCCAGGCGTAATTTGACGTCTTTAAACAACGAATGAAACAAGTTGTTAATGGGTGCGACTTGACTATGCGCATCCAGGTCACTCCCATCATTCTTGGTCACCTTCAGGGCCACGTGTAGTGTCATGTTGGCCAGATCAATGAAATCGGTGGTGGCATTGGAAATATAAAATTCGATGGGTCCGTCGTGGTTCAAGTCGGGCGTCAGTGGATACTTTCTGATTTTCGTCACCTTGTTTATGGCCGTCTGCGTGTCGGGTACACTGAACAAATCCTGCAATTCGTCTCGCACGCAGGGACAGGAATCATTGCGCATTACCTGCGTAGCCATGGTCGAAGATATCTAGTTTACTTCGCTTGTGAGAGGTGACCTGTGTCTTCTTCTACCTCTTCGTATCAGTTTCAAGGTTGTGATGTACACATGCTAGGCCTATCTTCAAGTGAACCAAGATCGACTTGCAAGTTTACACAACAGACTCCATACCGATATAGCCTACATAAAGAAGTTACATGATTCTGACATAGAAGGTCTAACAACGGGCATAAGTTATTATACAGAGATCGAAAAGTTCTAAATATTCATGTACCATCAATAAATCTTAGTAAAAAATCCCCGGTAACAAACTGGACAAGACTGTGTAGGTATAAGAAGGTTTTATCCAGGACGCGTTTCGGGCGTTCGCCCTTTATCAACTGGTTACAAAAAATACTCCCGTTACCGGGTATATATAGACAATAGAATTATTGCGCATGCGCATAACGTTGCGAATTAATAATCCCTAAACTACTAGGATTATTTAATCCCTGTACTGGGATTATAAAAATAATAATACATATATAGAAAAAATTAAGGTCACTTATATAAATACAAAATTTAAAAAAATGATAAATATATAAAAAAAAAAATGGATGTACAAATAACATTAAAGTTATTTTTTTTAAAAATTTAAGCAAAACAATAAATATATTCAAATGCCGATTATCATCAAGTGACTGTTGTCAGGTAATATCAATGGTGGTGGTTTCCGTAGAGATGAATACGTATAGACTCGATCATCCGGGACCTCCTAGTCTTCAAACGTGCAGAGGTAGAATGGGCCTATACGTAACGAGTTTGCTGCGAGCGTCTCTAAAATGCGTAGTTAGTGGTTTAACTCTGGATCGTGAAATCAGTGATGCTGAAGGACGAAAGATCGTTTTTACGGGTAAATAGGAAGGTTGTTGGTCACCTCTATGAATCAAAGTGGATTCTATAATTAGAGGGCCACGGGAGAAAAGAAGGACGAAGTATAGTTAAAAGGTGAAGTTGTCCGAATAACAGTTTCTCTAAAATCTATCGCATCAATGTATGCTGTAAAAATGTGCTGTAGATTAGGGTTCAATCATAGTAAAAAATCCCCGGTAACAAACTGGACAAGACTGTGTAGGTATAAGAAGGTTTTATCCAGGACGCGCAATAATTCTATTGTCTATATATACCTGGTAACGGGAGTATTTTTTGTAACCAGTTGATAAAGGGCGAACGCCCGAAACGCGTCCTGGATAAAACCTTCTTATACCTACACAGTCTTGTCCAGTTTGTTACCGGGGATTTTTTACTATGATTTATCTACAAGGAATGGTTCCTGCTTCTCCTCGGATGCATCACTGAGATCCAAACTTGCCTGCACTGTTATGGGGACTCTTCCGCCCCTCTATTCCTATCGTGTGTGAGGTTTTATCGTCCTCTTCTTGGGATTATCAATAAATCTTAATGCATTTATCTTTGTGAACTTTGATTTATGCTGAAGAAATCTGTTTATTTTCATTTTCAAAGTCGAATGGTACAAATAATTTAACGAGATACAGTTGTTTTGCATAAAAAGAATCATTTGAGAAATTGGATGTCATTGGGCCACAATTACCTAGCAATGAGGAAACTGGGTTATTTGTGAACAATGTCAATGATTTAGAGAAAGGAACCACTTGCATAAAAACGCATGGCAATGAATACCTGCTACTTCACTTCTTTGATAATCAGTTGCACTCTTTAGGTCACTGTCAAAAAGTACCCCTGTATACATTCTTTTTTTTCCTCTTTTTTGGGGGAGCCACAGTGGCACAGTGAGTAAGATGCTGGCTTGCTAGTCTGGAGGTCGCAGGTTCCCTCCCGGTGTTGGCTGAGAAAGTTCATCAGTATTTTCCGGTGTGTAGGACGGATGGCCTGGCAAGGTCCTGTGTACACATTGGCGTGCATGTAAAAGATCCCTTGGTAGTTGGAAATCGATATAAGAGTAGACTGTAGCGCTGCTGTCCTGGTAAAATGTTCCTCACAGCACACGGCATGGCACATGCCTGTCTTCATTAGCCCAGTTCGGAACAGAACGGTGGGATGTTAAACCCCATTTCATGTCGTTTGCTTCTTTTTTTATGTTTAACGTGGGAAACATGACCATGAGAACTTGTCGGGCAGCCACCCGTGGGTGGGTTAGATATGGACCATTATTACGATGACATAACCATGCATTAAATTTAACGACACAATGCACAACATAATTCAGGAAGTTACGATCTGATATGCATTTCAAGTTTCATCAAAATCGAATTACAATTTCGACCTTCACAGGGTCCGCAACCTTGACATACCATATTTGTACACTATTTGCGTACAAGCGGCAGCAAATTTTGGTCATATTTTAATGTATTCGAACTCGGCCTTCATTATGGAGTAGCATTGATATAATCAAACGTTTTTTAAATCGGATAATTGTGACCTCTATTGGGTCTACAAGCTAAAACGTGGTTTTTCGTACAATCAGGGGTCATAATCCATGAAGTTTCGATCCAATACATGCCAATATCGAAAGCAGTCAAGATCTTATGGGGATAAACCTATATTTCAAGTTTCGTAAAAATCGGATAAGAATTGTGAACTGTAGAGAGTTCATAAACAATTGTGGATGGACAGACGTTTTTTGTTCAAATGTTATTGTGGGGTTGCTCGATTTTGTACAAGTGTTTCATGTGGGATTGACAGTCAAAATTCAAACGAGAGGGGCATGTGGGGCTGCTCTAAAATTAGCATAGTTAGGTTTTATCGATAATCCTAGATCATGATCTTTAAAATTCATGTGTGTGTGTTCTTATCGTTTAACGTCCGCTTCCACCGAAGGTGATATCGCAGACAAGTCTTATCTTTTATTTTCATTATCTTAGCGCACGCGCAGGGGTCTTTGCTGTGGGAAAAAACCGGAGTGCCCGGAGGAAACCCACCAGATGCCACATACCCTCACACCGGGAATCGAAACCACAGCCGCAAGCCAGAGGTCGAAGCGCGGCACTCTAGACCACTAAGCCATCCCAACCCCCTCATAAAGTCGTTAAAAGACACATATTTTGTACTTTACGAGTACACCACAAGGTTATGGACAAACAACCCCATAGTATGTCCGCCATGCAGAAGTACCCCATAAGGTTACGGACAAACAACCCCACACTGTGTCTGTCATACTCTAGCATATCATATAGATGTACCCCGTAAGGTTATGGACAAACAACCCGACAGTGTGTCTGTCACACTGTAGCATAACAAACACCCCCACACTGTGTCCTACTCTAGTATATTATAGTGGTACCCCACAAGGTAGTGGAGAAACAATCGTACAGTGTCTGTCATACTCTAGCATATCATATAGATGTATCCCGTAAGGTTATGGACAAACAACCCCACACTGTATCTGTCATACTCTAGCATATCATACTGTGGTACCCCAAAAGGTAATGGATAAAGAAGCCAACAGTGAGGCTGATGTCCCCTGTCGAAATCCCAAAATAAATAGATGACACATATCAATTAATCACACATTTATTTCAAAAGTATCGAGCAATCAAACTGTACTGTAAGTTTCAGTCACTGTCTATCAGATAAAATCAAAGTTATCTTGTCCCAAAGCATCGACCAAAGAAATTGCTTGGCTCCGCTTCAGTTTAGCTAGAAATGTCGGACGGACGGACAGGAACGACGGCATAATACGTCCACATAAAACGCGCAAATATCAAAAGGAACCAAGACCTTTTGGCATTTCAAGTTTCATCAAAATCTGATTATAATTGTGATCTTTACAGGGTCCACAACCTTTTACATCATATTTTTTCACAATTCGCGTACAAATGGCAGCCATTTTGTCCGCCAATTTTGGTCCGATTTTCATGAAATTCTAACTCAACCTTCATTACGGTGTAACTGTTTTTTAAATCAGATAATAATTGTGACCTCTAGAGTGACCATAAGCTAAAATAGGCGCTTATATGCGTACAATCAGGTGCCATAATTCAGGAAGTTAAGATCTGATATGCTCAAATATCGAAAGGAACCAAGATCTTTGGGTTATAAACATGGGTGTCAAGTTTCATTAAAATTGGTTCAAAATTGTGAACTCTATAGGGTATACAAGCTAAAAACGTGATTTTTCGTACAATCAGGGAGGGGCCATAATCCGTAAGCTTCCATCCGATTGTGATATTTTTTTCGTCCAATCCCACAAAGAATACCCCAAACATGGCTATCTCAGTCCGTTCTTGCACACTTTGCAAATATGTCATTGGGAAAAATACCTACCGCGTAGTAGAAAAATCAGTGTCATTTAAGAATTTCATGACAGAAATGAAATGAAATGGGGTTTAATGTCTACTCTGTTCCACCTAACCTGGGCTAATGGAAGACGGGCATACGCCATACAGTGTGCTATGAGGGAAATTTTGCCCGGGCAGCAGCGCTACGGTTTACTCTTATATTGAATTCCAACTGCCAAGGGGTCTTTTACGTGCATTCCAATGCTAAAGAGTCTACGTAAGACCGGTTTGTAAACTGTTTTTTGATTGGTTCGTACACTCGAACTACAATCAGTTGAAATCGTGGAAACCCTATGGATTAACCCAAATTTCCCTCATAGCACACTATATGGCATATGCCTGTCTTCATTAGCCCAGTTTAAGAGAAGAACAGTGGGACGTTAAACCCCATTTCATTTCATTTCTTTGCTTACATCTATGGTTAAGTTGATTAAATATAGAATACCGAGTTAAATTACCTATTATTCCATCCAGCATAATGAACTAGGTATGTTTTCTGTCCGCCATCTTTACTTGCTTCAACTACCTGTAATGATAACGTTTAAGAGTCTAATTTTTTAAGAAATACTTTGGTTTTTTTTAAGGGTTTTTTTTTTTTTTTTGAAAGCCCTACTTCTGATACACGGCCACTTATATGCATGTATTGAAAATGAACAGGACAGTTTCATCAAAGGTAGCCATTAGCAATGAGTAGAAGTGGGATGTAACATATTTTCACACTATTCGCATACAAATGACGACTATTTTGTCTGTCAATTTTGGTCCGATTTTCAAGAAATTCGAACTCAACCTTCATTACCATGTAACAGTGATATAATCAAACGTTTTTTTGAATCGGATAATAATTTTGACCTCCAGAGGGACCACAAGCTAAAAAGGGCGATTTTTCAGACAATCAGGGGCCATAATTCAGGAATTTACGGTCCGACGGGCAAAAATATCAAAAGTAACCAAGATCTTTGGGTTATTAACATACATGTCAAGTTTCATCAAAATCAGTTCAAAATTGTGACCTCTTTAGGAACCAAGATCTTTGGATTATTAATACATGTCAAGTTTCATCAAAATTGATTCAAAATTGTGACCTCTATAGGGTCCACAAGCTAAAAACATGATTTTTCGTACAATCAAGCACCATAATCCACGAAGTTTCGATCCGATCCATGCCAATATCGAAAGCAGTCGAGATGTTATGGGGATAAACCTATATTTCAAGTTTTGTCAATAACATATTTTCAGACTATTCGGGTACAAACGGCTGCCATTTCATCCGTCAATTTTGGTCCAATTTCCCGAAATTCTAACTCAACCTTCATTACCACGTAACGGTGGTATAATCAAACGGTTTTTTGAATCAGATAATAATTTTCACCTTCAGAGGGACCATTTTTCGCACAATCAGGGGCGTTACGATCCGATGGGCAAAAATATTGAAAGGAACCAAGATGTTTGGGTTATTTACATACATGTCCAGTTTCATCAAAATCGGTTCAAAATTGTGATCTCTATAGGGTCCATAACCTAAAAACATGATTTTTCGTACAATCAGGGGACATAATCCATGAAGTTTTGATCCAATACATGCCAAGCAGCCGAGATCTTTTGGGGATAAACCTATATTTTAAGTTTCGTCAAAATCAGATAAGAATTGTGACCTGTAGAGAGTCCACAAACAAATTGTGAACGGACGGACATCCGGGCGGACAGGCGCGACGGCATAATTGCTGAAAATCAATAGGCTACTGTGTATAAATTTAAATCGGAGATAACTTTGGCAGTAATTATTGGAAATCGCTGAAAATCAATAGACTTCTTTTCTCTAATGACCTTAAACACTGTGTATCAATTCAAAGTCATTTGGATATTAACTTTGGCCTCTAGACCGTCTACAAGATTTTTCGAAGTCATCAAGGACCATAACTCTGGCAGTAATTATCAAAAATCGCTGAAAATAGAAAGGCTACTTCGTCCCAAGACCTTAAACACTGTGCATAAATCTAAAGTCAATCGGATATTAACTTTAGCCTGACAGGGGCAACGACAACATACGAACATACAGTTCAATGTGGGCGTATCAAAAAGGCGATTTTTCGTAGAATCAGGGGTCATAATTCAGGAATTTACAATCTGATATGCGTGAATATCAGAAGGAACCAAGACCTTTTGGTATTTCAAGTTTCATCAAAATCGGATTAAAATTGTGACCTGTACAGGGTCCACAACCTTAATATAACATTTTTTCACACTATTCGGGTACAAATGACGGCCATTTTGTCCATCAATTTTGGTCCGATTTTCCCGAAATTTGAACTCAACCTTCATTAACATGTAACGGGGACATAATCAAACGGTTTATTAAATCGGATAATAATTTTGACCTCCAGAGGGACCACAAGCTAAAAAGGGTGATTTATCGGAAAATGAAGGGCCATAATTCAGGAAGTTACGATCCGATGGGCGCAAATATCGAAAGGAACCAATATCTTTGGGTTATTAACATACATGTCAGAATTTATCAAAATTGGTTCAAAATTGTGACCTCCATAGGGTCCACAAGCCCAAACCATGATTTTTCGTACAATCAGGGGCCATAATCCACAAAGTTTTGATCCGATACATGCCAGTATCGAAAGCAGACGAGATCTTATGGGGATAAACCTATATTTCAAGTTTCGTCAAAATCGGATAAGAATTGTGACCTGTAGAGATTCCGGATGGACGGGCGGACAAACAGGGGAGACGGCACAATGTGGTCGTATAAAAAGGCTTGATTGCTGCCAGGTTTAGAGTACCCTGGGTTCATCCACTTGTATGGCAAAGCTATGATATACATACACCAAGAACTAAGAAGGGGATGATCTGTGCATGGGCCGTATATAAATTTGTCTGGAGTGTTATTTATACGTGTATCGGAAGAACATTAATTTTCCCAATCACTACTTGGCATTACCGCATAAAAATTGTAAATAATGTGTGTTAATTAACAAGGGTGCGAAATTGACTGAGATGTACGCTAGGGGTGAACAACTATCTGACAGGTGTATTTTCTGTAAACTGGTAAACATTGGTTGCCAGGCAATGAAACATACGCCCACAGCAGCTAAATCGTCCAGGCAGTCAACAAGGGTTGTCGCATATTTTTACTTTTTTCGGTAATGAAACATTTGTAATACACTAAAATCTGATTAAGAGTAACAACTCATTATGTAATTATCAGAAAATCACTAGAATTTGTTTGCTTTTTATAAATGTAGCAGGGTTCTATTCAAAAAGGAACAAAACTCCAGATCATGGGTTCAGGATTTTACTGTGGATCGTAAATTGACTATACAGTTAAAGAAAAACTCCTATAAAATAGGAGTTTCTAACAATACTGAATATTTCGAGGAGTTTTACCATATACATGTAAAATACAGGACAAGTGAAATTAGGTGCTCCTTCTTGTAACAAGGTTAATATGTAAGTGAGGTTTGAAATAGAAGCTGAGATGTGGTTATTTTAGTGAGTTAAAGTGAGTAGAGTTTAGACTTGCTATTGAAAAGAGACTTCTGACCAGCTTAAAGATATACTTTAAAGGGACAATACAACAAACACCAAATATATTATAAATAACAATTATTTTAAAGAGACAATAATACAATAAATACTCAATATACAATAAATACAAATATACACTACCACATAAAGTTTAGCCCCATGCTAACAATTAGTATATGAAACATTTAATATCATGGATTTAGCCGTTCAGTTATCAAAAGTCATTGAAAATCAAAATACTTGTTTGTTTCAACACCCTAAACTTTGTGTATCAATCTGAAGTCAATCGGATGATAAGTTTGGCCTCTTAGCGTCACAAGATTTTTTGAAGTTATCAAGGGAGATAACCCTGGCATTAATTATTTGAAATCACTGAAAATCAATAGGCTTCGGCTTCTTCGTCTCATGACCTTAAACACTGTGTATAAATTTAAAGTCAATCAGATATCAACTTTGGCCTCTAGAGCGTCCACAAGATTTTTTGAAGTCATCAAGGGCCATAACTCTGGCACTAATTATTGGAAATCACTGAAAATCTTCGTCTTCTGACCTTAAACACTGTGTATAAATTTGAAGTCAATCGGATATAAACTTCGGCCTCGAGAGCGTCCACAAGAATTTTGATGTGATCAAGGGTAAAATCTCTGGTAGTTACTATCGGAAATTGCTGAAAAACCACAAGCTTCTTCGTCTCATGCGCTTAAACACAATGTATAAATGTAAAGTCAATCGGATATTAACTTTAGCCTCTAGAGCGTCAACACGCAATTGTGGACGCCGGATCGACAGACGGACGAACGGGGGCGACAATACATGCTCCAAACAATAATAAAGACTACCTCTTAGTCGAATAATCACAGGTTAATCAGTACTCAAGATCAAGGGCCACACTTAATATGGTTTCATAACATCTATAATCAGACCAATTACTAATAATAATCAGACGAAGCCATTGTTTGGATCATGTATTGTTATTGTATGTACTTCTATGTTTATGGTTTCTTCCGATTATTATTAAATTGTTGCAAGCTAAAATTATGTATAAATAGGCTGACTAGATGGATATTTGTCATTAACTTGAAAACATGACCTGTATGTATTACGAAACGTCGTTATTAAATTATAGAGAAGTAGTTATATCCATATATACCTTCCCAGCAAACACAAAACGTTTTGGTAACATTCGTAATTGGTTCTAATATGGTTGCGTTCAGAATGTTTGTTTAAGCATGTTCTCCAAACGTTCAGAAAAGGGTTCAGAGATAGACTGTACTTTTTATAAACGTTCCAGAAACATGATCAGAATGTTGTCTTTTGACGTTTTTATTTTACTTTCATTTAACAATGACCGAACGTTATTTTGAATGTTTTCATAATGTTTCATCGGCTAACGTTGCATTAAAACATTAGATCAATGTTTCAACTCTGTTTTTTATTACGTTATATCGTTGATACTGTAAGACGTTACTAAACATTAGTTAATATCGTTCTACTGACGTTTACTTTAGGAACGTTCGAATTAGTTGTTCCAAGAACGTCAACTGAACCACCTGATTCAACGTTATTTGTCAAAGCCTGGTCAGACAAACTATAGACGTCAGTAAATTATGTTCTTCTAACGTAACTTTTGTAACGTTTTAAATTATGATTCTTTGAACGTTGGTAATATATTTGTTTGTGACGTTATATTGATTATATTATATTAAATTTCAGTTTTTAAAACGTTCTGTTTTCCTAATTTAAAAACGTTGAAATTAAACGAAAAAATAAAACCTTCCAATAAAGTTCGTAAAACGTTGTATTTCTATTTGACATTCTTTACATCTTACATCATTAGCACACGTTGCATTAAAACATTAGATTAATTTTTCAACCCCGTTTTTTATGACGTTAAATCGTCGATACTGTGAAACGTTACTAAACATTAATTAATATTGTTGTACTGACGTTTATGTTAGAAACGTTAAGATCAGTTATTCCAAGAACGTCAGCTGAACCACTTGAATCAACTTTATTTCCCAAGGCTGGGCAGACAACCTCGAAACATCATTAAATTATGTTCTTCTAACGTAACTATTGTAGCGTTTTAACTTATGATTCTTTGAAAATTAGTAATACATTAGACTATAATGTTTCAACTCTGTTTTTTATGACGTTATATCGATGATACCGTGTGACGTTACTAAACATTAATTAATATCGTTCTACTGACGTTTACTTTAGAAACGTTCAGATTAGTTGTTCCAAGAACGTCAACTGAACCACATGATTCAACGTTTCTTGTCAAGCCTGGTAAGACAAACTGTAGACGTCAGTAAATTATGTTCTTCTAACGTAACTTTTGTAACGTTTTAAATTATGATTCTTTGAACGTTGGTAATACTTTTGTTTGGGACGTTATATTTATTATATTGAATTTCAGTTCTTAAAACGTTCTGTTTTCCTAATCTAAAAACGTTGAAATTAAACGAAAAAATCAAACCTTCCAATAAAGTTCGTAAAACGTTGCATTTCTATTTTACATTCTTTACATCTTACATCATTAGCAAACGTTGCACTAAAACATTAGATTAATGTTTCAACCCTGTTTTTTTATCACGTTATTTCGTCGATACTGTGAAACGTTACTAAACATTAATTAATATTGTTCTACTGACGTTTACTTTAGAAACGTTCAGATCAGTTGTCCCAAGAACGTCAGCTTAACCACCTGAATCAACGTTATTTCCCATGGCTGGGCAGACAACCTGTAAACGTCAGTAAATTATGTTCTTCTAACGTAACTATTGTAGCGTTTTAACTTATGATTCTTTGAACGTTAGTAATACATTAGACTAATGTTTCAACATTATTTCCCTGGCTGGGCAGACAACCTCGAAACATCGTTAAATTATGTTCTTCTAACGTAACTATTGTAGCGTTTTAACTTATGATTCTTTGAACGTTAGTAATACACTAGACTAATTTTTTAACTCTGTTTTTTATGACTATATATCGTTGATACCGTGAGACGTTACTAAACATTAGTTAATATTGTTCTATGTTTCAACCCTGTATTTTTATGACGTTATTTCTTTCAACCCTGTTTTTTTTATGACGTTATTTCGTCGATACTGTGAAACGTTCTTAAAACATTAATTAATATCATTCTACTGACGTTTTCTTTAGAAACGTTCAGATTAGTTGTTTCAAGAACGTCAGCTGAACCACCTGAATCAAGGTTATTTCCCTAGGATGCCCAGACAACCTGGAAACGTCAGAAAATTATGTTCTTCTAACGTAACTATTGTAGCGTTTTAACTTATGATTCTTTGAAATTTCGTAATAAATTAGACTAATGTTTCAACTCTGTCATTTTATGACATTATATCGTTGATACTGTGAGACGTTACTAAACATTAGTTAATATCGTTCTACTGACGTTACTTTAGAAACGTTCAGATTAGTTGTTCCAAGAACGTCAACTGAACCACCTGATTCAACGTTATTTGTCAAGCCTGGTCAGACAAACTATAGACGTCAGTAAACTATGTTCTTCTAACGTAACTTTTGTAACGTTTTAAATTATGATTCTTTGAACGTTGGTAACACTTTTGTTTGGGACGTTATATTTATTATATTGAATTTCAGTTTTTAAAACGTTCTGTTTTCTTAATCTAAAAATAGGTTGCCAGGCAACGAAACATACGCCCACACAGCAGCTAAATCGTCCGGGCAGTCAACAAGAGTTATCGCATATTAAGTAATTATCAGAAAATCATTAGAATTTGTTTGGTTTTTATAAAGTTCTGCTCCATGCTAATGTAAAGTATACGAATCATTTAATATTATGGAATAAGCTGTCACCTCCACTGGATACGAAACATTTAATATTATAGCGACTTTTCGTACAATCAGGGGCCATAATTCAGGAAGTGACGATCAGATATGTCCAAATATCGAAAGGAACCAAGATCTTTATGCTATAAACATGTATTTCAAGTTTCATCAAAATCAGTTCAAAATTGTGACCTCTATAGGGTCCACAACCTTGATATAACATATTTTCACACTATTCGTGTACAAACAGCGGCCATTTTGTCCGTCAATTTTGGTCCAATTTTCACGAAATTCCACATCATCTTTTATAACAATGTAACGGTGATATAATCAAACGTTTTTTAAATCTGATAATAATTTTGACCTACAGAGGGGCCACAAGCTAAAAAAGGCAATTTTTCGGTCAATCACGGGACATATTTCAGGAAGTTACGATCAAGATGGGCGCAAATATAGAAAGGACCCAAGATCTTTGGGTTATAAACATACATGTAAAGTTTCATCAAAATCGGTTCAAAATTGTGACCTCTATAGCTTGATATAACATTTTTTCACACTATTCGAGTACAAACGGCGGCCATTTTGTCTGTCAATTTTGGTCCGATTTTCACGAAATTCGATCTCAACCTCCATTACCATGTAACAGTGGTATAATCAAACGTTTTTTTAAATCGGATAACAATTTTGACCTCCAGAGGGACCACAAGCTAAAAAGGGTGATATTTTGGACAATCAGGGGCCATAATTCAGGAAGTTACGATCCGATGGGCGCAAATATTGAAAGAAACCAAGACCTTTGGGTTATAAACATACATGTCAAGTTTCATGAAAATCGGTTCAAAATTGTGACCTCTATAGGGTCCACATTCTTGATATAACATTTTTTCACACTATTCGCGTACAAACGGCGACCATTTTGTCTGTCAATTTTGGTCCGATTTTCACGAAATTCGAACTCAACCCCCAAAACTATGTAACGGTGATATAATCAAACGTTTTTTTGAATCGGATAACAATTTTGACCTCCACAGGGAACACAAGCTAAAAAGTGTGATTTTTCAGACAATCAGGGGCCATAATTCAGGAAGTTACGATCCGATATGCGCAAATATCGAAAGGAACCAAGATCTTTCTGTTATAAACATATATTTCAAGTTTCATCAAAATCAGTTCAAAATTGTGACCTCTATAGGGTCCACAACCTTGATATAACATTTTTTCACACTATTCGCGTACAAACGGCGGCCATTTTGTCTGTCAATTTTGGTCCGATTTTCACGAAATTCGAACTCAACCCCCATAACTATGTAACGGTGATATAATCAAACGTTTATTTGAATCGGATAGCAATTTTGACCTCCACAGGGAACACAAGCTAAAAAGTGTGATTTTTTGGACAATCAGGGGCCATAATTCAGGAAGTTACGATCCAATATGCGCAAATATCGAAAGGAACCAAGATCTTTCGGTTATAAACATGCATTTCAAGTTTCATGAAAATCCGTTCAAAATTGTGACCTCTATAGGGTCCACAACCTTGATATAATATAACATATTTTCACACTATTCGCGTACAAACGGCGGCCATTTTGTCTGTCAATTTTGGTCCGATTTTCACGAAATTCGAACTCAACCCCCATAACTATGTAACGGTGATATAATCAAACGTTTTTTTGAATCGGATTACAATTTTGACCTCCACAGGGAACACAAGCTAAAAAGGGTGATTTTTCGGACAATCAGGGGCCATAATTCAGGAAGTTACGATCCGATATGCGCAAATATCGAAAGGAACCAAGATCTTTTGGTTATTAACATGCATTTCAAGTTTCATGAAATTCGGTTCAAAATTGTGACCTCTACACTGTTCACAAGCTAAAAACGTGATTTTTCGTACAATCAGGGGCCATAACCCATGAAGTTACAGTCCGATACATGCCAATATCGAAAGGAACCGAGATCTTAGGGTGATAAACCTCTATTTTAAGTTTCATTGAAATCGGATAAAAATTGTGACCTGTAGACTGTTCACAAACAATTGGACGGACGGACAGGGGCGACGACAATATACGTCCACATAAAAATGTGAAAATCCACAAATATTTACAGTAGGCATCCTCAAACCAATCTTCCAACGAATTTCTGATGGGATCACAATTACTAGGTAACTGGATACATAAACAGCATAAGTGTAGTGGTTAAAATATATAAAACTGCCATTTAAAACCATCATACATGTCCACTATCCTGACTAGTTTCGTCAAATAAATTTTAACTTTTTCAAAGGAACAGTTCAACAGAAACAGGAAACAAATTTGAATAATGATGTCATATGTTGATGACATCACTAAGTTGTAATGGTTGCCCTGTCGTTGGTAACATGTAAGTTCTTCATTTTCTAGAAAGGTGATCTATCACATGAAAATATGATGATACTAAGGTGCCTATACACAAGTTGAAAATCCACAAATATTTACAGTAGGCATCCTCAAACCAATCTTCCAACGAATTTCTGATGGGATCACAATTACTAGGTAACTGGATACATAAACAGCATAAGTGTAGTGGTTAAAATATATAAAACTGCCATTTAAAACCATCATACATGTCCACTATCCTGACTAGTTTCGTCAAATAAATTTTAACTTTTTCAAAGGAACAGTTCAACAGAAACAGGAAACAAATTTGAATAATGATGTCATATGTTGATGACATCACTAAGTTGTAATGGTTGCCCTGTCGTTGGTAACATGTAAGTTCTTCATTTTCTAGAAAGGTGATCTATCACATGAAAATATGATGATACTAAGGTGCCTATACACAAGTTGAAAATCCACAAATATTTACAGTAGGCATCCTCAAACCAATCTTCCAACGAATTTCTGATGGGATCACAATTACTAGGTAACTGGATACATAAACAGCATAAGTGTAGTGGTTAAAATATATAAAACTGCCATTTAAAACCATCATACATGTCCACTATCCTGACTAGTTTCGTCAAATAAATTTTAACTTTTTCAAAGGAACAGTTCAACAGAAACAGGAAACAAATTTGAATAATGATGTCATATGTTGATGACATCACTAAGTTGTAATGGTTGCCCTGTCGTTGGTAACATGTAAGTTCTTCATTTTCTAGAAAGGTGATCTATCACATGAAAATATGATGATACTAAGGTGCCTATACACAAGTTGAAAATCCACAAATATTTACAGTAGGCATCCTCAAACCAATCTTCCAACGAATTTCTGATGGGATCACAATTACTAGGTAACTGGATACATAAACAGCATAAGTGTAGTGGTTAAAATATATAAAACTGCCATTTAAAACCATCATACATGTATACATGTATACATGTATGATGGTTTTAAATGGCAGTTTTATATATTTTAACCACTACACTTATGCTGTTTATGTATCCAGTTACCTAGTAATTGTGATCCCATCAGAAATTCGTTGGAAGATTGGTTTGAGGATGCCTACTGTAAATATTTGTGGATTTTCAACTTGTGTATAGGCACCTTAGTATCATCATATTTTCATGTGATAGATCACCTTTCTAGAAAATGAAGAACTTACATGTTACCAACGACAGGGCAACCATTACAACTTAGTGATGTCATCAACATATGACATCATTATTCAAATTTGTTTCCTGTTTCTGTTGAACTGTTCCTTTGAAAAAGTTAAAATTTATTTGACGAAACTAGTCAGGATAGTGTATGATGGTTTTAAATGGCAGTTTTATATATTTTAACCACATAAAAATGTGGGCGTATAAAAACGTTGAAATTAAACGAAAAAATAAAACCTCCCAATAAAGTTCGTAAAACGTTGCATTTCTATTTTACATTCTATTCATCTTACATCATTAACAAACGTTGCTTTACAACATTAGATTAATGTTTCAACCCCGTTTTTTATGACATTATATCGTCGATACTGTGAAACGTTACTAAACATTAATTAATATTGTTCTACTGACGTTTACTTTAGAAACGTTCAGATCAGTTGTTCCAAGAACGTCAGCTGAACCACCTGAATCAACGTTATTTCCCAAGGCTGGGCAGACAACCTCGAAACGTCAGTAAATCATGTTCTTCTAACGTAACTATTGTAGCATTTTAACTTATAATTCTTTGAACGTTAGTAATACATTAGACTAATGTTTCAACTCTGTTTTTTATGACGTTATATCGTTGATACCGTGAGACCTTACTAAACATTAGTTAATATCGTTCTATGTTATGTTCTTCTAATGTAACTTTTGAATTTTGATTCTTTGAACGTTGGTAATATATTTGTTTGTGACGTTATATTGATTATATTGAATTTCAGTTTTTAAAACGTTCTGCTTTCATAATTTAAAAACGTTGAAGTTAAACAAAAAAATAAAACCTTCCAATAAAGTTTGTAAAACGTTGTATTTCTATTTTACATTCTTTACATCTTACATCATTAGCAAACGCTGCATTAAAACATTAGATTAATGTTTCAACCCCGTTTTTTTATAATCGATACTGTGAAACATTACCAAACATTAATTAATATCATTCTACAGACGTTTACTTTAGAAACGTTCAGATTAATTGTTCCAAGAAAGTCAGCTGAACCACCTGAATCAACGTTATTTCCTAGGCCTGGTCAGACAACCTGGAAACATCAGTAAATTATGTTCTTTTAAAGTAACTTTTGTAGCGTTTCAACTTTTGATTCTTTGAACGTTCGTAATACATTAGACTAATGTTTCAACTCTGGTTTATTTATGACATCATATCGTTGATACTGTGAAACGTTACAAAACATTAATTGGTGTCGTTCTAGTGACATTTACATTAGGAACGTTCAGATTAGTTGTTCCAATAACGTCAACTGAACCACCTGATTTAACGTTATTCCCCAAGCCTAATCAGACAACCTGTAAACGTCAGTAAATTTTGTTCTTCTAATGTAACTTTCGTGGCGTTTTAGTTTATGATTCTTAGAACGTTAGTAATACATTAGACCAATGTTTCAACTCTGTTTTTATGACGTTATATAGTTGATACTGTGAGACGTTACAAAACATTAGTTAATATCGTTCTACTGACGTTTACTTTAGAAACGTTCAGATTAGTTGTTCCAAGAACGTCAAATGAATCACATTCATTTCAATTAAGTTCGCAAAAACATAATACTGTTTCACTTCTTTTCTTACATTTTACATCATTAGCAAAGGTTGCATTAAAAATGTGCGAGGTAAAGTCAAGTTCAATGTCATTTATGAAACGTCATTATATACCATAGGTCAAAACCAACGGTTCGAACATTTACCTTGAAAAAGAAATTTTATTTTGTAGTCAGTTTTTCATTCAATAGATTTGATGGTCATTTCATGTTCTTTGACCAATGAACTTGAACCAGACCAAAAGTCCCATCTTAAACTGGATATTAGGCCAATCACAAGTTCAAGGTCACTTCTTGGTAGGCAAGTACATGGACTTTAATACATTAAAGGTCAATTTACCTGACTTTACCACAGGTGCCACAGTAAGGTCGAGTAAGTTTCATTTTATTTTCCATCTTTGAACAATTTTCAAGTTTGATATGACTTTGACCTCTGAGGTAAAATACAAGGCGATGTTCTGGTTCACCGTTGACGATTAAGTTGGGATGGTCAGAGTCTTTAAGGTGTGAGTCATCAAATTAAAGATTTTTCCCCAAAGAGCAAATGTTCATGCTAAACTATTTTAGTCCTGAATTTAAGTTTGACTCAAGTTCGTACAGACGCCATATCTTTGAAACCATAATGAGTATCAATCCGAAATTCATTGTGTATCCGAATGGGGCCCGTCGCCAGAGGGCCCTAACAATCCAAAGCCACCCTTCAAATAGTTTTTCTTCTAGGCAGCCGGAAAGACAAAGTAATTGTTGAAAAACTCAATTTAAAACCCTAGTCGACCTTACTCCGATAGTAACATTGGTGTGCCAATATTTGTCAACTTCCTTTACCCGGGGTGGAGGGGGATTTCACACCCCGGGAGATGTTATGGTATAAGGTCGGACTTTGATACCGGGGCCGTCTTCTCCGACATAATTGTCAAAAGTAGCCTGGATAGATGCGTCGTAAAATCTCAAACGATCATAAAGATAGGTTGCCAGACAACAAAACATACGCCCACAGCAGCTTAATCGTCCGGGCAGTCAACAAGAGTTGTCGCATATTTTTACTTTTTTGATAATGAAACATTTATAATACACTAAAATCTGATTAAGAGTAACAACTCAATAAGTAATTTCTGAACAAAAGTGTTGCTGTTTCAGCGAAGAGCAAAAAGAAAAATGTTTTGCATATTTTCTTAAAGACTCGAAAAGGAAACGCCACGAAGAAGAAATTATTTGTTCAACAAATAAAAAACTTTGTGTTGTAAAGAAACGAAATTACCAGCCAAAAAATCCCATCAAACCAAAAGGTGTAGAAGTGTTTGCACTAATAGAAGAGATTGTGCGGGATTACACCTCAAATAAAAAAAATAGCATTCTTTGTTGTATTCTTTTTTACACACAAAAAAAAAGATAGGCTGGCACTGCCAGGCAGGATACGCCCACATTTTCGAGAGATGGATAGAGAACAAACAATACGGAAAGTGATTTTTCCTACATCATTAAGTCCTGTATTTCATACTGTATTGGGAGCAGCCATTTTGGTCAGTTCCAGTCTGATATTCATGAAATTCGAAACCGACAATGATTATGGTGTGACGGTACACAACCTAGAAATGTGACTTTTCGTCAAAATCGGATAAGAATTGTGACCTGTACAGAGTCAACAACCATGATATACCATATCTTTACACTATTCGCGTACAAACGGCGACCATTTCTTCCGGCAATTTTGGTACCATTTTCACGAAATTCGAATAATTCAGGAAGTTACGATCCGATATGCGCAAATACCGAAAGGAACCAAGATCTTTGGGTTATAACCATGCATTTCAAGTTTCATCAAAATCGAATTAAAATTGTGACCTTTACAGGGTCCACAACCTTGATATACCATTTTTTAACAGTATTCACGTACAAACGGTGGCCATTTTGTATGGCAATTTTGGTCTGATTTTCCCGAAATTCAAACTCAACCTTCCTTACGGTGTAACGGTAATATAATCAAACGTTTTTTTAAATCGGATAATAATTGTGACCTCCAAGCTAAAAAAAAGATAGGCTGGCACTGCCAGGCAGGATACGCCCACATTTTCGAGAGATGGACAGAGAACAAGCAATACCGAAAGTGATTTTTCCTACATCTTTAAGTCCTGTATTTCATACTGTATTGGGCGCAGCCATTTAGTTGGTCAGTTCCAGTCTGATATTAATAAAATTCGAAACCGACAATGATTATTGTGTGACGGTACACAACCTAGAAATGTGACTTTTCATCAAAATCGGATAAGAATTGTGACCTGTAGAGAGTCCACAACCATGATAGACCATATTTTTACACTATTCGCGTACAAACGGCGACCATTTCGTCCGGCAATTTTGGTACGATTTTCACGAAATTAAAACTCAACCTTCCTCATCAAAATCGAATTAAAATTGTGACCTATACAGGGTCCACAACCATGATATATCATTTTTTTAACAGTATTCGCGTACAAACGGCGGCCATTTTGTCTGTCAATTTTGGTCCGATTTTCCCGAAATTCAAACTCAACCTTCCTTACAGTGTAACGGTGATATAATCAAACGTTTTTTTAAATTGGATAATAATTGTGACCTCCAGAGGGACCACAAACTAAAGAAAGGGGGATTTTGTGTATAACCAGGGGCCATAATTCAGGAAGTTACGATCCGATATGCGCAAATATCGAAAAGAACCAAGATCTTTGGGTTATAACCATAAATTTCAAGTTTCATCAAAATCGAATTAAAATTGTGACCTTTACAGGGTCCACAACCTTGATATACCATTTTTTAACAGTATTCGCGTACAAACGGCGGCCATTTTGTATGGCAATTTTGGTCTGATTTTCCCGAAATTCGAACTCAACCTTCCTTACGATGTAACGGTAATATAATCAAACGTTTTTTTAAATCGGATAATAATTGTGACCTCCAAGCTAAAAAAAAAGGCAATTTTGCGTATAATCATGGGCCATAATTCAGGAAGTTACGATCCGATATGCGCAAATATCGAAAGGAAGCAAGATCTTTGGGATATAACCATGAATTTCAAGTTTCATCAAAATCGAATCAAAATTGTGACCTCCACAGGGTCCACAACCTTGATATACCATTTTTTAACAGTATTCGCGTACAAACGGCGGCCATTTTGTATGGCAATTTTCGTCCGATTTTCCCGAAATTCGAACTCCACCTTTCTTAGGGTGTAAGGGTGATATAATCAAACGGTTTTTTAAATCGAATAATAATTGTGACCTCTAAGCTAAAAAAAAGGCGATTTTGCGTATAATCAGGGGCCATAATTCAGGAAGTTACGATCCGATATGCGCAAATATCGAAAGGAAGCAAGATCTTTGGGTTATAACCATGAATTTCAAGTTTCATCAAAATCGAATCAAAATTGTGACCTCCACAGGGTCCACAACCTTGATATACCATTTTTTAACAGTATTCGCGTACAAACGGCGGCCATTTTGTATGGCAATTTTCGTCCGATTTTCACGAAATTCGAACTCAACCTTCCTTAGGGTGCAACGGTGATATAGTCAAACGGTTTTTTAAATCGAATAATAATTGTGACCTCCAGAGGGACCACAAGCTAAAAAGGGTGATTTTTCGGACAATCAGGGGCCATAATTCAGGAAATTACATTCCGATAGCCGCAAATATCGAAAGGAACCAAGATCTTTGGGTTACAAACATGCATGTCAAGTTTCATCAAAATCGGTTCAAAATTGTGACCTCTATAGGGTCCACAAGCTAAAAACGTGATTTTTCGTACAATCAGGGGCCATAATCCATGAAGTTTTGATCCGATACATGCCAATATCGAAAGCAGCCGAGATCTTTTGGGGATAAACCTATATTTCAAGTTTCGTCAAAATCGGATAAGAATTGTGACCTGTAGAGAGTCCACAAACAAATTGTGGACGGACGGACGGACGTCCGGACGGACAGGGGCGACGACATAATACGTCCACATGAAAATGTGGGCGTATAAAAAGGCGATTTTGCGTATAATCAGGGGCCATAATTCAGGAAGTTACGATCCGATATGCGCAAATATCGAAAAGAAGCAAGATCTTTGGGTTATAACCTTGAATTTCAAGTTTCATCACAATCGAATCAAAATTGTGACCTCCACAGGGTCCACAACCTTGATATACCATTTTTTAACAGTATTCGCGTACAAACGGCGGCCATTTTGTATGGCAATTTTCGTCCGATTTTCCCGAAATTCGAACTCAACCTTCCTTAGGGTGTAACGGTGATATAATCAAACGTTTTTTTAAATCGAATAATAATTGTGACCTCCAAGCTAAAAAAAAAGGCGATTTTGCGTATAATCAGGGGCCATAATTCAGGAAGTTACGATCCGATATGCGCAAATATCGAAAGGAAGCAAGATCTTTGGGTTATAACCATGAATTTCAAGTTTCATCAAAATCGAATCAAAATTGTGACCTCCACAGGGTCCACAACCTTGATATACCATTTTTTAACAGTATTCGCGTACTAACGGCGGCCATTTTGTATGGCAATTTTCGTCCGATTTTCCCGAAATTCGAACTCAACCTTCCTTAGGGTGTAACGGTGATAAAATCAAACGGTTTTTTAAATCGAATAATAATTGTGACCTCCTGAGGGACCACAAGCTAAAAAGGGTGATTTTTCGGACAATCAGGGGCCATAATTCAGGAAATTACATTCCGATAGCCGCAAATATCGAAAGGAACCAAGATCTTTGGGTTACAAACATGCATGTCAAGTTTCATCAAAATCGGTTCAAAATTGTGACCTCTATAGGGTCCACAAGCTAAAAACGTGATTTTTCGTACAATCAGGGGCCATAATCCATGAAGTTTTGATCCGATACATGCCAATATCGAAAGGAACCGAGATCTTTTGGGGATAAACCTATATTTCAAGTTTCGTCAAAATCGGATAAGAATTGTGACCTGTAGAGAGTCCACAAACAAATTGTGGAAGGACGGACGGACGGACGGACGTCCGGACGGACAGGGGCGACGACATAATACGTCCACATGAAAATGTGGGCGTATAAAAACTATCCGTAAAATAGTGGGCTGTAACAAGGAACCATTCATACTCCGCGCAGTATTGCGTTTGATTAGAGGTAATCCTATTACACACTGCTATTTTGAGTGGATATTGTTGTTTTAAATTTTAATTTGTCAGTAGTCCGTCTACCAACCAATCACTAGCTGCCAATATTGGACCAAATATGTTTACATAACGTTACGTCATGATTTTATTATGCCTAATTAACCCGTGCATAGCAGAATACTACAATAAAACTAATTGCTTGACAAACGATCGAGGCTATCAAGTCGAATGAAATGTAAACAATACTGTTTGGAAACGAACATACTTTCTCGGTTTCTAATACCTTAAATCACTGTCCAAAGTTTTAGGGAAGACCCAGATTAAACGAAGGACTGTCGTGTTGCTGTACTTAGTGAGAGCTTTCATTGAACGGAAAGAATAGACAGACTCTCGCATAAGTTCAAGAAACAGACGCTATTCCAGCAATAGTCAGTAAGGGATTTCTCGGGCCATTGCTTCAAGAAATATGGGAATCATTAAGCATTTGGTCGGCGGTAGTGCCCGATTAACCTTGGGGGGGGGGGGGGGGGGGGGCGGGACAATTTAGGCAGCGATTTCATTGACGTTTAGAATTTGAGTATTTACCAGCGGCTGCCAGGCAGGATACGCCCACATTTTCGAGAGATGGATAGAGAACAAGCTAAAAAGAAAGTGATTTTTCCTACAATAAAGGGCCATAATTCATGAAGTTACAATTCGATATGCGCAAATATTGACAGGAACCAAGATCTTTGGGTTTCAAACCTGAATTTCAAGTTTCATCAAAATCGGATTAAAATTGTGTTCTCTACTTGCCAACAACCTTGATATACCATATTTTTAAACTATTCGCTTACAAACGGCAGCCATTTTGTCCCGCAATTTTTGGCCCAATTTTCATGAAATTCAAACTCGACCTTCATTAAGGTGTAACGGTGATATAATCATAGTTTGTTTGTTTTTTTTTTTAAATTGGAGAATAATTGTGACCTCCAATTAGTTAAAAAGGCGATTTTTCGGACAATCAGGGGCCATAACTCAGAAAGTTACGAATCGATATGCGCAAATATCGAAAGGAACCAAGATCTTTGGGATATAAACATACATGTCAAGTTTCATCAAAATCGGTTCAAAATTGTGACCTCTATAGGGTCCACAACCTTGATATAACATATTTTCACACTATTCATGTGCAAACGACGGCCATTTTGTCCATCAATTCTAGTCCGATTTTCACGTAATTCAAACTCTCTCTTCATTACCATATAACGGTGATATAGTCAAACGTTTTTTTAAATCGGATAATAATTTTGACCTCCAGAGGGACCAAAAGCTAACAAAAGCGATTTTTCAGACAATCCTGGGACATAATTCAAGAAGTTATGATCCAATGGGTGCAAATATCGAAAGGAACCAAGATCTTTGGGTTATAAACATACATGTCAAGTTTCATCAAAATCGGTTCAAAATTGTGACCTCTATAAGGTCCACAACCTTTATATAACATATTTTCACACTATTTGCGTACAAACGGCGGCCATTTTGTCCGTCAATTTTCGTCCGATTTTCATGAAATTTGAATTCAACCTTCATAACCATGGAACGGTGATATAATCAAACGGTTTTTTAAATCCAATAACAATTTTGACCTCCAGAGGGACCACAAGCTAAAAAGGGCAATTTTTCGGACAATCAGGGGCCATAATTCGGGAAGTTACCATCCGATGGGCGCAAATATCGACAGGAACCAAGATCTTTGGGTTATAAACATACATGTCAAGTTTCATCCAAATTGGTTCAAAATTGTGACCTCTATAAGGTCCACAACCTTGATATAACATATTTTCACACTATTCGCGTACAAACGGCGGCCATTTTGTCCGTCAATTTTTGTCTGATTTTCACGAAATTCGAAGTCAACCTTCATAACCATGGAACGGTGATATAATCAAACGGTTTTTTAAATCCGATAACAATTTTGACCTCCAGAGGGACCACAAGCTAAAAAGGGCAATTTTTCGGACAATCAGGGGCCATAATTCAGGAAGTTACAATCCGATGGGCGCAAATATCGAAAGGAACCAATATCTTTGGGTTATAAACATAAATGTCAAGTTTCATCAAAATCGGTTCAAAATTGTGACCTCTATAAGGTCCACAACCTTGATATAACATATTTTCACACTATTCGCGTACAAAAGGCGGCCATTTTGTCTGTCAATTTTGCTCCGATTTTCACGAAATTCGAACTCAACCTTCATAACCATGCAACGGTGATATAATCAAACGATTTTTTAAATCAGATAACAATTGTGACCTCCAGAGGGACCACAAGCTAAAAAGGGCGATTTTTCGGACAATCAGGGGCCATAATTCAGGAAGTTACGATCCGATGGGCGCAAATATCGAAAGGAACCAAGATCTTTGGGTTATAAACATACATGTCAAGTTTCATCCAAATCGGTTCAAAATTGTGACCTCTACACTGTTCACAAGCTAAAAAACGTGATTTTTCGTACAATCAGGGGCCATAACCCATGAAGTTACAGTCCGATACATGCCAATATCGAAAGGAACCGAGATCTTATGGTGATAAACCTATATTTTAAGTTTCATTGAAATCGGATAAAAATTGTGACCTGTAGACTGTTCACAAAAAAATGTGGACGGACGGACGGACGGACGGACGGACGGACGGACGGACAGGGGCGACGACAATATACGTCCACATAAAAATGTGGGCGTATAAAAACAGACTCTTTCACTTATGATGTTTTCATTTACTTTATTTTAGTGAAATCCGGGATAGAATGGGGGGGGGGGGCGGAACATTTGTCCCACTTTGCCCTCCTTACCTCCGGCACTGATCGGCGGTAATTATATTTAAAAAACATTTGATCGGCGGCGGTAAAAAGTACCACCGGTTTTGAAACACAATCCGGGACATGCATCTACAGGGGCCTTTGCGTTAAGAGATATAGCTAAATCAATATGGGACGTAAAGCTAAGTTCAAGATCATTTATGGGGGTTATAAACAGGTCAAGGACACAGGGTGGAAAATTGACCTTTAAAAAAAAGAAGTTTTATTCCAAAGCCAGTTTCACCTATTTGACCATGGCCTAGGACCTTGAGACAGTTCAGATGGGTTGAAAGTTATTTAATGTTCTTTTGAACCACGAACGTGAACTTGGTCAAACATCCAATTTTTAAGGTCACAAATCTATTTTTTTTTTTGTTCTTTTTTTTTTTTTTTAAGTAAATATTACTCTATTTTATCTCTAAACTATTTTACGTTTTTTATTCTTGTACCCAACTTTGTTCAAGAAAAAAAATGTTCATGGTCATGGAGTTAAAATTATACCCACAAATGGGCTCTTTGTGGGTATAGAGATTAATATCACCGAAATATTAAAACAAAATGTTATAGGCCCAGAAATGTGACTGTTAGTGTTAGGTCATATTCATGGCAGAAAAAGACGAAGTATACCGACTGTCGGTTAGGTATAAATAAAATTTTAAGTAAATATTTACTCAATTTTATCTCTAAATTATTTTACGTTTTTTATTCTTTGTTCAAGAAAACAAATGTTCACGGTCATGGAGTTAAAATTATACCCACAAATGGGCTCTTTGTGGGTATAATGATTAATGTCACCGAAATATCAAAACAAAATGTTATAGGCCCAGAAATGTGACTGTTAGTGTTAGGTCATCTTCATGGTAGAAAAAGCCGAAGTATACCGACTGTCGATAAGGTTCAAAATTGGCGCTATTTTTGTCACAATCAGCCATTGAGTATGCATGTCGAAGACACTGACAACACGAAAGGAAAATTTATTACTATTAGACGGTGAGTACAATTTATTTATTGTTATAAACTATAAATAGACACTTTGTAGGCACTTGACAGCAACTTTGTGTGACTAGTAGTAAGTCAGTAGACATAGCCGAAAACACATAGGCCTAATGTCTAAATGTGACATAACCAGCCTAGCCAGACCAGATGATTTAGTATTATTATTTTCAGTAGAATATTAATTACTCGTCTAGATCTAATACGACTATTAATAGTTTGAAATCTATATAAACCCATAAACTGCCCTTTTTGTAGGTTGTTCAGAATGTTGAAAAGTCAATTTTGTTTATAAAATTTCATAGAACTCTTAGAACTTCTAATAGAAGTTTTTTTTGTTTTTTTTAAAAATTGGTTTTGATTACCAGGTAGGGCCTACCAATTAATACCAATTTCAATTTGTAGGCTAGGCCTATATCATGACGCAGCCCTCGAGTCGGTACCATATCCAAATCAGTTCTCAATAAATTGTTAATTTTACTTGCGATGATTTGCTTGGCATTATGGCAAGATGACAATCAATACTACTATTAGTACATGTATTACTACATGTTGTACAGCTAAAAGAAGTGTTGTCTGTGACCACATTGCGGACTTAACTGGTCGCGACGAAAATAGTAGGCTAAAATCGTAAGTACAGCTCTGTGACCACATTAAGAACGTGACTAGCTTTGGAAATGAAATGGAGTTTAACGTCCTACTGTTCTTGACCCTGTTTCACAAAAACTTGAAATCTTCTTTAAATCGTCTTAAACTAAAATTTCATCTTGACTTATAATTAAGATAGATGAGTTTCAGAAAATGATTTTAGGCATTTTAGTTAAAATACACTAAATAATTTAAAGGGACAGTCCCGATTTGAACAGAGTCTCAAAAATAAAAGTCGAGTACATATGAAATTTAAACATCAAAATATAGGAGAATGGTGTATTGACCTTGTCTCAAAATTTCAGCTCAAAATATTGAGGCGTTTGGACGTGAACGCCAAAAATGCTTATCCAGGAAACAAAACCCATTTAAGATTTCGGGTCACTTTTTTCGTTAGTGACCTGATAATCGATTCTCGTTCCATGTGCTGTACTTGATAGCGAACGGCAAATTTCAACTACACATTATTTTTATTTAAAACTAAGCCTGAATGGTTTTACGTAGACACCGCAATAATACAGTTTGGGACACCGGTACGACACAGATGGTTAATTCCATGCTACATCGCTGCACAGCGTGCATAAGAGCCAGTGGAGGACACAAGCGCTACTGACATCTGTCGTACTTTTGGTTTTGACCCCTCTGACTTTGTACCGTTCATTACAGATTAAACGGGCGTTGGGATGGCCTAGTGGTCTATAGTGCCGCGCTTCGACCTCTAGCTGGCCGGTCACCTCTGGCTTGCTGCTGTGGTTTCGAGCCCTGGTGTGAGTGTATGTGGCATGGAGATGGGGGCGCCTTCTCAACCTCGTTGGTTTCCTCCGGGCACTTCGGTTTCTTCCCACTGCTAAAGACCCCTACACGCAAGCGAATTATAGAAATAAAATTTAACCATAGTCCCGAAATGACTTAGTTTGTGTTGAGTGGATGTTAAACCCCATTTCTCTCTCTCTCTCTCTATAGATTAAACATCCATAAGTGTACAAATGTGTTGTTATTGATGTGTTCCCATTTCAAAATTGTTAATAAGAAGCAAAATAAATAAGATATGTTTACAGAATCATTTTGTTATATGAAAAAATAAGTGATGTGTTTTTTATGGCGCTCAGTATATATAGGCCTATCCAATGTCGTGAAAAGAGAGTGAGAGTAATGGGGTTTAACGTCCACTCGACACAAACTAGGTCATTTCGGGATTAACATATTGTTTAATTTTATTTCAATAATTTGCTTGCATGTAAGGGTCTTTAGCAGTGGGAAGAAACTGAAGGATCCGGAGAAAACCCACGAGGTTGGACAGGTGTCCTGTCACGTACAACCGGGGATTCGAAACCACGCCATGTACGTGCTAACCATCAGCATCCATGACCGTGTGCAGGGGTGTGGGGTGGATGACTAAATGGTTAGCGTGCGCACACTGTATTAATAAGGCCTGCTATTGAGTACTGGCGTGGTTTTGAATCCCTGGTTGTACATGGCAAGGAGTTGGGTCACCTGTCCAGCCTCATGGATTTTCTCTGGGTATTCAAGTTTCCTCCCACTGCTAAAGACCCCTACGTGCAAGCGAAATTTTTGAAATAAAGTTGAACCATGTGTTAGTCCAAAAATGACCTCGTTTTTGTTGTTTGGACGTTAAACCCCATTTCTCTCGCTCTCTCTCTGACCGTGTGCAAACATTGCCACTACGTATGAAACTCTCCCCATTGATATTACAACCGTTAATTCAACCTGCCAACAGTTTTCAGTTTCGAAGCGTATTTGCTTTCAAGGTACACATGTAAGTACCCGCAGCGTAAATGTGCGTGGGCGCAAGTGATTTTAACTAAAATCTATTAAAATTGCATTTTAAGTTAAAATCAATCTTCGTGAAACGCATAAAATTTAAAATTGCATTTTGATTTTAGTTAGTTGAAATCTATTTTAGTGATTTTAGCTTAAGTGTTTGTGAAACAGGGCCCAGCTCCTATACTGGGCTACTGAAGACGGGCATACGCCATACAGTGTGCTATGAGGGAAATTATGCCCGGGCAGCGGCACTACGGCCTACCCTTATAGTTATATTGAAGTCCAACTGCCAAGGGATCTATTATGTGCATGTCAATGTCAAACGACTTGACACCTGTCATTATCAGGCCCTCGTCCTACATCACTGACTTGGGGAAACCATGTCGGGAAATCTGGATGAACTTTCTCTGCCAATGCAGGGGTCAAACACCCGACCTCCAGACTAGCGAGCCAGCATCTTACCCACTAAGCCCTTTGATCCCGGGACGAGCTAGCTACAGGCTTGTAAATTGTTGTGTTGGTCTACTGTAATCTGGGGTGGTTTGTTTTAGAACCCACATTAATAATGCTAAAGTTAAAGGTTTACCAATATTAAGGGGGTCATGGTGGGTAAGACGCTGGCTTGCTAGCCAGGAGGTTAGTTGTTCGATCCCTACATTGGCCGAGAAAGTTCATCCTGATTCTATTAGTAAGGTACATGCTAAAAAGAGATATCTATAATATAATCACTCCAGTAACAAACTATATTTTGACTCCAAAAACACTGGTCATTATTTACCTTCAAATGAGATTTTGTGAATTGTTGTTGATGTCCACAACAAGTTTTACAATTTTACAATTCGTATGTGGGTCATTCCACAAATGAGGGGGCCAAAGTGGGACATGGGTACTAAAATTTTAAGTAATCTCAATCACTGATAAACTTATACCAATAATAGGAGTAATGTATGCCATTTGAGGGACAGTTAATGATTTCTCATTGTGAGTTCCAAAAAAAAGTAATGAACGATTTTACATGACAGGTTACGTACAGATTTCTCGTGTAAAGGGACACCAAATTAGACTTTTAATGCTAAATTTCTGTGGATGTATAAGATATATTAATGTGTTTATGATGTATTATTATTCAAATGAGGCACCTTCATAAGAAATCTAAGCAGAAATAGTGAATATTTGTGCCAACACCTCTTGTCAGCCAATGTCGATTACATGGATATTCCCAACTTCTTGATACAAACTTAAAAGTGTCTTTAGATGTTTAAAAAAAAAAAAGATTTTACAGTATGTTGAAGTTTGTATGACCCTAACCCTCGACATGAACTATTGTACTTGAAAATCAGTATTGTATCATGAAAAATCACCAAGGAAAGGTTTAATGTTATCCGGAGTATCGCAGTTTCACGTGTAAAGGGACACCAAATGTTGACGACTTGCCTACTAATAATTTAATCGAGCCATATTAAGTAGTATTTCAACTTTAAAACTTGAACAATGAATGAACTTTCAAATATTAAAAAAAAATAAAACTTTCAACAATCAAAATGAGTATCAGTCTTTGAGAATTGCTTGTGTCCCTTTCAATAGCTTACGTTGTGAACCCGTTTAGCCAAAAAATTAATTAAAAAAGACTTGAAAGAGCAAGGTAACATTTCAAAATTGTCAGCTTGTCACAGGGAAGCAAAGAAAATAATGGAGCATTAGTTACATACGTGTATACTAATACAATATCTCGTTAATGATAGGGACACGACATTTTTGGTTTCCCATTTTTATAATAACATTCTGACACTGCAACCATTCTGTCACGTGATTCTCGAATACCAAGGAAGCGATAATTTTCAGGTATCGAAGAATACTATTATTCTAGACTCGGCAATTATAACGTTCAGCATTTATGCACCGTATGCAAGAGGAAAATTCGCGTCACAACGTAATTTCGATCACAACGTAAATACTGGGACACTAAACTTTGATTCGAACTTATTCAGAAATATCCATTCGCCGGGCCATCGACTGCTTTGGATATGTGTATCATGTGACCGTAAACTAAACATCTCTCTCTGACGTAATTCACAGGTAATAGACGGCGTTACCGGCGGCATAAACAAGCACTTCGTAAATTGAACGAGGGACGCAATTTCGAATATCGATAAAGCTAATAAAATTTTTACGGACAATTTTACACTATACATCTGATTACGTATTCGGAATTTGTTATTTATTACAACGCCAACGAGATGGAATAGAGATGAAACATTTCGGTTTTATTTTTCAAGTTAATATCGTGGCTAAGCTGACAAAAATACAACGTAAATATTGGGGACACAAAAATTTACGTTGTGAGGCGTGAATAAAAATCCTCCGACTGAGATTATTTAACATTTGTTTAGAAATGAAAAATTACCCAACGAAATTTTACATCTTCTGCTGCATGTCTTATGAAAATATTTGAAAATATTAGTATTTTGCTCAACATGGTCTAGTTGTTAAAATGTTAAGTAAAAAATGTCCCCAAAACGTAACACAAAATTTCAGGGACACCATGAATTGCAACATAAAAATTTTTAACCACAAACCGATTTTCTATGTTTTTATATAACATAGGTATAAAATAATAAACATATTACATGATGAATTACTTTTTTAAATAATTGGTGATCAGAAAATAGGTATTTTTGCTGCTTTAAGCAATGATATGTATGAATTTTCAATTGGACCCCTCATTTATGGAATGACCCATGTAAAAAGTAAATATTTACTTCAATTATACATTCAATTCCTTCGGATGTCATACATGTAGACTTCAATGATCCAGTCTAGTCATTGGAATTCGATATAATAAGAGTAAGCCATAGTGCTGCTGTCCGAGCAAAATTTCCATCACAGCACACTGTATGGCATATGCCCGTCTTCATAAGTCCAGTTTGGATCAGAACAGTATGACGTTAAACTCTGTTTCATTTCATTGTGTCTAATGGCCCCTCCAAATTTGATTTCCAAATTCGCAAGTAATTTGTGAAGTTTTTACCAAATCCACTATTATTTCAACTTGTATCACAATTATTTACATGTAATAAATTACTGGAACATATATAAGCTTACTGTTTTTATATGCACACATTTTGGAAGTTTCTCAACCTGTGGGTGCTCGGCGGATCACAATTTTTATCTGAAATTTTCAAATGATCTCGAACTTTAAAATATTGTTTATGGCCACTGATTGCACTGAAAATCACGTTTTTACTTGGTGGATGGTCACAATTTTTATGCGCCCACATTTACATGTGGACGTATATTGTTGTCGCTTGTCCGTCTGTCCACAATTGTTTGTGAACACTCGGTAGCACGATTTACCCAAATTCACCCAAATCTACCCAAATCCATCATTATTTCAACGGATATCACAATAATTTATATCAATAATTGATCATATACAGTTCTTTCTGTCAAATTGTCATTTTAAATTTAAAATCGTAGCGTTTTTGTGTCAGAATGTGATTTCCACGTAACTTTGGAAGAACTACAAATTTAATGGTGGTCTGCTTCCATGTGGGTATTTACACGAGTTACATACAACGACGAAACACTCATGAATTGTTGGATTTTAAGACAAGACTATGATTTTAAAATAATTATGGCATATTTAAAAGATAGGTTGCCAGGCAACGAAACATACGCCCACAGCAGCTAAATCGTCCGGGCAGTCAACAAGGGTTGTCGCATATTTTTACTTTTTTTTGGTAATGAAACATTTGTAATACACTAAAATCTGAGTAACAACTCATTATGTAATTATCAAAAGATAGGTTGCCAGGCAACGAAACATACACCCACAGCAGCTAAATCGTCCGGGCAGTCAACAAGGGTTGTCGCATATTTTTACTTTTTTTGCTAATGAAACATTTGGGTAATTCCAGCTGAACTTCCCACTTTTAGAGAATTTTCAAATTTTTCGTATTAATTTACTTTTATGTTTTAATTAGTAAGCATAAATCCTAGTTTAATTTTACAAAAAATTTTAAAATCATATAGGACGGTTATGAAAATATGTGTATTTACACGCTCCTATGTAAAATATGTATCAATTTCATATCTTTTCCCTTCTTTTCCTGCCTTGAAAAGAATAAATATAATTATTCAAAGACCTGTTATTCTATTACTAATAGCTACTTTCATGTGATGAAATTAAAGACAAAAGCACTTGGTTTTGGTTTTTACTCTGTATACTCCACAAACGGCACCACAAAATTAGCAATATTTTTTGTCCCATCTGTCACAATTTTAATGAATTTTTCTTTTAAAAAGTATATTTTGATATATTTAAAGATAGGTTGCCAGGCAACGAAACATACGCCCACAGCAGCTAAATCGTCCGGGCAGTCAACAAGGGTTGTCGCATATTTTTACTTTTTGTTTGGTAATAAAACATTTGTAATACACTAAAATCTGAGTAACAACTCATTATGTAATTATCTGAAAATCATTAGAATTTGTTTGCTTTTTATAAAGTTTTGCCCCAAGGTAACAATTAGTATAGGAAACATTTAACATCATGGATTTAGCTGTTCAGTTATCAAAATTCATTGAAAATCAAAATACTTGTTCGTTTCAACACCTTAAACTCTGTGTATCAATCTGAAGTCAATCGGATGATTTATAAGTTTGGCATCTACAGCGCCACAAGGTTTTTCGAAGTGATCAAGGGAGATAACTCTGGAAGTAATTATTCCAAATCGATGAAAATCAGTAAGCTTTTTCGTCTCAGGACCTTAAACAGTGTGTGTAAATTTAAAGTCAATCGGATATTAACTTTGGCCTCTAGAGCATCCACAGGATTTTTTGATCTGATCAAGGGCCATAACTCTGGCACTAATTATCGGAAATTGATGCAAATCGATAGGCTTCTTCGTCTTATGACTTTAAACAATGTGTATAAATTTAAAGTCAATGGGATATTAACTTTGGCTTTTAGAGCGTCCACAAGATTTTTTGAAGTGATCAAGGGAGATAACTTTGGCACTAATTATCGGAAATCGCTGAAAATCAATAGGCTTCTTCGTCTCATGACCTTAAACACTGTGTATAAATTTAAAGTCAATCGGATATTAACTTTGGCTTTCAGGGCGTTCACAAGATTTTTTGAAGTGATCAAGGGCCATAACTCTGGCACTAATTATCGGAAATTGCTGAAAATCAATAGGCTTCTTCGTCTTATTACCTTAAACACTGTGTATAAATCTAAAGTCAATCGGATATTAACTTTGGCTTTTAGAGCATCCACAAGATTTTTTGAAGTGATCAAGGGCCATAACTCTGGCACTAATTATCGGAAATCGCTGAAAATCAATAGGCTTCTTCGTCTTATGACCTTAAACACTGTGTATAAATTTAAAGTCAATCGGATATTAACTTTGGCTTTTAGAGTGTCCACAAGATTTTTTGAAGTGATCAAGGGAGATAACTTTGGCACTAATTATCGGAAATCGCTGAAAATCAATAGGCTTCTTCGTCTCATGACCTTAAACACTGTGTATAAATTTAAAGTCAATCGGATATTAACTTTGGCTTTCAGGGCGTTCACAAGATTTTTTGAAGTGATCAAGGGCCATAACTCTGGCACTAATTATCGGAAATTGCTGAAAATCAATAGGCTTCTTCGTCTTATTACCTTAAACACTGTGTATAAATCTAAAGTCAATCGGATATTAACTTTGGCTTTTAGAGCATCCACAAGATTTTTTGAAGTGATCAAGGGCCATAACTCTGGCACTAATTATCGGAAATCGCTGAAAATCAATAGGCTTCTTCGTCTTATGACCTTAAACACTGTGTATAAATTTAAAGTCAATCGGATATTAACTTTGGCTTTTAGAGTGTCCACAAGATTTTTTGAAGTGATCAAGGGCCATAACTCTGGCACTAATTATCGGAAATCGCTGAAAATCGATAGGCTTCTTCGTCGTATGACCTTAAACACTGTGTATAAATTTAAAGCCAATCGGATATTAACTTTGGCCTCTAGAGCGTCCACAAGATTTTTTGAAGTCGTCAAGGGCCATAACTCTGGTAGTTATTATCGGAAATCGCTGAAAAACAATAGGCTTCTTCGTCTCATGACCTTAAACACTGTGTATAAATTTAAACTCAATCGGATATTAACTTTAGCCTCTAGAGCGTCCACAAGCAATTGTGGACGCCGGACCGACGGACGGACGGGGGCGACGACAATATACGACCACATTTCAATGTGGGCGTATAAAAATAAATTATGATATTAATATCTTCTATATGCAAGCCATAAAGTAAATATATGGTTGTATTTTTCTTGATTTAGTTTTGCAATAAATAAACTGGAGATTTCATGGTGTCCCATCCGTCACAAATCTCCCGCTGTCCCATCCGTCACAGAGTTTTCGTCCCATCCGTCACAATGAACTTAGTGCCTGAAATCCAGACACCTGCAGATTTCATTCTTAAAAACCTTTGTTGACTATCTATACTAAGCAATATAATTGCATCTGAAGGCCAGAGTAATAAAAATCATAGCAATGCAACATTTTATTGGCAATATTAACAGTATATTGAACACAAAGTTCTAGAATACTGGAAATCAGCACCGTTCTTTTCAATGCTCCCCACCACATTTGAAAAAAAATCCTTCACATCAATTATGGGGGAAAAAAAAAAAAAAAAAAAAAAACATCTGATAAAAACTGTAGCCTCTTTTGTGTGCACACGTTTTAGAAAAGGGGCAATTACTCTGGATCAAAAGGTTGCACCATTCATAACCCCAAATCAGTTGGGTTTATATACCAGTATACATATTCGCAATAAATTTGAAAAAAATCCTTTAAAAACTGAACCTTATATAATATTCACAAGGTAAATCCAGAATAAAAGGTCCTTGAAGACTCTAAATAACATTAGTCCATTGATTACCATAATTCTTCACACCAAACTTAACAAAATTATGTTAAACTGTGGCCTCGATCGCATTCACAAGCTTTTCGGCAATTAAGGTCTTCCAACAAGTGGGGTAACTCTGGAGCGGAATACCATACCACCGAATGCTGAATAAGGACGGGATTAGTCCTCTTATTACCCAAATGCCTCACACCAAATTTGAAAAGAAATCTGTTCAAAAAATTCAAAACGGAAGTCTCTATCAAGTTTTGGACGATATGGGGGTAACTCTAGAATGGAAGGTTTTGTAATGCTGAAAATGGACAAGTTTTGTCCTATCATGACACCAATAGTTCACATCAAATTAGAAAAAAGTCTATTACAAACTACATGTTGACTCGATCATGTTCAGAAGGCTTTTGCAAACAGAGGATGACTCTAGAAGTGACGGTCAGCATTAAATTCTTATCTTGAAGAATCAATTTGTTGCATATATTTAATGTCCCATCCGTCACATATTCTGATGTCCCATCTGTCACAGTGTTGATGGTGCCACGGTGGCATAATGACAAATATGAAACCATAACTATTTTACCTAAATCCACTTAAATGATTCTATTTTAACATATGCATGTCAGTTAAACTAAATTTTAGTAATTGAGATAGATCAATGTTCCGGTACCAAGGTTACATAAAACGGTGGTCTAGAAATGTCCCATCCGTCACATCAAACATAATCCCAAAATGCTAAGTAATAATTTTTTCCGAAAAAATTTTTTTTGTTCGATATTAAAGGGATGACATAGTGGTTGTCAAAAATACTTTCAATTGCATGATTTCAAGTGTATTGAAATAACCAGATTTCAAATTTACTGTGAAAATATTATCTTTTGTCCCATCTGTCACGCTGGAATTACCCATTTGTAATACACTAAAAACTGATTAATAGTAACGGCTCATTATGTAATTATCAGAAAATCATTAGAATTTGATTGCTTTTTATAAAGTGTTACCCCACACTAACAATTAGTATACATGAAACATTTAATATCATGGATTTAGCTGTTCAGTTATTAAAATTCATTGAAAATCAAAATACTTGTTCGTTTCAACACCTTAAACTCTGTGTATCAATCTAAAGTCAATCGGATGATAAGTTTAGCCTCTATAGCGTAACAAGATTTTTTGAAGTTATCAAGGGAGATAACTCTGGCAATAATTAATTATTTTAAATCTCTGAAAATCAATAGGCTTCTTCGTCTCATGACCCTAAACACTGTGTGTTAATTTAAAGTCGATCGGATATTAACTTTGGCCTCTAGAGCTTCCACAAGATTTTTTTCGAAGTGATCAAGGGCAATAACTCTTGCAGCAATTATTGAAAATCACTGAAAATCGATAGACGACTTAGTCTCATCACTGTAAACACTATTTATAAATTTGAAGTCAATCGGATATTAACTTTGACCTCTAGAGCATCCACTGTGTATAAATTTAAAGTCAATCGGATATTAACTTTGGCCTCTAGAGCGTCCGCAGGATTTTTTGATCTTATCAAGGGACATAACTCTGGCACTAATTATCGGGAATCGCTGAAAATCAATAGGATTCTTTGTCTCATGACCTTAAACACTGTGTATAAATTTAAAGTAAATCGGATATTAACTTTAGCCTGTAGAGCGTCCACACGCAATTGTGGACGCCGGACGGACCGACGGACGGACGGACGGAGGCGACGACAACATACGACCACATTTCAATGTGGGCGTATAAAAATCATTACAATTTGTTTGCTTTTTATAAAGTTTTGGCCCACGCTAACAATTAGTATAGGAAACATTTAATATCATGGATTTAGCTGTTCAGTTATCAAAATACATTGAAAATCAAAATACTTGTTCGTTTCAACACCTTAAACTCTGTGTATCAATCTGAAGTCAATCGGATGATAAGTTTGGCATCTACAGCGCAACAAGGTTTCTTGAAGTGATCAAGGGAGATAACTCTGGAGGTAATTATTTGAAATTGATGAAAATCAGTAGGCGTCTTCCTCTCAGAACCATAAACAGTGTGTGTAAATTTAAAGTCAATCGGATATTAACTTTGGCCTCTAGAGCGTCCACAGGATTTTTTGATGTGATCAAGGGCCATAACTCTGACACTAATTATCGGAAATTGATGCAAATCAATAGGCTTCTTTATCTTATGACCTTAAACACTGTGTATAAATTTAAAGTCAATTGGATATTATCTTGGCTTTTAGAGCGTCCACAAGATTTTTTGAAGTGATCAAGGGCCATAACTCTGGCACTCATTATCAGAAATTGCTGAAAAGCAATAAGCTTCTTCGTCTTATGACCTTAAACACTGTGTATAAATTTAAAGTCAATCGGATATTAACTTTGGCCTCTAGAGCGTCCAGAAGATTTGTTTAAGTGATCAAGGGTCATAAGGGTAGTAATTATCGGAAATCGCTGAAAAACAAAAGGCTTCTTTGTCTCATGACCTTAAACACAGTGTATAAATTTGAAGTCAATCGGATATTAACTTTGGCTTTTAGGGCGTTCACAAGATTTTTTGAAGTGATCAAGGGCCATAACTCTGGCACTAATTATTGGAAATCGCTGAAAATCAATAGGCTTCTTCGTCTTATGCTCTTAAACACTGTGTATAAATTTAAAGTCAATCGGATATTAACTTTGGCTTTTAGAGCGTCCACAAGATTTTTTGAAGTGATCAAGGGCCATAACTCTGACACTAATTATCGGAAATTGATGCAAATCAATAGGCTTCTTTATCTTATGACCTTAAACACTGTGTATAAATTTAAAGTCAATCCGATATTAACTTTGGCTTTTAGGGCGTTCACAAGATTTTTTGAAGTGATCAAGGGCCATAACTCTGGCACTAATTATTGGAAATCGCTGAAAATCAATAGGCTTCTTCGTCTTATGACCTTAAACACTGTGTATAAATTTAAAGTCAATCGGATATTAACTTTGGCTTTTAGAGCGTCCACAAGATTTTTTGAAGTGATCAAGGGCCATAACTCTGGCACTAATTATCGGAAATCACTGAAAAACAATAGGCTTTTTCGTCTCATGACCTTAAACACTGTGTATAAATTTAAAGCCAATCGGATATTAACTTTGGCCTCTAGAGCGTCCACAAGATTTTTTGAAGTCGTCAAAGCGTTCGAATATATCACTGTTACACCTTGTTTGTCCGTAATGATAGATGAGATCGAATTTCAGGAAAATCGACCAAAACTGCAAAACAAAAGAGGCTGCTCTGTCTACACCAATTGTGTAAAAGTATGTAATACCAAGATTGTGGACTCTCCAGAAGTCGCAATTTTTAACCAATTTTGATAAATCTTGAACTGTATGTGTATAACCCAAAGATTGTAGTTCCTTTTGACATTCGCTCATATCAGACCGTAACTTCCTGTATTATGGTATGGCCCCCTGACTGAACAGAAAGTTGCGTTTTCAGCTTGTGGTGCCTGTGGAGGTTATAATTTTTATCCAATTGAGAAAAAACAGATTGAATATATCATGGTTACACACAAATGATGGCAGAGTTCAAATTTTGTGAAAATCGGTCTGAAAGTAGGCCTACCCTACAAAATGGCTGTTCCTTGTACTCAAATAGTGTAATAGTATGTACATGTGGACCCTCTAAAAGTTGTAAATTTTATCAGGTTTTGATGAAACTTATTGAAATTGTTTGTTTATATCCAAATGATCTTGGTTCCTTTCGATATTGGTGCATATCGAAACGTCACTTGCTGGTTAATGGTCCCAGATTGTACAAAAAATCACTTTTATTTTTTAGCTTGTTCTCTATCCATCTCTTGCAAAATGTGTCTTGCATGGCAACCACTTGTTATGCTGAATTATCATTTTAAGGGAGTTGAGTAGGCCTATTCTACGATACGCTCTAAATTTTCAACACCAAACTTATTGAGACTTTTCAGTTTGCGCACTTGTTCCTTGTATAAAATAAACCACAGGACACATAACAGTCCGACGGTTTGTATTGAGGTACAAGCGGAGAGAAATCAGAAGGAATTTGCTGTGATATGTGATTATCCAGGTTTGCCATCTATCGTGATTGGAACATGGGTGAATTTCATATTGATGATCGAAGATTATTATTTTTGAATGTATAAAATGATTTTTAAAGCGGCAGAGTAGTGCACTGAAGGAAATATTTACTTTTACGTCTGAATTGTTGTATTTTAGAACTTGTTGTGGACGTATTCAACGAATTGATTGAAAATGTTCAAACTTGGTGTAGGTATAAGCAGAGTTAAGCAATTTGATTGGTGGATGCTTTGGGACATGACAAATTTAGTTCTAATTAAAGTGAAAGTGATGAAATTTGGTGCATAATTTTATTACATCAATACCTTGACTAAGTTCGATACTGAATATTTTCTGCTCCGGGTAAGCAGAGCGACAATATAAGGAATTTGATTGGTCGAGACTTTGGAACACAATAACTCTCATTCTGACTTAGCTAGAATGTTCAAACTTGGCGTAGATGTTTATTGGGATAATGCAATGATGGAGTTTGACGATGAGAATATTTTCTGCTTAGGTTATGCAAAGATAAGCAATTTGATTGGTTGATGCTTCAGGACAAGATATCTTTAGTTCTAATGAAATGAGAGTTGCATTAAGCAATTTGATTGTTCGAGAATTTGGAACACAATAACTCTCCTTCTTATTGAGGTAGAATGTTCAAACTTAGTGTAGGCTTTCATGAATGCCTTGATGGAGTTCAATTTTAAACATTGTCTGCTTACGTTAAGCAGAAATAAGCAATCTGATTGGTTGATGCTTTGGGACATGTTAACGTTGATTAAAATTAAGATGAAACTCTGAATATAGAATTCATCATATCATTACCTTGACTAAGATTGATGATGAAATATGTTTTTAATTTGTTAACCCTTTGATTGTACAAAACGTTCAAATATATCACTGTTAAACCCTAATGACATTTGTGTTTGGAATTTGTGAAAATGGTACCAAAACTGCCAGGCAAAATGGCTGCTTCTTGCACATCAATACTGTTGAATTATGTAACCCGATAAAACTTCAAATGTATGATTATATCGTGAAACTTGTGGTTCCTTTTTGGTATTGTCGCATGTCGTACCATATCCTGGATTATCTACCCTGATTGTATGAAAAATCAGTTTTTGTCCCCCACCTTTCGACTATTAGAATGGGTTTGTTTGTCTGTCTTACTTTTTAGGACACAATGACTCTCTTTCTAATTGAGCAAGAATATTCAAATTTGGTGTAGGTAGGTCCAAATGCACCCTAACACAAACACATGTTTAACTGATCTTAAAGGGACAATCCCGATAAGAACAGAGTCTCAAAAATTAAAGTCCGAGTATTTATGAAATTTATGGACCAAAATATATAGGCATGGTGTATTTACCTTGTCTCAAAATTTCAGCTCAAAATATTGAGTCGTTTGGACGTGAACGTCAACACTGCTTATCCGGACACGTAACCCTTTTAAGATTTCGGGTCAATTTTTTCATTGGGTGACCTGATAATCGATTAATGTTTCTTGAGAGGTCTATACAGTGAATGACCAATGCCCTGTACTTGATAACAAAAGGTAAATTTCACCTACATATTATTTTTATAGAAAAAAGTCTGGTTTTATCCAGATACTGTATAATAAAACGTTCTCCATCTGGAGACTGTCAGGTTTAAGTTATTTACAAGCGTATCACAAATACCGGGTTAGTAGGTGGGCCTTAGGTTATGGATTTTAAAGGATTTTAACACAAAATTAAGCAGTTTTATTCCCAAAAAAGTTATCGGGATTGGCACTTTAAATTTGATTTCAGAAGCCTGTAGAAAATTACATGTAAACAGTACTATTAAAGACATCAATGATTACTGTGGAGATATCCTAAAATATGCTCAGGTAATCAACTTTATCATATTTTCAATTTGAAAGAATATTGTTGCCATTAGTCTGTGAAACTTCATCAGGCCAGAGAAAATCATAAGTTCAAAATTTCAGTGTGACTGTAGTCCAAAGATTTGTTTTATCTACAGAAGATCTTAACAGACTTGCGAAAATCTTAGCTGTGAAGTATTTAAAACTTTTACTTCACATACATTTATCAGGAATCATAACACATATTCAAATGTTATTGCTGCCATACTTCTGAAGATTTTTTTCAGACATGATTTGCAAAACTGCTAATCAAATGAAGTAAATTTAGGCAATTTATTATCAATTTCTGGTTTTGATTAGCAATATTTTGGGAAAATTGTGATTAAATAATGTCTACCTGTTGAATTTACAATATAATGCAAAGCTTTATTGAAGTATAAATATTTCAAAAATTATTATTATTATAAGTAAAGATTTCAAAATTTGCCCACTGCTGTCTATACTTGCATATCTTACTAATACTTTCTTCAAAGCGTGCCAGTTGAGACACTTGTTGTAAGCATATCGAAATAGTTTTGATAAATTTCGGTGTTGATTGGTAGTTTGGAAATGACATGAAATGAAATGGGGTTTAATGTCACAATAAGCACAACCATATTATGTGCTGTCATTCACTCATTAGTTTACTGGATATTTGTATAGACATTTCGTATAGACATTTCGTGCCAAAGCTAATAACTTGCCTCATTTTGTTTTATTACAGAAAAGTTACCTTACAAGATACAAGTGATAGTGATGAGTCATAATTATATATTGATTCTTTGATACTGCATGATTATATGCTGATTCTGTGATACTGTATGACAACATATAAACTGATTCTGTAATAGTGTAGTATGACAATATTTATACTGATTCTGTAATACTGTATGATAATATACTGGTTTTGTGGTTCTGATTCTGTGATATTATATGATTGTATACATATTTTGTGATTCTGATTACTTTGATAATGCATGATTATATACTGATTCTGTGAAACTATGATTATATATATACTGATTCTTACTATATGATTATATACAATGTACCGGTACCGATTCTGTGATACTATGATTATATAATATACTGGTTCTGTGATACTATAATATGAGTATATACAAGTACTGATTCTGTGGTTCTGATTACTGTGATACTATATGATTATATAATGATTCTGAGATTCCAATTTCTGTGATACTGTATGATAAGATAGTGATTAGAGAGATACTATGATTATATAGTGATACTTTGTGATTATATACTGATACTCTATAATATACTAATTCTGTGATACTTTGTGATTATATACTGATACTGTATGATATATACTGATTCAGTGATTATACATGTATACTGATATTGTTTGATAATATACTGATTCTGTAATACTTTATGATTATATACTGATACTGCATGATAATATATTGATTCTGTGATACTTTGTGATTAAATACTGATACTGCATGATAATATTTTGATTCTGTGATACTTTGTGATTATTATATACTGATACTGTATGATTATATACTGATTTTGTGATTCTGTGATATTTTATGATTATATACTGATACTTTATGATAATGTACTGATTCAGTGATACTTTATGATAATGTACTGATTCTGTGATACTTTGTGATTATATACTGATACTGTATGATAATAACTGATTCTGTAATACTTTATGATTATATACTGATACTGCATGATAATATATTGATTTTGTGATAATATACTGATTCTGTGATATTTTATGATTATATACTGATACCCTATGATAGTGTACTGATTCCGTGATACTTTATGATAATATACTGATTCTTTGAGACTAATACTACATGTATATCATTATAATACTGATACTGCATCATTATACATGCATACTGATACTGTAGGATTATGCTGTGATGCAATGATACTGTAGGATTATTTACCGTTTTTGTGATATTGATGTATGATGTCTGTGATTTTGATTTATATTTTTTAATTTATTGTTATCATTACTTATTAAATTTATTTTTAAAAAATATTCTGGTTAATGTTCATAGTTTTTGATGATAGAATTAAGCTGACATTTGAAGAAATAATATTACAGGTTATGCTTGAATTACACTTTATGTGTAGCGTTTAGGGGGAAGAATGTAGTGCATGCTATAGACGTTATAGAGAACGTTTCGGAGGGGGGGGGATTGAAAACCTGCTATAGACGTTATAGAGAACGTTTCAGGGGGAGAATTGAAAACCTGCTATAGACGATATAGAGAACGTTTCGGGAGAGGGGAATTGAATACCTGCTATAGACATTATCGGTAAGGTTTAGGGTTGGAATGAAAGACGTACTACTGACGTTATCAGTAACGTTGGGGCCGGGGGTTATTTAACACATGCTATATCCGTTATTGGAAATGTTTATGGAGGGGGTGTCATGCATGCTGTATACGTTATAGGCAACGTTTACCGGAAGGGTTGTAACACCTGCACTAGACATTATCTGTAACGTTAAAGGAGGGGGAAAACGCACGTGCTATAGACGTTATCAGAAACCGTACAGGGCAGGATTTTAACATTCTCCAGAGGTTATCTGTAACGTTTAGGCTAGGAGAAATTAATACATGATATAGACGTTATCAGGAACGTTTAAGGAGAGGAATTTAACACATCTAATTGAGGTTATCCGGAACGTTAAGGGGGTGAATTTTAACACATGCTATAGACGTTACCAGTAACTTCCCTGGCTTACGTCAAATGAACATTCAAAACTAACGTAAAATAACAGAATAACTAATGTTGTCAAAACGTTTACATTAATGTTCAGTTAACTTATCATGTAACGTTTGTAAATAACGTTTGCCATACGACAACAAAACTTTCCTGGCTTACGTCAGCTGAACATTCAAAACTAACGTGAAACAACAGAATAATTGATGTTTTCAAAAGGTTAACATTAATGTTTTCAAAACGTTAAAATTAACGTCCAGTAAACGTATCCTGTAACGTTTGTAAAAACGTCAACGCAACAACCACAAAACTTTCCTGGGTCACGTGCCTCAAACATTCAAAGGGAACGTTAAATAACGAAAAAATAATGTTTTGAAAACGTTCGGAAAACTAAATTTTGTTAGCTGGGTTGTGTTGTGTTTTATTATGAATAGTGATCCGTGCTTCTAGATGTCATTTAAAGAATTTATCTGAGATGTACCATCCACAGTGTTTTCATTCCGTTCTACTCCACTATATTCTGGGTTAATCTATAGGGTTTCCACGATTTCAAATTATTTGCCCTGGCCTTGACTGAAGCCACAGTCTACGAACCAATCAAAGAACAGCTAACAAACCAGCCGTTTCGCCTTCATTTTTACAAGGGCAGATCACCATATTATGTCCATTTACACTGCTGGATGCATAGTGTGTAGAACCGATCTCTGAGCTTTTACTACCTGGCCTCTGTGTTAGAATATACCCCCATCGCACAAGACAAAATTAAATTTTGTTACTATTCATGGTAACTTGTGAGAATACCTGTAGTCAGTAGTCGCTTAAACCCATCAGTACTTGTACGTACGTCAGTATTCCTATATATAAATGGTCAGTAATAATCATAAGGTGAGTATTTCAGTCAATTGGTTAGTATTCCTTCCTCACTTTTTGTCGCTTATTTTTTACTTTTTTCAGTAATAAAACATTTATAATACTCTGAAATCTGATTAAAAGTAACAACTTATTTAGGAGATAAACACTTCCTGTTACGTATTTAGAGGGGGCTTATTGTCCATTTAACAATGCTTGAATCATCAGAACACGAGACACGGCATGGTTAAATTGACAATAAACCCCCTCTAAATAGGTAACAGGAACGTGTTTATCGATATTGTACCTCAAATATTTAGGGATTTTCTTCGGGAACTATTTAGGAAACATTTTAAGACCCAATTTAAAAAGCTGTTATTTGCCCATGTGCTTGCGTTCACTTTTCAAAACATTCTCAATATAGATTTAGACCGTTCTGGCTTTCCTGCTAATTTAAAATGCTTGAGTCTCGAGTTGAAAGTAAATGAATTATTGAAGAAAATATTACTTGGATATTGATCAAAAAATATTTTTAACATTTGAAGATTTTTAAAAGAACAGGAAATAAGCCTCATTGTGGTATTTAAAGAGACGAGTGTGTCAGCATTATTGAAATAATTCTGGCCTGCTATTTGAGACTAAAAGAGGAGTAACTCTTGGCAACAAAGATGACTTCGCTTCAGGAGTTTCAGCAAATGCATGAAACATCGCGGAGTTGCAAAGTACAAAGCGCAGAGACGCGCGCACATTGAATTGCTGGCTGTATCTATTAATTTCGTCTGTTGCTATTTATAATGAAGGAGTCTCTTCCATAGCATTGGGTTATGTTATATGGATTTTGACCATACGAATTTACCTATTATTATTATGATTTAATGGAATGTTGCGAAAATTTAACTGTACGGAAACTGTTGTATAATGTAGTATATTTGTAAAGATTAAATGAACATTGAATGATTATTATGTGATAAGCGTTTGAAACAAAATAAAAAAATTTCTTGACTTTACTTATTTACTTACTCATTACTGTTCTTTGTAAGTAAATTGTTTGTTATGAAGGAGCATTTCATAAAAATAAAACGAATAGACAATTCAATGAAAGTTCTTTAATTAAGAAAGTAATTACAATCATTAATTTTGAAATAATTTATTCAACAATGTTTAACAATATTGAGTAAATTCTTAACTTAAGTCTGAGAATGCTTTGTGAACTCGGCCCATGATTCAAATCAATCAAGAACAAAACTTTAGATTACTGAAGTTAGCTATATATTTACAAACTGATTATTTAAATAATTGGGGCATCTTTTGGCAGAGTATTAGATGAGAATATAATGTATCTCAATAAAAAATTTAATACCCATGCCAATCAAATTTGCTGGCCCCCACCAACTATAAAGCCTAAAGTAATCTTACCTTTGCTTCATAAAGTTTTATATTTTTTCCACGGCCATATTTTACTTTAACTTTGGTGCCAAATGGCAGACTTTTGCGTTTCTCTTCATCATCTGTTTTTTCACTTTCTTCAGAATCCTCTCTAGAATAAGTGTCATTATCAATAAAGAATATTTTAGAATTTCATGCTGTAGAAAATGTCCTGGCTATAGTCAGGAAACTTATTTACTAAATAATTCAATGTGAATTAACAACCAAGGCTGTATTAAAGATACATTATGGGAGATTAGATAAGTAGTTGGCAGTTCTCACTATAATAGTTAAAGATAGGCTGGCAGGCAACGAAACATATGCCCACAGCAGCTAAATCGTCTGGGCAGTCAACAAGGGTTGTCCATTGACAGAGTAAGACATGTTATTGTAGAGCTCCTCCCTAGAGATTATTATAATGAACTTCTATTCTAAACAAATGTGTCAACTACATGTATAGGGCAATATCGTCTGTCTACCTGTACATGTACTTGTGTTTGCTGTGGATTTTACGAACTCAGATTATCAAATGGAGAGAACATAAAGTAAAATTATGTCTGACCAGAGAGAAATGGATGTTGAGGTTGAAATTGAAAAGGGTAGTATAAAGTCCTTGCTCAATAAGATATGTAAACGGCTAGATAATATCGAAGTGCATATGGAAAAGATTGATGACATTCAACTTTCTCTGCATAACATTTGTACAAAAGTAGCAAACCTTGAAAATATTATTCAACAAATTCAAGTAAAAAGTCAAGAATTAGAGAGCACTACTCAGAGAATAAACAACATGAGTGAAGAAGCTCACCAACAAATCACTTTAAACAAAGAACAGATAAAGGGTATCCAAGTGCAAGTGAACTCATGTATTGAAATTTCCCCTTCAGTCATAGCCGATATTACAACCCTGATTAAAGATCACGGTGTAATTAAAGACACACTATTAGATCTGCAGTGTAGATCAACGAAAAACAATCTAGTTTTTAGTGGTTTAAATGAATCAAATCCCGAAGACACTGAAGCTAAATTAAGAGGTTTTCTCAACCATGAATTAGGGATACACCATTGTGTAGAATTCGGCAATGTGCACCGATTTGGCAAAATCATGAATGGTAAACATCGCCCGATAGTGGCCTGTTTCATCTACTACAATGATCTCAGGGAAATAAAGAAACGTGGATACAAACTTAAAGGTACGTCTTACGGAATCAGTGAACAATTCCCTGCAGCTATCCAAGAGAGGAGGAAACAGCTATACCCCATAGGAAGACGCTTTCGGTTGTCAGGACACCGCACACGTCTCATAAGAGATAAGCTTTTCATAGACAGCCAGCTATACGCAGGTGAAACCAGTTCATTAGAAATGTTAGATGAAACCCCACGATGTAATCTATCAGCCACGGCAGCTACACAGAGTTCTGAGACCAGCCGATTCTATCAACCACCCAAGCGAGCACGCTACGGATCGACGCCGGAGAGACTGCGACAAGAGATAGCATAGGACTTGTTGGGGAATACAAGTAATGTAGTATCTTGGAATATTTGCAGATCACTAAAAAATAAAGTAATTGACCGTGACTTCGTTAATATTATATGTCAGTATGATATTGTATGTCTATTCGAATGTTGGATAAAACCCGAAGATAATCAATCTCTAGAGTTAGATAATTATACATATTATTGTATACCCAGGGCTAAAGCAAAAGGCGGTGGTATTGTCATATTTATTAAAACCTTAATTAGCAGGTATTGCACAATTTTAGAAACTAAAGAAGACAGCATCGTGGTACTAGAAGTATCTCGTAATAAAGATTCACAGGATAAATAATATTTGATAGCTAACTATTTCCCACCAATTAATAGTGTCTTCTATGATAAATATGATGTCGATCTATTTACTTGTTTAGAAGATTGTATACTTAAATATAAATCAAAAGGAACCATAGTTTGCTTCGGTGACTGTAATAGTAGAACAAGTACTAACAATGATTACATTGATCTGGACTGTTTGTCTAAAACATGTTTAGATAATCTGTGGTCAGTTATAACATACACACCTGATACATGTACTATTAGTAAGCGAAATAACACTGACCCTAATGTAAATCAATTTGGTAGAAACTTACTTTCTTTGTGTAAAACAACCGGTTTGAGAATTGTGAATGGCTGACATGAGGAAGATAAAAGTGGGGCAATCACATTTTATAACACAAGAGGCACAAGTCTAATAGACTATGTCTTATGTGATGAGAAAACGTTTTCTAAAATATTGACATTCCAGAGTGGTATGTTTAACCAATACTCTGACCACGCACCTGTATGCTTCACAATTTGTAGCCCGGTTGACACAAGAAATACTGTGTATAATAATGTTCATAACATTGATTGTACAAATTCCGATAACAATGATTGTATAAATTTTGATAATACTGATTATGTAAATTCAGACAACCATATAAACTCTATTTTCTGATGGAATGAAGAAAACTCAGTCCATGTTGTTAATGCTGTTAGTAACGAATTTAATAAGTTGTTTGAACTATGTAAAATTGAAAACCGCGATCAACGTAGCATAAACTACTCGATTGAAAAGTTTTCAGGGGCGCTCGTTAGTATTATACATCCTTTCTGCAGTGAAATTAAAATATGTAGGTCTCACAAAGTAATTAAAAATAAAAGGTCCTCTGCTAAGTTCGATCAACCGTGGTTTGATGAAGAATGTAAACAGCTATTTAAAGATTATAAAAATTCACTTCATGCATTTAATATCTATAAGTCACTTGAAAATCATTCGAATCTTGTTACTAACAAAACAAAATATAAGACAACCGAGCGCACATTAAAAAATAGATATAAATTACAACAAGGAAATATGTTGGATTTTTTAAGAATAACCCAAGACAATTTTATAGATATTTTAAAAGTGGTGGCAGATCCGTTCGATCAAATCTATCTACTGACGAGTTTTATTCACATTTTTCAAACCTATGTTCCACGAATGCTTAAGTCAACGAAACAGTAGAGGAATATATGAATATATACGAAAATCATCCCACTGACTTGAATACACAAGAGCTAGATTTAGAAATATCAGAATCAGAAATTTCTTCTGCAATTGATAACCTAAAGACTAATAAATCAAGTGGATTAGATGGAATATTAAATGAGTTTCTAATTAAATGTAAAATGACACTGATGCCATGTCTTAAGTATTTGTTTAATAATGTTTATGATTCAGGCTGTTTCCCCACAAGTTGGTCGATAGGCTGTATTGTTCCAATCTTTAAAGATAGGTTGCCAGGCAACGAAACATACACCCACAACAGCTAAGTCGTCCGGGCAGTCAACAAGGGTTGTCGCATATTGTTTCTTTTATCAGTAAGGAGAACATTTACTATTTACAATACATGATAATCTTATTACGAGTAATTGCCCATTAAATAATTATCAGAAATGATTAGAATAGTTTTGATGGTTTGTCTCAAGGCCTTTGTCCACAAGATATTTCAAAGTGATCAAGTGCCAGAAATTATCAGATATCACTGAAAATCAAATAGGATTCTTCGTCTCATGATCCTAAACACTGCATACAAATTTAAAATCAATCGGATATTAACTTTAGCCTTTAGAGCATTCACAGGGTTTTTCAAAGTGATCAAGGGTCATAACTCTGGCAGTAATTATCGGATATCGCTGAAAATAAATAGGCTATTTTGTATCATGACCGTAAATAGTGTGTATAAATTTAAAGTCAATCGAATATTAACTTAAGATTTTTCAAAGTGATCAAGGGTCATAACTCTGGTAGTAATTATCGGATATCGCTGAAAATCAATAGGCTTCTTTGTATCATGACTTTAAACACCGTGTACAAATTTAAATTCAATCTGATATTAACTTTAGCCTCTAGAGCGTTCACAAGATTTTTCAAAGTGATCAAGGGTCATAACTCGGGCAGGAAATATCGGATATTGCTGAAAATCAACAGGCTTCTTCCTATCATGACCTTACACACTGTGTATAAATTTAAAGTCAATCGGATATTAACTTTAGCCTCTAGAGTGTTCACAAGATTTTTCAAAGTGATCAAGGGTCATAACTCTGGTAGTAATAATCGGATATCACCGAAAAACAATAGGCTTCTTCGTCTCATGCCCTTAAACACTGTGTATAAATTTAAAGTCAATCGGATATTAACTTTAGCCTCTAAAGCGTTCAAAGGATTTTTCAAAGTGATCAAGGGTCATAACTCTGGTAGTAATTATCAGATATCACCGAAAATCAATAGGCTTCTTCGTCTCATGACCTTAAACACTGTGTATAAATTAAGTCAATCGGATATTAACTATATAGCCTCTAGAGCGTTCACAAGATTTTTCAAAGTGATCAAGGGTCATAACTCTGGCAGTAATTATCAGATATCACCGAAAATCAATAGGCTTCTTCAACTCATGACCTTAAACACTGTGTATAAATTTAAAGTCAATCGGATATTAACTATGGCCTCTAGAGCGTTCACAAGATTTTTCAAAGTGATCAAGGGTCATAACTCTGGTAGTAATTATCGGCTTCTTCGTCCCACGACCTTAAACACCGTGTATAAATTTCAAGTCAATCGGAGATTAACTTTAGCCTATAGAGCGTTCACAAGAAATTGTGGACGATGGACGGACGGACGGACGGACCGACAGACGGACGGACGGGGGCGACGGCAATATACGACCACAATTCCATGTGGGCGTATAAAAAGTGAGATGTTAACGATGTGGACAACTATAGAGGAATAACGCTACTCAGTTGTTTAGGTAAACTATTTACAAGTATTTTAAATAAAAGATTGATCAAATATGACGCACAGTATTCATTCATTACGGACGCACAATTCGGCTTTAGAAAAAATATGTCAACTACTGATGCGATTTTTTCGCTACATTATTTAATTAGAAAATATCTTAATAAAAAAAAAGACTTTACTGCTGCTTCGTGGATTATAGGAAAGCTTTTGACTTTGTAAATAGACACAATTTATGGTACAAATTATTAAAACAGGGCTTTAAAGGGCGTATGTTTTAAGTTTAGCATAATCAAGTCACTTTATGACAATGGCAGGTGCTGTGTCAAAAACGATAATCTACTCTCAACAATGTTTATATGTTTAAATGGATTATTTCAAGGCGAGGTTTTATCTCCGATATTATTTTCCCTGTACGTGAACGATTGTGAAGATCAATTTCTAACAGATAATTGTCCATCTATTAATTTACAAATGATCAATTTATCTTTATTAATGAATGCAGATGATATGGTTTTATTTGCAGAAACCCCTGAATGTTTACAAAAATTATTATACTCACTTGAAAGTTATACCGATTCGTGGGACTTAACTGTAAACATCGAAAAAACTAAAATAATGATTTTCAGAAACGGTGGTTAAATAAGAGAAAACGAAATTTGGTTCTATAAAAATAATGTTTTAGAAACTGTTAATGAATTTAACTACTTAGGTGTACTTTTAAATTATAATGGTAACTTCAATAACACCCAAAAACGCTTAGCGGACCAAGGGCGTAAAGCTCTTTTTAGCTTATCAAATACTTGTAACAAAAACCACTTTAACATGGAAACAAAATTATCAATCTTTGATACATACGTCAAAAGTATTTTAAATTACGGTGCCGAGATTTGGGGCACACATCCGGCTAGCGATATTGAAAAATTGAATTTATTTTTTTGCAAAAAACTACTTGGCGTCCAAAAAACAATTGTAGTAGTATGATTTATAATGAACTCGGTAGATACCCTTTGATTTTAGATAGAAAATGTAGGATTTTTAAAGGGACAATAACATTCTTGCTGGGTAGCTCCAGAAAATAAATAATACCCTTATTCTAAGTACTAGATGTTTAAGTGTCCTACCTGTTGTGTAAATTATCCATTACAACCTATTTTACTTGTTCAGAGGGTTCGAAAATATTTTAAAATCCAAGTCACATTTGAAAAGGTTTACGTTAGACTTTTCAAATCAGTTGGTTGAATTTTTCCAATTTTTTAAAATAGGTGTGTTAAGATGAAATTTATGTCATAATTTAATCGGAATATTCTAAAATAATAACGATTGACCAGAATGAAGATTGGGACATATTATTCAGTTACAACAAGAGTGTTATTGGGGCTTTAAATATTGGATTGGTCTATGTAATACTGATAATGTTTTCTTAACTCATGTTATGAAGATATGATTTTAAATAATGACAGTTGGATTAAATTTGTTAAAACTGAATTAGATAGAATCGGTCTTGGATGTATATTGCTTTTAAAAGAAGTTAACAATGGTACGTTCCAAATTATAAAAAATAGGTTATATGATATCTTTGCCCAAGAAAACATGGAAAAAATAAAATCGTCCGCCAAAGGTATAATTTATCAAGATTTAACTGTTAACTTTATGCTGCATTTTCCTTAAAACTATAAGCAAATTCCGAATTTCCGCGCATAATTTAAATATAGAAGTAGGCCGATACAATAAAATAGAACGTAGTGAAAGAAAGTGCACACTTTGTAACCTAAATGAAATAGAAGACGAATTTCATTTTATTATAAGCTGCCCTTGCTATAATGAATCGCGTCACCAATTTATCAAACCATACTTTTTACGAAATCCTAACATGTTTAAACTAATTCAATTATTAAGTACAACTTCTACATCCGAAATACGGAACCTTGGCAAATTTCTCATTTCTGCAGATAAGAAAAGAACCACTCTATTAAATAATAATTAAACTGACCTAACTAAAATGTACCACCCTCCCCCGCTCCCCTTTGATTCAACTATTTATTTATTTTATCTTTTGTTGTTTTATTTTGTGGTAATGATCTAGCTTATTTCCCCCTTAAAGTCATTTTAGAAGTTCTGAAGATTTTACGAAGCGTATTATAATAATTACTGCATTTTCCCAGTCATGTTAAATTTAGGCTAGCAATTTAATACAATTTATTTACACCCCATCCCCAAACTATATGTCTGTTTGTATTTAATGGGCATGCGTATATTGTGTTTGTGTGTATGTAATTATAATGTTTGTATTTACTTGCCGTGTATATACTGTGTTTGTGTATATATGTTATCCGATGAGTCAGTAGAATTAGCATATTTTTAGTTTTTTCAGAAATGAAACATTTATAATATACAATACACTAAAATCTCATTTTAATAATTTTATGATAATTACTTAAAAGTAATCATTAGAATGCTAACGTTTAGTGTAAAAAAAAACATTAAATATCATGGAGCAGAGCCTGTAGTTTCCATTGCAAGACAGCGATTTTTCTGGTCTAAAATGGAGGAAGATATAGAATTTACATTTTGAAAAAAATGTACTTTATCAAGGATAAAGCACCAAGTTTACCAACAAGAGCACCAATGGTACCAGTCATCTCGAAAGCACCAATGGATCTTGTCTCCATTGACTTTGTCCATCAGGAGAAGAGTATTGGTAGATTTGAATACATTCTGGTGGTGGTAGACCACTTCACTAGATTTGCCCAAGCTTACCCTACTAAAAATAAGAAAGCAAAAACCGCAGCAGAAAAGATATTTAACGACTACATTATGAGGTTTGGATTTCCCAGACGGTTACATCACGTCCAAGGAGGAGAATTTGAGAACAAGCTGTTTTACAATCTGTAAAAGTATGCTGGAATAATGCGTTGCAGATCGACCAGTTATAATCCCGCAGGAAACGGTAAGGTTGAGCGCTTCAACCGAAGCAAAAGCAAGATGGCATGAGCATATCAACAAAGTCGTTCATGTTTACAACTGTTCACAGCATGACTTGACTGGTTATTCCCCATTTTGCTTGATGTTTGGTCGGCAACCCAGATTAGCTAATGTTAATGGATTAAACATTAACAATTGGACCTATAGGCCTAACACTGTAAAAGATAGGTTGCCAGGCAACGAAACATACGCCCACAGCAGCTAAATCGTCCGGGCAGTCAACAAGGGTTGTCGCATATTTTTACTTTTTTCGGTAATGAAACATTTGTAATACACTAAAAACTGATTAAGAGTAACAACTCATTATGTAATTATCAGAAAATCATTAGAATTTGATTGCTTTTTATAAAGTTTTCCCCCACGCTAACAATTAGTATATACACATGGAACATTTAATATCATGGATTTAGCTGTTCAGTTATCTAAATTCATTGAAAATCAAAATACTTGTTCGTTTCAACACCTTAAACTCTATGTATCAATCTGAAAGTCAATCGGATATTAACTTTGGCCTCTGGAGCGTCCACAAGATATTTTGACCGACGGGGGCGACGACAATATACGACCACATTTCAATGTGGGCGCATAAAATGAATTGTTCTAAACCCAACATGTATTACTTAAACTTAGACAGTGGGCTTCAAAGTGTAGTATTCTGATAAACGGTGATGTTAGCCAATCATTCGGAAATACATATTCGTAAATGTGAGGATACCATTTAATTAAAGGGAGAAGTATGTGGGATATTGTGAGCTGGTCGATGTTTTATTTTAGTATATAAATATTTCTGTGATTATCAGAATGTTAAAATTGTCAGAACATTAAATTTTCTTAAAATTTCACTTCACTTTAAATAATATGTTACTTTTTCTTTAATTGGGATTCAAAGTTGTTAAAGGGGATCAACTACACTAAATACACTTCCAACATGTTCTTAATATGTTAAGAATTCTGATTGACTGTGTATTTTGTAAAATGGTATCTGTTGGTCGAGTCATTACATGTGCTTCTTGGCTGCCATGATAAATTTCAATAAAGTTGAAAACTTAAAATTATAAAATATACATTTCAATTATCTTTTCCCCAGGTAATATTCAATTATCATGCTAAAACTTATCTATTATTGTTTATAAGATGTCAGAGATTGAAATGAGCATATTTGCAGGGACGAATTACTAATTATCTGAATTTATTTGCCCAGCAGAATCTTGTCACTCTAATCCCAGAAATCTGCCTACCCCTATTGCTATTACACATGGCCATTCGCTCATGGTTTTCACCGGAAGTAGGTTTCGTTTGTAAATCAGTATTTACCTTTGTTTATGAGAAAAACCATAAGTAATTTCTATTTCATATTGTTATTAACATGCATAAAACTTCCTTTTCAGTATGTTTACAATTGTGAAACTCTTTGATTCTTTGTACACATGAGTTAAGACTGTAATGGTATTGATATTGTATTGTTTTATTTATTCCCTCATTCATTAATTTGGAAAACCTTTATTATCAATCAGTGGTATTGCATGTTGAATTCGCCACTGTCAGACTTTGTTATTTGCTTTGGTGTCATGTAGCCCTATTCATCCAGTTTATTTGTAAAACAGAAATAAAAATGTCTGGAATTGTCAATTCAAATTCAAGTGAAAATGTTTAAATCAATGTTTTGTTCAAGTTCAAAATCTAATCTTAATTAAAATATTTAAAAAAAAAATCATTACGACAGAAGAGTAAATCATCTACCTACGCTGGGGGATTGGGATGGCCTAGTGGTCTATAGAGTGCCGCGCTTCAACCTCTAGCTGGCCGGTCACCTCTGGCTTGCGGCTGTGGTTTCGAGTCCTGGTATGAGTGTATGTGGCATGGAGATGGGGGCGCCTTCTCAACCCCGTGGGTTTCCTCCGGGCACTTCGGTTTCCACCCACTGCTAAAGACCCCTATGTGCAAGCCAATTATTGAAATAAAATTAAACCAGTCGGTAAGACAAAACCAGTAGACTCGGGTATCCACTTTTATTGGAAAAGATTTCAGCGAATCGAACTACAATCCAACAAAAATCTCATGCTAGCCTCGACATTCAGAGTTGATTATGGTTTGAATAAGTTAATTAATGTCTAATTAATAGTTTTTATGACATTTCAGGCCTAAAGAAAGACCTACAATAGGCAGATTTTAATGAGTTTATCGTAAGCACTAAGCAAGAATATCCCTGTGTCACGGTTATAATTAAGGTAATGGTTGTTCCTTTTAATATGTATGGCCCTAATTAGTTTGCAGGTTTTTTCTATTGGTAGATGGGCTGCCCGAGTTTTATATACTGAGCGCCATAGAAAACGCATTTTCGTATAACAAAATGATACTGTAAACATATCTTATTTATTTTGCTTCTTATTGTGAACAATATTCAAATGGGAACACATCAGTGACAACACATTTGTACACTTATGGATTTTTAATATGTAATCAACGGTACAAAGTCAGAGGGGTCAAAATTAAAAGTACGACACAAATGGTTTATTGTCAGTAGCGTGTGTGGTCCGACTGGTCTTGGTCCGAGTGGTCATGGATTCATTTTGCCTCATACACGACCACATTTCAATATGGGCGTATAAAAATTGGTCTTATCCATGTTATATCTGAAATATTGAACCTGGTTATTGTGCATTTTAAATCAGTAGCTATCAAGTAAGACTAAAAGAAAAAAAAAGAGTAAAACATATCTATATATATGCCTTTTCTCAAGAGCTGGATTTACAGTATGTTTATTTTTGAACAATTGTCCGCGGCACACATGTGCCTATTTTTGGGGACATTAATAAAATAAGAAAGAATGGAGATATGGAAGTGAAATTATGGGAATACGTCAAAAAGTTTGTGAAACTTTAAAATTACATATTTCCAATCGCCCTACATAATTATTTTGGTTGTCATAGCAACCAAAACGAAAAAAACGACACATACGCCCACAGTAGCTAAACCATCCGGGCAGTCAACAAGAGTTGTTGCATATTAAGTAATTATAAGAAAATTATTAGAATTTGTTTGGTTTTATCAAGTTCTGCCCCATGCTAACATTTAGTTAGTATAAGAAACATTTAATATTATGGATTTATCTGTTCAATTATCGATTTTCAAGAAATTCAAACTCAACCATCATTAATGTGTAACGGGGATGTAGTTGAACGTTTTTTTTAATTTGGAATAAACTTGTGACCTCCTTAGGGTCCACAAGGTAAAAAAAACCCTGTAGGGGTCATAATTCAGGAAGTTATGGTCCAGTGTGTCCGAATGTCGAAAGGAACCGGGATCTTTGGGTTATAAACTTACATTTCAAATTTCATCAAAATCGTGACCTCTACAGGGTCCACAACCTTGATATACCATATTTTTACACCATTCGCAAAAAATAGGTTGCCAGGCAAAGAAACATACGCCCACACAGCAGCCAAATCGTCCGGGCAGTCAACAAGAGTTGTCGCATATTTAAGAATTATCAGAAAATCATTAGAATTTGTTTGGTTTTTAAAATCAAACGTCTTTTTTTTTTTAAATCAGATAATAATAGTGACCTCCAGACAAAACATAACGCGAACGCTACAATATACATCCACATTCCTGCTTTGATTGATATGGTACTTTGTCAAGAAGGCTAGGCTTTTGGTTTGTTTAGCGTTGAGTGTCATGCCTCAACATCAATAGTTGCCATCCTTAGAGTATAAAGAATAAGTATACCAAGATAATCTATTCAAAATTGTGCCTTCCTAACGCTAAAGGTAAAAAGGGGGTGTGGCCCTGCCCCTGGGGGTCGGGACATTCATCAAAATCAATAGTGGACGCCCTCAGGCTATAAGGAATACACAAGCCAAGTACCAAGATGCTTCATTCAGAATTGCGGCCTGTAAACGACAAACACAAAAATTGGGCGTGTCTTGCCTGTGGGAGTCGAGACACGCAGTTGACGTCCTTAGGCTATAAGGAATACATATCCCAAGTTTAAAGACGATCCATTAAGAATCGTGGCCTGTAGACAACACACACAGACACGAAGTAAAAATGGGCATGGCTCTGCCCCTGGGGGTTAAGAAATCACCCAAAAAATACGGGTCATATTTAGGGTATAAGGAATAGGTTTGTAAAGTTTTAAAAGGACCTGTTAAGAATTGCATCCTGTAGGCGAACACAAGACACAAAAGCAATGGGCGTGGCTCTGTCCCAGGGGGTCCGGCATGCACCAAAAATAATAGTGGTCAGCCTTAAGGAATAAGTATAAACTAGACCTGCATGCAGGAATGACGGGTTTCACTGGTGCCACGTTAACTTTAAACTTATGTCACTTTCGCTCCCATGTTGCCCTTGAACCAATGCCACCGATAAAAAGACTTCCACATAAACATTGCGCACATCAAATAAAAGGGAAACAGAATCAACAAAAATCCAGCAATATCAATTCATTTTATACATTTGTAACATGTAAGTGATCCTGACCATATCACAGTACTTCCAGCGATAATGAAAATATTAATTTAGTTTCTTAAAATCAGAAATAATAATCACATGGTGAAAAATTTATGTAAATCGAATAAGACTTTTATAGACCCCAAACCTTGAAAAGTGACTTGTAGGAAATCGTCTATTTTTCTGCAACCATACAAGTGAGAAACCACTTTGTGGTATCTGAATGATCGCATGCCAACTAAATATCATAATTTTAAATATATTACAAATCAGACTCATTTGAAAAAAAAATATCTGTTTTGAAGGCTAAAAATACAGTTTTTGACAAAATATAATTACTTCCGGTGATACTGAAAATGTTAAATTAGTTCTATGAAATCATAAATGACATAAGATATCATATGGTGAAAATTTTATGAAAATCTAATAATAACTGACACTTTTATAGACCAAAATCCTTGAAAAGTGACTTGTGGAAAATCGCCCATTTCTCTACAACCGTGCAAGTTAGAAACTGTTTTGTGATATATGTATGATCGTATGGGTTCATTCTATTTGATGAATAGACTCAAATATCATAATTTGAAACAAATAACAAGAACGACCCATTTGAATAAAATATTGTTTTTTAATGCTAAAAATTAAGTTTTTAGCAAATGACGTCATTTCCGGTGGCAGTGTATGAGGTAGAATGGTTTGACCTTGTCCACTATGACATTAGGCATCCAATGGTGAAAGAAAATTGAAAATCACATAATAATTGACTCTTTTACAGCCAAAATAACGTGAAAAGTGACTCATGCAAAATCGACTTTTTCTCGGCAACTGCGCATATTACAAATTAATTTTCACATACATTCTCTTCGTATGGGTTATTGCTACGAGATTATGAATGTTACGAAGATATATTTTTTTATATGAAAACGCTGGATGGGTTATAAATAGCTTATTTTGACACCTTTTTTCACCCTTTAATCCAAATTGCCCGAAAACGAAATCGAAATTAAAAAAACTGAGCCCGATGTTTTGTGCGCCTTTATATGGCACATCTTTTCAGTCATATTAGATTTGAAAAAAATAATTTTTGCTTTCAAAAAGTGGTACCGAACTGTTAAAATTGTAGTTTTTGCTAAATTTACGTCACTTACGGTGCCGATGGGAAACTTTGCCGGTAACAAAAAAGATAGGTTGCCAGGCAACAAAACATACGCCCACAACAGCTAAGTCGTCCGGGCAGTCAACAAGGGTTGTCGCATATTGTTTCTTTTATCAGTAAGGAGAACATTTACAACACATGATAATCTTATTACGACTAATAGCCCATTAAATAATTATCAGAAATGATTAGAATAGTTTTTGATGGTTTGTCTCAAGGCCTTTGTCCACAAGATATTTCAAAGTGATCAAGTGTCAGAAATTATCAGATATCACTGAAAATCAAATAGGATTCTTCGTCTCATGACCCTAAACACTGTGTACAAATTTAAAGTCAATCGGATATTAACTTTAGCCTTTAGAGCATTCACAGGGTTTTTCAAAGTGATCAAGGGTCATAACTCTGGCAGTAATTATCGGATATCGCTGAAAATAAATAGGCTATTTTGTATCATGACCGTAAATAATGTGTATAAATTCAAAGTCAATCGGATATTAACTTTAGATTTTTAAAAGTGATCAAGGGTCATAACTCTGGCAGTAATTATCGGATATTGCTGAAAATCAATAGGCTTCTTTGTATCATGACTTTAAACACCGTGTATAAATTTAAATTCAATCGGATATTAACTTTAGCCTCTAGAGCGTTCACAAGATTTTTCAAAGTGATCAAGGGTCATAACTTGGGCAGGAATTCTCGGATATTGCTAAAAATCAACAGGCTTCTTCGTATCATGACCTTAAACACTGTGTATAAATCTAAAGTCAATCGGATATTAACTTTAGCCTCTAAAGCGTTCACAAGATTTTTCAAAGTGATCAAGGGTCATAACTCTGGCAGTAATTATCAGATATCACCAAAAATCAATACGCTTCTTCGTCTCATGACCTTAAACACTGTGTATAAATTTAAAGTCAATCGGATATTATCTAAAGCCTCAAGAGCGTTCACAAGATTTTTCAAAGTGATCAAGGGTCATAACTCTGGCAGTAATTATCGGATATTGCTGAAAATCAATAGGCTTCTTCGTCTCATGACCTTAAACACTGTGTATAAATTTAAAGTCAATCGGATATTAACTATAGCCTCTAGAGCGTTCACAAGATTTTTCAAAGTGATCAAGGGTCATAACTCTGGTAGTAATTATCGGATATCGCTGAAAATCAATAGGCTTCTTCGTCTCACGACCTTAAACACCGTGTATAAATTTAAAGTCAATCGGATATTAACTATAGCCTCTCGCAGTGTGAAACCCTAAAAAGTTTTAAAGACGATCGACTAAGAATTGTGGCCTGTAGGTGACACACAGACAAAAAGAAAATGGGCGTGGCTCAGCCCCTGGGGGTCGGGCATGCCCCAAAAACAATAGGGATCTTCCTTGGGGTCCAAGGAATAAGTATACCAAGTTTGAAGAAGATAGGTTGCCAGGCAACGAAACATACGCCCACAGCAGCTAAATCGTCCGGGCAGTAAACAAGGGTTGTCGCATATTTTTACTTTTTTTGGTAATGAAACATTTGTAATACACTAAAATCTGATTAAGAGTAACAACTCATTATGTAATTATCTGAAAATCATTAGAATTTGTTTGCTTTTTATAAAAGTTTTGCCCCACGCTAACAATTAGTATAGGAAAGATTTAATATCATGGATTTAGCAGTTCAGTTATCAAAATTCATTGAAAATCAAAATACTTGTTCGTTTCAACACCTTAAACTCTGTGTATCAATCTGAAGTCAATCGGATGATAAGTTTGGCCTCTATAGCATCACAAGGTTTTTTGAAGTGATCAAGGGAGACAACTCTGGAAGTAATTAATTGAAATCGCTCAAAATCAATAGGCTTCTTCGTCTCATGACCTTAAACAGCGTGTGTGTATTTAAAGTCAATCTGGTATTAACTTTGGCCTCTAGAGCGTCCACAGGATTTTTTGATGTGATCAATGGCCATAACTCTGGCAGTAATTAATCAAGGGCCACAACTCTGGCACTAATTATTAGAAATCGCTGAAAATCAATAGGCTTCTTCGTCTCATGACCTTAAACACCGTATATAAATTTAAAGTCAATCGGATATTAACTTTGGGCTCTAGAGTGTCCACAATATTTTTTTAAAGTGATCAAGGGCCATAACTCTGGCAGTAATTATCGGAAATCGCTGAAAATCGATAGGCTTCTTCGTCTCATGACCTTAAACACTGTGTATAAATTTAAAGCCAATCGGATATTAACTTTGGCCTCTAGAGCGTCCACAAGATTTTTTGAAGTGATCAAGGACCATAACTCTGGTAGTTATTATCGGAAATCGCTGAAAAACAATAGGCTTCTTCGTCTCATGACCTTAAACACTGTGTATAAATTTAAAGTCAATCGGATATTAACTTTGGCCTTTAGAGCGTCCACAAGATTTTTTGAAGTGATCAAGGGCCATAACTCTGGCACTAATTATCGGAAATCGCTGAAAATCAATAGGCTTCTTCGTCTCATGACCTTAAACACTGTGTATAAATTTAAAGCCAATCGGATATTAACTTTGGCCTCTAGAGCGTCCACAAGATTTTTTGAAGTGATCAAGGGCCATAAATCTGGTAGTTATTATCGGAAATCGCTGAAAAACAATAGGCTTCTTCGTCTCATGACCTTAAACACTGTGTATAAATTTAAAGTCAATCGGATATTAACTTTAGCCTATAGAGCGTCCACAAGCAATTGTGGACGCCGGACCGACGGACGGACGGACGGGCGGGGGCGACGACAATATACGACCACATTTCAATGTGGGCGTATAAAAAATCCATGAAGAATTGCGCCCTGTAGGCAACCCACAGACACACACACACACACACACATACACACACACACACAGACAGGGGCGACCACATAATACGTTCACATTATGAATGTGGACGTATAAAAAGGGTGATTTTTCGTACAATCAGGGGACATAATTCAGGAAGTAATGACCCGATGGGCACAAATATCGAAAGGAACCAAGATCTTTTGGTTATAAACATACATGTCAAGTTTCATCAAAATCGATTCAAAATTGTGACCTCTATAGGGTCCACAACGTTGATATAACATATTTTCACACTTTTCGTGTACAAACGGCGGCCATTTTGTCCGTCAATTCTAGTCCGATTTTCACGTAATTCAAACTCTCTTCATTACCATATAACGGTGATATAGTCAAACGTTTTTTAAAATCGGATAATAATTTTGACCTCCAGAGGGACCAAAGGCTAACAAAAGCGATTTTTCGGACAATCCGGGGACATAATTCAGGAAGTTATGATCCAATGGGCGTAAATATCGAAAGGAACCAAGATCTTTGGGTTATAAACATACATGTCAAGTTTCATCAAAATTGGTTCAAAATTGTGACCTCTATAAGGCCCACAACCTTGATATAACATATTTTCACACTATTTGCGTACAAACGGCGGCCATTTTGTCCGTCAATTTTGGTCCGATTTTCACGAAATGCGAACTCAACCTTCATAACTATGGAACGGTGATATAATCAAACGGTTTTTTAAATCGGATAACAATTTTGACATCCAGAGGGACCAGAAGCTAAAAAGGGCAATTTTTCGGACAATCAGGGGCCATAATTCAGGAAGTTACGATCCGATTGGCGCAAATATCGAAAGGAACCAAGATCTTTGGGTTATAAACATGCATTTCAAGTTTCATCCAAATCGGTCCGATACATGCCAATATCGAAAGGAACCGAAATCTTTGGGTGATAAACCTATATTTTAAGTTTCATTGAAATCGTATAAAAATTGTGACCTGTAGACTGTTCACAAACAATTGTGGACGGACGGACGGACGTCCGAACAGGGGCGACGACAATATACGTCCACATGAAAATGTTAGCGTATAAAAATTGGCGGCCATTTTGTTCAGCAATTTTGGTCAGATGTTCATGAAATACGACCCGAACATTCATTACAGTGTAACGGTGATATTATCAAATGTTTTATAAAATTAGATAACAATTGTGACCTCCAGACGGACCACGAGATAATAAAGGCGATTCTTCGTACAATCAGAGGCCATAATGCAGGCGGTTACAAACCGATATGCGCAAATATCGAAAGGAACCAAGATCTTTGGGTTATAAACATGTATTTCAAGTTTCATCAAAATTGAATTAAAATTGTGAGCTCTATAGGTTCCACAACCTTGATATACCATATTTTTACACTATTTGCGCAACCTAGATTAACCTGTTATGGTGATATAATCAACCGTTTTTTTAAAATCAGGTAATAATTGTGACCTCCAGAGGAACCAATAAGCTAAAAAAGGCTATTTTTCGTACGATCAAGGGCCATAATTCAGGAAGTTACGATCCAATGTGCCTGAATACCGATAGGAACCAAGATCTTTGGTTTATAAAGATATGGATCATAATTGTAACCTCTATAGGGTCCACAACCTTTATATAACATATTTTCACACTATTCGCATACAGACGGCGGCCATTTTGTCTGTCAATTTTGGTCCGATTTTCAAGAAATTCAAACTCAACCTTCATTAAATCGGATAATAATTTTGACCTCCAGAGGGACTACAAGCTAAAAAGGGCGATTTTTCAGACAATCAGGGGCCATAATTCAGGAAGTTACGATCCGATGGACGCAAATATCGAAATGGTAAGGAACCAAGATCTTTGGGTTATAAACATACATTTCAAGTTTCTTCAAAATCGGATCATAACTGGAGCCTCTATAGGGTCCACAACCTCTATATAACATATTTTCACACTATTCACGTACAAATGGCGTTCATTTTGTCTGCCAATTTTGGTCCGATTTTTACGAAATTCGAACTCAACTTTCATTACCATGTAACAGTGATATAATCAAACGTTTTTTTTTTTAAATCGGATAATAATTTTGACCTCAACAACCCAAGATCTTTGGGTTATATACATACATGTAAATTTTCATCCAAAACAGTTCAATTACAGTCCATGTAATATAAAATATAAATGAACGGTGGGAGACGACGACAACTCTCATGCATTCAATAATATTTATAAAACTGAATATATCTCCGGCAATTCAAAACTTAGAACTTATGGCACTGTAAAACCTACTATAGACTATCCAGCTAATTATTTGTTTTATGTGCACCATAAAAACTTCAAGTCGGCTATGACTGCACTACGTTTGAGTTCCCATAAACTAGAAATAGAGAGAGGCCAGTACAAGAACGTCGCCTCTGATTTGAGACTATGTTCTCTCTGTTCCCTCTTAAAAACAGAGACTGAATTTCACTTTTTGATTGGATGTTCACACTATGAATCTCTCAGGCTAAATATTCTTTCTGCTACTTTCAGTGACAAAAATGTGTCAATAACGTTTGAAAATCTATTTGACCTCCCCCTTCAGTCTCTGTTAGTGTATGTCACTATGTATATAAAGCATTTCAACGTAGAAATCAAACCTCGACCTGACAAGACAAACTTCACAATTTATTTACATTTTTTAACATCTATATGTCTTGAAATAATGACTCTGATATATATTTTCACTTTGATCACGAACCTCGATTTCATTTTCACACTCTTATAAATGTATAACATAACGCTAACACTACAATATACGTCCACATTCCTGCTTTGATTGATATGGTACTTTGCCAAGAAGGCTAGGCGTTTGGTTTATTTAGCATTGAGGGTCGTGCCTTAACATCACGATAATCCATTCAGAATTATGGCTTTCAGACGCTAAAGGCAAAAAGTGGGCGTGGCTCTGCCCCTGGGGATCAGGACATTCACCAAAATAAATAGTCAGGCATGATTCTGTGGACCCCAAAAAATAACTGATTTTGACCGTAGGCCAAAATTTGCTGACGGAGACGACGATTGAGGCATGCCACAGGCGTGCCGAACCCCTAGGGGGGTTCGGGGGCATGCCCCCCCGAAAATTTTTTAAAAATTTAACCTCAAATCGAGCACTCTGAAGACATTTGGATGGTAAATGCTTTGATTAAAAATGAACCTGGTACAGCAAATTTTAACACAAAAATAAAAACAGATAAAGTAAATGCTGTAGGTGATGTCTTTTTCGCAAACAATGCAAAAGGCTTTTCCTGGCTGTCGCAACTTTCTGATTGATAACCCAACTGCCTTTCCATTCACCTCTTTCTCCATCCAGCTCCATTTCCATGGATTTTTAACATTATCAATTGTTTTGATGTCGTAAACATCGTCGCGTTGAACAATACTTTTACCGGTCGCCATTTTTATTTCAGTACAGAATGCCGGTATGTGCGTTCTCCTTTCACTTTTTACTCGGGATAGTTCGTACCACAGTATTAATAATGATCGTTTAAATTAAAAAAATTTTTATTTCAATTAGCTAAAATAGATTAATATTTTTTTTGCATCATTGATGCCTAAAAAATATTATTAGAGCCACAGAAAATGACAATATATAAATAATAATAGAAACTGAGCCGAAAGAAATGAGCGCAGGTAGGAAAAGTTGTGAATCAACCAACGTTTTATCACAGGTGAAGCAAAACGACCGATTAAGATGGCTGCCAAATGTTTTTCTCAAGTCTCGATTACCATGCATTTAATTTTCTGAATTGACACGGCAATTGAAACATACACTGGTTAATCTTGTGTAAATAGACTACAGTAGCCAGACCACAGACCGTGTTTACACCGTTGTTGATGAAAAGACTTGATAACAAAACTACCAGTCTTGTCTTTACTTCAACACACGGGTTTTTTTTTTATCATCACGATACGGACATAATATAAAAATAATGATCATCAGACAAAGTCAAAACACTCTCCCATACCCTACCCTACCCCCTAAAATTTTTATTGCAAATTTAGATGATTTACGAAAACGACCCATGGCCGATAAAAATAGCGGAAATCCGTTAAATAACGGAAAAAAATCATGCCTGATAGTGGACGCCCTCTATAAGGAATACATATGCCAAGTACCAAGCTGATCCATTCAGAATTGCGGCCTGTAAACCACAAACACAAAAATTGGGCGTGGCTTGCCTCTGGGAGTCGGGACATGCAGTTGTCGTCCTTAGGCTATAAGGAATACATATCCCAGGTTTAAAGATGATCTATATAGAATCATGGCCTGTAGACAACACACACAGACACGAAGTAAAAATGGACATGGTTGATGGTTCTGCCCGTGGAGGATAGGAAATCACCAAAAACAATAGGGGTCATCCATAGGGTATAAAAATAGGTATGTAAAGTTTTAAAAGGATCTACTAAGAATTGCATCCTCTAGGCAAACAAAAGACACAAAAACATTGGGCGTGGCTCAGTCCCAGGGGGTCCGGCATGCACCAAAAACAATAGTGGTCAGCCTTAGGGTATAAGGAATAAAACAGTTTTCAAGACGATCCATTAAGAATTGTGGCCTGTTGGTGACACACAGACACACAAAAAGAAAAAGGGCGTGGCACTGTCCTTGGGGGTCGGGCATGAACCAAAAACAATAGGGATCTTCCTTAAGGTACCATGAATAAGTATGCAAAGTTTCAAGATGATACATTAAGAAATGCAGCCTGTAGATGACAAACAAATACAAGAAATGGGCGTTGCTGTCCCAGGGGGTCGGACATGCACCCAAAACAAAAGGGATCATCATTAGGGTATAAGGAATAAGTATTTTAAGTGTCAATACGTTCCATTAAGAATTTTGGCCTGTAGGCAATATACAAAAAGAAAATGGGCGTGGCTCAGCCCCTGGGGGTTGGGCATGCACCCAAAATGATAGGGATGTTCCTTATGGTACAAGGAATACGTATTCAAAATTTCAAGATGATACGTTAAGAAATGTGGCTTGTAGACGACAAACAAATAAATACAAGGAATGGGCGTGGCTCTGGCCCTGGGGTAGGCCATGCACCAAAAAAACAATACGGATCATATTAAGGTGTAAAGAGTAAGTATACAAAGTTTTAAGAAGTTCCAGTAAGAATTGCCGCCTGTAGGCAACACACGGGTAAACAAAAACAAAATGGGCGTGGCTCAGCCCCTGTGAGTTGGGCATGCACCCCAAACGATAGGGATCATCCTTAGGGTGTAAAGAGTAAATATACAAAGTTTGAAGAAAATTCAGTAAGAATTGCGCCCTGTAGGGGACACAAAGACACACGAAAAGAAAATGGGCGTGGCTCTGCCCCTTGAGGATGGGCATGCACCCCAAAGGATAGGGGTGTTCCTTTGGGTACAAAGAATATGAATGCAAAGTTACAAGGTTATAAGTTTAGAAATATGGCCTGTAGACGACAAACAAACAAATACTAGAAATGGGCGTGGCTCTGCCCCCCTGTGGGTCTGGCATGCACCAAAAACAATAGGGATCTTCCTTATGGTATAAGGAATAAGTGTACAAAGTTTGAAGAAAAATCCATGAAGAATTGCGCCCTGTAGGCGACTCACAGACACAAACACCCGTACAGGGGCGACGACGTAATACGTTCACATTATGAATGTGGACGTATAAATATATGTATATTGCTATTTATCCTATGTTCCTTATGTCATTCACTTTTACCATGAACCGTTATTTCATTTTATGTATATTGCTATTTATTTTATCATTTTTGTTCCTTATGTCATGTCGTGTATATGAATTGTATGCGGCCTGCAAAGGGTGTTATGATACAATAAAATCTTATCTTACGGTAGGTCTAAAGTAGCTGGAGACTAGTAGTCAGAGAAAATCTGAACTGGGATCTCAGCGATGCACTAGGGGTACAGGAAGTAGATAGATAAAATGAAGTAGTAATCCTTATAACCAGTGAAGACAGACGAGCACCTTGTTGTTGGTAGATTAGTTTATTTTAAAACGTTTCGGACTAAGGTGTCCTTCATCAGTTAAATGAAAGATAGGTTGCCAGACAACAAAACATACGCCCACAGCAGCTAAATCGTCCGGGCAGTCAACAAGGGTTGTCGCATATTTTTCCTTTTTTTGGTAATGAAACATTTGTAATACACTAAAATCTGATTAAGAGTAACTCATTATGTAATTATCAGAAAATTATTAGAATTTGTTTTCTTTTTATAAAGTTTTGCCCCACGCTAACAATTAGTATAGGAAACATTTAATATGATGGATTTAGCTGTTCAGTTCAGGGTTGCGTGGTGGGCCGAGTATTGAGTTCAAAAAGGAGTAGTTTCGTAGCTGGTGCGGACCTGTAGGATCGTAGAGTGGGTATTAATGATGGGTGGTAGATCGTATGCGGGTTAAATATAAGGCTAGTTGGTCACCTCTATGAAAATAATTTCTGTAGTTTAGAGGGCCTCGAGAGAAAGGCTAGTTGGTCACCTCTATGAAAATAAATACAGTTTTTGCCAAAATGACATTATGTTCGGTGATACTAAAGATAGGTTGCCAGGCAACGAAACATACGCCCACAGCAGCTAAATCGTCCGGGCAGGCAACAAGGGTTGTCGCATATTTTTACTTTTTTCGGTAATGAAACATTTGTAATACACTAAAAACTGATTAAGAGTAACAACTCATTATGTAATTATCAGAAAATCATTAGAATTTGATTGCTTTTTATAAAGTTTTACCCCACGCTAACAATTAGTATATACATGAAACATTCAATATTATGGATTTAGCTGTTCAGTTATCAAAATTCATTGAAAATCAAAATACTTGTTCGTTTCAACACCTTAAACTCTGTGTATCAATCTGAAGTCAATCGGATGATAAGTTTGGCCTCTATAGTGTTATCAAGGGAGATAACTCTGGCAGTAATTACTTGAAATCACTGAAAATCAATAGGCTTGCAATTCGTCTCATGACCTTAAACACAGTGTGTAAATTTAAAGTCGATCGGATATTAACTTTTTTTGAAGTGATCAAGGGCCATAACTCTGGCAGTAATTATTGAAAATCACTGAAAATCGATAGACCTTTTATTCTCATGACTGTAAACACTATGTATAAATTTGAATACAATCGGATATTAACTTTGGCCTCTAGAGCATCGACAAGATTTTTTTAAGTGATCAAGGACCATAACTCTGGCACTAATTATCGGAAATCGCTTAAAATCAATAGGCTTCTTCGTCTCATGGCCTTAAACATTGTGTATAAATTTAAAGTCAATCGGGTATTAACTTTGGCCTCTAGAGCGTCCACAAGATTGTGGACGCCGGACGGACGGACGGACGGACGGTTGCGACGACAATATATAACCACATTTCAATGTGGGCGTATAAAAATGTTAAATTAAATTTATAACATCGTCTATCACATTAGTCATCATTTATGAAAATCGAATAATAATTGACACTTTTATGGGCCTAAAACCTTCAAAAGTGACTTGTCGAAAACCGTCTATTTCTCGGCAACCAAACAAGTTAGAAACAATATTATGATATCTATATGACCGTATGAGTTTTATCAATATGCAAATTTAAACGAAAAGTTAAAATTATTAATACATATCAAGAGACAATTTTTGGTTGAAAAAAAAATATTGATTTTAAAAGTTAAAAAAGCAGTTTTTGACAAAATTTGATATGACGCATACTTGCTTTTGGAATCAAATGCTTTTGCTTTTGTGAATATCCATTAATAATTGACCATTTTACAGGCAAAATTACGAAAACAGTCACTTATGCAAAACTGCTTATATTACACACTAATTTTCACATACATTCTCATCGTATAGCTACAAGTTTATAAAAGTTACGTAGAAATATTTTAAAATCTGAAAAGCCTGAATGGGTTGCAAATAGGTCAATTTTACACCTTTTTTCACCTCTTAATCCAATTTGCTCGAAAATGAAATTGAAATAAAAAAACTGGGTTCACACTTTTGTGCGCCTTTAAAGGGCACACTCTTTTAGTTATATCAGTTTTCAAAACAAAAATATTTTCTTTTGAAAATGGTACCAAACTGTCAAAAATTGTAGTTTTTGGTAAATTTACGCCACTTCCGTTGCCGACAGATAACAAAAAAAAAAGACATTTGAGACAACGGAGCATATGAACTTTGTTTTATACAAATCGAAAAATAAATAATTAATCTAGGGCTGAAAAACTGAATTAGCCAATGGCAGCCAAGGAAAATTACTTAAACAAAAAAAATTCACATTTGTGCTCAAGTCAGATGACTCTTTAATTCTGTGTAAAAGATCACCAAAAAATATTGATAAATAAAAAAATTTTGGGTAAAAATTTCAATTTTCTAAATTTAGCGACTATAATAGCTTTGAAGATTAGCCAAAATACAAAAGTAGCGTAACTATGTCCCCTGTCTCTCTGACTATGCCAAAATGTATCGAAAGTTAAAATCCAATGATTATTGTTAAAATTACTGCAATATTTTTCAAAACGATAGCTTCAGTGATTCCGTGCATTTCGCATTGATGCTGAACGTTCAAAACAGCTTTATCTTCTAAGTCACGCCCACTTTCAAAGTAAAAGCGAAGAAATTGTAACGATGCGACAAGCAGTTGCTGAGATCTACACAAAGTGTGAAACCCTAATCATCACTGTTACTATTTAGTCCTTAGACTAGAGAATATTTTTCTAGTTGCGCCTGGTATGTTCTAGTAAGCAGTCGCAAAATTTGGAGCTCAGAGAGAAATAAATGAAAAATACTGTTTGTATCGGTATCTTAAAGGCTTCCTGGTGTATAGATAGATGGTAAATAATCTTTGGAACACCAATAAAGTACTTTTGACGCGTAATTATAATCTGGATTACTATTTTCCAAGTTCAAAACGAATACAAGTAACAGGTACAGCTAACAACATCTCTCATCTGACATTTCATCTAGTGATCTGAATAAACTAAACTATGATGGAATCGCCAGTATCTAACAAAAAAAAGTTACCCTTCAGAACCATCACCCCCCACTGTTAGAGAATTATTTCATTCAGAGGGTATTGCAGAACAAGACGACAATTTTGAGGACCTGTTACACTTTCCTGAGGCAATCAAGGATATTGACAAAACTTTGTTAGCAGACACTGTTAGTACAATTGCCTTGAAAGTTGCAGACTCTTTCAGGCAGGCCCCTGTTCAAAATTTGTTACGAAATATGATAATAAGATAGTAAATGACAGCCTGGAAAAAATTGTGTCTCCAATGAAGGAAGAAGTGAATTGTTTAAAGATAGAGCTAGCTAGAGTTACAAACTGCCTGAACAATAAAATACAGATGAGAACAGATGAATTAGAACAGTATAGCAGAAAGAATTGTATCAGAATAAATGGAATCGAAGAGCAAAATAAAGAAGATGTTGAAAAGAAGTCACTGGATGTTTTGCAGATTGTATACCCTAATGTTGTTTCTAGTGATATAGAGAACTGCCATAGAGTTGGTAAACCAGAGATATTTAGTGACATGAAGCAACACAAGAACCTGCCTGAAAATGTCTACATCAATGAAGATTTGACAAAATATAGATCATATATCTATAGTCTTACAAGAAAGGCCTACAAATCTAAATCAATTAGTCAATGCTGGACCAGAGATGGTAAGGTATTTGTAAGACTTAATCCTGTCTCAGAAGACGAACTTGGCAAGGTCAAGAGAATTCTAACTCCCTTAGATATCCCTGTGTACGCCCCAAGCGAGGAGGATATAATAAAGTATTGCGGTGAATCCATGACGCCAGCTCCCGAATAACAAAACCCACCGAAAGATTCAAACCACATTATAATATTTGTTATGTAATTCTATTAATATTTATTACCTACCTTATCTACCATAGAGTTTACCTATGCTTAGGCAACGAAGAAAAATCATACATTTATTTAGCATACAGGTACGTAGTGTCTATATTATTTGAATCAACAAGCCAACAGTGAGGCTGATGTCCCCCCGCCGAAATCCCAAAATAAATAGATGACACATATTAATTAATCGCACATTTATTTTGTTCAAACGTATCGAGCAATCAAACAGTACACGAAGTGTCATCCAAAAGTGTTTTATAAAGAAAAATGCTAAAACCGTCGAGAAAAATGAAAATGTACCCTAGTTAGGGGGACCCTAAAGGCAGACAAAAGGGCCCCCACGCTTGACAAAAGGGCCCCTCTGGCCAAGGGAAAGGGCCCTCGTGTCCGAGTCAATCGTTTCTATACACTGTTACTGTCGAATCCATTACTGAATGAGAATGCAGTCATTGTATTGGCATAAAAATCATCAATCAAGATGAACCTAAATTATCTTGTACCAAAGTATCATCCAATCAAATTGCTTATCTCTGCCTACCCTAAGCAGAAAATGCTCATCTTCGAACTCCATCAAGGCATTGACCTAATAAGCATACACACCAATTTCGAACATTTTAACTCAATTAGAAGGAGAGTTATTGTGTTCCAAAGTCTCGGCAAATCAAATTGCTTATCGCTCTGCTTACCCTGAGCAGAAAATGCTCATTATCGATCTTAGTCAAGACATTACTGTAATGAAACTATACACCAAGTTTCATCACTCTCATTTAATTAGAACTGGATACCCTAAGCGGAAAATGCTCATCTTCGAACTCCATCAAGTCAGACAGACAGACAGACGGGCGAACCCATTTTAATACAAACAGACGACAAACAAACAAATACAAGAAATGGGCATGGCTCTGGCCCTGGTGGTTGGGCATGCCCCCAAAACAATAGGGATCATCCTTAGGGTATAAGGAATAAGTATGTAAAGTTTCAGATATTAAATGTAGTCAGTAGAATGTTCACATGAAATTATGGAAGATGGACGTTTGGGTGGATGCCGGATGGACAGACAAGACGACAATATACGACCAAATTTCCATGTGGGTATTTAATATCGCATTCACAAGGTTCTCGGCAAAAGGGCATAAGTCTGGTACAGAAAAAGTGGCTTCCTCGTCCTATGACCTAAATGCTTCACACCAACTTTGAAAAGAATCTGTCAAATAATGTTGACTATATTGCGGTCACATTGTTTTCAGAAGGGGGCTGAGGATAGCTCCAGAGTGGAAAGTCGCAGAAGGCAAAAAATCAATAAGATTCTTTCTCTTATGACCACAATGCTTCACATCAAATTTGAAATGTAGCCGTTATTGTGTTCACAAATCAAGGGTGACAAAACATAATATGCATATAAAAACTAAGCCTCTATCACAATATTTTCGGAAAAGTGTGAGAACTCTGTAACGAAATATCACTAGCCATGCCATAATTGACATGACAGCACATTTCAATCTGAATAAAAGAGAACAAATGTTTTTTCAAAATTAAAACTTACTCTCCAGATTCTTCTTGTTTTACTCCAAGCAATATTTCGTCTTTAAGAGAGTAATAATCATCTTTAACTTCTTGTTCAAAAGGTGAATCTTGAATAGTCAATCGTTTTTCTTTTGCATCTTTTCTAGTTTGCTTTTTGTCATTATCTTTCTTTTCATCTTTCTCTTTGTCAGTTTTGGATTTTTTCTTCACTTCATTTTCTTCTATTTCACCCTGTTCATCATCTTTCCTACACTCTTCTCCACGGCCAGATTTGCGTCTAGTAATCTATTAAAAATTTGCCAATAAGGATATAACCATTTAACAATGAAACAAGCAGTTGCTAAGTACACATTTTCACATTCAATTTGACGTATAGTTTGTTTGAATGGGATAAGGCACAAATTGACTGAGGTGCTTCCATTTGAAGCCACCCAACTCGTAACGAAAAATCCACAACACATCCTCATCCCACAGCAACTAGACCATTTTTTGCTGAATATATCTTTCCATGAGTTTGCAAAGATGCCGATGCCGAAAAGGTTAGTAAAAATTTGATCCAATGATTTACGCCATTTGTTTGTTATTTTGTCGTTTAATATTTTTCTTATTTATGATTTCAAGGGTGCTGACCACAAAAATCATAGTAAATGCCCTCCTTTCGTCCACAACACATGCAGCACATTCACATGATAGTGTTATACTGAAGAACATTATAACTTTTGTAAGGAGATTAAGATTGTTGATTGGATTATCACTAAAGAAGCCGCCACAGCTGAACGTGTGTTCATTTAACACATGAATTAAAATAAGATTTGCATGTACGATACATCTATTACTATTTTGAGATACCGTAACATTATCAAGAGTCCCTCTAGAAATGTCAATTTCATATTCAAGAAATGCTTACTTTCAGTTTCGTGCATTTTGGCTTTGATGTAATTAATTCGAGAATTGTCGCATCTCGGCTCACTGGTCCCATGGTGATAAGAGAATTTTACCCGACTTCCATTAGCCCAGGTTAGATCCAAAAGAGGGTCTGAGAAGACATTTGGAGAAAAAAAATGATTTTCTAAGTCCAATATCTTGTGGAACTCTTGTGGTAAAAAGAAACCACAGACCCATAACACTATCAAAATTATTCTAAGTCGAAAACCTTGTGGAATGTGGTACCACACAGGCATATAGAGGGTTTGAGAGAAAAAATTTTGAAAAAAAAAATGGATTTTTTCTAAGTCCAATATCTTGTGGAACTCTTGTGGTAAAAAACACCACAGACCCAAAACACTCTATGAATATTATTCTAAGTCGAACAGCTTGTGGAATGTGGTACCACACAGGAATATAGGGGGTCTGAGAGGAAACTTTTGAAAAAAAAAATCAGTCCAATATCTTGTAGAACTACTGCGGTAAAAAACACCACAAACCAAAAACACTGTATCAAAATTATTATAAGTTGAGAATCTTGTGGAATGTGGTACCACACCGGCATATAGGGGGTCTGAGAAGATATTAATGATTTTTTTTTTGATTTTTTACTAAGTCTAATACCTTTGGATCTCAGAGGGTCTGAGATGAAATTTTTGAAAGGACACAACAGAATAAAATTTTGTTGAATATATTTTCCACACATTTTACAAGATAATAGGATAAGTTATTATTTTTCAAGCAAATTTTTCATGGTCCACTTTTCAAAACGCCCCCAAACCTTGCTATGTCTAGCTGGTAGACCCGGGACTGCAGCCCCTGTTATCTACTAATGAAATGCTGTAGCCTCTGTGGGCCCCTGTGATTAACGTGATGATTAATTAAGTAATGAGATGCGGCCCATTTACTTTACCAAAAAATTTAGTTACAGCAAAGAAATTTAAGGCTGCGGCCTCTACGAATATTAAAAGTCACAAATAATTATGCATCACACTAACTAAGGTATTTTGACGGTGCTGCAAGCGAGGCCATTAAAAATTGATTCATAAAGTATATTCAGCTATGTCCACCTATCCAATAAAGATGAGAGGAGTAAGGGGATTGATGGTGGGAGTTTCAAACCCATTGATAATGTGGCTGTATTGCATGACCCAACGAGCTAAACAGACTAGACTTCATTGTTAAGTGCGTATATGCAAATATTCAAACCAATGCGCATGATCCGGAACATTACCAGAGTATATTGCTGATCAGAAAGCAAACGTTTGTTCTGCCTTCAGCCATTACGCCGGAGTACAAAATACTCCATAAATTGAACAACAAACCCATACCGTTATACCAGAGTCAAAATTCTCCGGAATTTGAACAGCAAATTTAGACGATCTTGATTCCATGTAGATCACCATAATTGTATACACCAAAATTTATTCCGGTCCTTATAAAAATACGAACGCTCAAAGCCGAGTGGAAACTACTTTTACCTTACCGAAACAAAATTCAATCGTTTATATAATGGTTTATGACATAACCATTGTTCAATTTAGTAAGACCTCCCAATAGAAATGGCATCTATTATATTATCGAAAGGGATTCATCATTTAAGAGGGGGGGTCAAGGTGGCTAAGTGGATAAGGCGTCGGTTCGCTAGCCTGGAGGTCGGGTGTTCGATCCCTGCATTGGCCGACAAAGTTCATCTCGATTTTCCGGCGTGATTTCCCCTTGTCAGTGATGCAGAAGGAGGGCCTGACAAGGACAGATACCTAGTCGTTCGGATGGGACGTAAAACCGAGGTCCCGTATACACATTGGTGTGCACATAAAAGATCCCTTGGCAGTTGGAATTCGATATAAGAGTAGGCTGCCCGGGCAAAATTTCCCTCATAGCACACTGTATGACGTATGCCCATCTTCCATTAGCCCAGGTTAGGTGCAAAAGAGTAGGACGTTAAACCCTATTTCATTTTCACATTTAAGAACGTTTGCATCTAATAGTAATACTAGAACTAGCGACTGCCAGAATATGCCCACATTTTCGAGAGAGGGATAGAGAACAAACTAAAAAGAAAGTGATTTTTCCTACCATCAAGGGCCATAATTCATGGAAGTTACAATTCGATATGTGCAAATATCAAAAGGAACTAAGATCCATGGAAACATGCATTTCAAGCTTCATCAAAATCGGATTTAAATCGTGACCTCTACCGGGTACACAACCTTGATATTCCATATTTTAACACTATTCATGTACAAGCAGCGGCCTTTTAGCTCAGCAGTTTTGGTTTGATTTTCAGGATATTGAAACTCAACCTTACTTATGGTTCATGGTGATATAATCAAACGTTTTGTTTTTTTTAAAATCAGATAATAATTGTAACCTACAGAGGGACCACAAGCTAAAAAGACGATTTAAGTACAATCAGTGTTTAAAATTTAAGTCCGTCCGTTGGCCCGGCGCCAAAATTGTAACCTACAGAGGGACCACAAGCTAAAAAGACGATTTGGGTACAATCAGGGGCAGTGTTTAAAATTTAAGTCCGTCCGTTGGCCCAGCGCCAAAAATTAGCTGGATGAGCCGACATCTTTTTATTTTGAAGATGGTGGGTCGGCCCTGTGAGTCGACTGGTTTTGTTCATGGTTCTATCAGTACCAAATTCTCCTTTGAAAATAGTTATATTGCCCCTATTTATATCCAAAATATATTTTATCCAGATATTTAACAGTATTTCATTACCGGAAATGAAAATAAAATTGTCCACCTAACGAAATTATCGCTGTAAAAGTGAAGTCGCACTTGCAAATATCAGCACGCTCCCAAAATACTATTTCACCATTTTGATCAAGCGTGGAATAGATGAGTGTGTGTTCCGATGTAGGTCTGACTTACTGTCTTAATCCGATATTGATTAAACATGCATAATCCGGTATATTATATTCCTTCAATCAATGGAGTGAACCAAACACGTATGTTACGTCCATCTATTGTAGGCCTATTGTCATCAATCCAAGAATAAATATTCACGTGATATAAAATCCCTTGGCTGCCAGTTTCACTTCATTTATATACACAATATTTTTTCTGATAATTTTCGGAGAACATGAATGGTCAATTTAATCTTCAGATTTCTACATGAAGCAAAATTGATAATTCCACGTGCTACAAAGATGCCGTGTATAATTGTTTCATCTTATACACGACAATAATCTAGGGGGCACTAGTGTCGGTAACAATGAAGTTATAGCTGCCCGTTAGGCGTTAGATAGTTAGTTCTCCATTTTTTATGGGGATTTACGTCACAATTCTGCGGCCTGTAATGCCGTACGAGATGGTTTAAAACCAATAAATGTAAGAAATATGCCGTGGATAATTATATATTTATCTTCCTATCAAAGTTATTGTATTACAACTCATAATTATCCAGGTCAGTGTATTTTCTATAGAGCATGTGGTAATTACGTGTCAGCCACTGGAATGATTTTCTTACGACTAATTCATCTATGTCGATTATTTAACTAGCCAATAGGGAATATTTAATTAATAAATGCCTTACTGATAATGATATTTCATTTTTAGTCCAATATACATTTTTTTGTGTACCACATTCTGACAAAATGGTACAGACACGTGAATTCGCAATACCCTACAGTAAACAAACCCCCCATGAAATATGAATTTACTTTTCAAAGTTTTCGTGCGTTATCACATTAGGTATTGCCACACCTTATGGATGCAATGACAATGTAGCCAGTATTGTAAATTTATCAAGCCCTGCGTGTAGCGATGTGAATGTCATGACGTTATTCCCAAAGTTTCTTCATCAAAAACGCAGTCATCGACATCGTCGCTACATACTACCTAAACTCGGCACTATATCACTAGATTCAAATTGTACTGATCCTGCATCCACTGAATACAGGGTTGTATCAATTGTTCTTGACATCGCCCACCGTCGTCTGGACATTGCAACTGAGCCCGATGCGTCTAATACCACCAACAGTTCATTTCTAACATTGAAATTTGCTAATAAAGGCATAGATACTATTGGGTTAAGCCAAATATTACACAATAAGCAAGTCACAGAACATATCCCTCCTTACTCCAAAACTGTTACTGTTCCTAGGATTTCTTATACTTACACTAAACACAATTGCATTCAAAATATTTAATTACAGAAATGCATTATCTGACATTAATGCAAAAGACTTATATGATAACCCTCTACCGTATTCTTGCTCTACCAATCAGCTGGACATGCGATCACTGGTGATTTGAACATAGTCCAGAATAATAAGCTACGTGAAATTTTGTCCAAAGGACCAAATAACCGGGAACCGCAACCATCTTTGTGGGATCAAAATTTCAAACTTATTATGGATGCCGTAGAGGACTACGCTAGATCATGGGCCAAGAGGGACGATGTTATTTCTGATACTCTCTCTGATTGGACTAAGTCTATCAGTCGTTTACTTAAACGAAGAATATACATGCAACGTTTGTCAGTTGACACTAAGCCTAAGACTAAGCCGATTTTCAATGATGTTAGCATTGTTGATAATCTCAATGCCTTGCATGAGAAGTATGTCCAAAGTTTTTATATGAGATACCTTTACAGATTTGCCCTTGTTATATTGGATACCTAAACTCCATAAAAATCCCTACAAGCAACGTTTTATAGCAGGTTCATCCTGTTGTTCCACAAAACCACTTTCAAAAGTATTGACAACTATACTTACGCCTGTTAAAGAGGGTGTTCAAAAATACTGACAAAACTATACTCTCGTAGTGGTATAAATCAAATGTGGATATTAAAAAATTCCAAAGAATTACTTGATGGTTTGCAGTCTGGATCCCTTGCTTCAGTCTCATCTATTCAAACGTTTAGTTGTTAATTAAAAATCCACATATTTCGTTACGAATCACAGTGATTCCAACAACAAATTCACCACCATCAAAATTATTCTGATTTTTTTTTTAATTGATAACATCTTTGTTGAATTTGGAGGAGAAATATATCAGCAAGTGGTAGGTATCCCCATGGGCACTAACTGTGCACCTTTGCTTGCTGATTTGTTTCTCTATTCGTACGAAGCTGATTACATCCAAGCGCTCGTAAAAACAAATAAACGATTAGTCAGACATTTTAATTTCACTTATCGATATATCGATGACGTTTTATCACTTAATAATCCTAAATTTAGTGATTATGTTGAATTCATATATCCTGATGAGCTCGAAATTAAAAACTCCACTGGCAGTGACAATTACGCTTCCTCCTTGGATCTGCGTCTCGTTTTTGACGATTACCATGTTAAATTGTACGATAAACGTGATGATATCACCAGCTTAGGGGGTGTTTGTGTCTCAGCTAATCCGTTACGCGAGAGCTTGTTCCTTTTATTCTGCTTTTTAAAGTAGACCGAGGCATTTGTCATCTAAGCTTCAACTACAAGGATACGTGCACACTAAAATTATAAAAATCTTTAAAAAGTTTTATGGCATTTTGCATACCGATAGTTCATTAGCCAATCATGCTATTTTACTGACGTTTTGCCTAATAGTTTGGATGCAGCTTTGGCGGGTGTGTCCCACATCCCTGGTGCGTTGCCGACAGGGTATAAAGATAGGTTGCCAGGCAACGAAACATACGCCCACAGCAGCTAAATCGTCCGGGCAGTCAACAAGGGTTGTCGCATATTTTTACTTTTTTTTGTAATGAAACATTTGTAATACACTAAAATCTGATTAAGAGTAACAACTCATTATGTAATTATCAGAAAATCATTAGAATTTGTTTTCTTTTTATAAAGTTTTGCCCCACGCTAACAATTAGTATAGGAAACATTTAATATGATGGATTTAGCTGTTCAGTTATAAAAAGTCATTGAAAATCAAAATACTTGTTCATTTCAATACCTTAAACTCTGTGTATCAATCTGAAGTCAATCGCATATTAAGTTTGGCCTCTAGAGCATCCACAAGACTTTTGAAGTGATCAAGGACTACAACTCTGGCACTAATTATCAGAAATCGCGGAAAATCAATAGGCCTCTTCGTCTCATGACCTTAAAAACTGTGTATAAATTTAAAGTCCATCGGATATTAACTTTGGCCTCTAGAGCGTCCACAAGATTTCTTGAAGTGATCAAGGGCCATAACTCTGGCATTAATTATCGGAAATCTTCGTCTCACGAACTTAAACAATATGTATAAATCTAAAGTCAATCGGATATCAACTTTAGCCTCTAATGCGTTCACAAGAAATTGTGGACAATGGACGGACGGGGGCGACGGCAAAATACGTCCACATTTCCATGTGGGCGTATAAAAACAACTCAACAATGAGGCTGATGTCCCCCGCCGAAATCTCAAAATAAATAGATGACACATATCATGATCAATTAATCGCACATTTATTTTTTTTTTTTTGGTCATAAGTATCGAGCAATTCATTATAACAAAAGTCATCGTGCCCTAAAGCATCTCTGCTTGACGTAAGCAGACAATGTTCATCATCGAACTCCATCAAGGCATTCACCTAATAATAATAATATTAAGTCTCAATTTGTATAGCGCAAAAATACTTTATGGCAGCTTCTATTGCGCTTTGTTCAAGAATGAACAAAGCCATTCACTAATGAGAAGAATAAGCTTGGTTGAAAAGATGAGTTTTAAGCTGAGATTTAAAGCTTTCTACAGATTTGGCCAGCCTAACTGACAAGAGTAGTGAATTCCATTGAAATGGGGCAGTGTATGCGAATGAACGGCGGCCTATCTCAAGATTGACACCAGGGACCGTCAATAGATTTTTATTCGTTGATCATAAGTTTCTAGTAGGACCATGCGTAATGAGAAGTTCTTTTATGTATTCATGAGCTATGTCATGTACGGATTTGTGGGTTATGAGAAGGATTTTGAATTTTATTCGTTCATTAACTGGTAGCCAATGAAGACGCTTTAATATCGGAGATATGTGCTGGTGTTTTCTGGTGTTTGTTAAGAGGCGAGCAGCAGAATTCTCGACGTGTTGCGTTATGATAATCTATCTTAGAAGATATAAATGACTGAACGAGAACTTAGGCACTTTCTGGGGTCAGGTATTTTTTAATTTTACTTATTCTGTGTAGATGAAAAAAAGATGTGGAACAGATGGATTTAATGTGGGCAGAGAGAGATATATTTGAGTCCAAGATGGCGCCAATGTTTTTTGCTGTAGGAGTAGATGTGACATTTTCTTGTTGAAAAGTTAGGGTTGTTGAATCAATCTTCTTTAGTTGCTGTTTTGTGCCTATTATCAAAAATTCTGTTTTTTCAGGATTTAATTTTAACAAGTGGGTCGACATCCATCTATGGATTTCATCTAAACAGGCTTCTATGGAATGTTTTGAATCGAGCTGGTTTTTAGTTTCAAAACTTATATAGATCTGGGTATCGTCGGCATACAAATGGATTTTTAGTCCAAAGCGCACGGCAATATCTTTCAGCGGTTTCGTGAAGATTATAAATAGCACAGGTCCTAACACTGAGCATAGGACGGGGTTCTGATTTGGAACGGTGGATGTTAACAGTTTGCAATTCGCTTGGACAGATATGATCGAAACCATTCAAGAGCCACTCCGCGTACACCTATTTCTTCTTCAAGAGTTACGAGTAAGTCGTTCGTATCGAGAGTGTCAAAGGCGGCTGAAAAGTCGAGAAGGATTAGAAAAACGCATTGTTGTCGGTCTATAGATTGGAAAATATCACTTGTTATTTTAATCATTGCTGTTTCTGTGCTGTGGTAAGGTTTATATGCAGATTGAAATACGTTGTTGAGAGAATTACTCTCAATGTGGTCGAGTAGCTGGATTAGTACACATTTTTCAATGTTTTAGTAGTTTGTATTAGCTCAGCTACTTTTTTCGCTTCAGCTTTGTATATTTGCTTATGGACTGTGAGGCGAGATCTTTTCCACATTCTCTCTGCTCTCCGTCTTATTCTTCTCGCATCGCGAATAGCTTCATTAAACCAGGGGCATTCGGGTTTTACAACCATTTTTTGAGTGATTTCGGGTGCATGTTTATCAATTATATTTCTGATTTCAGAGTTATACAATCTGACAAGATCTGAGCAAGAAAAATGCGATATTTTTGATGAAAGGCGTTGACTTTGTTTAATATCTTCGGTAAACAATTGATCATCGATTGTTTTGTATTTTCTATATTTATTATAGTGGGCTTGTGCGATGGAATTGTAAAGAATGGCAGACTAAAATGAACAGCATGGTGGTCGCTAAGACAGGGGTCAGTTATGAATAGATTTTGAATGTTTTGTTTGCAAGTTCCAGTGAAAATCAGGTCAAGTGTATGACAATGACTACGTGTAGATTGGTTAACATGCTGGATTTATGCAAGCGATTCAGTAAATTCAATAAACCTTTGAGCTGTAGAATCTTCAGGGTCGTCGATGTGAAAATTGAAATCGCCACATACAATTAATTTACCGGTTTTTTAAAATTAAAGATTCGTAATATTTTCCAAAATCATTAATCATTGTTGATTATGTTTGCATAGAATTCCAACACCACCGCCACGATTTTTTCTAGGGACATGATACAGATTATAACCTAGTGATTTTAGTTCACTAGTAACGGGTCCAGATACTTTATTATTTAGCTAAGTTTCTGTAATCAGTGCGAGGTCGCACTTTTGATCATTTAAGTAGTCGGTTAGGGAAACACTTTTCTCTACGACTGAACGTATATTGATCAGGCAAATATTTAACTCTGATTTGGTTGGGGTTGTTTCTTTGTTTGGTGTAGTTTGTTCAGTGTGAACTGATCTGGATTCTGGAACTCTATTATTTATTTTTCTTCCAGCAGGTCTTCCTCTTTTAGTTTTTTTAAATGTGTAAATCCCAGGGTATTAATTAACCGAGGTTGAAGTTGTTCACTGTTGTTGTAAGAGAAAAGGTCTTGTGAGGAGTAAATCACAGCCATTGATATCGGTGAGTTCGGTGAGATGAAACTTATTAACTGATCATCAGAATACAATAGCCAACAATGATGTTGCACAAAACACACAAAATACATAAAACACATACACTGATGTAATTCCATATAGATCTTCAGGATGACAGTTGTCTGTATGGGAATTATATTCCAGTTCGGATAAGTAGATTTTATACACTTTGTAAAAACTTGAGAGAGCTCTGTTCTGCTGCTACCAAGAGCAAGGGAGATAACTCGGTGAACGCCAACGGCAAGTGTTAACATTCTAACACATTAGAATGAGAGTTTTTGTGTTCCAAAATCACCACCAATCAAATTCCATATCGCTCTGCTTATTATTGAAATTAGTCACGGTATTGATCAATTAGAATTTAAGTTATCGTGTCCCAAAGCATCGACCAAATTGCTTATATCTGTTTACCCTAAGCAGAAAATACTTACCTTCGAACTCCAACAAGGCATTGACCTAATAAACACCTACACCAAATTTGAAGATTGTAGCTCAAATAGAAAGCGTTATTGTGTTCCAAAAAGTGTGACGGACAGAGAGACAGACTGACAAACTCATTTTGATAGCCCTGCTTTCTTCGAAAGGCTGGGGACAATAAAATCAGTTATTCAACGGTTGAGTATTAAGTTTAAAGTTCGGGTAGCAGAAGTGTCTGTACAGTTTGTAATATGTGTTGATTGTTAATAATGTTCTAAATCGCATGGTAGCGTAGGTCTTTTTAGGGATAGTTTTGTGAGATTATCACTCAAATCAGTGATTCGTTATATTGTGATTTTGTATGTTATGATTTGTTACTCAGCTACATACAGTAGAGTACCAAATTTCAATAAAACATAGATGGGCAAAGAAGTTAGTTGTAAGCAGACTGCCCGACACTCAATATTTAATCGTACCAAAGTCCTTCTCTAAACTCTGAAAAGTAAGGTGGTGAAGAAACACACGCGGTAACACTATTTTTTTCCAATGTGAAAGACCTCTTACCCTCTTCTTTGATGAATCTTCAATACTTTCTTCTTTACACTTTTCATCCAATTTAATATCTTCTTTTCTGGACTGTACCTTCTCATCTTTAAAGTTGTAATAATCTTCATCCTTGTCACTTCGTGTACAGCGTTTCTCATCTTCTTCAAGGTTTCCTCTTTTATCTTGTTCTGCTCTTACTTCCTTAATGTCTTCCTTATTTAATCTCTCTTTTTCTCTCCTACTAATGGATCTTTTAGTAATCTCCGTGTCAGATTCATTTCTAAAAGAATCAGTATCAGATTCATCATGTAATTTGACAGTTTTAGATTTGTCTTTATTTGATTCATCAACCTGAAAAATTACAAGCAGTTTCCATGTAAAATATGCCCACATTTTAAAAGAGATGGGCACAGAACAAGCTAAAAAAGAGAGGTTTCCAGCCAAAGAAACGTGCCCACAGCAGCTTAATTGTCTGACTAGTCGACAAGGGTTGTTGCATATTTATTCTTTTGTAGGTCATTGGATGATTTTACAACACAATTTCATACAGATCAGATTATAATTTTGATCATTTGAGGATTCACATGGTTCTACAAACTAAAACAAAGGCCTTAACTCTTGAAGTAACTAAAGAAATAGTTGAAATTTTATTTTACTAATATAAACAAGCCAACAGTGAGACTGATGTCCCCCGCCAAAATCCCCAAATTTATACAGTGTTTATGGCCATGAGCTGGAGAAGCCTATCGATTTTCAGTAATTTCCAACGCTGTAGAAGCAAAAGTTTGACTTCAAATTGATACGTAGTGTTTATGGTCATGAGACGAAGAATCATATTGATTTTCAGCAATTTCAGGTAATTACTGCCAGAGTTACGATACAATATGTGTGAATATCGAAGGAACCAGATCTTTGGATTATAAAAGATATATTTCAAGTTTCGTCAAAATCAGATCAAAATTGTGACTTTCATTCCTCAACCCTGATATACCAGATGTTTACACTATTTGCATACGAGGGGCGTCCATTTTGCCAGTTTCGGTCCGGGTTTTCAGTAATTGCATACTCAACCTTGCACGAAAATCCCAAGCAAACAAAATCTTTGGGTTATAAGCCAAATGTTTTTTTTAATTGGATAATAATTGTTACCATAAGAAGGACCACAAGCTAAACCAGCGGCTGCCAGACAGGATACGCCAATATTTTGCAAGAGATGGATAGAGAACAAGCTAAAAACAGAAAGTTATGGTCTGAAATGCACAAATTTTAAACAGAACTGAGATTTTTGAAAAATAAGGAAATGTTTTAAGTTTCATCAAAATTGGATAAAAATAGGTTGCCAGGCAACGAAACATACGCCCACACAGCAGCCAAATCGTCCGGGCAGTCAACAAGAGTTATTAAGGAATTATCAGAAAATCATTAGAATTTGTTTGGTTTTTATAATCAAACGTTTTTTTAAATCTGATAATAATTGTCACCTCCAGAGGGACCACAAGCTAAAAAGGGTGATTTTTCGAAAAATCAGGGGACATAATTCAGGAAGTAATGACCCGATGGGCGCAAATATCGAAAGGAACCAAGATCTTTGGGTTATAAACATACATGTCAAGTTTCATCAAAGTCGATTCAAAATTGTGACCTCTATAGGGTCCACAACCGTGATATAACATATTTTCACACTATTCGTGTACAAACGGCGGCCATTTTGTCCGTCAATTCTAGTCCGATTTTCACGTAATTCAAACTCCCTCTTCATTACCATGTAACGGTGATATAGTCAAATGTTTTTTTTAAAATCGGATAATAATTTTGACCTCCAGAGGGACCACAATCTAAAAAGGGCGATTTTTTTGACAATCAGGGGCCATAATTCAGGAAGTTACGATCCGATGGGCGCAAATATCGAAAGGAACCAAGATCTTTGGGTTATAAACATACATGTCAAGTTTCATCAAAATTGGTTCAAAATTGTGACCTCTATAAGGTCCACAACCTTGATATAACATATTTTCACACTATTCGCGTACAAACGGCGGCCATTTTGTCTGTCAATTTTCACGAAATTCGAACTCAACCTTCATAACCATGGAGCGGTGATATAATCAAACGTTTTTTTTAAATCCGATAACAATTTTGACCTCCAGAGGGACCACAAGCTAAAAAGGGCAATTTTTCGGGCAATGGGGGGGCCATAATTCAGGAAGTTACGATCCGATGGGTGCAAATATCGAAAGGAACCAAGATCTTTGGGTTATAAACATACATGTCAAGTTTCATAATTCAGGAAGTTACGATCCGATGGGTGCAAATATCGAAAGGAACCAAGATCTTTGGGTTATAAACATACATGTCAAGTTTCATCAAAATTGGTTCAAAATTGTGACCTCTATAAGGTCCACAACCTTGATATATTTTCACACTATTCGCGTACAAACGGCGGCCATTTTGTCCGTCAAACCTTCATGACCATGGAGCGGTGATATAATCAAACGGTTTTTTAATAGTGCTCCTTCGGTTAGTCGGAAAACCGTAAACGGTTAGAATTGGACGGTTAAACGGTTCGAATTGAGCGGTACGGTTAATTGGATATGTCCCCATTAAATGGAGTTATCTCCCATTACAGACGTCTCGATGACGACAGAGCGCCATTTTGAAAATTGAACAATGTATGTCAACTTGAGATGCCCCGTTACCCCAGTATTATAACGTGTATGACCTGTCAATGAGCAGCTGTTTGTTTTACAGGAATTTAAAATTTAATTTTAAATATTATTGTTTAAAAATTACAGGAAGTTAGTTACTGAGGTCAGGCGCTTTCTTCTTTATAACTATTCCACTTTATTCCACGATGTATTTATCTTGAAATCAGAATATTTCGCCGAGCAGTCGAGAGGTATGTGTTGCTGTTGGACCGGTAGAAAACAACCCACGTCTTAAAATCTCGATAATCGGGGGAAGGCACGGCAAGAACAATTACAAAATAATCATCCTGTATTAATGCGACATCATTACTGTCAAAAATCTACCAATCTAATTTTAAGAAGCCGAAGAGAATTTGCGTCGGTCACGTGTTCGCTCAGTCAGTTAGTGCAGTTTTCATGCCGTGGCGTGTGATACGGTTCGACTGTTATGAGTTGAGTTACATTACATCTTGATCACACACAAGATGTAGAATATTCTAGTTGCCTGATTATAAGTCTTTAATAATTTCAATAACAATAAAATAGTTTTATCAACAAAGCACCGAGGGTGGAGATTGGAGTTGTGGAACTGGTGAAATAAACTCGATCACCAAATAGTACAACACTTCCGCCATGATAATCTCTGAATTCGATGATCGACATTTGTTTTCTTTTAGTACTTTCAAATACTTACAAAGAGGAAAAACACAGGATTTAACTTAGAGAGGAGCAAAGCTATAATATTTGTAGATACCGGTAAGCTTATTACTTGATATTGACAGACGTGTACAATTATGTATAGGAGCTTTTACGGGTTTCCATTTTGACGTCATTTTCGGTCATGCGCAGACCCTGGCCTTATTCGTAGACTGTAACCCATAGGCCAGTGTGTGTTTTTTTTGTGAAAATACCGCCGTACAGTGAGCTTGTTTTACATAAAATGGATCCGATCGCCATTTCTATATACATGTAAGGTTTACCGACCGATGCCAGATACCGATATTTACAAAAACTTCGATATAGAAAAGAAACGGCAAGTTTACCAGACCCGTAATGGCCTTTGCAATTTAGGAAAACATGTTAAGACTGGTCCGTGCTCATGGTGTGAACTAGAATTTGGTCTCAAATTCATTACGCATTTTACAACCAAACAAATTTTATCTATTAATTACAGGACTATTAACACAAAAGATTCTTTTTTAAAATCTGGTCTAGATCATATTTACATTCAGCTGCCGACTGTACAGTATTTGCACGGTTGATATATCGTCTGCTATAGCGCTGCAGCATGCTACACTCTTACACAAAACACGGTTACGTTGAGCATTGATGCTATCGACTTAAAATAATTCCAGCTAATGATACTATAAATAGTATGCAATATGCAAATAAGATTGTCTATGCGTGCTGTTAACCAATAGCTACTGTAATTTTCCCCGCGTTTAGACGGCTCTAACCAATGATAAAATAGTTGTTTGATGCACGGAGTAAAACGTCAGCCATTTTATTAAAAAAAAATCATCTTGATGGAATATGAATAACAGAAAGAATAAAACGATGATCAACTTGAATCTGTGAATATTTTTAAAACCTTTTTTTTCCAAGCACATAAATCATTTTGGCACAACTTTTGACACTCTGTGAAATTTTAATCCGGTCAGTTTATGTCGCAACCCAAGAATGAAGAACGATATATTTGCGTCCATTTTATCAGTTTCTAATTAAGTATTTGGTTCAGAGAACACATGTTGAATGCAAATATATTATTTGCTCTTTTTTTTAGATTTGCTACGGTCCTGCTTTAAAATATCGTCTTGAATCTTGAATAATTCCTTCGTGAAGCCACAGGTCACCACTCTATAACCCATTCTATTATTTACTCTTTTGCTCGATTTCGTGGCATTTTACAACCAAACAGATGTTATCTATTAATTGTTTGCAATAAAATTAACACAAAACATATAAATCGGCTTCATACATCGATGCATCTTTGTAATCTTTTGCGTACAGCGGTCAACTGCAGACCGCGTGCGAGCTTAGCATGATATCGTCTGCTACAACGCAGTATATCGTCAATAAAACGAAAAAAAAATAATTTAGACATATTTTGAAATCGGTCATTTATTACGAATGCTACACATATCTTACAACAAGGGTGGCATTCAAGAATACGTTTTATATTAAAAGATACAGACGGAAAACCCCGTTTTCCTTAGCATTTGCCATGTTAAGATACGGCAGTGAAAAGGCCAGGGTAAAAATAGACACCGGAAATACGTCACGCATAAAACCTATTAAAAACCACTTGCTTTTAAATCATCGACGGCGATGCGAGTGGTAATTTAATGTTGAAACTTGAAACCAAACGGTTAATTGTTAGTAACCGGTTAATACAGTTATTCGAATAACAAAAAGTCCTAACCGTAGGAGCATTATTTCTTAAATCCGATAACAATTTTGACCTCCAGAGGGACCACAAGCTAAAAAGGGCAATTTTTCGGACAATCAGGGGCCATAATTCAGGAAGTTATCATCCGATGGGCGCAAATATCGAAAGGAACCAAGACAGGGTTCTTAATCCATTTTGAAATGAACCGGCCAAGGGTAAGACTAACGGATAGTCGTATTTTCAACAACAGACATTTTGGTTTATGCATACTTTATTCACGTTAATAATTGCATAACGTATTTCGAATAATAATAGCTTAAACTTCGAATAAAGAAAACCTTTGTTGTAATTGCATACATGTATTCATACATCGATAATAATATCGAAATTTATAGTCAAATTTCAGCAACTTGCATAATGCATATTCCTACTTTCGCTTTCATCCAACCAAACGGAAGTTTTAATTTAGTAAAAAGAAAAACTACCAATAAATATAAATATGTTTTTATACAATTGTATTATTGTGATCACTTGTCAATATATAAAAATAAAAAGAATGTAATATCAATAATAACAAATTAGCACAAATTAGTTTCTGTGTATAGTCGGAACTCGGAAATATGCCGAGGTTTGTCGAGTGATGCCATACGTGCGAAAAGTCACGTGGCCAATTGTCATGATCGGCTATCACTTGACATAATAATTATATACGGGTCAGTAGGTTATTACCAGATTTACTCAACGCTAACATGATAATAATAATTATTAATAGATAATAGACGAGATCAGTAGGTTATTACGTGACTTAAAAAAGAAGACAAAATTAATAACTTACGAGACAAAATATTTTTTATGAAATTTTGTCAAACGAAAGCCATTTGAAAGTAGTTAACCATTCAGAATTAAAATATCCCCCGTACTTCGGCTTTGGTTGACCTATATTGGACGTGGGAGTTTTTCCGACTTCTGGAACTTCCAATGACGACGTGCATGCTTGAAGTTCAAGGTCAATGCCGCCATCACTATCGTCGGCTAAAACTCGTTTACATTTTCTATTGTCATTCTGCGAGGTGTTCAAGTACTTCAACAATGTGTTAGATATAAATGAATGAACCGACATTGGATTATATACATTTTTTTACTTGATTGACTCAACTAATTAAGTTGTTTATTTAGGAAATGAGCCGATACGGATTGAAGCCGAAGGTATTCATATTGTATTGACTGACTCTTTGATGGGTTTCTTAATCGACAAGTAATAATTAACTCTTTGTTATCGGCCGAAAGTTGATTGATTAATGATACCATAGTGGCCGGTTCATTGTTTTACAAACCGGCTAGATTAAAGATCAATCGGCTAAAGCCGACAAAAAAGAGCAGATTAAGATCCGTGAACCAAGATCTTTGGGTTATAAACATACATGTCAAGTTTCATCAAAATTGGTTCAAAATTGGTTCTATAAGGCCCACAACCTTGATATAACATATTTTCACACTATTCGCGTACAAACGGCGGCCATTTTGTCCGTCAATTTTGGTCCGATTTTCACGAAATTCGAACTCAACCTTCATAACCATGGAACGGTGATATTATCAAACGATTTTTTAAATCGGATAACAATTTTGACGTCCAGAGGGACCACAAGCTAAAAAGGGCCATTTTTCGGACAATCAGAGGCCATAAGTCAGGAAGTTACGATCCGATTGGCCCAAATATCGAAAGGAACCGAGATCTTTGGGTTGTAAACATGCATTTCAAGTTTCATCCAAATCGGTTCAAAATTGTGACCTCTACACTGTTCGCAAGCTAAAAAACGTGATTTTTCGTACAATCAGGGGCCATAACCCATGAAGTTACAGTCCGATACATGCCAATATCGAAAGGAACCGAGATCTTAGGGTGATAAACCTATATTTTAAGTTTCATTGAAATCGGATAAAAATTGTGACCTGTAGACTGTTCACAAACAAATTGTGACATCTATAGGGTCCACAACCTTGATACAACATATTTTCACAATTGTGGACGGACGGACGGACGAACAGGGGCGACGACAATATACGTCCACATGAAAATGTGGGCGTATAAAAATTGTGCCTCAAAAGGATCCATAAGCTAAAGATAGGTTGCCAGGCAACGAAACGCACGCCCACAGCAGCTAAATCGTCCGGGCAGTCAACAAGGGTTGTCGCATATTTTTACTTTTTTCGGTAATGAAACATTTATGATACACTCAAATATAATTAAGAGTAACTCATTATGTAATTATCAGAAAATCATTAGAATTTGATTGCTTTTTATAAAGTGTTACCCCACGCTAACAATTAGTATATACATGAAACATTTAATATCATGGATTTAGCTGTTCAGTTATCAAAATTCATTGAAAATCAAAATACTTGTTCGTTTCAACACCTTAAACTCTGTGTATCAATCTAAAGTCAATCGGATTAGCCTCTATAGCGTAACAAGATTTTTTGAAGTTATCAAGGGAGATAACTCTGTCAATAATTATTTGAAATCTCTGAAAATCAATAGGCTTCTTCGTCTCATGACCCTAAACACTGTGTGTTAATTTAAAGTCGATCGGATATTAACTTTGGCCTATGGAGCTTCCACAGGATTTTTTCGAAGTGATCAAGGGCCATAACTCTGGCACTAATTATCGGAAATCGCTGAAAATCAATAGGCTTCTTCGTCTCATGACCTTAAACACTGTGTATAACTTGAAGTGATCAAGGGCCATAACTCTGGTAGTTATTATCGGAAATCGCTGAAAATCCATAGGATTCTTCGTCTCATGACCTTAAACACCGTGTATAAATTTAAAGTAAATCGGATATTAACTTTGGCCTCTAGAGCGTCCACAAGACTTTTTGAAGTGATCAAGGGCCATAACTCTGGTAGTTATAATCGGAAATCGCTGAAAATCAATAGGATTCTTCGTCTCATGACCTTAAACACTGTGTATAAATTTAAAGTAAATCGGATATTAACTTTGGCCTCTAGAGCGTCCACAAGATATTTTGAAGTGATCAAGGGCCATAACTCTGGTAGTTATCATCGGAAATCGCTGAAAAACAATAGGCTTCTTCGTCTCATGACCTTAAACACTGTGTATAAATTTAAAGTCAATCGGATATTAACTTTGGCTTCTAGAGCGTCCACAAGATATTTTGAAGTGATCAAGGGCCATAACTCTGGCAGTAATTATCGAAAATCGCTGAAAATCAATAAGCTTTTTCGTCTCATGAAGTGATCAAGGGCCATATCGGAAATCGCTGAAAATTAATAGGCTTCTTCGTCTCATGACCTTAGTCGATTGGATATTTACTTTGGCCTCTAGATTTTCCACAAGATTTTTTGAAGGGATAAAGGGCCTTGCTAAAATTGTCTCGTTTACTAAACATGTTTTTTTCAAAATAGTTATTAGTAGGGGGTGGTGTTATTTTACAAATGTTGATGTTACCCTATTCATGTATGAACATATCCTTTTTATTTCTTTCTGACCCTCGTAACCCCTCTGTACATACCCCCTAAAGATAGCAGGTTTAAACTGAAGGTGATAATTTAGATTTTAAAAAAAATCTTCATTATAAACCCCACTTTGACTCTATAATAGGGTTTTTGGGGTCACTGAGTTCATTGGACATGTTAAATTTTAGATTTGAAAATCCAAAATGGCGGAAATCCAAGATGGCGGTAATATTTCCATAAATTCAATGTGTTTATTATTTTCTCCGTGTTAACGACATGTCTAACATTTTACTGTTACATTTTGTCTATAAAACTTTTTTTAATGTATAGTTATATATTTGTCTTTATATACTTACCTATGTGTGCTTATGGTGTGCTTGCAGACTAAAGTAATACCGTAATGACCTCGCCAAAATCTAAAGCAACTCGTTCTTTGGAGCGAAAACCGTGAGGAGAGGAATTGTATATAGAAACAGCTGCATTTGCCAGTGGACTCCTACCTTTTAAAAAAGATATCATAACTAATATGATTTATCTAATGAGACCAACTAGTACTGGTTAAGTGGACGTTCTAAAAATAATGCAGCTTTAGTTTTGGCATAATATGTGCTTTCAGACCACTGGTTGTGTTGCAACGTATAGTATAAATTATCACTACCAAACATATCAAAACGAATTTACTTACGCTCTACACAAGATTCCAAACTCTCATTCAAACATACCAGGCAGGGAAAAATGACAAATATAACGAGAATGTTAAACTATTTAACACTGAATATTCTGAACTGTTCGATATCTCTTGTGACGACACAGAGGTTAGAAAGCGCTTAGTTTTCGTGGTGTGGAAATGACCTTAGTCGAAATTGGTTTCTTTGAAGATTAACCAGGTGAGACGAAAATGGTAAGTAAAAACTTCATTGATGAACAATGAATGAAAACTTTGAAGACATTGACGCATTAGAGATGCATACTAGCAACCCAGAGAAGTAACTTCTCTACTTCGAAATTATGGTCGGTAATAACGTTCAAACAGACGTGTGACTGGTAAAAGCATCGACATGGTTGTATTAGACGAAAGAGTGAAAGAGCAGGACCATAATTTCGAAGTAGAGAAGTTACTTCTTCTGCTCGTTAGCACGCTTCTCTAATGCTTAATGTCTCCATTAAGATCATTTTCCACACCATGAAAACTAAGCGCTTTCCAACTTCTGTATTGTCGAAATAGACAGCAAACGTTTGAGAATATTCAGTGTTAAATAGTTTAACATTCTTTTTATATTTTTCATTTTTCTTTGCCTGGTGCGTTTGGGTGATATTCGAAATCTTGGGTAAGGAGTTAGTATATTTGTTTTGATATATTTGGTAGTGATAGTATATACTAACACTACGTTGCAAAATAACATGTGTTCTAAAAGCGCATATGCCAAAACTACAGCTGCATTGTTTTTAGAACGTCCACTTTAACCAGTCTTAGTTGTTCGCATCAGATACATCATATTAGTTTTGAAATCTTTTTTAAGAGGTATGAGTCCACTGGAAAATCCAGCTGTTTCTATATACAATTCCTCTCCTAACTGTTTTTCGCACCAAAGAGCGGGTTGCTTTTCACACCATGAAAACTAAGCGCTTTCCAACCTCTGTATTGTCAAAATAGACATCAAACGGTTGAGAATAATCAGTGTTAAATAGTTTAACATTCTTTTTATATTTTTCATTTTTCTTTGCCTGGTGCGTTTTGGGTGATATTTCGAAATCTTGGGTAAGGAGTTAGTATATTTCTTTTGATATATTTGGTAGTGATAGTATATACCAATACTACGTTGCAAAATAACATGTGTTCTAAAAGCGCATATGCCAAAACTACAGCTGCATTGTTTTTAGAACGTCCACTTTAACCAGCCTTAGTTATTCGCATCAGATACATCATATTAGTTTTGAAATCTTTTTTAAAAGGTAGGAGTCCACTGGAAAATCCAGCTGTTTCTATATACAATTCCTCTCCTAACTGTTTTTCGCACCAAAGAGCGAGTTGCTTTTCACATAGGTGAGTATATATACTAGTAGACAACAAATATAGCTAAGTATACATAAAAGGTTTTATAGACAAGAAAATGTAACAGTAAAATGGTAGAGAGGTCGTTTACACTGAGAAAATAACACGTATGGAATTTATAGAAATATTACCGCCATCTAGGATTTCGGCCATTTTAGATTTTCAAATCTCAAAATTCAACATCACCAATGAACTCAGCAACCCCGAAAACCCTTGTGCCGCGTGAAGATGAAGGTTATACGGGGACAATAATTAAGATTTTTAATGAAATCTAAATTATCACCTTCAGTTGAATTCCCGCTATCTATTAGGAGCCATTAGGAGGGTCAGAAAAAAATATAAAAATATGTTAAAAACATGGGTAGGGTAACTACAACCTTTGGAGGGGGCCCACCCTCTATCATTAGCGGTATTTGCTATCAGCTTATTTATAAAGATAGGTTGCCAGGCAACGAAACATACGCCCACAGCAGCTAAATCGTCCGGGCAGTCAACAAGGGTTGTCGCATATTTTTACTTTTTTCGTTAATGAAACATTTGTAATACACTAAAAAATGATTAAGAGTAACAACTCATTATGTAATTATCAGAAAATCAATAGAATTTGATTCCTTTTTATAAAGTGTTACCCCACGCTAACAATTAGTATATACATGAAACATTTAATATCATGGATTTAGCCGTTCAGTTATCAAAATTCATTGAAAATCAAAATACTTGTTCGTTTCAACACCTTAAACTCTGTGTATCAATCTAAAGTCAATCGGGTGATAAGTTTGGCCTCTATAGCGTTACAAGATTTTTTGATGTTATCAAGGGAGATAACTCGGGCAGTAATTATTTGAAATCTCTGAACATCAATAGGCTTCTTCGTCTCATGACCTTAAACACTGTGTGTTAATTTAAAGTCGATCAGATATTAACTTTGGCCTCTAGAGCTTCCACAGGATTTTTTCGAAGTGATCAAGGGCCATAACTCTGGCAGCAATTATTGAAAATCACTGAAAATCGATAGACGTCTTAGTCTCATGACTGTTAACACTATGTATAAATTTGAAGTCAATCGGATATTAATCGCTGAAAATCAATAGGATTCTTCGTCTCATGACCTTAAACACTGTGTATAAATTTAAAGTAAATCAGATATTAACTTTAGCCTGTAGAGCGTCCACAAGATTTTTTGAAGTGATCAAGGGCCATAACTCTGGCACTAATTATCGGAAATCGCTGAAAATCAATAGGCTTCTTCGTCTCATGACCTTAAACACTGTGTATAAATTTAAAGTCAATTGGATATTAACTTTGGCCTCTAGAGCGTCCACAAGATATTTTGAAGTGATCAAGGGCCATAACTCTGGTAGTTATCATCGGAAATCGCTGAAAAACAATAGGCTTCTTCGTCTCATGACCTTAAACACTGTGTATAAATTTAAAGTCAATCGGATATTAACTTTGGCTTCTAGAGCGTCCACAAGATATTTTGAAGTGATCAAGGGCCATAACTCTGGCACTAATTATCGGAAATCGCTGAAAATCAATAGGCTTCTTCGTCTCATGACCTTAAACACTGTGTATAAATTTAAAGTCAATCGGATATTAACTTTAGCCTGTAGAGCGTCCACAAGCAATTGTGGACGCCGGACCGACGGACGGACGACTATATACGACTACATTTCAGTGTGGGCGTGTAAAAATTAAAATTTAAGTTATTTAATACGAAAATAAAATATTATTGGAAATTACTGAAAATCAATAGGCGTCTTCGTCGCATGATCTTAATCACTGTATATAAATTTAAAGTCAATCGGTCATAATTGTGGCCTCTATAGCATCCACATGATTTTTTGAAGTGATCAAGGGCCATAGCTCTGGCATTAATTATCGGAAATGGCTGAAATTCTATAGGCGTCTTTGTCTCATGCAACCTGGTTATGACCACCATCTTAATCCCAATATGGTCACCAAAATAACCTATTTTTGTTCAATTTTACTGCATTATACTGCATATCAAGTGTCTGCCCATATTTTCAATATCAAAGAACATTATGGAGGTATCAGAGATTCTGTTAAACAACCACCATATTGGACTTATTATCTTTAAATATTCAATCAAACCAAAATTATTTTTACCTTTACCTCTTCTTTTTTCAGTCTGGGATTGTTTAGTTTTTCCTTTTCACGCCCACGGAAAGATAGAATGTTTCTTCCTGAATTGTTTCTTTGTCTTCCTGGACGACTTAAAGTTCCCATTGTACTTCCCAATTTTCGATAGAAGTCTTCAAAAGCATGTAGGTACCTGAGGATAAAAGATAGGTTGCCAGGCAACGAAACATATGCCCACAGCAGCTAAATCGTCCGGGCAGTCAACAAGGGTTGTCGCATATTTTTACTAATTTCGGTAATGAAACATTTGTAATACACTAAAAACTGATTAAGAGTAACAACTCATTATGTAATTATCAGAAAATCATTAGAATTTGATTGCTTTTTATAAAGTTTTACCCCACGCTAACAATTAGTATATACATGAAACATTTAATATCATGGATTTAGCTGTTCAGTTATCTAAATTCATTGAAAATCAAAATACTTGTTCGTTTCAACACCTTAAACTCTATGTATCAATCTGAAGTCAATCGGATAGTAACTTTGGCCTCTATAGCGTCAGAAGAATTTTTGAAGTTATCAAGGGAGATAACTCTGGCAGTAATTATTTGAAATCGCTGAAAATCAATAGGCTTCTTCGTCTCATGACCTTAAACACTGTGTATAAATCTAAAGTCAATCGGATATTGACTTTGGCCTCCAGAGCGTCCACAAGATTTTTTGAGGTGATCAAGGGCCATAACTCTGGCACTAACTATCGAAAATCGCTGAAAATTAATAGGCGTCTTCGTCTTATGACCTTAAACACTGTGTATAAATTTAAAGTCAATCGGATATTAACTTTGGCCTCTAGAGCGTCCACAAGATTTTTTGAAGTGATCAAGGGCCATAACTCTGGCACTAATTATCGGAAATCGCTGAAAATCAATAGGCTTCTTCGTCTTATGACCTTAAACACTGTGTATAAATTTGAAGTCAATCGGATATTAACTTTGGCCTCTAGAGCGTCCACAAGATTTTTTGAAGTGATCAAAGGCCATAACTCTGGCACTAATTATCGGAAATCGCTGAAAATCAATAGGCTTCTTCGTCTTATTACCTTACACACTGTGTATAAATTTAAAGTCAATCGGATATTAACTTTGACCTTTAGAGCGTCCACAAGATTTTTTGAGGTGATCAAGGGCCATAACTTTGGCACTAATTATCGGAAATCGCTGAAAATCAATAGGATTTTTCGTCTTATGACCTTAAACACTGTGTATAAATTTGAAGTCAATTGGATATTAACTTTGGCCTCTAGAGCGTCCACAAGATTTTTTGAAGTGATCAAGGGCCATAACTCTGGCACTAATTATCGGAAATCGCTGAAAAACAATAGGCTTCTTCGTCTCATGACACTGTGTATAAATTTAAAGTCAATCGGATATTAACTTTAGCCTGTAGAGCGTCCACAAGCAATTGTGGACGCCGGACCGAAGGACGGACGGACAGACGGACGGACGGGGGCGACGACAATATACGACCACATTTCAATGTGGGCGTATAAAAATAGCACTGCCAGAGCACAAAATATACTATTCGCTTCAATTTGATCATTGGATTCGCTTCAGTTTGATCATTGGATTCGCTTCAATTTGATTATTGGATGAGAAATGACTTGTGATTTAACTGACATATAAGCGAAAAGGGTGATTTTGAGACAATGATTATACATTTGATTTTAATAGCTTTATAAGTGGATTTCACCATTCTTCTTACAAAACCTTTTACAGATTCAAAATGGGATGAAACTGTTGTTTTTACACAGTTTGGAAAGTCACTATAGTGTGATTTTTTGTGATGCTCTATTTCATTTCATACACTGAAAATAAAAACCTGTGTTGGATCACAACACAAGTACTTGTGTTAAAATTATTCTACACAAACTTGTAATGTTTTGCATTGCATCAACACAGTCTTAATTTTTGGGTCCACAAGTATAAGAAAATTTTCCTTTTCTTTTTACACAGACAATACAATATAGCCAGACAGACTTGTGTTGAAACTTGTGTGAAAATCTACACAATACTTGTGTTGAAAGTTCTGAAACTTGTGTTGGAAATTTCTGAAATTTGTGTTGAAATTTCTGAAACTTGTGTGATTTCATATACAAACTTGAGCATAGCCATCAACAAAAACTTGTGTCGAAATTTCTGAAACTTGTGTGGTTTCATATACAAAGTTGTGTATAACCGCATCAACAAAAACTTATGTTGTATTTTCCCCCTGTTTATATCCAGTTTAGCAACCTTTCCCATGCAGCACACCTCCTTTTGCTCTGCTTAACCTGCAAAGTTTGATAAATGAGGTAACAATAATTTTTATTTTTGTTAAATTATTATTCTAAGGTTCAAATACACTGAGCTGTATAACGTTTCGACTATTTTTCATTTTGAGTCTGGAAATTTGTGGCTTTCCCAAAAGGTTTAATTATTTGCAACTTGAGTGTCTGAAAGGGCAAGGCTTCGTGTTGTTTGTACTTCCGCCATGTTCGCGGACAAGAAGTTAAGGTAAGTGCTAGATAGTATGAAGCCGGGCCGATTTTGCTAGATTCTATAAAGCGAGTATAATTTAAGCCCCGCCCTTTTGTTGTTTAGGCCCTTCCCACATTTTTGAAGGTTATGGTTGTATGCTAGTATCACCATGGACCCTCTGGTATCACTTACACCGAAATTTGTTTTAAATTTATAGGTTGCTGTCTTATACAGAAATTAAATTAAGAATAATTCCATTAAAATTATGTTTTAGTAGTTTGAAAATCACCCACCTTCTCCAGACAGTATCAAATGTTTTGGTAAAATCTATGAAAAAAATGTACAAAGGCTGTTTTTTTTATATTTAATATTCATTAATGATTGTTTTTAAAATAAAAATGTTATCCGTGATTCTATGTTTTGATCTATATCCACATTAGGCATGATCAATAATGCCACTGTCTTCTAAATAAGTTTAACTTCTCTTATTAAGAATGGACAAAAAGCATTTGGACAAACAGTTGGCCAGAACAGTATCCCTGTAGTTATTTGGATCATGATTTCGGCTTTTCTCGTCAATTCCGACAAGGAAAGGCTGTGACCATGACTCTGGGATAAATGCAGATTCGAGAATCAAATTAAAAAGTTTTAAATATTGGTCAATCATTATATTCATAGAAACAATGAGCATTTCATTTAAAATTAAATCTGGACCAGGGGACTTATTTGTCTTCAATGATTCAAAGCAGAGATATTTTCATTTAGCATTTTGTTGTCTTTAGATGTTCATAATAATACTTACCGATATTTTTTTATTAATTTTAGTGTCATCTTGTTTAGTCTCAGAATTGGAAAATAATTTAGAAAAATGAACACGCCAATGGTTTAACGGAATGTTGTCAGTTACGTTCTTGTCGGTTTGAATTAAAGAATTAACCCCGTTCCGATACTCACGTAGAATATTTAAATCTAAATTGTCAAGCTTAGTTAAAATTTCATTTTTGGCACTTCTATTTTTCTACTTAGGTACCCTTTGTACTCACTCTTTCGTTTAAAATAGATTGACTTCAGAATTTTATTATGAGAATTTTTTTATTAAATTGGAAATGAGCATTTAACATCAAATAAAATGGAAACAGAATCAACCAAATGGTGAAAATTTTATGCAAATCGAATAATATATGCCACTTTTATAGACACAAAACCTTGAAAAGTGACTTGTAGAAAATCGGCTATTTCTCGGCAACGGTACAAGTTAGAAACGATTTTGTGGCATCTGTATGATCGTATGGGTCCATTCTATTTGTAGATTGCCATCAAATATCATAATTTTAAAAAACATTACAAATCAGACTCATTTGAATAAAATGTCTGTTTTGAAGGCTAGAAAACCGCCTATATCTCGGCAACCAAACAAGTTAGAAACAATTTTATGATATCTAAATGACGGTATGAGTTTTGTTAATACTTCAAAAGTGACATTTAGAAAACCGCCTATATCTCGGCAACCGAACAAGTTAGAAACAATTTTATGATATCTAAATGACGGTATGAGTTTTATTAATGAATTTAAACTAAAAGTTAATGTGGGAACACATCAATAACAACATATTTGTACACTTATGGGTGTTTAACCTGTAGCCAACGGTACAAAGTCAGAGGGGTCATAAGTGTACAAATGTGTTGTTATTGATATGTCCCCATTTGAATATTGTTCACAATAAGAAACAAAATAAATAAGATATGTTTACAGGATCATTTTGTTACACGAAAAACTAAGTGATGCGTTTTCTATGGCGCTCAGTATATTCTCCCGAACTCTGACTTTCGATGACTTGGTCAGGCTGCTGCTCAAATTTCCTTTTAGAATTCCACAGTTCTGCTCAACTGGCCCAATCAAAAAGCGGAGAGCTGCAGGGGTCCAATGCTACTGTGACACACGCTATGACTAGCAAACAAAAACAAGTAAACAAAAGGCTTGAAAATATCATTTTATTAATAAATACACAATTACATTTTAGCGTATATATAAAGAATATATCATTTCGTCGTTTATGTTTCAAAAGGTAATGATCAAATCAAACATAGCGGCTATAATGCCGACATTGTCAACATGTAGGCCGTGGGAATGTTTACAGAAGTTTGAATGAAGTGACGCAACATGACGTCATGAATAGTCACGACGTATTTACGAGGCGAAAAAGTTAAGAAAAAACTTACGCCGGCCTTTGTGAAACCGACGTTATAATTCGTATCTTTTTCGTAAGTTTTTCTTTACGCAGTTTTTTTTCTTAAAGTTACGAACTTTTGTGAAACTGTCCCCAGACTCTTTGTAAAACAACTTCCAAAATAAATATTACGTTGACTTTTCGAGAAAAAGACCTCTAAAAAAGCCCCAAATCGTAAAAATACGACGTTTTGGATTTTCAATCTCGTTTTTCGACTACTCATGACATTTAGAGAAATTGTCCAATGGTTTCACACAATACGCCACCCATTAGACTTTCGAATGAGAAAGTTTTAAAAAAATCGTAGGGGCGTTTCCGAGAAACATGCGTTTAGAATTGCTCGAAATCGTAAAAAACCTTACTTTTCAAAGTCCTATAACTTGTTCAATTTATGATAGAATCTTGTCGCTGTGGTACCATCTTGTAGATATTTTACGTGGCTATCAAATGACGCTGTACTTTAACTACTCAGTAAACAGCCAATTGAAACATCGCATTTTGAGCACAAACACCCATTTTTCAGAATTTTGTCAAAGTTTGGATACTTTTCTTGACTACTTCCGGTGATTAGAGGATTTTCATCCATAGTCTAAGGACTGGAGACGACTCTTGACCTCATATTCCTGAAGTTTCAGAAATATCGTAGGCGCCGTTTTAAAAAAATAATAACTCTACGATTTGACCAAAATGCGTAAAAAAGTGAAAAATCAAAGTTAACATTTCAGAACATAACTTATATTGTTGGAATCGGATTGATGTCAGCTATCCAAAAATATAAGTCATATTTCAAAATTCCCCAAAATAACAATTTTAGAAAATTTTGAAAATTTTCCATTTTTCACCAAAAAAATGAGAGCGACAAAGTTTCAAAACTCGATGTTTTTGAACTGCCATCTACTCAGCTATCCAAAAATGTAAATATCGGAAAAAGTCGGATGAGAATTAGAAGAATTATGGCCGATTTTCAATTTGAGTGCACGTTAAAGATTTGACGTGTTTCCGCTATGCGCACAAATTTGATTTTACATTTAAGCACTAACCACCACCCAGTTTTCCAACAGAAAATCAAATTTCAGACCTCTATCTCTTATAGTTGCTGAGAAATAGGCAAAGTGGAATAAAAAAAAAAATAATAAACTAGATCTGCAAAGCAGATATTAAAGCTTTCATATTTACAGTCACTTCCTGTCACATGTCATGAGTCATGTAAATAATCTCATCAACAAAAAAAAAAAAATCATTAAAATCGGTCTCATATTCAGTTCGAAATGGTGACCATCACGTGACCGAAATCAAAATTCTGATCCGATAGATTTTTAGACTTTCCTTCAAGGATTCCGAAAATGTAACTCCCATGTCTGTAAGTAAAATATCGAAAAAGCCTTTGTGGTTTATCACGTTTCAAGATGGCGGCACTTCCGGTTCGATCCACAAACTCAATATTTTGTGTACGAATCAGTATTTACTTATCTAGTATCCAAAAAAAAAATCAGGTCATTCTGACCTATATTTCTTCGATTTTTTTGAAAACTTTGATCCCTAATTTCACCAAGGGGATATAATTCAGAAAATTTCTAAGGAGATCTTTAAAGTTGCATCGGTAAGATCTACTTACATACTAAATTTCATGAAAATCGTACAACTATTAAAGAAGTTGTCAAGTTGGTCTCAACTTCCGGTTCGAAATCACAGCGACGAATTTTCAAAATTCGAAAATCTGAAACTGCAGTTGAAAATGATTTTTGTCAAGGTACTCAAAGAAAAAAGAATAAGTAAAATAGGTCAAATACTCACAGAGTTACAGTATTGTAGGTCAAATTCATTCGTTCGTAAAATTCTGTGATTTCGAATTCGTAAAACGTTTTGAAAATATATTTAATCAAAAACTGACACTCAGTTTTGGGGGGGGGGGGGGGGGTAGGTCAAAGTTTCAGAAAGATCCCATGGTTAGATTCTGAGAAATCCGATTTGCAGAAACTACACATAAAAAAAATAATAATAGCAATAATAATCTTAACAAAAACAATAAGCTTTCATATGTAATATGAAAGCTTAATAATCTTAGTAATAACAATAGCCTTTCACCATTGAAAATGGTGAAAGCCTAATAATAATTTTAACAAAAACAATAGTGTTACATACAGCCTTCGCAGTGTGAAACCCTAATAATTTTAGTAATCACTAAAGCCTAAGAAAAACTAGACCTGCATGCAGGAATGACGGGTTTCACTGGTACCACGTTACCTTTGAACTTGTGTCACGTTACCCTTGAACTCATTTCATTTCCAGTACAAATGAAACCGATAAACAGATTTCCACATAAACATTGCACACCTCAAATAAAATGGAAGAAGAATCAACCAAATCCAGCAATATCAATTCATTTTATACATTTGTTGCATGTAAGTGTATAGTACTTCCGGTGATAAGGAAAATGTTCATTTACTTTTATAAAAATCAGAAATGGCATAAGGCATCACATGATGAAAATTTTATGCAAATCGAATAATATATGCCACTTTTATAGACCCAAAACCTTGAAAAGTGACTTGCAGAAAATCGGCTATTTCTCGGCAACGGTACAAGTAAGAAACGATTTTATGGCATCAATATAATCGTATGGGTACATTCTATTTGTAGATTGGCATCAAATATCATAATTTTAAAAACATTACAAATCAGACTCATTTGAATAAAATATCTGCTTTGAAGGCTAAAAAAAATACAGTTTTTGCCAAAATGACATTACTTCCGGTGATACTAAAAACCTTAAATTAGTTTCATGACATCGGCCATAAAATTAGGCCTCAAAGGGTGAAAATTGTATGAAATTCGAATAATAATTGATACTTTTATGGGCCAAAAACCTTCAAAAGTGACATTTAGAAAACCTCCTATATCTCGGCAACCGAACAAGTTCGAAACAATTTTATGGTATGTAAATGACCGTTTGAGTGTTGTTAATATGTGAATTTAAACCAAAAGTTAATTCTAAAATTACATATTAAATAATTCTTTGTTGAAAAAAATATCGATTTTAAAAGTTAAAAATGCATTTTTTGACCAAATGACGTCACTTCCGGGGTCAATTTTAAATTATAACTAGACCTGCATGCAGGAATGACGGGTTTCACTGGTGCCACGTTACTTTCGGTGCCACGTTGCCCTTGAACATATGTCACTTCCTATACCAATGAAACCATTAAACAGGTTTCCACATAAGCATTGCAAACATCAAATAAAATGGACGAAGAATCAACCAAATCCATCAATATCAATTCATTTTATATATGTGTTACTTGTAAGTGATCCTGGCAAAATTTCATTACTTCCGGTGACAATGAAAATGTTCAATTAGTTTTATGAAATCAGAAATGGCATAAGGCATCATATGGCGAAGATTGTATGTAAATCGAAAAAGAATTGCTACTTTTATAGACCAAAAACCTTGAAAAGTGACTTGTAGAAAATCGTCTATTTCTCTGCAACAGCACATGATAAAAACTATTTTTTTGGTATCAATATGATCGTATGGGCTCAATCTATTTGTTGATTGGAATTAAATATCATAATTTTAAATATATTACAAATCAGACTCATTTGAAAAATTATCTGTTTTGGAGGCTAAAAATACAGTTTTTGCCAAAATGACATTACTTCCGGAAATACTGAAAATGTTAAATTAGTTCTATGAAATCATAAATGATATAAGATATCATATGGTGAAAATTTTATTAAAATCGAATAATAACTGACACTTTTATAGACCAAAAACATTGAAAAGTGACTTAAGGAAAATCGCCCATTTCTCTGCAACCGTACAAGTTGGAAACCATTTTGTGGTATCTGTGTGATCGTATGGGTTCATTCTATTTGATCAATAGAATCAAATATCATAATTTGAAACAAATAACAAGTACGACTCATTTGAATAAAATATTGTTTTTGAGGGCTAAAATTTAAGTTTTGAGTAAATGGCGTCATTTCCGGTGAGAGCGCAAGAGGTAAAATGGTTTGACATAGTCCACTATGGCATTAGGCATCCAATGGCGAAAGAAAATTGAAAATCGAATAATTATTGATTCTTTTACAGCCAAAATTACGTGAAAAGTTACTCATGCTAAATTGCCTATTTCTCGGCAACTGCGCATATTACAAATTAATTTTCACATACATTCTCTTCGTATGGGTTATTACTACGAGTTTATGAGTGTTACTAAGATATATTTTTTAATATGATGACGCTGGATGGGTTGTAAATAGCTTATATTGACACCTTTTTTCACCCTTTAATCCAAATTGCCAGAAAACGAAATCGAAATTAAAAAAACTGAGCCCGATGTTTTGTGCGCCTTTGCATTGCACATCTTTTCAGTCATATAAGATTTGAAAAAAATAATATTTGCTTTCAAAAAGTTGTAACGAACTGTCAATATTGTAGTTTTTGCTGAATTTAGGTCACTTTCAGTGCCTACAGGAAACTTTACCGGTAACAAAAAAAAAATGGCATTTTGAACCACGGAACATATGAACATGGTTTTATACAAATCGAACAATAATAATAATAATAATAATAATAATAGTCTATTTATATTGCGCAATATCCATGCATGAGCATGCTCAAAGCGCAGTCCAAAAATGATCACAACTGTCATAAATTGAATGCTTTCTTAAACAAAAAGGTCTTAAGTCTGGATCTAAACACCGCAGTATCTGGAGAGTTCTTTATTTCCAGTGGTAGATCATTCCACTCTGTTGGGGCTGAGTAGGAAAAAGTCCTTTGTCCAAAACGGACTGTTTTCGGTTTAGGCACAACAAGGAGTTTCTTATCTACAGATCTTAAGGTTCTTGCAGGAGTATATGATTGTAAGAGATCACTCAGGTATTTTGGGGCTGTGCCATTTAAACATCGAAATGTATAACACAGAATTTTAAATTTGATTCTGTAACTAACAGGAAGAAAATGGAGTTCTTTAAGAATTGGTGTTATATGACTGTAACGAGGAGCCAGAGATATTATTCTAGCTGCCGTGTTCTGTATCAAATGGACTGTTCACCGTGTACAAAATACACGACAAACAGTGGTTAAAATACCATTTCGGAAGCTTTTTTTTCATTTGCTACCATATAAACGAATACATTTTTGGGAAATATCACTGGCCTGAATTTGATTGAAGCAGACACGGATAGTTTTGAAGATTCATCAAAATCTGATAAAATTTATGTTCTTTAAGCGGTCCCCACACGCTCAATATAATTGTCAATATTACTGATGTCAATGTTATTGAAGCAAATATTGTCTCAATATTCATTCTGAGGAAAGCAGCCATCATTGACGGAACAATTTGTTTAGCATTAGCTATGGTGGTTCCAAGTCCCAAGAAAAAGAAACTACATCGAAAATGGTCATAACAAGGGTGTGTACTCAGGGGGAAAAGTTTGTGCACAAACACCTACTTCGAGAGCTTCGTATAAACGAAATATTGCGTCAATATTATTCATGACGCCCACACACGATCAATTGTTGCACAAAAATTGACGGTTCGTCAATAAAAAATCTACGGACATTTGATTTCTTCAATCATATTGACATCAATTATTTCGAGCTTCAATATCACATACACACTCTCAATATGATTGTCAATAGGCCCTATCAAGTATTGACAATATAACTGACAATTATGTTGAGCGTATGTGGGCCGCTTAAGAGTGTCAACATTCTTGGAATTACATACTTTTACACTATTTGCGAACGAAAAGCGGCCATTTTGTCTGGCAGTTTTGGTTCGATTTTCATGAAATTCGAACTCCGCAATCATTAGCGTGTAACTGGGATATATCAAAACGTTTTTAAAAATCGAATGAAAGTTGTGACCTCTAGACGGGTTACAAGCTAAAACAGCATTTTTTTTTGTAGAATCATGGGCCATAAACCATGTTTACATTACAAATTTTAAGCGTACCAGGTACGGTTCCTGGTACAGCACCGTTAATGTTTTTGTAGTGTAAACGGGTCAAACACAAGCGTGTCGTACTGAGTACCGTGCCAATCTGGCCCACTGAAGTGGGGTGGTCTCGGAACCGTGCCAAGAACGGCTCGTTTTAACTTTTCGTACTGTAAGCGTTAACCGGTCTGAGCACGGATTACTGCGCATGCGCCAAATAAACCTTGACTTTTTTTCCGCGAACTTTGACAGCTCTATCAAAATGACTATACGTACCAAAATCAACCGCCATAATTGTTTTCATCCGGGTAACTTGCTTAGGGACTGAAATTAACTTTTCTGTGAAGAGTCCCGCTTTTGGCGTGCTTGGCACGGTTCCAAGACCGGTAATGTAAACGGGTCAATTTCTTGAAATTTATCGAGGCCTAGTACCGTGCCCAGTACGACACGCTTATCGCGGCCAAGTGTAAACGGGGCTATAATCCAGGAAGTTAATATCCGATATCCAGGAATATTAGATTAGGGTTATAAACGACCCCTTTAAAGCTGCAATTTCATATTTTTAAGTTATATCTATAAATTATATTTTTAAAAAAACGATTAAAATCGTTGGTATCTATAAACAGTCCTGCCTTGTTAAAGAGAGAGAGAGAGAGAGAGAGAGAGAGGGTTTTACGTCCACTCAACACAAACTAAGTCATTTCGGGACTAAGATATGGTTTAATTTTATTTCAATAATTCGCTTGCGCATAGGGGTCTTTAGCGGTGCTAGGAAACCGGAGTGCCCGGAGGAAATCCATGAGGTTGAGAAGGCGCCCCTATCCCCATGCCACATACGCTAACACCAGGGCTCGAAACCACAGCCGCAAGTCAGAGGTGACCGGCCATCTAGAGGTCGAAGCGCGGCACTCTAGACCACTATAGGCCATCCCAATCCCCCGCCTTGTTAAAGAATAATCCTTTTAATCCTATAATTCACTATTGTCAGTTGAGAAATTGGCAAAAATATCATTATCAACTTCAAATTCAAACGTTTGAAAATAGCTATTGCATGAGGGGAATGGGAAAACAAGGGAGATAATTATGTTATTATTTCCGATTTAGTCCACAAAAGAAAAACATGATTTTCGTAAAATCAGGTGCCATGAAGTTACGATGCCAATATTGAAAGGAACCGAGATGTTAGGGAGATAAACCTATAATTATTTCAAGTATTGCAGAAAGTGGATAAAAATGTGACACATATAGTGTCCGTAAACAAAATGTGGACCGACGGACAGGGGCGACGACAATACACGTCCACGCAAAAAATGTGGACAGATGAACTGACAGGGGGGTCCACATGAGAATGTAGGTGTACAAAAATAGCGAGATTTTCCTATTTTTATTACGGGCGGATTTTGAATATTTTGTAGACATTTTATAACGAAAACGATGTTTTGACATCACAAAACTATTCTTATTTGGGCAATTCTGCATTCATTTGCTGTCGAATAAACGAAGACACGTTATTTTGTACCATACAGGGATTAAATATGAAAAATATTTTTATCTGCTCTAACTCGACCGTTTTTCAAAATTTTGACGCTTTAGATCGAGAATTTGCGAAAATCCATATTCTCTGGGAGACGCCATCTTGGATTTGCAGACTGGATACCCAAACCAAACCGGGACTGAATATTTTGGCAAAGTCGGTTGAAGGGGAGGCGGAGTCGATATACTGACCCTCTGAATAACAATATAGGCGATAGGGTACCTTAATAATCCGCCCATGTATCCCAATGAAAACTGAAGTTTTTGCTAACTTTCGACATGAATTTTCATACTGTTGCAAGTTAGCTGACAACGAATTTATTTCTTATGTTGTTAGAACTGGTCAAGCTGCAAATAAATTGATTTTAATTTTTATCGCAAACCCTGCTCCAGTGGAGTTATAACGATCTAAAGATGGGGTACATTTCAGGCATCTCTAGACACGAACCTTGTGAAGTATCCGGACACCTTTGGAAAATGAACTTGACCCGGATGACCATGATAATGTGGTAGTGCAAGACCCCGGCTATCATGAACAACCCAAACCTAGTTCTCCGGAGTCATGTAACAGCGTTAGTAGTGCGACGAAAATACCTAAAATTTGGCCTAAAAATGGCAAAAAAACACCGAAAAACGTAAAAGGCCTGTATCTCGAAAACGGTTGATTTCTGAAATCGGTTATTTTGGCCAGGGAGTAGGCTCGACGGATCGACCAAACCCTGTGAATATGAACTAAAACGGCCGACCCCCACCTTCGAACATCTGCATGATATTGCATGGTTTTCTCGTGGAATGACTCTTAACTCCTCAGAATTAAGACCTGGTTTCTTCAGCAAGGGTTCAACGAGGGCTGTTTTGAATATTGTAGGCATTCTCGCTTCAGTTATGCTCAGGTTAACTAATTGTGTAATAACAGGCAAAAAGAGGTCGAGATGATCAAAAATCAGTGTTGTTGGGACAGGATCAAGCTTACAGGTTGTTGGTTTTGACCTTTTTAGAATAGGCAATACATCAGCTTCAGTAAGAGTTGCAAACTCAACTAAAGGGGGTGGGAGGAATGTAGTACTTGATGATACAAACTCTGTGTCATCAAGTTGTCTTCGGATGCTATGTATCTTCTCTGTAAAATAATTTGAGAAAGCCTCTGCTATCGCTTGATATCCACCAAGATCAGGAAGAGTTGTGTCTTTGTCTGTCTTACCCATAAGTCGAAACATCAATTTATAGAGAGCATTAGAGTCCTTCAGTGATTCAGCTATCTTGGTATTCATGTAGCTCTGTTTAGCTATTCTGATTTCCTTGACAACACGAGTTCGGGCGTCTGCATATGCTTGACGATGAACCTCCAGAGAGGATTTTCTCCATCTTCGTTCAGCTCTACGTCTTTCAGATTTAAGCAATCACACATCATCAGTGTACACCCATGGCGTATCAGGTCTGAACGGAATCTTCTTGATTTTTGTCGGAGCATGCTTATCCAGAAGAACCCTCAATGTACTATTATAATTGAGAGCAAATTCGTCAAGAGTAGATGGTGGGTGAAGAAAAAGCTTTGATGTCATTAGATCATGACGGAAAGCCTCACTGTTCATGCGTCTCTGATTTCTGAATTTGATTTCTGTCAACGGTTTGAGGGGGGGGGGGGGGTGGATATTAAGAAGGCATGACAACAGAAAGTGGTCTGAGATTTGTAAATCTGACACAGTGACTTCTTCCACAGTCCTGTCAGCGTCATTTGAAACCACCCAATCCAGAATATGACCTTTCTTGTGGGTTGGAGAACTAACATGTTGAATAAGATTGTTTGTGAGTAACTGAGTCTGTAACTTGACTGTATCAGGATTAGTTTGAACATCAAAATGAAAATTGAAATCACCAAATATAATTGGTCTGGCTTTTGAAGAAAGAACATATTCAAGTAAATTGGAAAATTCATCATGAAATATTGCTGTCTTCAATTGATTTTTCTTTGATATTGGAGGCCGGTATATAACAATTATTCTTGTTGCAGTTTGTGCAGATGTCAGTAAACATTCTAAATATTCAAATGATTTAACTTCTATGAATTTGGGGGGATAGAATTTTAGTGAAAGATGTTCTCGATAAATCACGGCTATGCCACCACCTTTGGACATGCGGGGTTTATGTTCAAATTTGTAACCATTCGGTGTCATAATAGCAATCTTTGATTCATCACCTTGTGGTTTAAGCCAGGTTTCAGTCAAGGCAAGCATATCAATGTTCTGATGTATAATAGTCTCCTCAATGTCAAGTCCTTTATTACAAGCAGATTGGATATTCAAAAGACATAATTTTAGACGCGGGGGATGAATTTTCGTTATTGCAAATACATTTGGTATGGTTTTTTTTCGACTTTGATAGAATACTATCAGGACAGGAAGATTCATTTTCATTTTGTTGTAAATGTTGATCAAAATTTACAATGGCTTTTTGTGAGTTAATGAATGATCTAAACTTTACTCCACTTCTTGTTCCCCTCTTTGTTCTACGGTGAACACTTAATCTTAACTCCAGTAGTATGTTAAATAAGTGAGATGAAATTCTGTTGTCAACATGGTTTAATCTGAGTAGGTGTTCACTACTATAGCTCACTGACATTGAAATTGATAGACCCTTTGGTTGTAATCCTGAACACTGTTCACAAGATGTTGTACTTAGACATAAAATAAATAAACAAAAATGGTCCAAATACTGCTAAATTCCAAAATTGAGTTCTCCAAAATAACTTATTTGGTGTAACACCACAGTTATACAGATACATGCAACTTTTTGTAAATAGGCATTCACTCTATACACAGATAAATCACATTTTTGGCAGAGCTCTTCAGTGCAGCTTCTAAGCGCAAGAAGACTCACTACAATAAATGAATAATGTATGACTGAAAAACTGAATTAGCCAATGGCGTCCAAGGAAAATTACGGAAACAAAAAATGTTGACATTTTTGTTCAAATCAGATGACTCTTTAACCTTGGATAAAATGTCATATAAAAGAATTAATAAATAAAAAAGTTTTTTGTAAAAATTTAAATTTTCAAAATTTGGCGCCTAATATCTTCCAAGATTCGTCGAAAATCAAAAATCAAAAGTAACATAGCTATGTCCCCTGTTTCTGTCTATGTCAAAATGCATCATATGCTAAAATCCAATGATTATTGTTAACATTAGGGCAATATTTCAAAAAACAACATTTTCGGTGATTTCGGACATTTCGCAATGTCGCAGAATGCCGGGAATAGCTTTAATCTCTAAGTCACACCCACTTTCCCAGTAAAACTGAAGACATTGTATCGATCCGAAAAGAAGTTGCTGAGATATAAGCAAATTGGAAAAAAAATTATAATAATAAGAAGAATAATAATAAGAACTAGACCTGCATGCAGGAATGACGGGTTTCACCGGTGCCATGTTACCCTTAAACATGTCACTTCCGGTGCCAAGTTGCCATTGAACATATGTCACTTCCGGTACCAGCGAAACCACTAAACAGGTTTCCAAATTAACATTGCACACAAATAAAATGGACGCAGAATCAACAAAATCCAGCAATATCAATTCATTTTATACATTTGTTACTTGTAAATGATCTTGACAAAATTAAATTACTCCCGGTGTTAATGCAAATGTTCAATTAGTCTTATGAAATCAGAAATGGCATACGATATCATATAGTGAAAATTTTATGTAAATCGAATAATAATTGCCACTTTTAAAGACCAAAAAACTTGAAAAGTGACTTGTAGAAAATCGGCTATTTCTCTGCAACCGTACAAGTTAGAAACCATTTTGTGGTATCTGTATGATCGTATGGGTTTATTCTATTTGTTGATTGGCATCAAATACCATAATTTGAAAAAGATTTCAAAACAGACTCATTTGAATAAAATATCTGTTTTGAAGGCTAAAAATACAGTTTTTGCCAAAATGACGTTACTTCCGGTGATAATGAAAATCTTAAATTACTTGTATGAAATCCCAAATGGCATTAGGTATAACATGGTGTAACGTTAATGAAAATCGAATAATAATTGACCCTTTTATGGCCCCGAAACCTTCAAAAGTGACCTGTAGAAAACCGTCTATTTCTCGGCAACCGAATAAGTTAGAAACCATTTAATGATATCTATATGACCATATGAGTTTTGTTTATATGTGAATTTAAACCAAAAGTTAAAATTATTAATACATATTAAGTTATTCTTGGTTCAATAAAACATTGATTTAAAAAGTTTAAAATGCAGTTTTTGACCAAATGATGTCACTTCCGGTGTCAATTGTAAATTGTAATCAACTTGATATGACGCTACGTGCTTTTTGAATCAAATGATGTCACTTTTATAAAAATCCAATAATAATTGACTATTTTACAGGCAAAATAACGAAAACAGTGACTTGTACAGAACTGCCCATTTCTTGGTAACTGCTTATATTACAAACGAATTTTAACATACATTTTCTTCGTATGGATTATAGCTACAAGTTTATAAAAGTTACGAAGAAATATCGTAAAATCTGAAAAGCCTGAATAGGTTGTAAATAGGCCAATTTTACACCATTTTTAGCCTCTTAATCGAATTTGCTCGAAAATAAAATCGAAATTAAAAAAACTGCTTCCTACATTTTTTGCGCCATGAAAAGACACACTCTTTGAGTCATATAATTTTTCAAAAAAATAATATTTGTTTTCGAAATAAGAAAATAACTGTCAAAATTGTAGTTTTTGGTAAAATTATGCCACTTCCGGTGCCGACAGATAACATTATTGGTAACAAAAAAAATGACAATTGAGACAACGAAGCATATGAACTTTGTTTTATACAAATCGAACAATAAAAAATTAATCTAGGACTGAAAAACTGAATTAGCCAATGGCGGCCAAGGAAAATTACTGAGACAAAATTTTTTAACATTTTTGCACTAGTCAGATGACTCTTTAATTCTGTGCACAATACGACTAAAAAATATTCATAAATAAAATAGTTTTTTGTAAAAATTTTAAATTTTCGAAATTTGGCGCCTAATATCTTCGAAGATTTGCCGAAAATCAAAAATCGAAAGTAGCGTAGCTATGTGCCCTGTCTCAGGCTATGCCAAAATGTATCGAAAGTTAAAATCCAATGATTATTGTTAAAATTACTGCAATATTTTCAAAAACGATAACTTCGGTGATTTCGGACATTTCGCATTGTCGCAGAACGTTCAAAATAGCTTTATCCTCTAAGTCACACCCACTTTCCCAGTAAAACCGAAGAAATCGTAACGATGCGACACGTAGTTGCTGAGATCTATTCAAATTGGAATCTGAATAATAATAATAATAACTAGATCTGCTACTGTCCCATGCAGATATGAAAGCTTTCATATTCATCGTCACGTGTCATTGATTGTATCAAGTATCCTAAATAAAAGGATAAGAGGAAAAAATTATCAAAATTGGTCAAAAACTCGCAAAATTACAAGTCTAAATATAGTATGAAACATTGCACCCAGGCATTACAATAATCTGAAAACTAAAGGGAAATAACCGAAATTTGTATTGCTGTAATGAGACGGATGAGAAAATGAAATGAAAATTGCCGGAAAAAAAATCAAAAATAGGTTGCCAGGCAACGAAACATACGCCCACACAGCAGCCAAATCGTCCGGGCAGTCAACAAGAGTTGTCACATATTAAGGAATTATCAGAAAATCATTAGAATTTGTTTGGTTTTTATAATCAAACCTGTTTTTTTTTAAATCAGATAATAATTGTGACCTCCAGAGGCATAACAAGCTAAAAAGGGTGATTTTTCGTACAATCAGGGGACATAATTCAGGAAGTAATGACCCGATGGGCGCAAATATCGAAAGGGACCAAGATCTTTGGGTTATAAATACATGTCAAGTTTCATCAAAATCGATTCAAAATTGTGACCTTTATAGGGTCCACAACCTTGATATAACATATTTTCACACTATTCGTGTACAAACGGCGGCCATTTTGTCCGTCAATTCTAGTCCGATTTTCACGTAATTCGAACTCTCTCTTCATTACCATGTGACGGTGATATAGTCAAACGTTTTTTTAAATCGGATAATAATTTTGACCTCCAGAGGGACCAAAAGCGAACAAAAGCAATTTTTCGGACAATCAGGGGCCATAATTCAGGAAGTTACGATCCGATGGGCGCAAATATCGAAAGGAACCAAGATCTTTCGGTTATAAACATACATGTCAAGTTTCATCCAAATCGGTTCAAAATTGTGACCTCTATAAGGTCCACAACCTTGATATAACATATTTTCACACTATTCGCGTACAAATGGCGGCCATTTTGTCCGTCAATTTTGGTCCGATTTTCACGAAATTCGAACTCAACCTTCATAACCATGAAACGGTGATATAATCAAACGCTTTTTTAAATCGGATAACAATTTTGACCTCCAGAGGGACCACAAGCTAAAAAGGGCGATTTTTCGGACAATCAGGGGCCATAATTCAGGAAGTTACGATCCGATATGCGCAAATATAGAAAGGAACCAAGATCTTTGGGTTATAAACATGCATGTCAAGTTTCATCCAAATCGGTTCAAAATTGTGACCTCTACACTGTTCACAACCTTGATATAACATATTTTCACACTATTCGCGTACAAATGGCGGCCATTTTGTCCGTCAATTTTGGTCCGATTTTCACGAAATGCAAATTCAACCTTCATAACCATGGCACGGTGATATAATCAAACGGTTTTTTAAATCGGATAACAATTTTGACCTCCAGAGGGACCACAAGCTAAAATGGGCGATTTTTCGGACAATCAGGGGCCATAATTCAGGAAGTTACGATCTGATTGGCGCAAATATCGAAAGGAACCAAGATCTTTGGGTTATAAACATGCATGTCAAGTTTAATCCAAATCGGTTCAAAATTGTGACCTCTACACTGTTCACAACCTTGATATAACATATTTTCACACTATTCGCGTACAAATGGCGGCCATTTTGTCCGTCAATTTTGGTCCGATTTTCACGAAATTCGAACTCCACCTTCATAACCATAACACGGTGATATAATCAAACGGTTTTTTAAATCGGATAACAATTTTGATCTCCAGAGGGACCACAAGCTAAAATGGGCAATTTTTCGGACAATCAGGGGCCATAATTCAGGAAGTTACGATCCAATTGGCGCAAATATCGAAAGGAACCAAGATCTTTGGTTTATAAACATGCATTTCAAGTTTCATCCAAATCGGTTCAAAATTGTGACCTCTACACTGTTCACAAGCTAAAAAACGTCATTTTTCGTACAATCAGGGGCCATAACCCATGAAGTTACGGTCCGATACATGCCAATATCGAAAGGAACCGAGATCTTAGGGTGATAAACCTATATTTCAAGTTTCATTGAAATCGGATAAAAATTGTGACCTGTAGACTGTTCACAAACAATTGTCGACGGACGGACGGACGGACGGACGAACAGGGGCGACGACAATATACGTCCACATGAAAATGTGGGCGTATAAAAATGGCAGGTTGGACAGGCGACCTTACTCCTTGTCACGTACAGGCGCGCGTGCTAACCATTCAGCCGCCCAAATCAGAAACGTGCAATATGTCATATAGGAAGAATAACAAGACGCTCACAACAAAATGGTAAATTAATGAGTTTAGGGCAAAAAGACGTCTACAGCACCCGGTGTTCACCCATCCAAATACTAACTGGGCCCGACGTTGCTTAACTTCAGTGATCGGACGAGAACTGGTGTTTTCAACGTGCTGTGGCCTTAGACGAGAGAAGGTGGACAGAACCCGTAGTTATACTTACCTGAATTGACCTGCTTATTGATTTTTTGGGAGGTTTTTGTCGGTTTTAAAAAGGCGTCCACAGCACCCGGTGTTCCCAGGCGCTCACCCATCCAAGTACTGACCGGGCCCAACGTTGCTTAACTTCAGTGATCGGACGAGAACTGGTGTTTTCAACGTGGTTTGGCCGTAGAAGAGAGAAGGTGGACAGAACCCATACTTGTGCTTACTCAAATTCTTTTTGTGTCTTTTTCCCTGAGGAAGAGCTGGAGTGGTGCAAAAGAGTGCGCGCTGTGGCCTGATTGGCGGAAAATTGATTTTTTCACGAAGAATCAGAGCAAAGAGGCGTCTACAGCACCCGGTGTTCCCAGGCGGTCACCCATCCAAGTACTAACCGGGCCCGACGTTGCTTAACTTCAGTGATCGGACGAGAACTGGTGTTTTCAACGTGGTATGGTCGTAGACGAGAGAAGGTGGACAGAACCCGTAGTTATACTTACCTGAATTGACCTGCTTATTGATTTTTTTTTTGTTTTTTGTATTTAATTGTTTTAAAGAGATTTAATAATGCCAGACTAATTTTAAAATAAAGTTTTAAATTAAGAATAATTAATTATTGGTCTAATGCAATGAAATGATTTGAATTGACGGATGAAATGTACAATGGGTGTCCACACTATGTGGCTAAGGCGTTGGCCTGCTAGCCAGAAGGTCGGGTGTTGGATCCCTGCATTGGCCGAGAAAGTTCATCTCGATATTCTGGCGCGTCCCCCATCCGCCGTGTACACATTGGAGTGCACGTAAAAGATTCCTTAGCAGTTGGAATTCGATATTGTTGAATAAGCTCTATACGATGACTAAATGTGCAGATTGTAGCCACCGACACTGCATGTTTTGCTTAACAATGAAAGGGTGCGGTTTTCAATTTTCGATCCTTTTATTCTACTACTCCTGATATTTTGGACTGTTGATCGATGGTTTCATATAAAAGACTACCAATAAGACTCTTTGTAGAAGAAGTTTCCCAAAATATTATGTTGACTTTAGAGAAAAGGACCTTTTAAAATGCTCCAAATCGTAAAAATACGACTTTTTGGATTTTAGATCTCTTTTTTCTGCTACCCCTGATATTTAAAAAAAATGATACAATGATTCCACACAACAGGCTAGCTATTAGGCTCTCGATTGACAAGAGTTTCATCACTCTCCCTTCATTATAACCGAAGTTATTGTGCCCTAAAGAATCAACAAATCAGCATGCTTATCTCTGCTTACCCTAGGCAGAAAATGCTCATCTTTGCACTCAATCATGACATTGACCTCGTGAACGTCTACACCAAGTTTGAACATTCTAGCTCAATTAGAAGGAGAGTTATTGTGTTTCAAAGTCTCGGCCCTTCAAATTGCTACTACATTTCATATTCACTTCAAAATGGCAACCATCAGTTGACCTAAATCAAAATTCTGCTCCCTGCGATTTTTGGGCCATCCTTCAAGGATTCAGAAAATATAACTCCCGTGTCTGTAAGTAAGATAGCAAAAAAGCCTTAGGGAATTCTCATGTTTCAAGATGGTGGCATTTCCGGTTAGATCGACAAACTCCATATTTTGTGTAGGAATCAGTAATTACTTGTCGAGTATCGGAAAAAATTTTCAGATCATTCTGACCTATATTTCGACGATTATTTTGAAAACTTTGATCCTTAATTTCACCAAGGGGAGATAATTTAGAAAATTTCTCATTATATTTTTGAAGTCACATTGGTAAGATCTACTTATATTCTAAATTTCATGAAAATCGTACAACTATTAAAGAAGTTGTCAAATTGGTCTAAACCTCCGGTTCGAAATCACAGCGACGAATTTTCGAAATTCGAAAATGTAAAACTGCAGATGAAAATGATTTTTTAAAAGGTATTCAAGAACAAATCCAACTGGATATCAGAATTCAAAACGATTAAAACATGTATACCCCAAAAATGGCTAAAAATTATTTCCATAGAAAAGGCTTATAAATGTAAAATATATATAAATAAAACTTGTCTAACCTGGAAAGGAAAAGAAGTAGAACACACGGAATTAACTTCAAGAAAATTATACAATTCACTGGTCGATCACAAATTTATAAAACCATATGGAATAAATTACTGGTTGCGATACTTCAAAAACGAAAATAGTCTCTACCTATCCTATATATATACTTTTATATTCAAGTTTTTAAGGGAAAATGACTTAAAAATATTTAGATGGAAACTCCTTCAATGCATTATTCCAAATCAAAATTTATTATGCAAATGGAAGATTAGTAATAGTAACCTTTGCAAGTTCTGTTCAGTAGAAGAAAACTATGATCATTATTTTGTCAACTGTAAATATCTTAAATTATTGTGGGAAAAAGTCCATTATTTACTATCAAAATTACGCATCGACAAACAAATAACATTAAAGGATCTTGTGTTAGGATACAAATACTACGATAAAAACTACTTTGAATTAAATTACCTGTTAACTATTGTTTCATTTACAATTTACAAAATCTATTACATATCTGATCAAAAAACTAAAAAAATTAATATCTTAAAAATCCTTACTGAAGAATTAAAACTCAGAATAATTTTCTTTAAAAAGGAAAATAGTTTTATTAATAGGATACTACAACACTTATAAAATTGTCTCCAAAATAAGAATTAATAGCATTAGTAATTATTTATTAATGTATGAAATATATAAATTAAAACTTCAGCATGTGATGTATTGATTTACTAATATACTTGTAAACTTTTAGTATATATTCCTGTTGAACTGTACTGTACATGAATGGTTATTATTAATAAAGTTGTTTAAAAAAAAAGAAAAAAAAAAAAGAATGCGGTTTCTGGGGTCTCCTAACCCAGCCATACACCACTAACATCTAAAACCTTCCGCACCTTTCACGTTGAATAAAACCCACTTAGCTCCCGGACTACTACCAGTACCGTAAACAAACTTTATTTATATGAACGAGATAAATGATTACACTGAGAACTACTAAGGGGTTGATCTGTACGCAGCCCCTATTTTAATCTCTGTCGGAAGAAAATTAATTTTCAGACTATTACTCAGTATTACGTGTCAAAATTGAAAAAAGGTGTGTTAATTAATGAAGGTGCAATACTGTCTAAGAGGGTAGTTAATTAACGTCAGGTGAATTTTGTGTATGTTTAAGGACCAACAGACTTGATGTGACACGTACATGTTAAATCAAAATTTGGGAAGTAAAACTGTTTTACGGTGCGCTTTATCATTCGATCGTGTGTTGTACGCAGGTCTTTGTAAAATTAAAGACAGGTGTTTAGATAGGCGTGTGTGCCCACTATGATCTACGTTTCTCTCAGGTACCTATTGTATTACGTATCATATATATAAAGTTGCACTTTATGAAATGAAAATATGAATTAATCTATCGTATACGGAAATGTGAAGTTGTCGTACGAGGCTGCGAGGGAATTTTAATGAGCAGAAATTTGGCCGTTAATTTGGCCGGAGGGACGTGAAATCTGAAATGTATGGGCTGACATTTGAATTATATTATTTTTTTGATCACGAATACGGTTATATGCTTCAAATTTGAAGACACGAATAATAACTTGTCGGAAGACGAGCTTAATACGTATATTTCGGAGAATAAGTATATTTGGGACAATAAGTATATTTACGAGAACAAGTACATTTACAAGAATAAGTACATTTATATACGGCAAATTTGGCTGTGTTTCTTTGATATAAGGGCAATATAATCAGACGTTTTTTTTTAAGTTGGATAATAATTGTGCCCTCCAGAGGAACCACAAGCTAACAATGGTGATTTTTCGCACTATCAGGGGCGATAATTCAGGAATTTACAATCCGATCTGCGCAAATATTGAAAGGAACCACGATCTTTGAGTAATAAACATGCATTTCAAGTTTCATCAAAATCGTTTCAAAATTGCGACCTCTAAAGTGTTCACAGGCCAAAAACGTGATTTTTCGTACAATCAGGGGTCATAATCCATGAAGTTACAGTCCCATACATGCCAATATCGAAAGGAGGTGAGATCTTAGGATGATAAACCTATATTTCAAGTTTCATTGACATCGGATAAAAATTGTGACATGTAGTGTGTTCACAAACAATTGTGGACGGACGGACAAGGGCGACGACAATATATGTCCACATGAACCGAGATTAGGAATCAACCGATATAGCTAGATTTATATACAGCAATCGCAAACATTACACCATACCTATCTTCCAGAATAAGCTATAAGAAAATATCAGCTTACTTTTTGTATGCATTCCTCATCTGGCTACCAGCAAGGTTTGATGCAGGCAACCCCATCTTATTATACACCATTCTCCATTTATCCAAATTAGTAACTTTATTATATCCACCAAAATTTTGTACTAATTTGAAAAGTCTATATAAATTCAGATCATGCATGCCCACTAAAGGACCTTTGTTTATTGGTGTGCCTGCAATAAAATGAAAACATGTCATTATATGAATCTTTATGTATTGTCTTTCCACCATTAATATAGAAATTTCAAAAAAAATAGCCACAAAAAACATGGAAATACGGCCACAAAAAGATAAGACATACAAATTGGCCAAATTTGTTGGGGTTTTTTTTGCAAAGGGAATGAAAGGCTTGAAACACCAAAAATGATAGGGTTCATCCTCTCACAACCCCAATGGGTCCCACCAAATTTAAAGATAGGTTGGCAGGCAACGAAACATACGCCCACAGCAGCTAAATCGTCCGGGCAGACAAAAAGGGTTGTCGCATATTTTTACTTTTTTCGGTAATGAAACATTTGTAATACACTAAAGATAGGCTGGCACTGCCAGGCAGGATACGTCCACATTTTTGAGACATGGATAGAGAACAAGCAACACCGAAAGTGATTTTTCCTACATCATTAAGTCCTGTATTTCTTACTGTATTGGGAGCAGACATTTTGTTGGTCAGTTCCAGTCTGATATTCATGAAATTCTAAGCCGACAATGACTATGGTGTGACGGTACACAACCTAGAAATGTGACTTTTCGTCAAAATCGGATAACAATGGTGACCTGTAGAGAGTCCACAACCCTGATATACCATATTTTTTACACTATTCGCGTACAAATGGCGGTCATTTCGTCCGGCAATTTTGGTACGATTTTCACGAAATTCGAACTCACCCTTCCTTACGGTGCAACAGTAATTTAATCAGAGTTTTTTTTAAATCAGATAATAATTGTTCGAGAGATAGACAGAGAACAAGCAATACCGAAAGTGATTTTTCCTACAATCAAAGGCCATAATACATTAAGTTACAATTTGATATGCGCAAATATCGAAAAGAATAAAAATCTTTAGGTTATAAACAAGCATCTTAGGTTTCATCAAAATTGAATTAAAATTGTGACCTCTACAGGGTCCAAATTCGAACTCAACCTTACGTAGGGGGTAATGGTGATAGAGTCAAACGTTTTTTTTTAAAATCGGATAATAATTGTGACCTCCAGAGGGACCAATGGACCATAGGCGATTTTTCGGACAATCAGGGGCCATAATTCAGGAAGTTACGATTCGATATGCGCAAATAACGAAAGGAGCCAAGATCTTTGGGTTATAACCATGCATTTCAAGTTTCATCAAAATCGAATTAAAATTGTGACCTCTACAGGGTCCACAACCATGATATACAATTTTTTAACAGTATTCGCGTACAAACGCCGGCCATTTTGTATGGCAATTTTGATCCGATTTTCCCTAAATTCGAACTCAACCTTTCCTTACGGTGTAACGGATAATAATTGTGACTTCCAGAGGGGCCACAAGCTAAAAAAAAAAGAGGCGATTTTGCGTATAATCAGGGGCCATAATTCAGGAAGTTACGATCCGATATGCGCAAATATCGAAAGGAACCAAGATCTTTGGGTTATAACCATGAATTTCAAGTTTCAACAAAATCGAATTAAAATTGTGACCTCTACAGGGTCCATAACCTTGTTATTTCTTTTTTTTAACAGTATTTGCGTACAAACGGCCATTTTGTATGGCAATTTTGATCCGATTTTCCCGAAATTCGAACTCAACCTTCCTTACGGTGTAACGGGGATATAATCAAACGTTTTGGTTTTTTTAAATCAGATAATAATTGTTCGAGAGATAGACAGAGAACAAGCAATACCGAAAGTGATTTTTCCTACAATCAAAGGCCATAATACATTAAGTTACAATTTGATATGCGCAAATATCGAAAAAAATAAAAATCTTTAGGTTATAAACAAGCATCTTAGGTTTCATCAAAATCGAATTAAAATTGTGACCTCTACAGGGTCCAAATTCGAACTCAACCTGACTCAGAGTCAAACGTTTTTTTTTAAAATCGGATAATAATTGTGACCTCCAGAGGGACCAATGGACCATAGGCGATTTTTCGGACAATCAGGGACCGTAATTCAGGAAGTTACGATCCGATATGCGCAAATATCGAAAGGAACCAAGATCTTTGGGTTATAACCATGCATTTCAAGTTTCATCAAAATCGAATTAAAATTGTGACCTCTACAGGGTCCACAACCATGATATACAATTTTTTAACAGTATTCGCGTACAAACGGCGGCCATTTTGAATTGCAATTTTGATCCGATTTTCCCGAAATTCGAACTCAACCTTTCCTTACGGTGTAACGGATAATAATTGTGACCTCCAGAGGGGCCACAAGCTAAAAAAAAAAGATAGGTTGCCAGGCAACGAAACATACGCCCACAGCAGCTAAATCGTCCGGGGAGTCAACAAGGGTTGTCGCATATTTTTACTTTTTTTGCTAATGAAACATTTGTAATACACTAAAAACTGATTAAGAGTAACGGCTCATTATGTAATTATCAGAAAATCATTAGAATTTGATTGCTTTTTATAAAGTGTTACCCCACACTAACAATTAGTATATACATGAAACATTTAATATCATGGATTTAGCTGTTCAATCTAAAGTCAATCGGAAGATAAGTTTAGCCTCTATAGCGTAACAAGATTTTTTGAAGTTATCAAGGGAGATAACTCTGGCAATAATTATTTGAAATCTCTGGAAATCAATAGGCTTCTTCGTCTCATGACCCTAAACACTGTGTGTTAATTTAAAGTCGATCGGATATTAACTTTGGCCTCTAGAGCTTCCACAGGATTTTTTCGAAGTGATCAAGGGCCATAACTCTGGCAGCAATTATTGAAAATCACTAAAAATCGATAGACGACTTAGTCTCATGACTGCAAACACTATGTATAAATTTGAAGTCAATCGGATATTAACTTTGGCCTCTAGAGCGTCCACAAGATATTTTGAAGTGATCAAGGGCCATAACTCTGGTAGTTATTATCGGAAATCGCTGAAAAACAATAGGCTTCTTCGTCTCATGACCTTAAACACTGTGTATAAATTTAAAGTCAATCGGATATTAACTTTGCCCTCTAGAGCATCCACAAGATATTTTGAAGTGATCAAGGGCCATAACTCTGGTAGTTATTATCGGAAATCGCTGAAAATCAATAGGATTCTTTGCCTCATGACCTTAAACACTGTGTATAAATTTAAAGTAAATCGGATATTAACTTTGGCCTCTAGAGCGTCCACAAGATTTTTTGAAGTGATCAAGGGCCATAACTCTGGCACTTATTATCGGAAATTGCTGAAAATCAATAGGATTCTTTGTCTTGTATAAATTTAAAGTCAATTGGATATTAACTTTGGCTTCTAGAGCATCCACAAGATATTTTCAAGTGTTCAAGGGCCATAACTCTGGCACTAATTATAGGCTTCTTCGTCTCATGACCTTAAACACCGTGTATAAATTTAAAGTCAATCGGATATTAACTTTGGCCTCTAGAGCGTCCACAAGATATTTTGAAGTGATCAAGGGCCATAACTCTGGTAGTTATTGTCGGAAATCGCTGAAAAACAATAGGCTTCTTCATCTCATGACCTTAAACACTGTGTATAAATTACACCTTAGGGTGTAACGGGGATATAATCAAACGTTTTTTTTTTTTTCAATCGGATAATAATTGTGACCTCCAGAGGGACCACAAGCTAAAAAGGGTGATTTTTCGGACAATCAGGGGCAAGAAGAGGAAATTACGTTCCGATAGGCGCAAATATCGAAAGGAACCAAGATCTTTGGGTTATAAACATGCATGTCAAGTTTCATCAAAATCGGTTCGAAATTGTGACCTCTATAGGGTCCACAGGCTAAAAACTTGATTTTTCGTACAATCAGGGGCCATAATCTATGAAGTTTGGCCTCTATAGCGTCACAAGATTTTTTGAAGTTATCAAGGGAGATAACTTTGACAGTAATTATTTGAAATCGCTAAAAATCAATAGGCTTCTTCGTCTCATGACCTTAAACACTGTGTATAAATTCAAAGTCGATCGTATATTAACTTTGGCCTCTAGAGCTTCCACAGGATTTTTTCAAGTGATCAAGGACCATAACTCTGGAAGCAATTATTGGAAATCACTGAAAATGAATAGGCTTCCTCGTCCATGACCTTAAATACTGTGTATAAATTTAAAGCCAATCGGATATTAACTTTGGCCTCTAGGGTGTCCACAAGATTTTTTGAAGTGATCAAGGGCAATAACTCTGGTACTAATTATCGGAAATCGCTGAAAATCAATAGGCTTCTTCGTCTCATGACCTTAAACACTGTGTATAAATTTAAAGTCAATCGGATATTAACTTTGGCCTCTAGAGCGTCCATAGGACTTTTTTTGAAGTGATCACGGGCCATAACTCTGGCACTAATTATCGGAAATCGCTGAAAATCAAAAGGCTTCTTCGTCTCATGACCTTAAACACTGTGTATAAATCTAAAGTCAAACCGATATTAACTTTGGCCTCTGGAGCATCCACAAGATTTTTTGAAGTCACCAAGGGCCATAACTCTGGCACTAAATATCGGGAATCACTGAAAATTAATAGGCTTCTTCGTCTCATGATCTTAAACACTGTGTATATATTTAAAGTCAATCGGGTATTAACTTTGGCCTCTAGAGCGTCTCCAGGATTTTTTGAAGAGATCAAGGGCCATAACTCTGGCACTAATTATCGGAAATCGCGTAAAATCAATAGGCTTCTTTGTCTTATGACCTTAAACACTGTGTTTAAATTTGAAGTCAATTGGATATTAACTTTGGCCTCTAGAGCGTCCACAAGAATTTTTGAAGTGATCAAGGGCCATAACTCTGGTAGTTATTATCAGAAATCGCTGAAAAACAATAGGCTTCTTTATCTCATGACCTTAAACACTGTGTATAAATTTAAAGTCAATCGGATATTAACTTTAGCCTCTAGAGCGTCCACATGACAATATACAATAATTATGGAAGTTCTACTTATCCATGTACACTATCCAAAATGTTTTACCACCAATTCAACATGACAATATCCAATACTTATGGAAGTTCTACTACTTATCCATGTACACTATCCAAAATATTTTCCTCATTCACAACTCAACATACAACACAATACAATTCCTTCACAGTTATACAAATTTAATACAAATCCATACAGATCGTTTTATAAATCGGGTTGTTAGACCATCCATAAGAAAAACAAAGGCCATAGTTCTTGAAGTTATTTAAAAAAAAAATATTAAAATTAAATATGTTTCACCGTTGCACTAATTTAAATAATGCATATATATCTGTATCTGTATTATGATCCAGACTCACTCAAAGTTGAGTATTATGCTATACATATCATACAAATCAAATTAAGCAAGGGCAATAATTCTAGAAGTAATTAACGGAAATTGCTGTAATTTAATATACTTCTTCGTTTCAATGATGCGTATAAATTTCAGCAATTTCCATTTATTACTTCAAGATTTTTTCAAAGTGATCAAGGGCTATGACTGACAGTAATTATCAGATATCGATGAAAATCAAAAGGCTTCGTCGTGGTTTGTAAAGTCCTATTCATATAAACTATTAAACTTTGATTTTCCTGGATAGCCAAAATGAATATTTTTATTTGTTTTAACTGTTATATCAATATTACTTTTAAGGGTAATTTCAAGCATTTCTTCTATATAATTAACCTGTTCATTTAAATTATCTTCAATAAATTCATACATATACAAAGTATTTTTATTTTCAATTTTTTTTCTTAAAATATTAGTCCTATACATCTATTATTCTAGAAAATATGATTTCTCGGGTGTATCAATAAGTTATCAACATGTTTAGTATATATAATGCACCAATTTTGAAATAATTCTTGATGAAAGGGAGATAAGTTTTCAAGTTTAGGGTCGTAGTTGCCTGCTGGTAGTAAATCGCCCCCATACGTGTCAAGAATAAAATTATATGTTGTTTTCCAAGTCTGCGTTGTATTAGTATAAATTTTCTTTATCCAAAAAATGCTGCGAGCTATCATCATTTTTTTAAAATTTATCATATTTAAACCCCCCATATTCTTTATTTGAGTGATGACAGTTCGTTTAAGTTTATCTGGCCCATTCCATAAAATGCAAAAATCTTAATATTAAATCTTTTAATAACAAACTCAGGGATCATAAAAGCGGACGCTGGATAAAGAATTTTTGATATACAGAAAGTTTTAATTATTTGAATCTTGCCGATTAATGTAAGTTTTCTCTTTCTCCAAGTATTTAATATATTATCAATATCAATCAAAATCTGTTTTCATAGTTTAATTTCTCAGCTGTTTTTGTGTCTTTTGAGAACACTACACATAAGATTTTTATATATAACATTTTTTTTGAGAACACTACACATAAGATTTTTATATATAACATATTTTCACACGATTCGCGTACAAACGGCGGCCATTTTGTCCGTCAATTTTGGTCCGATTTTCACGAAATTTGAACTCAACCTTCATTACTATGTAACGGTGATATAATCAAACGGTTTTTGAAATCGGATAATAATTTTGACCTCAAGAGGGACCACAAGCTAAAAAAGGGTAATTTTTCGGACAATCAGGGGCCATAATTCAGGAAGTTACGAACCGATGGGCGCAAATATCTAAAGGAACCAAGATCTTTGGGTTATAAACATGCATGTCAAGTTTCATCAAAATCGGTTCCATATATTAATTTCAAAACAATCAATTAAAAAACGTCAATTTCGCGTGTTTTGACGTTACGCTAAAAAATTTTGTCACGTTTTTAAACGAGGGTACCCCCCTTCATGTGCTCGGCGGATGTTTCTGTTTTTAATATTTTTTGTTCATTTTAATATCATTAGAAAGAAAATTGAACGATCTTTCGATCGGCGGGGGGTGCTTTGTTGGCATTTCAAAATACCATGCCCTTTTTTTTAAGTTGAAGGCTTCAATTCACTTATTTTTTTTTTGTGGCGATTTGCCAGGATATCACCCCCCGCCGATCGAAAGTTCGTTTTATTGTCGTTTCAATGCTATTAAAATCAACAAAATCGGAGCATTTTTAGTACCTCCGCCGAGCATTTGAAAATTGTATACAATGAGCAATTTTGTCCAAAATAAATCGCGTAGTTTTTGCCTTGTTATGACGTCATTTCAATACCAAAACTAAAATGTATTCCAAGTTCCTAAGACTCATATTCGCGATAAATTACATCGAAAGGCAAATCCGATGTTAATTTATGAATGTAAGCGTTATGTTATATGTATAAAAGACTTGCCTGGAAATAAATAACATAGTTAAAATCCATTTTTTTACGACTTTCACGGGATTGATTATATTTACATCACGTGACTCATATTCGCGCGCTTTTATAACCATGTGACGATGTGGAGGATCGAACGGAAATTTCCTTCGAGCTACTCCACGTCTCTACGTTTGACACCAAACATTTGTCTTTTCACTTAAAAATGGAATTGTACCCTAATAAAGTTGGATCAACGAAAGAATTAACGCCAGCTGAAACATTTTAAAAGATAGGTTGCCAGGCAACGAAACATACGCCCACAGCAGCTAAATCGTCCGGGCAGTCAACAAGGGTTGTCGCATATTTTTACTTTTTTTTGGTAATGAAACATTTGTAATACACTAAAAACTGATTAATAGTAACAACTCATTACGTAATTATCAGAAAATCATGAGAATTTGTTTGCTTTTTATAAAGTTTTGCCCCACGCTAACAATTAGTATAGGAAACATTTAATATCATGGATTTAGCTGTTCAGTTATCAAAATTCATTGAAAATCAAAATACTTGTTCGTTTCAACACCTTAAACTCTGTGTATCAATCTGAAGTCAATCGGATGATAAGTTTGGCATCTACAGCGCAACAAGGTTTTATGAAGTGATCAAGGGAGATAACTCTGGAAGTAATTATTTGAAATTGATGAAAATCAGTAGGCTTCTTCCTCTCAGGACCTTAAACAGTGTGTGTAAATTTAAAGTCAATCGGATATTAACTTTGGCCTCTAGAGTGTCCACAGGATTTTTTGATGTGATCAAGGGCCATTACTCTGGCACTAATTATCGGAAATTGATGCAAATCAATAGGCTTCTTCATCTTATGACCTTAAACACTGTGTATGAATTTAAAGTCAATCGGACATTAACTTTGGCTTTTAGAGCGTCCACAAGATTTTTTGAAGTGATCAAGGGAGATAACTCTGGCACTAATTATCGGAAATTGCTGAAAATCAATAGGCTTCTTCGTCTTATGACCTTAAACACTATGTATAAATTTAAAGCCAATCGGATATTAACTTTGGCCTCTAGAGCGTCCACAAGATTTTTTGAAGTCGTCAAGGGCCATAACTCTGGCACTAATTATCGGAAATTGCTGAAAATCAATAAGCTTCTTCGTCTAATGACCTTAAACACTGTGTATAAATTTGAAGTCAATCGGATATTAACTTTGGCTTTTAGGGTGTTCACAAGATTTTTTGAAGTGATCAAGGGCCATAACTCTGGCACTAATTATCGGAAATCGCTGAAAAACAATAGGCTTCTTCGTCTTATGACCTTAAACACTGTGTATAAATTTGAAGTCAATCGGATATTAACTTTGGCTTTTAGAGCGTCCACAAGATTTTTTTAAGTGATCAAGGGCCATAACTCTGGCACTAATTATCGGAAATTGCTGAAAATCAATAGGCTTCTTCGTCTTATGACCTTAAACACTATGTATAAATTTAAAGCCAATCGGGTATTAACTTTGGCCTCTAGAGCGTCCACAAGATTTTTTGAAGTCGTCAAGGGCCATAACTCTGGTAGTTATTATCGGAAATCGCTGAAAAACAATAGGCTTCTTCGTCTCATGACCTTAAACACTGTGTATAAATTTAAAGTCAATCGGATATTAACTTTAGCCTCTAGAGCGTCCACAAGCAATTGTGGACGCCGGACCGACGGACGGACGGACGGGGGCGACGGCAATATACGACCACATTTCAATATACGACCACATTTTTTACAACATTTCGTTTGACTTTGAGATGATGGAGCAGACAGATGAATTTACTATTTAGGTCAGTCATGTCAAAAAATAATCAGTGTCGATACGGATACCCAATTTTGCAAAAAATTTTATTATTTAGCATTATATAACAGTTGTCACACTAATTATTATAATTTTAATTCTTGTTTTTTAGAGGAACTAATTAACATCTCAAGTATCACATTTTTGATCAGTCAACAAATTGTAAGAACCGATACAAGCGTAAGGCCTTTTAGTTTTACTCCTATTAGGCCTTTATTTGATATTTATTTACATAACATTGATTAAAATCTACAAAAACTAAGAAAGTTGCTCAATAACAATAGGCTACATACTGATTTGAAGGAATAATAGAAATATTCAAAAGTGAAGTAAAAACAAAAAAAGCAGAATACTAACAATAATGTAAGCAACGAATGCAGAAAACAGTGATAATGAAACAACAGTTGTCCTTTCTTTAAATTTATGTGGTTGCTATGGCAACCATCAAAAGTCCTTAATATTTCACTAAAATTATACAATTCACAATATTTTATATCACATTAGCTGTAAATATGTGCTAAAATGATTTCTGCTATCGTACTTAAAATGTGGTACCGTAATCAATTGGTTTGTCCTGGTGATCAATTGGTTTGAAAATTGAATAACATTGCCTTTTTGAGGGTTTGTTTTTGTTTTGATTGCTATAACAACCAAATATTAAGTATTATAGAAAAGAAAAGATAAGTAATTGTAAAAATTCACTACATTTACCAGTACGGTACACAAATTTCACTTGAAAATCTCAATTCCTTCATAATTTTTTTAACCCTAAAATTGGGCAATTTCCAATTGCGGAATGTTTTTCAAAGGTAAACCCTCTCCTGTGTATAAAGATGGCACATAAATATTTTGTTATTATTTATTTGTTCAATCTTGCCTGACACCTACTGACTTAAAATAATATAAAAATTAATATTAATGAGATAAATTATCGGAAAAAGATGCTTTTTTTAAAAAAATATACAGTGGTTGCTATGGTAACCACTCAAACTCCTTAATATTTTGCTCAAACTTATACAATCAATATCATTTGACATTACTTGGGTTTTAAATATTTTAAAATGCTTATTTTTAAATGTGGTGATCACCTTTTGGGTAAATGGTAAATAGCGTTGAAAATGGTCAAAAATTGCATTTTTTCCATTTTGGTTGCTATGACAACCAAAATTGATAGTATATGGCGGATTGGAAATATGTAATTTTAAAAATTCACAAACTTTTTGACATGTTCCCATAATTTCACTTCCGTATCTCCATTCTTTCTTATTTTGTTAATGTCCCCAAAACGCCCCAAAAATAGGCAAATGTGTGCCGCGGACAATTGGTGAAAAATGAACATAAATCCAGCTCTTGAGAAAAGGCATATAGATATTTTTACGATTTTTTTTTTTCTTTTAATCTTATTTGATAGCTTCTGATTTTAAAATGCATTACAACCAGATTCAATATTTCAGATATAACATGGATAAGACCAATTTTTCATGAAAAAATTGACCAAAATCACTTTGAAACAATGGGTTTTTGAGAAAACCTCCGTATTTTGGAGTTGCTGGGGAAACCGGAGTTATTGTTACACAAATGTGAAAATTGAAACATCATTAGCTTTAAAGTTGTATTTCATGAATATACATCTACATTTTTGATAGTTTCGATATAAAATGAACCATGACATCACAAAAAACGCCAAAAATGACCAGTTCAGAGTGTTGAAAAACCTTTCTTCCGTGAAAAGTCAAAAATCGCAGCTTTGAACCTCAATAAAATAAAAAAATTTCATCCGATTTTGAATCTGTAAAAAGTTTTGTGAGAAGAATGATGAGATCTACTTAAAAAACTAATAAAATCAAATGTATAATCATTATCTCAAAATCACCTTTTCCACCTAATAATAGTGTTATTATTTCCTGTGTCAATGATTTATTAGTGCGGGGAATAATGCCTATGATCGTATGATAGTGAGTTGACAACCACTGAGCAAAATCATGTTTTGACTTTCTTTGAAAATATAAAATTTTTGCCTTAATTTATATACAATTAATCCTCGATTGTGATTTATAAATATGCATGTAATATTCACCCTATAATCTTTTAATTTAGATTATCAATTTAATATGTAGTAATAACCTTTTTATCACAGTGGTTATCACCAGGGGCGTAAATGTGGGGGGGTAGGGGGTGTTACACCCCCCCAGCCAAAAAAATAGTCGGTCGCAAAATCAGTGCAGTCGGTCGCAAAGTAGAGGTAGTCGGTATCAAAATATGTATACGTCACGCTACTCACGCAAAACTTTAGTATAAAAATAGTCTGTCGCAAAATCAGTGCAGTCGGTCGCAAATTAGGAGCAGTCGGTTGCAAAGTAAGGGTAGTCGGTATCAAAATAAGTACTCACTGTATACGTCACGCAAAAAAATAGTCGATCGCAAAATCAGTGCAGTCGGTCGCAAAGTAGAGGTAGCTGGTATCAAAATAAGTACTCACTGTATACGTCACGCTACTCACGCAAAACTTGTTAGTATAAAAATAGTCGGCTGCAAAATCAGTGCAGTCAGCCGTAAAATAGGAACAGTCTTAGTATAAAATAACCTTGTTAACTTATCATTTTTGAAAAGATGTTGTGTTTCACTCTCATTCTGTTGTGAGTATAATGTTAGTCTTACAACAAAATGTAACCCAGGGAGAAAAATAGTCGGTCTCAAAAAAAGTGCAGTCACTGCAGTCGGTCTCAAACACAATGCAAGAATAGATCCCAAATACTATATATTGGCGTGAATCCGTGAGCCTAAATTGCATACGTCACTCTTATTCTGTTGTAAGTATGTTGGTCTAACAATAAAATTTCACCAAGGGAGAAAAATAGTCGGTCTCAAAAACAATGCCAGAATAGACCCCAAATGCTATGTATTTGCGTGAATCCGTGTGCCTAAATTGAGTACCATGTACTCACCGCAGTCGGTCTCCGACTAAATGAATTAATGAGATAAACATACAATCATAAAACAAGCAAAATTGACAGATAAGCCTCAAGATTCTGTCCCTTTTCTTATCAACCCCAGTTACATATCTGAAATTACTCACCGCAGTCGGTCTCCGACTAAATGAATTAATGAGATAAACATACAATCATAAAACAAGCAAAATTGACAGATAAACCTCAAGATTCTGTCCCTTTTGTTATCAACCCCTGTTACATATCTGAAATTTTTTTCGCGCCTTCGGCGCGATTCCATTATAACATCTGCCCAGTTTGTAGTACCACTGGTGTGTGGGGCGGGGGTATGTGCATCAGTCGGTCGCATTTTGGCTAAACACCCCCCCCCCCCCAAACGAAATCGTTATGTACGCCCCTGGTTATCACTATAACTGCATGTAAAATTAACCCAATAAAGTTGTTATTTATAATATAGTTTGGGGACTATCACTTTAGATATGTATCCAATAAATTTATAACTTATACTATCTCATGGTGTCTACCATTTTAATATGTACAGTATTCATACTATAGCTTTTAATGATAATATATAAGGAATATCCTTTTAATTGTATTATACTCAGTTTTGAGTTATAATAGCACACAGTAACTATCACTTTAAACGTACATATTTTTCATCCTATAAAGGGACTACCACTTTAATAGAATATAATATTCATCCTATAAAGTTGAAAATCATCATATAGCTTAAAGACTACCACTTTAATAATATAAAATATTCATCCTAAGAAAGTCTTAAATTCTCAGATAGCTTAGAGACTACCACTTCAATAGTATATAATATTCATCCTATAAAGTTATAAATTATCATATAGCTTAGAGACTACCACTTTAATAGTACAAAATATTCATCTTATAAAGTTGTAAATTATCATATAGCTTAGAGACTACCACTTTAATAGTACAAAATATTCATCTTATAAAGTTGTAAATTATCATATAGCTTAGAGACTACCACTTTAATAGTACAAAATATTCATCTTATAAAGTTATAAATTATCATATAGCTTAGAGACTACCACTTTAATAGTATATAATATTCATCCTATAAATTTGAAAAACTTCTAAGGGAGGTGTCAATACTTTTTCACTCGGGTTGTCGAATATATACGCACTCTCTTTTGTTCCTGCTGCTTTCGCGTACACTGCACCGATAAAATACCACACTTTACCGACATGACTGCTAATTTTAGTTGTTTTTCTAACAAAAGCTTTCTGTGGTTCATAATATTTGATTTTGAGTCTGTGTTACGCAAATCAAACATTCACTGGGTTTGGTTTATCGGGATTTCTTGTAGGGAGGTTGTGGATAGCGATAATTTCTTCATTGGCTACGTCTATGTCCGTTAGCTCTTTTATAGTTTCAATGAAAGTGGTTTGCAGTTCTCGGGATTGCTGATTTGGTTGGTAGTCCAAATATTCTGATATTCATTTTTCTGGAATATTGTTCATTATAATTTGCCATTCTTATTGCATCATTAGCCTTTTGTACGTTATTTATAAGATCGTCTATTTTAGTCTGCATTTCCCTTTTTTCAGCATGCGATTGTTCGTTTTGGCCCCAAACTGCGTAATATTGCTCCCGTATCTCATCGGTAGCATAATTTACAAACTTTTTTATTTCTGTTTTCATTTCCCTTCTCAGTGTTTCAAGGACACAGCCAGTTATCTCATTAATAATAGTCTTCATATCATCCTTTTTAATCATTTGGCCTATCTCCTGTTTTTATTGTATCTAAAATTGCATATATACCTGTTATATACCTATTTGTTTTTTCACCGTCAGTAATTTCCGTCATTTCTCCCTTGCCAGAGCTTCGTGTGGATCTCGGAGTCCTTGGGTTCTTTTCTTTTACTCTAGAACTCATATTGATCAAACTTTTTTACTTCTTATCTAGCAGGTTACACCATACACCAGAGACTTGAAGTTGGCTGTTGTTGAAGAATACAGTTCACTTTTCAGTTTTCACAGCGGTTAACTGTGTTCACTGATTTTAGATAACCTCTTATACAGTTGATATTATAAGATACAAACACAGGAAATAACAATATTTTCCCACTAAAACTATTCATTAAATGTTCACCATACCCTTATTAAGTATTCATAACAATTTCTTTTTATCTTCTTCTAATTTTCATCATAAAATTCGTCTTGAAGCACAGACCTCTTTTGCACCCTACAGCTTAGGCGGCCATCTTCATATCACCATTTTAGCCTCTACAGCATCACAAGGTTTTCAAAGTGATCAACGGAGATAACTTTGGCAGTAATTATCAGAAATCGCTGAATATCAATAGACTTCTTCGTCTCATGACCTTGAACACTGTGTATAAAGTCAATCGAATGTGAACTTTGGCCTCTAGAGCTTCCACAAGATTTTTTGAATTGATCAAGGGCCATAACTCTGGCAGTAATTATCAGAAATTGCTGAAAATCAATACGCTTCTTCGTCTCATGACCTTACACACTGTGTCAATTTGATATTAACTTTGGTCTCTAGAGCTTCTGCAAGATTTTGTGAAGTGATCAAGGGCCATAACACTGGCAGTAATTATCGGAAATTGCTGAAAATCAATAGGCCTCTTCGTCTGATGACCTTAAACACTGTGTATAAATCTAAACTCAATTGCATTTTAACTTTGGCCTCTAGAGGAATTGTGGACGCTGGACCGACGTATGTGACAATATACGAAAATATTTCAATATGGGCAATAAAAAGGCAATTTTTCGTATAATCAGGAGCCATATAATTCAGAAAGTTATGATTGGATATGCGCAAATATCGAAAGGAACAGACACCTGGGGGATATAATCATACATTTCAAGTTTTAACCAAATCAGATAAAAACTTGATTTTTGGTACAATCAGGGACCATAAGCCATGAAATTACAGTCCGATACATACCAATAGCGAAAGGAACCAAGATCTTAGGGTGATGAACCTATAATTCAAGATTCATTGAAATCCAATACAGACAGGTTTCCAGGCAACAAAAAAATATGCCCACAGCAACTAAATCGTCCGGGCAGACGACAAGGGTTCAGATTATAATTTTTGTCGTTCGAGGGTTCACAAGGTTCTACAAATTGAAACAAGGATCTTAACTCTGGAAGTAATTTACAGAAAGTGTTGAAATTTGACAGGCTTTTTCGTTTTACTAATCTAAATAATGCATGTAAGTTTCACACAGATCAGATGACAACTTTTGTCATTCAAGCATTCACAAGGTTCACAATTGCCAAATTATTGACGGACTTTGCTGAAATTCAAATGATGTATATAAAATTCATACATATTGAAAGATAACTGTCATCATTAACAAGGTTGAATAAAATGAAACAAGGGCCATAATTCTCGAAGTAATTATTGCAAATTAGTGATGCATATAAATTTCATACATATAAGGTCATTTCGGGACTAACATTTAACAAGGATCAATTTTCTTTCAATAATTCGCTTGCACGTAGGGGGTCTTTAGCAGTAGGAGGAAACCGGAGAACCCGGAGAAAACCCATGAGGTTGGATCATACATATTGGATGAAAACTTTTATCAATCGAGCATTTACCCTTTCATTGCGTCTACCCGGTAGTACCGGGTGGGTATTATAAAATGCTGTTAATAAGCGCATACCCGGTACTGCCGGGTACTCAGTACGGACCTCGCTAAAATTACCATCGTAGCTGCAAGTGCCATCTATAGTATTTTCTATACACCTGAACATATTTCCACGTGTTTAAAAGCAGCAAAACGTAAAATGGCGGGGTGCATAGTAACAACGTAGATGATACAATCTCGGCGAAGTCGTGAATGATATCTTCGCTGACCAAGACAGTGTGAAAAATTTGTAGGCGTGTACTGATACACATAATTCGTTTCCAGTTAGTTGACAATGATTGCAGCCAGGAGAGTGATGGGTAGTATGAAGTGCGTGATTTGTTGCGCGACCCTCCGCCTATGGCTTCTATGGCTATGCCCCCCCCCCCCTAATGTGAACATGATAGCCCTATGTCTGCATTAGATTATGATGATAATTCTGATGTTGATAATAATTCTGGCCTGTTGGATTGTAAAAGTGGTAGGCAATACCCGAGTCACGAACATTTAGATAAATTGAGTGACTACAGTGATAATGATATGGGATGAAAGTGAAAGCTAGGTATTGCAATCCGCTCGTGGTTATGGCAGCGGGAAGCGCTGTGCGCGTGTTAGTGGTGGCAGTGCTCGTGGCCGCTATTGATATTTGTGTTCACATTATATATCTATATCATAATCCAGTGATAAAAACTAAATCCCATAAGTATTTCATGGAGAAAAATCTGTTTTCGTGTTAGATTTAGTGAGAAATGAGAAATCCAAAATGGCCGCATGACGTCACATGACTACATGAATATGCAAATTACTGAAATTCTATTTTTTACTTATAGCCCAACTTCATGCTCACCCCAACACACAAATATTATTTCCATAAAAAGCTTCCATAAGTAGAGGGTTCACAAGGTTCAATTAAGTGAAACGAGCCATAATTCTAGATGAAATAAATTTCATATAGATTGGCAGATAATTTTAGAGGTTAGAGCGGTCAAAGGGTGCAACAAAGTGAAACAAGGGCCTTTACTCTATAAGTAATAAACCGAAATTACTGAAATTCAAGAGACTTCTTCACTTTACTAATTTAATAAATGACGCATGTAAATTTCATACATATAGCGTTTACAAGGTTCAATAAAGTAAAACAAGGGTCATAACTGTAGACGTACTGAACAGAAATTGCTGAAATTCAAGAAGCTTCTTTGGTTTAGCCTACTAATTTAAAACATAACGCTAACGCTAACAATATACGTCCACATTCCTGCTTTGATTGATATGGTACTTTGTCAAGAAGGCTAGGCGTTTGGTTTGTTTAGCGTTGAGGGTCGTGCACCAACATTAATAGTTGCCGTCCTTAGAGTATAAGGAATAACTATACCAAGATAATCCATTCAGAATTGTGCCTTCCTAACACTAAAGGCAAAAGCAAAAAGTGGGCGTGGCTCTGCCCCTGGGGGTCGGGACATTCATCAAAATCAATAGTGGACGCCCTCAAAAATAACAGTGGTCAGCCTTAGGGTATAAGGAATATAGACTGTCGTCTGTATAGGGAAAATGTGCTTAAAAATCGATTTTTGTTGCACCCCCCCTGGGTCTAAAAAATGTTGCCATTTTCTTATAATACAAGGTTTCTAGTGATGGAAAATCCATATTCCCACCTTCAGATATTGCCAGTTTTTAAAATATTACCCATTTACCCAGGGTCTCGGTCACTTTATCATGCTTGTCTAACATGACTTTGACGTCGTGATTTTGGATGATAAAATTACTGCAGGTGAATAAATTTTTTCGTGTGTACTGCCAAAATGCACAGCAACATTTGAAAAAAAAAATTATGGAAATATCTCAATTTGTATATGCACAGGACCAATTATAAGCGCCCACAAAGCAGTAATGTTGCACATCGTAGCATGTTTTTGTCTATTTATGAAAATACAGCGTCATTGTATTGATATTGAATTTAATTTATTATCAGAAATCATACATAAATTTGATAATTGCATAGACATATTTGATTTCAACCATAAAACAATACATAAACGTGATATTTCAAAGAGGGGTCCCAGGTAAAAAGGTATAAGGGGAGATAACTCGTATCATAAATGACCTATAAATATTGAACAAAGACTAAATTTCTCCTTGGCAACCCACCCTATCACCAAACAAAGAATGAAAACAAATTTAAAACATTAATTTTTTATGTAATGACTAGTATTAAAGGTTTAAATAGATATAAATTAGGCCTTTGTATTGCAATTTACAACAACATTTCAATATCAATATTTTTTTAAAATACAGAAAACATTTTTTTCATTTTTAATAACTGTTATATCAATAATTTTTTTAAATGTTGCTGTAACAGTTGTGCAATAATTAATGCTTAAATAGTTAAAATATAAAATATAAAAAAATATAAAAACAGTTAAACAAAGTACTAAAATCAACAAATGGAAAAGTATTTACACATTTATTTATCTTTTGATATATTGTTTGGTTATCTTTTAAAGATATGAATCATGCCTGTGTATTATAATTAAAAACAACATTTCAAAACTAGTTTAAAATACAGAAAACCCTTTGTTTTGTTAAAATAATAATTCAATTAAATCTGGACATAAAGTAGTTGAATATTATACATGTAGTTAGTATGTAAAATACAGGTAAAACAAACAGTTAAACAAAATACTAAAATCAAAAGATGGAAAAGTATGTACATATTTATTCATCTTTATCTAGTGATATATTTTTTTTAAAGGTTAAAATAGATATAAATCATGTCTGTGTATTGTCATTTAAAACATTTCAAAACTAGTAAAAGTGCTAGTAAAAAATGTTGACACATTCTTAGAACGGATGTTTTAGTGCATTTGGACACCACAATCTAGTCATTTTGTGCCAATTCACTTGCCATCAAATATACCAGCACTACTTATACTATAGAGTATAGAATAAATCGGCTACTCCCACACTGTGTCATTGAGGTCGCTGATAATGGGATTCAAACTCAAGTCCATTGATGACAGACCTTTTTGTAACCACTTGGCTATATAAATCCCTTCCCACCCACTAGTTGCCTATGTAGGCCTATGATATAAAATAGATATAACAACAAGCCACAAGGACACAACAACTAGTACAAGTATGAAATAAATTTATCCTGAAGACTGAACTGTGGGTTCTCTTGTTAGGAATCGAACATAATCCTTGTAGCATCGTAGATGGTATCTAACTTCAACAGCAACACAGTCTTTATCTCTGATCATCAGAGTCTGATGTGCCTGAGAATGGTTTCATCTTCTTTCTTAATTGCTGCTTCTCTAAGTCGCCCTAAAAAGATATGGAAAATTGTAAATATCATGGATATCATAAACCAACTAGCAGTAGAATGCATATTCGTTTTCTGGTTACATATGCGTAAATTAAAAAAAACATAAAATTCTTCATGCAACAGTTTTTATGTGTATAATAGGCTTTGTATGGAGCAGCCTACTTTTAACAATGAACTGGACAACTTTTGGCAGACCTGGTAAATACATGTACATAACCCTGCATGTTCGGATAGGCTACTCCCACACGTTTTCACTGAGATCGCAGAGAATGAGACTCGTACCCTCAACTATTGATGACAGACTGATAAATAACACCTATCGGCCACCCGACCACTCTTCCCAATAAACGCCTTTTACGACACGCTGAGGAGGGTCGATGGGTCTATTACACTAGGTAACACTGGGCATAGCCAGGAAAGGAGGGTGGGGGGGGGGGACAATATTAATTCACAACGGTTGAACAAATAATAAAAACTTACCCCCATCTTTAATTTCTGCTAAAACCAGCTTATCAGAGACAGTCTTATTCTGTCACCTGTAGAACAAAGGTACTTTTTGCAGATAATGCCCAGAGGAGGAAAGACATGTCCTCGCAGGTGGACAGCTTGGGTGGTTGATGATTTAGTGGAGGCTGATCGCAAACCTTGTCTAGAGGTGGATTGACTCTCATCACTCGTTTGCTTCTCACCAGACTGTAGCCTAATGCAACTCTTTTAGTAGCTCGTTCAATCTTTGTTCTGTCTGTGAATCTCGAATAACACTTGGAATGATAGCCATAAACCCATAGTCACATAGTGCATCATCTTTATTCCCTATAAATACAAACATACTGACTCCTAATTTTATGGACACATAAACAAAATAAGCAAAATAGAACCTGAGAGAAGAATTTAGGTGGCAACAAATATCCATAATAAAAATTACTTTTCTTAGACAATCTGGGGTTAATAAAATAAAACCAAAGACTAGCGTGGATGCTATCGATTTTAAAACAAACCTATCTCTATGATGAGTATGAACTATATAACGAGACTATACAATGTGAATGTCAACAAACATTATTATTTATCGTAACTTGCACACAGCAATGACAACAAACAAGAAATATTATATACAGACGTAAGCTCTCGTTGCGTTGTACAGTCCCGATCATTTGTGATGATTACAGGTGTCTATAAAATTTAATCCGCCTATCATTTTGTGTTTCGCTGAAAAATAAAATGGCGACTCTACTTTCAATTTTAGTTTGATTTAGTTGATAAACTTACCATCAAATACATCTTTATATTGTTGGCACACTTTTAGCTCGTTTCTATCAAGATTTGTCCATTCTTTAAAACCTAAAACAACCTTATTCTAACTGGTATCTGTAAATTTAATCAGCTTTCCACAATATTCTTTGTCTACGCGGTGGATGAGGCACTTCATCGTCTAAAAGTAAACACGAACCCAGACTCACCTTTTGACCTGTGAACTTGAGGTCAAATTGGCTCTAGTGTGTTTTTGATTGGTTGTTTGTTTTAATGATATGCATCAGGTGTAAATAGTGGTTGATAAACTTCATGGCGCGAACAGAAACTTGCGACGACTCGTTTATAAAAACTGGGACATTTTAGAAGCGGGAAGGCGGCTTTTTATCCATATAAATTCACATTTTACTAATGTGTGACTTTACAACTAAACCCATTTTATAGAAATTTTTTGAAACGATAGCTACTGACAGACGACGGTCTAATAAGTATAAAAAAAGTTTTCAAGACGATCGATTAAGAATTGTGGGCTGTAGGTGACACACAGACAAAAAAAAATGGGCGTGGCACTGTCCCTTGGGGTTGGGCATGCACCAAAAACAATAGGGATCTTCCTTAAGGTACCAAGAATAAGTATTCAAAGTTTCAAGATGATACATTAAGAAATGCAGCCTGTAGACGACAGACAACCAAATACAAGAAATGGGTGTTGCTGTCCCACGGGGGTCGGGCATGCACCCAAAACAAAAGGGGTCATCCTTAGGGTATAAGGAATAAGTATTTTAAGTTTCAAGATGACAGATTAAGAATTGTGGCCTGTAGGCGACACACAAAAAGAAAATGGGCGTGACTCTGCCCCTGGGGGTTGGGCATGCACCCCAAATGATAGAAATGTTCCTTAGGGTACAAAGAATGATCATTCAAAGTTTCAAGATGATACGTTAAGAAATGTGGCTTGTAGACGACAAACAAATAAATACAAGGAATGGGCGTGGCTCTGCCATTGGGGGTCGGGCATGCACCAAAAAACAATACGGGTCATCCTTAGGGTAAGTATACAAAGTTTTATGAAAATCCAGTTAGAATTGTGGCTTCTCGGCGACACAGTGACACACAAAAAGAAAATGGGCGTGGCTCTGCCCCTGGGGGTTGGGTATGCACCCCAAACGATAGGGATCATCCTTAGAGTATAAAGAGTAAGTATACAAAGTTTTAAAGAAAATCCAATAAGAATTGCGGCCTGTAGGCGACACAAAGACACACGATAAGAAAATGGGTGTGGCTCTGCCCCAGGGGGTTGGGCATGCACCCCAAATGATAGGGATGTTCCTTAGGGTACAAAGAATGTGTATGCACACACACAGACAGACAGGGGCGACGGCATAATACGTTCACATTATGAATGTGGACGTATAATAATGCATATAAATTTCAGAAAGATCGGATGATAACTTTTGGCGTTAGACCTTTTACAAGATTCAAATAAAGTGAAACCCGCGCCATTATCCTAGACGAAATCAACAGAAATTGCTGAAATTCAATAGGCCTCTTCGTTTCACTAATCTAAATCATGCAAATAAATTCCATAAAGATTGGATGAAAGATTGGATGAAATTAAATAGACTTCTTCGTTCCACTAATTTAAATCATGCATATAAAATTCACAAAGACTGGGTGATAACTTTTGGCGTAAAAGCATTCACAAGGTCCAATTAATTTAAACAAGGGCCATAACACTAGACGTAAGAAACAGAAATTGCTGAAATTCAAAAGGCTTCTTTGTTTCACTAATTCAAGTAATGCATATAAATTTCAGAAAGATTGGATGCTAACTTTTGGTGTAAGAGCGTTCACAATGTTCAATAAAGTTAAACAAGGGTAATAACTTCAGACATAATAAACGGAAATTGCTGAAATTCACTAGGCTTCTTCAACTCACTAATGTAAACCACATATATCAATTTTGAAACAATCGAATAAGTTATTTTTATAGTACAGCTCTCATGAGGTAGCAGGTTTAACGAATGGAGCGTGCTACAAAATGACTTTTAACACTGACAATCTGCTCAATATGCTTGTTGTTATTGCATGGAAAACCCACCCCACTTCTATATATAATGTCTACTAAATTTAGCGTAAGCCAGCAAAAGTGTTCAATAACATTGAAAATATCTAGTTATTGAACAGTTACGCTCCAGAGAGTTTGGCAGAGGTAAAAAAATCTGCCCATTCAACAAAAGAACAAAGGGAGATCTGCAGTCCGTGTTACAATAAATTTTGGAGTTCACACGAAATTGTCGATGACCGACGGACGGCCAGCCAGAGACATATGGACGGGGCAATAGCAATATACCTCCACATGAAAATATGAGTGTATATAAACATTTTCCCCAATTCTAGAAAATTAAAAGATAATCATTTATTCAGGGGAAGTTACAATTTAAGCGATATTAATCATTTATAGTGACAATACTCACTGGCATTGGGTCCAGTTATTGACGTAGATCGAAGATAACTGTCTGTTTGACCAAGATAGAGATATATTTGGATTTACTCACGTTATTTTTACATACTGACACAAGTAAGGAATACTAACAAATTGACTTAAATACTCACCTCATGATTATTACTGATGTACAGTACAGTGCAAGTACTAACAGGTTTAAGCGACTACTGACAACCCATATATTTCTCAGGAGTTACTATGAATATAGTAACCACAATTAACTTATTGTGTGATTTGGAGTTACGTGGAGATTTAATAATAAAAAAGCATGGATAACATAATTTTAGTTTAAAGGTTGTTTGCGGGATTTTAATCAAAAAAATGAAGATAAATAAAGGAAGCATTATGAATTAAAAATTATAACGTGATAAAGACTTGATAACATGCATAATTATTATTATGTTTTCATGATGTGTTTTAACATTGCATCTGTTATTAGTAACAAAGTATGTCTTTACTGTATATAATTTACCTAACCCCGTCTGTTTTTCTTTGAATTTGTCTAAAGCATGCTCACTCAGTAATGAGACCAACTCACTATTAAGACCACATCTAGACAGTCCCACATGTGGTCTTAATAGAGGGATTTCACTGTATTCTAATGCAGGAGCTAGTTAGTAAAAACTCAGAGATCGGTTCTACACACTATGCATCCAGCAGTGTAATTGACACTATTTCCTGATGCAAATAACAACTGCTGGTGATCCAATTCTGACGTACAAAATTTTAATACAGAATTGCTTCTTTTACCTCTGTCGTCCATAAACTTGTATAGTTGGGCAACAAATCTGTCCTTTTCTTCATTCTGTTCATCGTCAGATGACTGAAAATAAAAAAAGCGTGTAATGTATAAAGATAGGTTGCCAGGCAACGAAACATATGCCCACAACAGCTAAGTCCTACGGGCAGTCAACGAGGGTTGTGGAATATTCTTTCTTTCGTCAGTAAGGAGAACGTTTACAACACATAAAAATCTTATTACGAGTAATAGCCCATTAAGTAATTATCAGAAATGGTTAGAATTGTTTCGACTGTTTGTCTCATGGCCTTCGTCCACAAGATAAATTTCAAAGTGATAAAGAAAGGGGAGTAATAATAAGAAATCGTTGAAAATGACGAGGATCGTCTAATGACCTTAAACACTGTGTATAAATTTAAAGTCAATCGGATATAAATTTATCCGATATCGCTGAAAATCAAAGGTTTTTTTTTTATCAAGGATTAACATGCTTTACCTTGTTTGACCGTGTGTTTTACACCGATCGGTCTTTGTTAAGTGTAGGTCTTTCTTTATATATGAATATATATGTGCTGTATAATTACATACCAAAGTAGTCCGGCTGCAGTTATATATATATTTGTCTTTTTTATGGGTTCAGTTTGTTTACATATCAACTGAACTATAGATAAACGTCTTAAAATTGATCGCGCACAGAATCGTTATTTTCTGATATCCGGATCAACCTCTATATATCAGATTAATGAACCTGTTTCGAAAGCAAATATATACATATATATAAGATAGGTTGCCAGGCAACGAAACATGGCCCACCGGATCTAAATCGTCCGGGCAGTCAACAAGAGTTGTCGCATGTTTTTACTTTTTTCAGAAATGAAAATTTTACAATACACTATCTAATAACTGCTTAAGTAATAATCAGAAAATCATTAGAATTTGTTTGGTTTTTATAAAGTTCTGCCCCAATGCAAAAGTTTAGTATAGTAAACATTTAATATCATGGATTTAGCTGTTCAGTTATCAAAATTCATCGAAAATCATTATACATGTACTTGTTCATCTAAAAACCTTAAACCCTATGTATCAATATGAAGTCAATCAGATGATAAGTTTGGTCTCCAGAGTGTCACAAAATATTTCAAAGTAATCAAGGGAGATAACTTTGGCAGTAATTATTGCAAATCACTGAAAATCAATAGGCTTCTTTGTTTCACTAGCTTAACCACTGCGTATAAATTTGAAGTCAATCGGATATTAACTTTGGCCTCGAAAGCGTCCACAAGATTTTTTGAAGAGATCAAGGGCCATAACTCTGACTTTAATTATCGGAAATCGCTGAAAATCAATTGTGGGTGGACAGGGACGACGACAATATACGTCCACATGAAAATGTGGGCATATAAAAAATTTAACCAGTAGATTTTAAAAAATTGCTGGGATAGAGGAAATAAAATATATCTAAGGAAAATTGATGTTATCGCAAGCTGTGTCAAAACAGTTTGCAAAAGTTTGTGCAGAGTACTGTTTCTTAATTTAAATCAAACACATACCTCATCTTCTTCAATCTCTTCTTCAGAACCAAGTAATTCTTCTCTCTTCCATGAAGATGGCAATGATTTGTGTTCAAAATAATTCAAAGCTTTTTCCATTGCTATAAACAAAACAAATTGACACATAGCTTCATTCTCTTTAACATTGTCTTTATCATAACTAAAATATAACCATACACGACATGCACACTTGCGTTTGGGACAATTTGTTGAGATTTGCCGATTTCAGTGTCATCCTGATGATCTGCCACATTGTTAGGTTGTTACGTTACAAGGTAGATCATTAAATCCAGTCTAATTATCGATACAAACTGCAATCGTGATACTCCAGCCAACAAAGATGCACAAATAGTAGGAGTCTAGGAGTGGAAGTCAATTGACAAAAATACAACCAAGAATGATTTCAGGTGCAGGCCTGGGAATAACCTAAAATAGTGTGCCTGACAAAAGTGGCAGACATTTTGTTCAGCAATTTTTGTTCGATGTTCATGAAATTCAAACTCAACCTAGATTACCCTGTAACGGTGATATAATCAAATGGTTATTTTTAAATTAGGTAATAATTGTGAACCTCCAGAGGGACCACAAGCTAATATAGGCAATTTTCCGTACAATCAGGGGCCAAAATTCAGGAAGTTACGATCTGATATGCGCAAATATGCAATGTAACCAAGATCTTTATGTTATAAACATGTATTCCAAGTTTCATCAAAATCGAATTAAAATTGTGACCTCTATAGGGTCAACAACCTTGATATAACATATTTTCACACTATTCACATACAAACGGCAGCCTTTTTGTGCGTCCATTTTGGTCCGATTTTCACAAAATTCAGACTCATACACCATTACCATGTAACGGTGATATAATCAAACGGACCCCATAGTTTTCTTCATCACCCTTGTTATTTCTACGTGTGTCGGAAGATAATTAATTTGCGGACTATTACTCGGTATTACGGGTTTAAAACTGTAAACAGGTAAGTTAATTAACGAGGGTGAAAAACTGTCTGAAAGGTGGATTAATTAACGCTAGGTGTGTTTTCTATAGAGGTGTGTTAATTAACCGACCGGTAAAAAATGAATGTCAATGTTGTGTATTGTTTAATTGGCGTGTTTTCTCGCTAGTTGCGATAACTGCACTAAAAGGAGTATAATCAAGGACCAACATGCTTTATCCGACACGTACGTGTTAAATCAAAATTTGAGAAGTAAAACTGTTTTACCGTGCGATTAATCATTCGGCCGTGTGTTTTATGCAGGTCTTTGTAAAATAAAGGTCTTTAGATAGGCGTGTGTGCTCGCTATGATGAACGTTTCTCTTATGTCTATTGTAGGCCTATTACGTACCATATATATATAAAGTTGCATTTTATGAAATAAATGTTATTAGTTTTTAAAAGGCCCTTTTTTATTATAGTCGGATATCATTCACAGATATCAAATATAAATCACAATAAGTAGACCATGAATAGTCCAATGCTGATTTGAAACAAATAGCATTGTAATTTTATGAAAAAATACATTTACCTGTTTCCTAATTCAGTTTAATATTTGATTTAAACTTCACAGTTCAATTAGACCTTAGAGAATTATGTTTCCAACTGGCATGGAAAAATAATTCAAATCAAATTTATGATCAACATCGGGGAGATGTTTTGCAAATAAAAGGAACAAATTAATAATAATACTATAAATCGAAATTTTGTTAATGTTAATACATATATTAAAGTTTAAGATCGGATATTGATACACTACACGTGTATATATAATTATAGTATGCTCTTCATAACTTGTTTAGGGACGCTTTACAAAGTGACAATTTAATCATATAAAAAAATATTAAAAGCCAATATAATTAATTTGTTTTAAATATCCTTTTATTTAGAGAATACGGATATTTGCAACATCTTAAACTAAGTAAATGGTAGATCATTCCATACAACAGATACGCCATACGACACACCTGTGCTTGCCTACTCCATGATCAAACACGATAGCAGATGGCTTCCATCTTGTTTACTGACGGTACTACTTATTTTAAGACAGACTCGGCTTTCCAATTTATAATATCTACGTCATTGGGGATTTCCAATTTATACTCACTGGTTGCTATGACCCGCTATGGCGTTGTCTAGAAACGCGCGTGCTCGCGTTAGTTTAAAATTTTTGCTATACGTTTAACATGGACTATTTGATGTAATTTGCCTGATTTGATTTGGCCCCATTTCCATAAATTTAGGTTGTTTTTTAGAAATTTTTAGCAAATGTTAATCTTAGGTGTTTTTTAATTCTAGCCGAAGTAAATTTTTTTACAATTTATAGCGAGTTAAGTTATCGTCTCTAAGAGGCGGGCGTAGTATTTTAAATGGCGGCCATTTGCCATCATGTGTATTCTTGAAGTAGGTACACATGATGTAATCGTATGCAGATACGCCTGTATCAAGAGAGAGTTAGTTACTGGTTGCAGTTAATTTTACAATACACGCTTCTATGTATTCTATTTACATGCCATAAAAGTTTTAAACATAAAATACCTTATTTTTCATTTTGCACGATTTTTTAAGTTATCGAAAATATTTAATTAATACATCTATAAACAAAATTAACAACTGTAATTCAGACAGCAAATTCGAATACACATTTTAGTTGAAGTAAATAATCCATGTAGCTTGTTGATAAGTTTATTACTTTATGCCACCGCACTTGTTACGCAACACCTATATATACTATTCAAAAAAAGTAGGGGATATTTGATTTTGGGGGCATAATACTAAAATATGCAAATGACTACGAAAAAAGTCACTATAGAACCTAACAGAAGAAACATTTCCAGTTACATGTGACGCCCAAACGCACCAATAGGTACTGAATGGAATGTAGGTGATGCTTTGGATCATCATGGAGGTCCATCCCAAGATTTGCACGACTCTGACTTTGAATGTTACAGTCATTGTGGCATTGAATTCCAGGGTGGAAACATCAGTTTAATTGTTTTAGTGACCAGAAAACAAATTTTGATATGCGTCGGCTTACCCAAAATGAAAGGTTACGTGCCCTTGGCATGCTACAGATCGGTACAACGCAGGCAGTTGTGGCGCGGACGATGAGTGTTTCTCACTCTGTCATAAGCAGGCTATGGTCCAGATACCGTGATACACAATCTGTACAAGACAGACCACGCTCAGGTCGACCAAGGGCGACAACTCAAGCCCAGGATCGATTTATCCGTACCTTGGCCTTGAGAAATCGTGTCATCACAGCAAATCAGACCAGCGCTCGTCTTCAAACAGACACTGGTGTGAAAGTGAGTAGCCAGACGATTCGGAATCGACTGCATAGGGGTCACCTTCGCGCCCGACGTCCTCACGTGATCCCTTGTTTGAGAGATCATCACATTCAGGCAAGACGTCGTTGGTGTAGTGATCGTCAACACTGGGATAATCGACGCTGGAGCAATGTGATGATTTCAGATGAGTCAAGGTTCACTGTTGATTTTTTGGACAGATGTAGGAGGGTGTGGCGTCGTCGAAACGAGCGCTTCCAAGACGTTAACGTCATCAGACATGATCGATTTGGGGGTGGTTCTGTTATGGTGTGGGGAGGCATCGCTGTTGCTGGAAGAACGGCTTTACATGTTATTGCAGGGCGTGTTACAGGCCAGTACTACCGGGACAACATCTTGGCAGTCCATGTTGTGCCGTTTGCACGACGTCATGGCCGCCGTTTCATCTTCCAGGATGACAACGCAAATTGTCACAGGGCCAGGATCGTTGCAGGTTACCTCCAACAACAGAACATCACCACATTTCCTTGGTCAGCACTGAGTCCCGACCTCTCCCCCACCGAGCATGTCTGGGACATGCTTGGACAGAGGTCAACAACGCCCTGCCAATGTCCAAGAACATGCTGCTGCGTTGCAACAGGAATGGGACAATCTGGACCAAAATGACCTTAGACGTCTCACTAGGAGTATGCCACGTCGGATCAGTGCTTGTTTGGCAAACAGAGGAGGATTTACCCGTTACTGACTTTGTTGTGATGCTGTGGTAACTTTGCTGTTTGACACAGGGTATCTTTTTACCCTTATAATGGTCAGTCTGTGCCTTACTTAGTCTAACGATCATTTGGAATAAATCGATGAATGTGAACTTCATTTCATTTTGTCATTTGTTTCTTCGTCAGTTTCATTAGGTGACTTTAATAACACTTAAAAATCAAATACCCCCTACTTTTTTTGAATAGTATAGATCAACGTTTTCAAACATTCTGACCAATCAACCAAAGCAAAAAGATGGCAATACTTTTCCCCCAGTTTGACTGTATATACAAGATACAAGTGCTCTAATATTGTATTTTAGAAAACGGTAAGAAATATAAGCGGTGTTATTGATGAACTATTTCAATGTTCGCAACACATCCCAAGTATTTATCGTCTAGTTCTATCGGGAGCAGATTTATCGTTCAGTGTCATAAGTTTTATAATTTTTGCTGGATCAACGGGACAGACACAACACCATGCTGATTTCTATTTTTTATTTTGGTCCCAACGACTCGGCCTTCAATGCATACTATCAATCATAAGTCAATATGTGAACTTACGGGAACAAGCTGTTTCGACACCCACTACTGGAGTTTTTTCGACACCATCTATTTGTGTCAGTTTGACTAGGATTTGATTCGATTGATTATATAAGATTTGTGCGTGGTTGATTTAAATAATAAAGATTTTATAATTTTAGCGGCAGTCTTTTCTTTCATAAACATCAAACATCTGTTTTACGTAGATCAGTCTTTGCTAAGTGTAAGTCTTTATATGGATTTAAACCTGGTGTAGGCCTACATGTAGTTACATATATGCCTTCTTATATGCATTTCATTTCTTAATGAATACAACGTGTTTTATACTTCGTTCCAATTTAATTATCTAATATATTCTAATCTCCATTGTCAAATCGCAGAGCCTGCTAAGAAACCATAGGTTTCTGTGATTGGGAATCCAGCCTTTGTTTTACAATACTGTCGATTCATGTATGCTTTTCACACATAATTTCCTTTGATGTTGTCAGGCGACACACAGTTAGCTCTGCTCTTTGATGTTGACAGGCGAGGCACAGTTAGTTAACTCGCGCACTTACGGACTAGCTGATATAGTTGGTTTGAATTTGGCAATTTAATATCATGGATTGAACTGTTCAGTTATCAAAATTCATTGGAAATCAATATACTTGTTTGTCTCAACACTTTAAACTATGCGTATCAATCTGAAGTCAATCCACAAGATTTTTTGAAGTGATCAAGTCCATAACTCTGGCAGTAATCATCGGGGAATCACTGAAAATAGGCTTCTTCGTCCCATGGCCTGAAACACTGTGTATAAATTTAAAATCAATCGGGTATTAACTTTGGCCTCTAGAGCGTCCACAAGCAATTGTGGAAGCCGGACCGACGACAATATACAACCACATTTCAATCTGGCGTATAAAAAGCAGAGTTGCTGCTATGCTAGGGTGACCCACCATAAATAAATATCTCCAAATATCTTGACAATTACGGCGCAATATTTAATATACCAAGCCTTAAATCAACTTCACAAAAATTGGCTGAAAGTGTCGTCCATAACATCCAGACACTTTTGAATATAAGAAAGGCTACGTGCCCATGTTTTGAAATTAGTCTCGCTTAACCAGTCCACTGACCATTCTACGTCTGATTGACAGGTTGGGATAATCAAGACTACTTGTTTACGAACATAACAGAAAGCTGGAACAAGAAATTGAATTCAGAAATACGCACAGCAGACAGGTCAACAAATGTTTTGAGAACCTTGTAAAAGTAAAATGAAACTACTGCTAGTATCATGTTCTTGCTGACGAAAGACCTCTACAGGGTCCACAACCTTGATAAATCATATTTTTACACTATTCGCGTATTAGCGGCAGGCATTTTGTCCGGACGTTTTGGTCCGATTTTTACGAAATTCGACCTCAACCTTCATTACAGTGAAACAGTGATATAATCAAACGTTTTTTAAAATCATATAATGGTTGTGACCTCCAGAAGGACCACAAGCTCAAAAGACAATTTTTAGTACAATCAGGAGCCAAAATTCAGGAAATTACAATTCGATATGCGCAAATATCGAAAGAAACGAAGATCTTTGAATTATAAACATGCATTTAAAGTCTCATCAAAATCAGATTAAAATTGTAACCTCTACAGGGTCTACAACCTTGATATACCATATTCTTATAATATTCGCGTACAAGCGGCGGCCATTTTGTCCACCAGTTTTGGTCCGATTTCCACGAAATTCAAACTCCCCCTTTATTACGGTGAAACAGTGATATAACATATTCTTATAGTAGTCGCGTACAAGCGGCGGCCATTTTTTCAATCAGTTTTGGTCCGATTTTCACGAAATTCAACATCACTCTTCATTACGGTGAAACAGTGATATAATTAAACGTTTTTTTTTTTAAATCGGAAAATAATTGTGACTTCCAGAGGGACCACCAGCTAAAAATGGCGATTTTTCGGACAATCAGGGGCCATAATTCAGGAAGCTACGATCCGATGGGCGCAAATATCGAAAGGAACCAAGATCTTTGGGTTATAAACATGCATTTCAAGTTTCATGCAAATCGGTTCAAAATTGTGACCTCTACACTGTTCACAAGCTAAAAACGTGATTTTTCATACAATCAGGGGAAATAACCCATGAAGTTACAGCCCGATACATGCCAATATCGAAAGGAACCGAGATCTTAGGGTGATAAACCTATATTTAAAATCATTGAAATCAGATAAAGATTGTGACCTGTAGACTGTTCACAAACAAATTGTGACATCTATAGGGTCCACAACCTTGATACAACATATTTTCACATTATTTGTGTACAAACGGCGGCCAGTTTGTCCGTCAATTTAGTTCCGATTTTCACTATATTCAAACTCAGCCTCCATAACCATGTAACAGTGATATAATCAAACAGTTTTACAAATCGGATAACAATTTTGACCACCAGAGGGATCACAAGCTAAAAAGAGCGATTTTTCGAACAATCAGGGGCCATAATTCAAATCGATGAACCAAGATCTTTGGGTTATAAACATGCATCTAAGTTTCATCCAAATCGGTTCAAGATATTTGGCATTTTGTTTTAGTTACTCACCATTCTTCAAAGATGTGGTTTCATTTTTTTGGGCTACATCTCTATTAAATTCTTTGAGTTCTTTCCTAACAACAGAAGAGCTGAAAAATGGTATAAATGAAACAAATAGATTTTAATTGAAAGATAATTTAGTTTTTAAGAAGAGTAAGCTGAAAGGCCCAATATGGGCAAAATGTCCCTTGTAGATGTAGCAGCATACTAGAACTAAATAGCATATGCCCATTTTCAGTAACCCGGTCACGATTAAAATATACTTCATTTCATTTCTGAAATTGTATTCCAATCTCATTGGCCAATCCAAAAGTGATCTGTTCTATTTACCATCAGTCATTATTATTAGGGAAGTAATCATTAAACTTAGATATTTGATATGTTTGTTTTCAAGAATTTCAACTTAAACAAGTAGACAGCCAAGCTTAATCACATAAATTACGGACATTTGAATATCAGGGTTTATTTTAAATTTTGATTTTTAAACGCTTGATTTTTAACCCCAGAAACTGAAACTCAGGAACATCTGGAAATCAAACTATCTTTAGCTTCTATTGGTGGTTAGTCAGATGTCCCATTTTTAAAGTTACACAGAACCTTTGTTTAACAATCGATTTTCATAATACTTTCAAAATAAGCACCATACGACCAACTTAATTGTTTGCGATGAACATTAAACCAGATTTTGAATTCTTATATTTGACAACGTCACTTTACAAATATATGTAAAGGCTCGTAATGATACAAACATCCTCATCAATCAGACGAAACAGACTTTTGTTTTAAACCGTATACGAGAAAATAACGAAAACCCTAAAGAACTTAATAAAATTTGGAACACTATGATTAAAACTAGTGACAGTACCGTTCTACCAGAGCATCGTGACCCTAAGATACTCGCTGAATCTTTCAGTCAGTTCTTCAACAATAAAATTGTTACCATACGTAGGGCACTTGACAATTGTTCTTTATCGGTATCTGATAATGATATTGACGTAAACTTCACTGGTTCACCACTATCAACCTTTCCAATAGCTGCTGTAGATGAAATCAAATCAATTATTTCTACATCCTCTTCCTCTTCTTCTGAGCTAGATGTATTCCCAACCCATCTTGTTAAAAGCTGTTCTACAAAACTTTGTCCTATTCTTTGTAGCATTGTGAATACATCCTAATCTACTGGAAACTTTCCTGATGTGTTGAAAGAAGCATTGGTCATTCTACTTCTCAAGAAGAGTACATTAGATCACAATGTCTTGAAAAACTACAGACCTGTCTCAAACCTGTCGTTCATCTCCAAACTTATTGAAAATGTTGTAGCAGCCCGTTTCAAAGCCCATCTGAAGTTACATATTCTTAACGAACCCTTCCAATCAGCATACAGAAGCAAACATAGTACAGAAACAGCATTAACTCGTGTGAATAATGATATCCTTACTAGCCTTGACAATAAAAATGTTGTGTTACTGGTTCTTCTTGGTTTAAATGCCGCCTTCAACACAATCGACCAGTCTCTCCTGTTAGAACGGCTTCACGACGTTTTCGGACTTGAGGGTAGTGTGCTGAATTGGTTCCGGTCATATCTCACATCCCGTCACCAATCTGTTGTCATCAGTAATGTTACGTCTGCATCTGTAGAACTTAAATTCGGCGTGCCACAGGGATCGGTACTCGGACCGTTGCTCTTTACCGCTTATACCACTCCTCTGGGGCGTATTTTGAAATCATTCAATCTGAATTATCATATCTATGCTGATGATACTCAACTCTACATTTCAATTAAACCCGAAAATGAATCCCTGCATGTGTCTAAACTTGAATCGTGCAAGTGCTGGATGAAAAAGAACTTCTTAAAGCTCAACGATGAAAAAACAGAGTTCGTGCAAATCGGTTCTAATCATCTTTTATCCAAAATATCTGTTAGTAATATCTATATCGGTAATTTTGTTGTTAACCCAGTTAATAGCGTTCGAAATCTTGGTGTAATTTTGGATAAGAATATGAACATGAATGCTCACATCTCCTCAATCTGTAAAGCTTCCAACTTCCAACTTCACTAAATTGGACGGATCCGCAATTTCCTCGACATTGACTCTACAAAACTTTTAATCAACTCTTTGGTGACCTCACGTCTCGACTACTGCAACTCGTTACTCTACAACTTACCAGCATATCAAATTAATCGACTACAGAAGATTCAAAACAAAGCTGCAAGAATTGTTACAAGAACTAAATTATACACCAATATTACTCCCGTTTTGAAAGAACTCCACTGGCTACCGATTAAGACCAGAATTGATTTTAAAATTCTCATGCTGACTTTCTGTGCTTTGTCATGTGATGACTCTCCTCTATATATTAAAGAATTAATTCAACCCTACCACCCTACCAGAAATCTTCGTTCTGAATCTAAGTACCTTATTAATATTAAATCAGTAACTGCAAACTCTTCTTTCGGTAGACGCTCCTTTGCTTTTGCGGCAGAACTCAAGTACTGTGCATCAATTGACAGTTTTAAACGGAATCTTAAAACCCATCTTTTTAGAAACGTTTTCTTTCTAGAGCGTTCACAAGCAATTGTGGACCCCGGACCGACGGACGGACCGATGGACGCGACGACAATATACTACCACATTTCAATGTGGGCGTATGAAAAGAAATCAATAGAAGTGTAGAATCCTTAAATTTTTTGAATCTTTGGAACCTACCCCCATTTATTTATGACAAAAAGTTGTAATTACTATGATAAACTATGTGTCTTTGATCTGTTTTCAATATTATTAGTAAATAAAGTGCATACCCTACTCAGGAGGTGTTATAGTACTTTTATCTTGACTACACTCCTTTTTTCAGTCCAACGGGTAATCCAAAACGCAAAGACAGGTTGCCAGGCAACGAAACATGCGCCCACAGCAGATAAGTTGGTTGGCTATGAAGTAATTACAGTACAGAGATCGCCAAGGTTTGATCAAACACGGTATTACTGTGTTTTCTATTGTGGAATTCCATGATTTATCAAATGCATACTGTAAATCAAGCTTCCATAATGTGAATAGGCACGTGCCACCAAAAGAAATCAACTGACAGAAAACAGATGCCCAAATTGTTTTCCTGCTGTTGTCGTCTTGATAGTAAGACTTCGTAAGTAAATTGTCAGTAGTAAAAATTACCCAAAAAGGTTTGACATCTTTATTAAAGATAGGTTGCCAGGCAACGAAACATACACCACAGCAGCTAAATCGCCCGGACAGTCAACAAGAGTTGTCGCATATTTTTACTTTTTTTCAGAAATGAAACATTTATAATACACTAAAATCTGATTAAGAGTAATAACTCGTGTTATAATTAGAAAATCATTCAAATTTGTTTGTTTTTATATAGTTCTGCCCAATGCTAAAGTTTAGTATACGAAACATTCAATATCATGGATTTAGCTGTTCAGTTATCAAAATTTATTGAAAATCACTATACTTGTTCGTCTCAAGACCATAAACTCTGTGTATCAATATGAAGTCAAGCGGATGATAAGTTTGGCCTCCAGAGCACCACAAGATTTTGCAAAGTGATCAAGGGAGATAACTTTGGAAATTATTATCGGAAATAGCTGAAAATAAAAAAGCTTCTTCGTCTCACTACTTTAAACACTGTGTATAAATTCTAAGTCAATCGGATATTAACTGTGCCATCAAGAGCGTCCACAAGATTTTTTGAAGTGATTAACGGCCATAATTCTGTGAGTAATTATCGGAAATCAGTGAAAATCAATAGGATTCTTCATCTCATGACCTTAAACGCTGTGTATAAATTCAAACTGAATCGGATATTAACATTGGGATCTAGAGCTTCCACAAGATTTTTTGAAGTAATAAAGGGCCATAACTCTGGCAGTAATTATCGGAAATCGGTGAAAATCAATAGGCTTTTTTGTCTCATGGCCTTAAACACTGTGTATAAATTTAAAGTCGATCGTATATTAACTTTGGCCTCTAAAGCATCCACAAGATGTTTTGAAGTGATCAAGGGCCATTACCCTGGAAGTAATTATCGAAATTCACTGAAAATCAATAATTTCGTCTCTTGACATTAAACACTGTGTATAAATACAAAGCCAAAATACAAAGCCAATCAGATATTAACTTTGGCCTCGAGAGTTTCTACAGGATTTTTTTGAGGTGATCAAGGACATAACTCTGGCAGTAATTATTGGATATCTTTGAAAATCAAAAGCCTTCTTCGTCTCATGACCTTTAACACAGTGTATAAAATTAAAGTCAATCGGGTGTGGACGGACGGACGGACCGACAGACGGACGGCGCAACAAGAACACACGACCACATTTCCATATCGACGTATAAAAACCCCATCACAATTATTAATTTGATTCTGATATGCAAATGGTTGGGTCACAAATAATGGTTTGTTTTTTTGCATGTCAATCAATTTGGGCATTTCTGTTAAAATCAAACGCAAGGGAAATTTTCAAAAGAGATGTCTTTTAAAATAATCCACAGTTATTACACAAATATTTTCTCAAGTAGCAGAATATCAAAACAACGAAAACATCATAATACTTATACTTCTATTGTCTATGTAACCAGTTGATAAAGGGTGAACACCTGAAACGCGTCCTGGATAAATCCTTTTTATATCCACAGTCTTGTGTAGCTTGTTACTGGGGATTTTTTACTATAATTTATCTACAAGGATGGGTTCTTGTTTTTCCCCGGATGCATCACTGAGATCCAAGCTTGCCTGCACTGTTATGGGGACTCTTCCACCCCACCCCCTTTACCTATCTTATGTGAGGTTTTGTCGTCATCTTCTTGGGATTATTTACAATATGACTAACCATGAAGTTATTCGTCGAAGTTTCATGGGGCTGTTTGTATTTGCCTGGATTCCACCGCCATGTACATACATGTAATACCAATATGTAACCTAGAATTGTGATTACTGTATTACGGGTATGTTTTTAGGACTGTGGATGTGTGACTGTCCAATTGTTTATAAATTGGTACCGACTCGAAGGTTGAAGCATGCAGATCGTGTAATGGACAAAATAATGTTTAGTCATCAATTTTGCAATTGACATATTCTGTCGATAAAATCACACAGGGTACTCATTAAAAAATTATCAAATGGTCATTATTTCATTAAATAGCCCCAGACACCTTTAACAACTTAAAAAGCATGTGTTTTTTTTCTTTTAAGCAATATCCTGTGTATTCTTTGATGTGTACCATTCTAGACTAAATGACACCTCAATAACTCAAATACTAATATTATTAATCTCACTATCGAGGAGACTTCAGTACATAAGATCTGGTTGTGAGATCGTGTTGACGGATAAAACAATCACAATGAATAGGTGTCTGTGATAATTATTGAAAACAAACTGGTTTTATTAATAAGGATATTTACGGTCTATTGCATGAATATGGTCAACTGTTTGTATGTTCCATTCATATATTGAACCACGGGTGTCAGTAAACTCACCCACAAGCAAATACGTACGCAGTCAAGTCCTCCACAGGGAGGGTATTGGTTATGTCGTCAAATTTAATACCTAATAATTTAATTGTATGGAATAAATCAGTTTTACTCACTGGTTGTTTATATTGTAATCAATTATCTTGGCAAGTCGATCACAACCGAGATAAGTTCGTCGATGTTTTTGTAATAAAGAGTAATTGTATTGTTTGTTGGTTAGCTTTATGATTTTAGACATAATGATAAGTTTGTCAATGTTTTTGTAATAAAGTAAACTCGTATTGTTTCTGGATTGGCGTTATCTCATGTTATTAAATATTTGGAGATGGTTAATATCGCTTTTTATAAGATGGCGATTTGTATTGTGGGAGCATGTCATTTCATCCCACAACCGATTCACTCCAGGTTGCTTCATCCCAAAATTACAGAGGTTGTTTTTTTCCAAATTATAACGGGTCGTTTCATCCCAAAAATTAAAAAAAACAAGTATTACATATTTTTAACATTTTAGTCATACATTAATAACAATATGCAGAGCTTCCCGTCTGACGTGGGCGATCGCTCTCGCTTACCTCGGCTCTCGCAAACGTCAAAATAGGAGAGCTTTTTATTGCTCTCCTCCGAGGATAAAATCGCTCTCGTCACATTTTACATATTTGTCAAAAAACAAGTTTTGGTTTTGACTCACAGAAAAATATCGCTAAATTTGATTCTGGGAGCTGGAAACATGACGCGTCAAATAAATATTTTTGTTAACGTGAGAATATTCCCTTTTTTAATGTATATAAAGGCAAGTAAATATTTTTGTTAACGAGAAAATATTCCTTATTTTCATTGAAACCATAATGGAAAACTTGGTCATTGAGGTTATCGGTCCTAACATTATTCTATTAAGTATGAAATTTGGAAAAAACATGGTTTGATTCGTGCCTGCATGTTGCCATCCAATAGTAACTGTAAATTGTCCCGTGGTTAGACGCCTCTGACCAAAAAATAAAATAGTTTGATCACGTACACAGTTCAATCGAAGATTTGAGCTTCTCATGCGATTTTCTATGATAAGTATGTGTGTGTGTGTTTTAATGGTTTACAAACATGGAAATAAATAAACAGAGTTTAAACTTTAATCAGACAGGCCCTGAAATTGTCATTTATAATTTTCCACGTCACACACTGGAAATAAAATAAGCTAAATATTGTGTAAATAATAATACATTGTAAATAAGAAATACAAAATAATAAAGATAGGCTGGCACTGCCAGGCAGGATACGCCCACAGTCGAGAGATGGACAGAGAACAAGCAATACCGAAAGTGATTTTTCCTATTAAGTCCTGTATTTCATACTGAATTGAGAGCAGCCATTTTGTTGGTCAGTGCCAGTGTCATATTCATGAAATTCGAAGCCTACAATGATTATGGTGTAACGGTACACAACCTTACAATGTGACTTTTCGTCAAAATCGGATAAGAATTGTGACCTATAGAGAGTCCACAATCATGATATACCATATTTTTACACTATTCGCGTACAAACGGCGACCATTTCGTCCGGCAATTTTGGTACGATTTTCACGAAATTCGAACTCAACATTCCTTACGGTGCAAAAGTAATATAATCGGAGTTTTTTTTTTTTAAATCGGATAATAATTGTTCGAGAGATAGAGAACAGGCAATACCGAAATTGATTTTTTTCTACAATCAGGGGCCATAATTCAGGAAGTTACGATCCGATATACGCAAATAACGAAAGGAACCAAGATCTTTGGGTTATAACCATGCATTTCAAGTTTCGTCAAAATCGAATTAAAATTATGACCTATACAGGGTTCACAACCATGATATACCATTTTTTAACAGTATTCGCGTACAAACGGCGGCCATTTTGTTTGTAAATTTTGGTCCGATTTTCCCGAAATTCGAACTCAAACCGTCGGTGATGTAATCAAACGTTTTTTGTTTTTTTTTATTTATATCGGAACATAATTGTGACTTTCAGAGGGACCACAAGCTAAAAAGATAGGCTGGCACTGCCAGGCAGGATACGCCCACATTTTCGAGAGATGGATAGAAAACAAGCAATACCGAAAGTGATTTTTCCTACATCATTAAGTTAGAATTTGATATGTGCAAATATCGAAATGAATTAAGATCTCTGGGTTATAAAGGTACATTTCAGTAGGCTTCAAATTCGACTGGGGATCATATTGTTAAGTGGTTAAGAAATTTCAACTCAACCTTCCGTATGGTGTAACGATGATATAGTCAAAGTTTTTTTTTTAAATCGGATGATAATTGTGACCTCCAGAAGGACCATAGACGACTTTTCGGACAATCGGGGCCATAATTCAGGAAGTTAGGATCCGATATGCGCAGATAACGAAAAGAACCAAGATCTTTGGGTTATAACCATGAATTACCATAGACGATTTTTCGGACAATCGGGGCCTTAATTCAGGAAGTTAGGATCCGATATGCGCAAATAACGAAAAGAAACAAGATCTTTGGGTTATAACCATGAATTTCAAGTTTCATCAAAATCGAATTCAAAATGTGACCTATACACAACCATGATATACCATTTTTTAACAGTATTCGCGTACAAACGGCGGCCATTTTGTCTGTAAATTTTGGTCCGATTTTCCCGAAATTCGAACTCAAACCTTCTTTAAGGTGTAACGGTGATATAATCAAAGGTTTTTTTTTTAAATCGGAAAATAATTGTGACCTTCAGAGGGATCACAAGATAAAAGATAGGTTGCCAGGCAACGAAACATACGCCCACATCAGCTAAATCGTCCGGGCAGTCAACAAGGGTTGTCGTATATTTTTACTTTTTTTGGTAATGAAACATTTGTAATACACTAAAATCTGATTAAGAGTAATAAACTCATTATGTAATTAGCAGAAAATCATTAGAATTTGTTTGCTTTTTATAAAGTTTTGCCCAAAGTTAACAATTAGTATATTAAACATTTAATATTTATTTACCCTTTCAGTTATCAAAATTCATTGAAAATCAGAATAATGTTCGTTTCAACACCTTTAACTCTGTCTATCAATTTGAAGTCAATCGGATGATAAGTTTGGCCGCTATAGGGTCACAAGGTTTTATGAAGTGATCAAGGGAGATAACTCTAGAAGTAATTATTTAAAATCGCTGAAAATCAGTAGACGTCTTCGTCTCATGACCTTAAACACTGTGTATAAATCTAAACTCAATTGCATTTTAACTTTGGCCTCTAGAGCGTCCACAAGATTTGTTTAAGTGATCAAGGGCTATAAATCTGGAACTAATTATCGGAAATCGCTGAAAACCAATAGGATTCTTCGTCTCATGACCTTAAACACTATGTATAAATTTAAAGTCAATCGGATATTAACTTTGGCCTGTAGAGCGTCCACAAGATTTTTTGAAGTGATCACGGGCCATAACTCTGGCACTAATTATCGGAAATCGCTGAAAATCAATAGGCTTCTTCGTCTCATGACCTTAAACACTGTGTATAAATTTAAAGTCAATCGGATATTAACTTTGGCCTGTAGAGCGTCCACAAGATTTTTTGAAGTGATCAAGGGCCATAACTCGGGCAGTTATCGGAAATCGCTGAAAAACAATAGGCTTCTTCGTCTCATGACTTTAAACACTGTGTATAAGTTTAAAGTCAATCGGATATTAACTTTAGCCTCTAGAGCGTCCACAAGCAAGTGTTAGAATTAACAGATTGAGAAGGGTCACCTAACTATGTGTATCGCAAGTGTTGTGTATACCTGCCATTAACCAATCAGACTACAGTTGAACAGAGATTGGGTCATAAATTAATTAGCTTTGCTCACCGATGTTTTTGTTATAAAGTAGCCTCGTATTATTTGTTGATTGGTGTTTAAACAACATCTAAATATAAATCATTCGATGGACATAAGTTTGTGATAAGTTTAGGTTATAATATCCAACACCATTTAGTTTTTTTTTTTAAAGAATAAAGGTATTTTACAATTAAATTGACAGTTTAATCACTCACCAAACGGCAACAGGAACTCCACATTTGATCAAGTGTATTTGATATTGATTATTACAAAAACATCGGTCATAAAAGCTAATTGATCTGGCCGGCGTAAAAAAAAAATGATAATTACCCTTCTAAATTAGAACCACAATACTTTTCTGACGAAAATGTATCACGAATCGTTTCGACTGCAGAGTGTATTAAAATCGCTGCCATGAGAAAACAGAACGACCGTACATAATGAAACAAATTCTAAATTAGAACCACAATTCTCTTCTGACGAAAATGTATCTCGAATCGTTTTGACTGCAGACGATGGTAGATTGTATTAAAATCGCTGTCGTGAGAAAACAGGACGACGGTACATAATGAAACAAATTATAAATTAGAACCACAATACTCTTCTGACGGAAATGTATCTCGAATCGTTTGGACTGCAGACGATGGTAGAGTGTATTAAAATCGCTGCCGTGAGAAAACAGAACGACCGTACATTATGAAACAAATTTTAAATTGGATCTTGAATTAAAATGAATTATAAAACAATTTATTCCGTAGCCAATTGTTTTATCTGATTAGGGGGATCAAGGAATCAGCCAGGCTTTAATGAATACACACACCGGGTGTATACACGTAATTAAGGAATAAACATTCCGAATATGCATTCGGTCACTGTGACGTCACTGGCGTCCGAGGGGTTTAAGAGTTTTTTTTTTCAATAATTGGCAAACTCGTTTTTACGGGATACCACTGAGTGAAAATATCTGAAATAATTTTAGTCGGATTAATGCGACTTTGCCGGAAACTGGATAAACTAATCGTGGTCTACAAATATAGAACAAATTTTAGAGTCATTTTATGTGCACTTTACTATGCGACCATTCTTGTTGACTGCCCGGACGATTTAGCTGCTGTGTGGGCGTATGTTTCGTTGCCTGGCAACCTATTTTTAGCATGGGGATTGACTAATAGTTAATTTATTTCAGTTCTAAACAAAAATTCAAAAACTTTAACGCAATTTTTAAAAAATAGCCAAAGTCTGGCTGGGATTACTGACCGAAATGGTCATTCATTGTATACTTGCCAAAAAAAAGCCTGCTACCATTTAATTTTCCTACGTTAGTTATGTACGCAGGATGGGCTTTGTAAAAAAACTCACTCAACATGCGAGTTTATGACTGAGTGGAGATGTGGGATTTAATCACCCTAGAAGGTGATTACCAAAACGTATCACATTTTTATACGCCCACACTTTCATGTGGACGTATATTGTCGTCGCCGCTGTTCGTCCGTCCGTCCGCCTGGACGTCCACAATTGTTTGTGAACAGTCTACAGGTCACAATTTTTATCCGATTTCAATGAAACTTAAAATATAGGTTTATCACCCTAAGATCTCGGTTCCTTTCGATATTGGCATGTATCAGACTGTGACTACATGGGTTATGGCCCCTGATTGTACGAAAAATCACGTTTTTGCTTCTGAACAGTGTAGAGGTCACCATTTTGAACGATTTGGATGAAACTTAAAATGCATGTTTATAACCCAAAGATCTTGGTTCCTTTCGATATTTGCGCCCAGCGGATCGTAACTTCCTGAATTACGGCCCTTGATTGTCCGAAAAAATTGTCCTTTTTAGCTTGTGGTCTCTCTGGAGGTCAAAATTGTTATCCGATTTAAAAAAAAAAACGTTTGATTATATCACTGTTACATACATGGTTATGTAGGATGAGTTCAAATTTCGTCAAAATCGGACCAAAATAGACGGACCAAATGCCCATCGTTTGTACGCGAATAGTGTAAAAATATCAAGGTTGTGGACCCTATAGAGGTTACAATTTTGATGAAACTTGAAATATATGTTTACAACCTAAAGATCTTGGTTCCATTGCATATCTGCACATACCTGATCGTAACTTCCTGAATTATGGCCCCTGATTGTACGAAAAATCGTCATTTTTTAGCTTGTGGTTCCTTTGGAGCTCACAATTATTAACGGATTTGAAATAACGTATGATTATATCACTGTTTCAACGTAATGAAGGGTGAGGTTGAATTTCGTGAAAATCGGACCAAACCCCATGGACAAAATGGCCGCCGCTTGTACGCGACTACTATAAGAATATGTTATATCAAGGTTGTAGACCCTGTAGAGGTCACAATTTTAATCTGATTTTGACGAAACTTTAAATGCATGTTTATAATCCAAAGATCTTGGTTCCTTTCGATATTTGCGCATATCGAATTGACCGATCGCGGCTGTCAATCAAAATAATAAATCAACCAATCAAACAACGTCTTCACTTCTGCGCGAGCTAGCTATATTTTGTCCGTCATTATGCCCGTCAGACGTAAACAAAAACATTTCCAGCAGACGTTAACCACCAACCCGTCAAAATGGTAAAGCGATGTGCTTGGGGTACGTGTAATTCGGATAGTAGATACCCAGAGAGACTGACAGGAGGGATAACCTTTATTCCTTTCCCAAAGCTTGGAAGAACGCGTGATAAAGCCAAGCGATGGATACGGTTATGCGGGCGACCTTTCGAGCAGTTAAACGAAGAGATACTGGGTGAGCGAAGAAAGGCTAAACATCTGTTCTTGTGCTCTAAGGTTATTATTTATTTATACTTTTAGGCCTATAGATTTTCGTGCCTACTATATTTTTTTTTTCAAACAAAATGAAATAGCTGTGTCTAATGCATCATCATTTTCCTGTTTTAAGTATACCAGTGAGGCTATATAGGATTAGGATAGGCCTAGTAGTAGGCCTTATACTTAATTACTTATAGTATTTATTTGTATTTATTTATGGCAGCGGCTAAATACCACGCTTCAAAATACCACGCTCGCCTTACTGCTTCTATACACACGAAACACGAGATTTTACATTATTTGTAGTAAATTTTTCAAATTATGTTGATTATTTAATCCATTTTGATGTTTTTATAGGCCATATTTACACTTTATGCTAATATTAATTACAATACAGATAACCGATCGGTAATAATACTGTGTAAATTTAAAAAGACCCAACGTGGTATATTGGAAATGAAATGAAATGGGGTTTAACGTCCTACTGTTCCGCTCCGACCGGGCTAATGAAAACGGGCATATCAGTACCTCACTCGACTTTCTCTGTCTACAAAAACGAAGCGTGGTACGCGACTTTGGCTTATTATTCAAATTGGATCATTTTGATGTTTTTATAGGCCATATACTGTATCCGATTTAAAAAGACCCTACGTGGTATATTGGTTAGATATGAAATAAAACGTGGCAAGTAAAACGGGGTATAATAAAATATGTGGATTATACGAGAGTACCTTGAGTCGAATATAGTTAAACAAAAGTGGTATAATAGAATCCGGTGCTGAGATAACCGTACCACGCTCGCCTTGCTGGATCTATAAAACCGGAACGTGGTACCCGACTTCGGTAAAAAAGAATCGTGGTAAAATAGAATCCAAGACTGAGACAACCGTACCACACTCGCCTTGCTGATTCTATACAAACGGAACGTTATACGCGACTTTGGTTCTATACAAACGGAACATGGTGCGCCACTTCAGTTAAAAAAAAAAACGTGGTATAATAGAATCAGAGACTGAGATAATCGTACCACGCTCGCCTTATTGGTTCTATGCAAACGGGACGTGGTACGCGACTTCGGTTAAAAAAACGTGGTATAATAGAATCAGAGACTGAGATAATCGTACCAAGCTCGCCTTACTTGTTCTATACAAACGGAACGTGGTACGAAACTTGGGTTCAAAAACGTGGTATAATAGAATCCGAGACTGAAATAATCGTACCAAGCTCGCCTTACTTGTTCTATACATAAACGGAACGTTGTACGCGACTTCGGTAGAAAAAAGGTGGTATACTAGAATCAGTGACTGGTATAACCATGGCACGCTCGCCTACTGGTTGTACACAAACGGAACGTGGTGCGCGACTTCGATACAAGAAAAGTTGTAAAATAGAATCCGAGACTGAGATAACCGTAATTAGAACCAAAGACTGTGATAACCACGCCCGGCTTACTACTTTTATACAACTGAAACGTGGAAAACTCGCTCTACTTCTCCTATACAATTGAAACGTGGTACGCGGCTTTGGTACCACGTCCTTTTTAATAATAGGGATTTTACATTTTTCGATGCAGATTTTGCAAATTGTGTTGATTTTTTGATCCATTTTGATGTTTTATAGGCCACTTCGGTACAAAAAACGTGGTATACTAGAATCAGAGACTGTGATAACCGTAGCACGCTCGCCGTATACTGGTTCTATACAAATGGAACGTGGTGCGCGACTTCGGTACAAAAAAACGTGGTATAATAGAAACCGAGACAGAGATAACCGTACCATGCTCGCCTGGCAGGTTCTGTACAAACGAAACGTGGTACGCGACTTCGGTACAAAAACGTGGTAAACTAGAAACCGAGAGCAAGATAACGGTAACTAGAAACCGATACTGAGATAACCGTACCACGCCCGGCTTACTACTTCTATACAACTGAAACGTGTTATGCTCGCCTTACTTCTCATATGCAATTGAAACGTGGTACTAGGCTAATTGGTACCACGTCTTTTTAATTATAGAGATTTATACATTATTCAAAGCAGATTTTGCAAATTGTGTTAATTATTTAATCCATTTTCATGTTTTATACTATAGGCCATATTTACACTTTATGGCCACAGGGATACTAATAAATGTACTGAGACAATCGTAACAATACCACGCTCGTCTTACTGATTCTATACAAACGGAACGGTGTACATGACTTCGGTACAAAAAACGTGGTATAATAGAATCCGAGACGGAGATAACCGTACTACGCTTGCCTGACAGGCTCTATACAAACGAAACGTGGTACGCGACTTGGGTACAAAAACGTGATAAACTAGAACCCGCAACCAAGATAACGGTAACTAGAAACCGATACTGAGATAACGCTACCACGCCCGGCTTACTACTTCTATACAACTGAAACGTGTTATGCTCGCCTTACTTCTCATATACAATTGAAACGTGGTACTCGGCTTTGGTACCACGTCTTTTTTTAATTATAGAGATTTTACATTATTCGAAGCAGATTTTGCAAATTGTGTGGATTATTTAATCCATTTTGATGTTTTAACTATAGGCCATATTTACACTTTATGATAAAATAAATTATCGTGTAACATAATGCGTTTCAGCGCCATTTGTAACTAGGGACTCGAAGAACGAGGCTAGACTTATTCCACAAGTCATGTTAAACGGTGACCGCGTATTCTTATCTGGAGAACATGTGCAATAAACGTAATCGACGTAGACTGATATAACCAGACGCTAGAGATTGCCATTCGATTTCGCCGAACCTAACTGATTAGAAATTACTGTAAAAACTGAAACGATTGAATGTAAATCAGTTTATTTTCATTCATATTGCATTAATATATGCGTTGCGACCCATTTGTGTTAATGTCGAGGTCCCAGATATTAGCCATTGAGCCCCTTTATGGCACGGTTATCTCAGTCACTGATTCTATTATATCACTGGATTAAATAATCAACATAATTTGAGAAATACGACAAATTCGCGTACCACGTTTCGTTTGTATAAAAGTAGTAAAGCCAGCGTGGTACGGTTATCTCAGTCTCGGATTCTATTATACCACGTTTTTTTTTGTACCGAAGTCGCGTACCACGTTCCGTTTGTATAGAACCAGTACAAGGCGAGCGTGCCACGGTTATCCCAGTCTCTGATTCTAGTATACCACTCTTTTTTTTTACCGAAGTCGCGTAATACTTTTCGTTTGTATAGAACCAGTAGAATGAGCGTTATATGGTTATCTCAGTCTCGGATTCTATTATACCACGTTTTTGAACTGAAGTCGCGTACCACGTTCCGTTTGTATAGAAACGGTACAAGGCGAGCGTGCCACGGTTATCCCAGTCTCTGATTCTAGAATACCACTTTTTTTTTTTTACCGAAGTCGCGTATAACTTTTCGTTTGTATAGAACCAGTAGGATGAGCGTTGTACGGTTATCTCAGTCTCGAATTCTATTATACCACCTTTTTTCGTACCGAAGTCCCGTACCACGTTCCATTTGTATAGAACACGTAAAATGAGCGTAGTACGATTATATCAGTTTCGGATTCTATTATACAACATTTTTTGTATCGAAGTCGCGGGCCACGTTTTTCTAGACCCAGTTAGACGATCGTGGTGCGATTATCTCAGTCTCGGATTCTATTATACCACGTTTTTGAACCGAAGTTGCGTGCCGTGTTCCGTTTGTAAAGAACCAGTAAGGCGAGGGTGGTGCGATTATCTCATTCTCGGATTCTGTTATAAAACATTTTTTGTACCGAAGTCGCGTACCACGCCCTGTTTGTATAGAACCAGTAAAGCAAGTATGGTACGATTATCTCATTCTCGGATTCTTTTATTCCACGTTTTTTGCATCGAAGTCGCGCAACACGTTCCCTTTTTATAGAACTAGTACGATTATCTCAGTCTCGGATTCTATTATACCACGTTTTTGAACCCAAGTTTCGTACCACATTCCGTGTGTATAGAACCAGTAAGGCGAGCTTGGTACGATTATCTCAGTCTCGGATTCTATACTACCACTTGTTTTGTACCGAAGTCGCTTACCACGTTCCGGTTGTATAAAATCTGTAAGATGAGCGTGGTACGATTATCTCAGTCCCTGATTCTATTATACCACGTTTTTTGAACCTAAGTCGCGTACCACGTTCCGTTTGTATAGAACCAGTAAGGCGAGCGTGGTACGATTATCTCAGTCTCTGATTCTATTATACCAGGTGGTACGATTATCTCAGTCTCTGATTCTATTATACCACGTTTTTTGAACTGAAGTGGCGCACCATGTTCCGTTTGTATAGAACCAGTGCGATTATCTCACTCTCGGATTCTATTATACCACGTTTTTGAACCGAAGTCGCGTACCACATTCCGTTTGTATAGAACCAGTAAGGCGAGCGTGGTACGATTATCTCAGTCTTTGATTCTATTATAAAACATTTTTTGTACCGAAGTCGCGTACCACGTCCCGTTTGTATATTCTAGTTCGGTACCATGTCCTTTTTATTTATAGGGATTTAGCATTATATGTAGTACGTTCAGTTCATATAGAACTAGTAAGGCGGGCGTGGTATGATTATCGGAAATCGCTGAAAATCAATAGGCGTCTTTGTCTTATGACTTTAAACACTGTGTATAAATTTGAAGTCAATCGGATATTAACTTTGGCCTCTAGAGCGTCCACAAGATATTTTTAAGTGATCAAGGGCCATAACTCTGGTAGTTATTATCGGAAATCGCTGAAAAACAATAGGCTTCTTCGTCTCATGACCTTAAACACTGTGTATAAATTTAAAGTCAATCGGATATTAACTTTAGTCTGTTGCTTGTGGACGCCTGACCGACGGACCGACGGACGGACGGGGGCGACGACAATATACGACCACATTTCGATATGGGCGTATAAAAAACCAGTAAGGCGAGCGTGGTATGATTATCTCAGTCTCTGAATCTAATATACCACGTTCCGTTCATATAGAACCAGTAACGCGAGCGTGGTATGATTATCTCAGTTTCAGATTCAATTATACCACGTTTTTGAACCGAAGTCGCGTACCACGTTCCGTTTGTATAGAACCAGTAAGGCGAGCGTGGTACGATTATCTCAGTTTCGGATTCTAATTATACCACGTTTTTTGTACCAAAGTCTTACTAGTACTATGGAAACGGGACGTGGTGCGCGACTCTGGTACCACGTTCCGTTCATGTAGAACCAGTAAGGCGAGCGTGGTATGATTATCTCAGTCTGGGATTCTATTATACCAAGTTTCAATTGTACCGAAGTCGCGTACCACGTTCCGTTTGTATAGAGCCAGTATAAGGCGAGCGTGCCACGGTTATCCCAGTCTCTGATTCTAGTATACCACGTTTTTGAACCGAAGTTGCGTACCGCGTTCCGTTTTTTAAAAAAACCAGTAAGGCGAGCGTGGTTTGATTATCCCAGTTTCGGATTCTATTATACCACGTTTTTGGACCTAAGTCTTACTAGTTCTATGGCAACGGGACGTGGTACGCGACTCTGGTACCACGTTCCGTTCATATAGAACCAGAAAGACGAGCGTGGTACGATTATCCCAGTTTCGGATTCTATTATACCACGTTTTTGGACCTAAGTCTTACTAGTTCTATGGAAACGGGACGTGGTACGCGACTCTGGTACCACGTTCCGTTCATATAGAACCAGTAAGGCGAGCGTGGTATGATTATCTCAGTCTCGGATTCTATTATACCAAGTTTCTATTGTACCGAAGTCGCGTACCACGTTCCGTTTGTATAGAGCCAGTATAAGGCGAGCGTGCCACGGTTATCCCAGTCTCTGATTCTAGTATACCACGTTTTTGAACCGAAGTTGCGTACCGCGTTCCGTTTTTTAAAAAAACAGTAAGGCGAGCGTGGTAAGATTATCCCAGTCTCTGAATCTATTATACCACGTTCCGTTTGTATAGAACCAGTAACGCGAGTGTGGTATGATTATCCCAGTTTCGGATTCTATTATACCACGTTTTTGAACCGAAGTCGCGTACCACGTTCCGTTTGTATAGAACCAGTAAGGCGAGCGTGGTACGATTATCTTACTAGTTCTATACAAACGGGACGTGGTACGCGACTCTGGTACCACGTTCCGTTCATATAGACGTAGTAAGGCGAGCGTGGTATGATTATCTCTGTCTCGGATTCTATTATACCAAGTTTCTATTGTACCGAAGTCGCGTACCACGTTCCGTTTGTATAGAGCCAGTATAAGGCGAGCGTGCCACGGTTATCCCAGTCTCTGATTCTAGTATACCATGTTTTTGAACCGAAGTTGCGTACCGCGTTCCGTTTTTTAAAAAACCAGTAAGGCGAGCGTGGTATGATTATCCCAGTCTCTGAATCTATTATACCACGTTCCCTTTGTATAGAACCAGTAACGCGAGCGTGGTATGATTATCTCAGTTTCGGATTCTATTATACCACGTTTTTGAACCGAAGTCGCGTACCACGTTCCGTTTGTATAGAACCAGTAAGGCGAGCGTGGTACGATTATCTTACTACATGTAGTTCTATACAAACGGGACGTGGTACGCGACTCTGGTACCACGTTCCGTTCATATAGACGTAGTAAGGCGAGCGTGGTATGATTATCTCTGTCTCGGATTCTATTATACCAAGTTTCTATTGTACCGAAGTCGCGTACCACGTTCCGTTTGTATAGAGCCAGTATAAGGCGAGCGTGCCACGGTTATCTCAGTCTCTGATTCTAGTATACCAATGTGGCTTATTTTTGAAATTATGTTGATAATTTAATCGATTTTGATGTTTTATAGGCCGTATACTGGTACGCTTCTTAGGTTTAAAAAGGTGGTATAATAGAATCCGATGTCGCTCACCACGTTCCGTTTGTATAGAACCAGTACGATTATTTCAGTCTCGTATTCTATTATACCACGTTTTTGAACCGAAGTTGCGTACTGCGTTCCGTTTTTTTTTAAAAAAAACAGTAAGGCGAGCGTGGTATGATTATCTCAGTCTCTGAATCTATTATACCACGTTCCGTTTGTATAGAACCAGTAACGCGAGCGTGGTATGATTATCTCAGTTTAGGATTCTATTATACCACGTTTTTGAACCGAAGTTGCGTACCACGTTCCAGTAAGGCGAGTGTGGTATGATTATCTCAGTTTCGGATTCTATTATACCACGTGTTTGAACCGAATTTGCGTACCACGTTCCGTTTGTATAGAACTGGTAAGGCGAGCGTGGTACTATTATCTCAGTTTCGGATTCTATTATACCACGTTTTTTGGACCGAAGTCTTACTAGTTCTATGCAAACGGGACGTGCTACGCGACTCTGGTACCACGTTCCGTTCATATAGAACCAGTAAGGCGAGCGTGGTATGATTATCTCAGTCTCGGATTCTATTATACCAAGTTTCAATTGTACCGAAGTCGCGTACCACGTTCCGTTTGTATAGAGCCAGTATAAGGCGAGCGTGCCACGGTTATCCCAGTCTCTGATTCTAGTATACCACGTTTTTGAACCGAAGTTGCGTACCGCGTTCCGATTTTTAAAAAAATAGTAAGGCGAGCGTGGTATGATTATCCCAGTCTCTGAATCTATTATACCACGTTCCGTTTGTATAGAACCAGTAACGCGAGCGTATGATTATCTCAGTTTCGGATTCTATTATACCACGTTTTTGAACCGAAGTCGCGTACCACGTTCCGTTTGTATAGAACCAGTAAGACGAGCGTGGTACGATTATCCCAGTTTCGGATTCTATTATACCACGTTTTTGGACCTAAGTCTTACTAGTTCTATGGAAACGGGACGTGGTACGCGACTCTGGTACCACGTTCCGTTCATATAGAACCAGTAAGGCGAGCGTGGTATGATTATCTCAGTCTCGGATTCTATTATACCAAGTTTCTATTGTACCGAAGTCGCGTACCACGTTCCGTTTGTATAGAGGCAGTGTAAGGCGAGCGTGCCACGGTTATCCCAGTCTCTGATTCTAGTATACCAATTTGGCTTATTTTTAAAATTATGTTGATAATTTAATCCATTTTGATGTTTTATAGGCTGTATACTGGTATCTTAGGTTTAAAAAGGTGGTATAATAGAATCCAATGTCGCGCACCACGTTCTATTTGTATAGAAGCAGTACGATTATCTGAGTCTCGTATTCTATTATACCACGTTTTTGAGCCGAAGTTGCGTACCGTGTTCCGTTTTTAAAAAAACAGTAAGGCGAGCGTGGTATGATTATCCCAGTCTCTGAATCTATTACACCACGTTTTTTTGTACCGAAGTCGCGCACCACGTTCCATTTGTGCCACGGTTATCCCAGTCTCTGATTCTAGTATACCACTCCTTTATTTACCGAAGTCGGCCACCATATTCCGTTTGCATAGAACACATAAGACGAGCATGGTACGATTATATTAGTCTCGGATTCTATTATACCACGTTTTTATACCACGTTTGTATGGAATATATAATCATTACAATTTGGAAAATTTGCTTCAAATAATGTAAATCCCAATAATTAAAAAGGACGTGGTACCAAAGTCGCGTACCAGTTTCAATTGTACAGAAGCAGTAATGTGAGGTTGATTGGGTTATCCCCGCTTCGGATTCTAATATATCGAGAAGTTTGTTTTACACAATATTGTTAACGGTATGGTAATTAACGGGCCGATCGGCTATTTGTATTGTAATTTATTTTAACATAAAGTGAAAAAAGGGCCTATAAAACAACAAAATGGATTAAATAATCAAAATAATTTGAAAAATAAGCATTATATAATTTAAAATAAGTCAAAGTCGCGTACCACGTTTCGTTTGTATAGAAACAGTAAATGAACTTGGTACTGTTATCTCAGCCTCAGATTCTATTGTACCACGTTCTTTTTACTTATCAACTCACTGTTCTTTCGCGTCATTCTCATTCTTTATTATACCACGTTTTTAACTGCTACGTTGTAGTATATCTACGCAGTCGTGCAATATACCACGTGGGGCCTTTTTAAATAGGTAACAATAACGTGTACACCGTATATTAATGGCGATTATTTTAACTGACTGATTGAATTGTATTATATTAAATATCAAGTGTAAATATGATCTATAAATAGTATAAAACATTGAAATTATTTAAATAATTAATGTAATTTCCAAAATTAGCTTTTAAACGGGTAAAATCATCATAATTAAAAAGAACGTGGTACCAAAATCTCGTACCACGTTACATTTGTATAGAAGCAATAGGGACGAGCGTGGTATTTTGGAGCGTGGTATTTAGCCACTGCCTTTATTTATAATACGCTAACTAATATGATGTTAGGCCTACATATTATGTGGCTGTTTTGACAATGTGACATTAAAATGTCAGCTCAAACATTTTTTCTAAATTTATTCCGTTATTGCGCCCGGGCAGAAGTGATAGCCAATCTTTAGATCTTATTATTTCAATTTGAATTATTTTTTCTTCGTATGCATATGTATGTATAGGCAGGCCTGCAGGCTGAATAGTTTAGACATTAGCATTAATTTCAAGTTTGAATAAAAAGTTAACAAAAAGCAAAAATGGCAGACAAAACAAATTAAGTTGCCAATTTACAATTTGGTAAATTTATGGGAATGAAATGGTCATGTAAACTTACTTGTATTATTAAGTACTGGTATCATAATAATAATAATATTCTTCTTATTCTTTTTCCTTTTTAGCACTTTGTAAATGGTCAGCCAGATCCCATCGCTGCACTGCACTATGATGATCACATTACTCAACCAAGACCACCACCCAAACCCAGAAGTAATTATTTTGAGAAAACTGCAGTAAACGAATCAACGGTTTTAAGGTAACAATGGTTTTATCAGCTTCAGAATAATTATTTCCTGTGTTCACATCAAGCATGTGTTGTCTGGAGGTTAAAATACATTTCTCTGTCTTACACCTAGGGGGGGGGGGGGGGGGGGGGGGTGGATGGCTGAATGGTTAGCACACACGTGCGTGTTGTATCACAAGGCCTGTCATGATTTCTAATCCTCAGTTGTACATGACAAGGAGAAGGGTTGCCTGTCAAACCTCGTGGGTTTCCTCTCACTGCTAAAGACTCATACGCGCAAGCAAATTATTGAAATAATAATAAACTATATGTTAATCCCAAAATGACCTAGTTTGTGTCGAGTGGACCTTAAACCCCATTTCCCTCCCTCTTTACACTACAGACTGTTCTACATATCATTTTAGATATATTCCATTTAGATCCTGGTAACACACATTCTTTATGCATAGCTATGGTAATAGCATGAAATTAAAATAGAGAAAGTTGTGTTAATGCTGCATTTTTATACGCCCACATTTTCATGTGGACGTATTATGTCGTCGCCCCTGTCCGTCCGGACGTCCGTCCGTCCGTCCACAATTTGTTTGTGGACTCTCTACAGGTCACAATTCTTATCCGATTTTGACGAAACTTGAAATATAGGTTTATCCCCAAAAGATCTCGGTTCCTTTCGATATTGGCATGTATCGGATCAAAACTTCATGGATTATGGCCCCTGATTGTACGAAAAATCACGTTTTTAGCTTGTGGACCCTATAGAGGTCACAATTTTGAACCGATTTTGATGAAACTTGACATGCATGTTTGTAACTCAAAGATCTTGGTTCCTTTCGATATTTGCGGCTATCGGAATGTAATTTCCTGAATTATGGCCCCTGATTGTTCGAAAAATCACCCTTTTTAGCTTGTGGTCCCTCTGGAGGTCACAATTATTATTCGATTTAAAAAACCGTTTGATTATATCACCGTTACACCCTATGGCAGGTTGAGTTCGAATTTCGGGAAAATCGGACGAAAATTGCCATACAAAATGGCCGCCGTTAGTACGCGAATACTGTTAAAAAATGGTATATCAAGGTTGTGGACCCTGTGGAGGTCACAATTTTGATTCGATTTTGATGAAACTTGACATTCATGGTTATAACCCAAAGATCTCGCTTCCTTTCGATATTTGCGCATATCGGATCGTAACTTCCTGAATTATGGCCCCTGATTATACGCAAAATCGCCTTTTTTTTAGCTTGGAGGTCACAATTATTATTCGATTTAAAAAAACGTTTGATTATATCACCGTTACACCCTAAGGAAGGTTGAGTTTGAATTTCGGGAAAATCGGACGAAAATTGCCATACAAAATGGCCGCCGTTTGTACGCGAATACTGTTAAAAAATGGTATATCAAGGTTGTGGACCCTGTGGAGGTCACAATTTTGAGTCGATTGTGATGAAACTTGAAATTCAAGGTTATAACCCAAAGATCTTGCTTCTTTTCGATATTTGCGCATATCGGATCGTAACTTCCTGAATTATGGCCCCTGATTATACGCAAAATCGCCTTTTTTTTTAGCTTGGAGGTCACAATTATTATCCGATTTAAAAAAACGTTTGATTATATTACCGTTACACCGTAAGGAAGGTTGAGTTCGAATTTTGGGAAAATCAGACCAAAATTGCCATACAAAATGGCCACTGTTTGTACGTGAATACTGTTAAAAAATGGTATATCAAGGTTGTGGACCCTGTAAAGGTCACAATTTTAATTCGATTTTGATGAAACTTGAAATGCATGGTTATAACCCAAAGATCTTGGTTCCTTTCGGTATTTGCGCATATCGGATCGTAACTTCCTGAATTATTCGAATTTCGTGAAAATGGTACCAAAATTGCCGGACGAAATGGTCGCCGTTTGTACGCGAATAGTGTAAAGATATGGTATATCATGGTTGTTGACTCTGTACAGGTCACAATTCTTATCCGATTTTGACGAAAAGTCACATTTCTAGGTTGTGTACTGTCACACCATAATCATTGTCGACTTCGAATTTCATGAATATCAGACTGGAACTGACCAACAAAATGGCTGCTCCCAATACAGTATGAAATACAGGACTTAATGATGTAGGAAAAATCACTTTCCGTATTGTTTATTCTCTATCCATCTCTCGAAAATGTGGGCGTATCCTGCCTGGCAGTGCCAGCCTATCTTTTTTATTAATGGCAAGTCTAATTATTAATTTATTAATAAGACGCCAGGTTTAGCAGCAAACAATTGTTTTACTATTTACAAAATTACAGTCTCTGGTATAAAAATACTGAATAAAGTGAATATATTTATGTACAAATTTTATATTCATTTACAAATTTTACATAATTATGTACTTCTTTACAGAGTTTCTATAAAGTCAAATAATGATATAGAGTATGAAAACTGTGAACTAAATGCCTTGAATAATAAAATGGTACAGACAGAGAATGCAGTTGATGCTGTCATAGGTTAGTTGAACTCATTTTATAGACATGTAGAATTTTTAATAAGAAATGGCTTTAAATGTTCAACATAAAAACATGATAATTTTGAAACAAGCTTCTGCATGGTTTCTTTTTCGGGATATATTCTCTCTATGCAGAAATCCTGTCTCGTAAAAGTGACAAAGTCGCAAAATTGAGCCCCAGTTACGAGAAGTTGTCACTGAACCTGAAACCAGTGAATATGGTTTCTAGACAATTTAAATTCTATATCATTTTGCACTAAAAAGAAATCTTTCAGTGTATTGCATGCTTCTGTTAGTGTAATATCTTGAGCTGAAAAAGGACATTTAATTTCAATGAGCCCAGTCTCGCCTTTGTCACAAACTATTGCATCTGGTGTGGCACCTAAAAATGGAAAAGCTGGATTTATTACAAGTCCAATGTCATGAATATGATTTCCGGTCTGTTTAATATACATTTGTTTAGCAATGGTTTCATTTGCTTGCCCATAAGAAGTCGGAACAGAATAAAAATTACTTTTGTGAAATGTGTTTTTTAAAAATGAATCGTTTATCTCCTTCTTTCTTTTCATAACAGCTCCAAAATTTGAGGCAGTAATACGACACTTTCTTTGGTTCATCCAGGTGTTATTATTATTTCTTGTGGATCTCTCTATTTTTATGGCTTCATCTTGATTTACATCAATTTCTTTCCACTCAACTTTCATCTTTTCTATCTGTTCTAAATCTAAATGTACAGCAACTGGTTTTGGGAAAGCTATTTCACCACATTTACCTGAGTTCTCTGCCCTTGGTTCTGTTGTCACTTGCATAAGGGGTGCCTGAAATACATATTATAATCTATTTACTGTTCATATTTTTCAGGATTTCAACCGATGGACATCTTGGCCCATGCTGCAGAAAATATAAAAATGAAGGAAGAATATGCAAAACTAATTCTGGAAAATGAAAATCTTAAACGCAGTCAAGTTAAACAAGTAGATAAAGGAACTAGTATAGACCTATCCACGCAGCGTTTTAGTTGTTCAACTTTAAAAAAAGATTCATTTCAATATTATACTGGCTTTTCATATGACCGTTTTTATAATGTATATAAATTTTTTGTACCAGGAGTTGATTTACCGTTTGAATTTTCTAAGAATATTAGTAGCTTAGTCAGTTTTTCTCTAGAAGATCAGCTTCTATTAGTGTAATAAAATTAAGACAGGACTTTGATTTTAAACACATATCAAATATGTTTGGAATTTCTTCTCAAGATTGTAGCTGTTTATTTACTAATTGGATAAACTATATGTTTTACAGACTTGGCTCTCTTGATATATGGCCACACAGAGACATTATCATTGAAAATATGCCAGAACAATTTAAAACTGATTATCCCAACACAATGGTCATAATTGATGAAACAGAACTAAAAATTCAGAGGCCAAGTTCCCTCCATAGACAGAGCCAATGTTATTCAGACTACAAATCTTGTACCACACTGAAGGGTCTTGTTGGTGTCGACCCAAGGGGATCTATTGTGTTTGCATCCATGTTATTTTCTGGATCAATCTCAGACAAAGAAATAACCCACAGAAGTGGGTTTTTGGACACTATAAAATCATTACCGGGTATTACAAAGTGGTAAACTTCAAGAAGGTGATGGAGTTATGGCCGATAAAGGATTTACGATAGAAAAAGAAATCAATAATGTCAGATTATGCTTAAATATTCCACCATTTGTGCCATCATCTGCCTCCCAAATGAGTGCCCCAGCCGTTGCAGAGACAATTAAAATAGCTAAACATAGGGTACATGTTGAAAGAGCAATATGTCGGGTTAAACAGTTAAAACTCCAACCAATAAAGTGAGTCTGAGCTTGTTCAGCTGTGTTAATCAAATATGGCTAGTATGTTGTGTTTTAACGAATTTTATGCCATTCCTTATTGAGAAATAAAAATAGAATATAAAATACTGCATTGTGTTTTTGTTATGGTACTGACAACAGAGGGAGTTAACTAATGATATTGTTTATATTATGGTTTTGCATCAGCTGTTTGGCTGAAAAACTTATACAGGCCCAAATCATAGATACATTATTACATACATGATATGCAAGTGGAGATCCAATAAGTTGTGGGCCAATGGGTGTTGTAATGGAATCTGCTGTGCTGCTCACCAAGTATGAGATGGGACTGTCCTTCAAGGTTTGAAGATGTAAAATATCAGCATCTGATACTTGAATTTTTCTGAAAAAGAAAGTATCAATCTATTAAACAAGCATATTTATAGAAATGGCATGCATGTGACTTTTCTTGTATTTTAAGATATTTTTCGCATCACTGTCACGATAATAACATCACACCCTAAGAACTTTTTTCTAATGCAGTGGTTGCCTTTGTCACCGGAACACTTACCTGTTGTCGTTAAAATTAGCCATCACAGGCTTTCTTTTTCTGTTTACATTCCCAGGCCTTGAAATTATTATGTGTGAAACGGGGTCTGGTTCAATTTTTGACCCCCTTGGCTTATCCCACTGCTGTGGTAAACTTGTTGACGACGATTGAGAATGAACATCTTTATATCCTGCAATCTTCCATTCTTCAATCATTATGATTATTGCCAACACATGAGCACACCTTCCTCCCATTCTAAAAATATAATTATTTTTCTAGGTTAACAGGGCTCATATTTTAGATAATAGACAAATTTATTAACATTTTCAAGTTAACTATTTATTAGTGATAAATAAAACTAAATAATTCAGTCAATACAATTCAATTTATCCCAAAAATTGACACCTGAATATTTTTTCATGATCAACGAATATAAGCAGGTAATTTAACATCTACACAAAAGTAGCTGGGACATACTTACAGGATAAAAAATGTAAAAAAAAAAGAAACTAAACCGGTAAACAGAAAATGTTAAACTGAAAAAAAGCACAATAGAAATAATAAAAAACAAAAATAATGCTGGGTAGGGCCTAGATCTGATCTAGGCCTATGCAATTTTATAGTTTTTAGCCTCTCCTATTTTTCATCATGAAAATTAAACCACAGAAATGATAAAATAATGTTACAATTTCTACATGCAGTAAAAAAGCATACTACCAATCAAATATGAATAGGCATAGTAGTACTAGTTACTATAATGTAACGATAACTATAGCTGGTTATCGTTACAAGTGGTACAGTCTAAGACCGTTGACGCAAGTTCAAATAGGTTAAAACGCACAATTGTCATTACAGTTTGTATTAAAATAAGTAATCCTATCATACATAATGAAGTCTTAACAACTAAAAGAGTTACCGAACAGTTTTTCTTTGTGGTAATGCGTTTTACATTTTCTTAGCGGTGTTTCTTGTAATGTGCAGGCAGCCATGACACAGGCCAGTTGAAATCTCGCCAAATACCGCGACGCCTTAACTCCGCCCATCACTTTCCATATAAGGCAATGCCTACGATACGCTGACCCAGCACAAATACTATATGAGAATCTCGGCTGAAATGTCAAAGACGCCCATTGCATCCTTTTTTTGAACAATAAAATCTATTATCAGTTTTTGTTCAAGTTTGAGCGAAAAATTTATGCCCAACCTCCCCAACACGCAGTCTATTATTGTTTCTGACATATTTTCCCACACTAAGGTCATCAGCATATAATTATGGTCATATGCCATATATGGAAAGGGGCGTATGATCACGTGAGTTGGATTGCGCATGGTCTATTTGACTGGGCGGCCATTATAATTTCAGAACTTGAGAATTTTCATGAAGGGATTTGATTTTATCAAATCATATAATTATGCGGTAAGGCTTCACCTTTATTTCAATGGGGAATTGATTTATTATACGTTAAGCTATGTGCAGTACAGTTTTGGGTTAGTGTCTGTGTAAATTAAGGGAGCTATAGGCCAGTAAACTTTTTGTAGTCATTTGACTACAAAACTTGCGCAAAGGAACTCTGTAGGAAAAGCCACTACTGTGCCTGAAGTATGACGGAAGGCATCAGTAGTGGAACCATTTCTATAGTAGTACTAGCCTAGTACCGATAGGCTAATAATAATAGGCCTGTGACGAGGATAATATAAATAAAGCCAGACGATCGAGTCAAAAGAATAAAATGAATAATTATCATTTTGGAAAACGTTTAAGAAATCAATATTTCTATAAAAAAATAAATAAGCTGAGGCTGATATTTACCCTGCTTTACAGCTACAACGAGCATCTGTTATAGTCCGGTCTTCTATGTTGACATCTATTGACGTCTGGTGCGGTTCGTCCGATTTTTTCATGCTTCGATAAATTCGAGCGAAAACATGAATGGATGTTACGTCAATCCCGGCCGATATGGACATGGATTTGATGTATGACCCCTTGGAAAAAGCTGTAGCTCGCTGTTTCTGCCTTAGCGAATGTATATACGGCAAATACCTCGAGGAAAAATCGCTTGGTACATCGCTTAAACTTAAAACTGCCGCCATTATTGTTTGCCTCGCTGACGGGCTTAAATTGGGTTATCTCCCTTCATTTTAAGGGGCGTGGCTACGTCCGCACTGGCGATCCGTCAATTGTAACGTCCTGAATTATGGCCCCTGATTGTACTCAAAATCGCCTTTTTAGCTTGTGTTCCATCTGGGAGGTCAAAACTATCATGCTATTTTAAAAAACGTTTGAGCTCGAATTTCGTAAAAATCGGACCAGAACAGTCAGACAAAATGGCTGCCACTAATACGCAAATTGTGTAAAAATATGATATATCAAGGTTGTGGACCCTGTAGAGGTCACAATTTTAATCCAATTTTGATGAAATTTGAAATATAAGTTTATAACCCAAAGATCGCATTTCCTTTCGATATTCGTGCACATTGGACCATAACTTCCTGAATTATGGCCCCTGATAGTACGAAAAATCATGTTTTTTCAACAACTTTATTCCAAATTAAAAAAACGTTTGACTATATCCCCATTACTCATTAATGATGGTTGAGTGTGAATTTCTTGAAAATCTATAATTGAACAGCTAAATCCATATTAAATGTTTCGTATTCTTAACGTTAGCATGGGCCAGAACTTTATAAAAACCAAACAAATTCTAATGATTTCCTTAGTATGCGACAACTCTTGTTGACTGCCCGGACGATTTAGCTGCTACATGTATGTGGACGTATGTTTCGTTGCCTGGCAACCTATTTTTGCCCATAAAATTATTAGGGATGCAAACAGGGGGCAGACCCGATTTATGGGGGTGCAAATGCCCCACCCCCTTTGGCTCCACCACTGAGTGTGCTATGAGAAAGATGTTACTGACGTACAGTAGCATATTATCCTGTGGACAGGGCTGGGATAATAGTAATGGGTAATGGTAATGGAATGTAATCATTACATTTTTTAAGTAATGGTCATGTAATGAGTAATGGAAGATTTCAAAAGTAATGAGTAATGAAGTAAAATTTAAAATTCAAACTATTGTTGCTAACTTCAGTACACACCACGATGTATATTTACCTAAGACAAGTGACTCTCAACCGCTAATGAACACAGTTTTTCACGAATATAATTAGTTTAGACTTGCATACTATGCTACCCTACTCAACTCTACGCAAAACATGGTATGTTGGTCCTTGAGGCTGTCGACTTGAAAATAATTCCAGCTAATAATACTATAAATAGTATGCATTATGCCAATAAGGTTGTTTATGCATGCTGTTAGCCAATAGCTATCGTAAATTTACCTGCGTTTAGACGGTCCGAACCTATGAAAAATTATCGTTGTTTGGTGCACAGAGTAATACTCCAGCCATTCTTATAAAATTCCCTCTTGATGGAATATGAATAACAAAGAATAAAATGATGAATATTTTCAAAATCTTTTTTCTATAAATTGTAATCACATAAGATAATTCGTAACGACATCTTCGGCTCTCGGTAAAGTGGTAATTTGGCGTAAAATCGCTTTGTGTTATCAAGACAAACACTCGGTTCATTGCTCGACAAAATAAATGCTGTGTCTAAAAACTAAAACCCTTTGAAATCTAAATGGTAGTGTTCATTTTTAAAAACATAATGAGAAACCGAACGATCGTAAAGTAGACGATCAAAGGTCAAAACTAAACAGCGTTTCTAAATCTACACGGTAGCACAACTGGGCATTTTTTGATGAATCTTGATGGCATTTAACACATTCTAGACGGCAATCTATCGACTGGATACGTGTATTAGATTTTAGATGGTAAGGGTAGTTTCTTTGCTTTTTTCGTAAATTCTGACAAGATTCACAAAGTAAAACAAGGAGCCATAAATATAGAAGTAATTGACGGAAATAGCTGAAATTAAATAGACTTCTCCGTTTCACTAATCTAAATGTTGCATATAAATTTCATACAGATCGAATGATAACTTTTGCCATCACAAGGTTCAACAAAGTGAATCAAGGCCAATAACTCTAGACGAAATAATAGAAATAGCTGAAATTCAATAGGATTTGTTTTTTCACTAATTTAAATAATGCATATAAATTTCACAAAGATTTGATGATAACTTGTAGCGTTATAAGGTTCACAATTTTCAACAAAATGAAACAATGGCCATTACTCTAGATATAATTGACAGGAATTGCTGAAATTAAAATTGTTTCTTCTTTTTACTAATTTAAATGACGCCAGCCAGCGATGAAATTTCAAAATTTTTCTTGTCAGACAATTTTACTGAAAATAAAGTGACATAAACCCTATCATGTTTACTTACAATTTATTATCTTTAAAAGACTTGACCAGAATGTGTTCTTTTGTACGTAAATCAAGATCATGAGCATCTGGTAGAACAACAAGTACGGGCACAGCCACTAAACCACCTTTTTTTCTTTCTAGGTTTTCTATTAACATGACTTTTCCTACTAAATCTTGTCTTCGTCCTCTGTAATTCTGACGTCGAGGAATGCTGTCATCTGTATCGCTATCCAAATCAGATTCTGTTTCATTGCTAAAAATAAAAATAGGTTGCCAGGCAACGAAACATACGCCCACGATAGTTAAATCGTCCCGGCAGTCAACAAAAGTTGTCGCATATTAAGTAATTATCAGAAATTCAGGGGCCATAATTCAGGATGTTACGATCCGATGGGCACAAATATCGAAAGGAACCAAGAGATCTTTGGGTTATAAACATACATGTCAAGTTTCATAAAAATCGGTTCAAAACTGTGACCTCTATAGGGTCAACAAGCTAAAACATGGTTTTTCGTACAATCAGGAGCCATAATCCATGAAGTTCCGATCCAATACATGGCAATAGCCAAAGCAGACGAGATCTTATGGGGATAAACCTATATTTCAAATTTCGTAAAAAACGGATAAGAATTGTGACCTGTAGAGAGAGAGAGAGCAATGGGGTTTAACGTCCACTCAACACAAACTAGTTCATTTCGGGACTAATTGTGACCTGTAGAGAGTCCACAAACAAATTGTGGACGGACGGACAGGAGCAACGGCATATATGAAAATAGGTTACCAGGCAACGAAACATACGCCCACACTGCAGCTAAATCGTAAGGGCAGTCAACAAGATTTGTCGCACATTAAGTTGTCAGAAAATCAATAGAATTTGTTTGGATTTTATAAAGTTCTGGCCCATGCTAACATTTAGCATACGAAACATTTAATATTATGGATTTACCTGTTCAATTATCGATTTTCAAGAAATTCAAACTCAACCATCATTAATGTGTAACGGGGATATAGTCAAATGTTTTTTTTTAATTCGGAATAAAATTAAAATTGTGACCTCCATAGGGTCCACAAGGCAAAAACCATGATTTCTCGTACAATTAGGGGCCAAACTACAGTAAGTTTTTTCCAATGTGCCCGAATATCGAAAGGAACCTCGATTTTTGGGTTATAAACTTATATTTCAATTTTTTTCAAAATCGGATAAGAATTGTGACCTGTAGAGAGTCCACAACCTTGATATAACATATTTTCACACTATTCATGTACAAATGGCGGGCATTTGGTTTTTAGGACGTTCTGACCGACGCTAACAATTAGTATACAAAACATTTAATATCATGGATTTAGCATTATCAAAATTCATTGAAAATTAAAATACTTGTTCATTTCAACATCTTAAACTCTGTATATCAATCTGAAGTCAATTGGATGCTAAGTTTGGCCTCCAGAGCCTCACAAGATTTTAGAAAGTAACCAAAGGAGATAACTCTGGCAGTAATTAATTGAATAGGCTTCCTCGTCTCATGACCTTAAACACTGTGCATAAATTTAAAGTCAATCAGATATTAACTTTGGCCTCTTGAGCATCCACAAGATTTTTTGAAGTGATCAAGGGCCATAACTCTGGCACTAATTATCGGAAACCGCTGAAAATCAATAGGCTTCCTAGTCTCATGACCTTAAACACTGGGTTCTATTTCAGAATCGCACCTCTACCAGTTCCCGGGGTCGTAGAGATTTGAAACTTTCGGGGGATGTTCCGCTGGGTTAGCGATGACCTCACACCAAATTTTAGCAAAATCGATCTATAACTTTTCATTTTACCGACCTTTAGCTTCTCCGGGGAGATATGTTTATCCGTACGACGCCATTTGCATTTCTTGACAATTTAGACTCGAATAACAAGACACTCAAACGAACTCCAACACTCGGCGCCCCGTGCCTGTTGCTGCCGTTCATAAAAGTAATACTAATTTTCGTATATTTTAATTATACGCCCACATGGAAATGTGGTCGTATATTGCCGTCGCCCCCGACCGTCCGTCCACCTATCGTCCACAATTTCTTGTGAACGCTCTAGAGGCTAAAGTTAATACCCGACTGACTTTAAATTTATGCACAGTGTTTAAGGTCATGAGACGAAAAAGCATATAATGGATTTTGAGGGATATACGATAATTACTGCCAGGGTTATTACCCTTGATCTCTTCAAAAAATATTGTGAACGCTCTAGCGGCTAAAGTTAATATCCGATTGACTTGAAATTTAAGCACACAGTTTTAGGTCACGAGACGAACAAGCCTATTAATTTTCAGCGATATACACTAATTACTGCCAGAGTTATGGCCCTTGATCACTTTGAAAAACCCTGTGAACGCTCTAACGGCTAAAGTTAATAGCCGATTGACTTGAAATTTATGCACAGTGTTAAAGGTCACGAGACGAAGAAGCCTATGGATATCCGATAATTACTGCCTGGGTTATTACCCTTGATCTCTCAAAAAATTCTTGTGAGCCGTCTAGCAACTAAAGTTAATATCTGATTGACTTTAAATGTATACACAGTGTCTAAGGTCACGAGACGGAGATGCCTATTGATTTTCAGCGATATCCACTAATTACTGCCGGAGTTATGGCCCTTGATCACTTTGAAAAATCTTGTGAACTCTCTAACGGCTAAAGTTGATATCCGATTGACTTGAAATTTATGCACAATGTTAAAGGTCATGAGACGAAGACGCCTATGGATATCCGATAATTACTGCCTGGGTTATTACCCTTGATCTCCTCTCAAAAAATTCTTGTGAACGCTCTAGCGACTAAAGTTAATATCTGATTGACTTTAAATGTATACACAGTGTCTAAGGTCACGAGACGGAGATGCCTATTGATTTTCAGCTATATCCAATAATTACTGACAGAGTTATGGTCCTTGGTCCCTTTGAAAAATCTTGTGAACGCTCTAACGGCTAAAGTTAATAACCGATTGACTTGAAATTTATGCACACAGTTTAAGGTCAGTTTTTCGACACTTGGCCTTTTGGTACGACCTTCACCCCATACAATATTTTAAAGGCCACATTCTTGACTTGGACCACCGACCCTGACCCTTGGTCGTGTCACACACGGCTCGGTCAGAAAACGGTCAAACGTTAAGGGCCTGTGTTTGAAGGGTGGTCTATGGGCCTTGTCAATATGAAAGTCGTGGGTCAAGGCAGGGTTTGAAAGGAATAAAATCACGGAGAGCTCTAAAAGCTGCACCTAAAATTAAAAATTCAGAAAATCGCTCTCCTAAAAACCTCACCTCAGATATTCTAGGAGAGTGAAGAGTCGACTCAATGTTTTCTGTGACTTAATCCTTCGTATAATAATACAATAGCCTACATCGGTCACTTTATATTTACTTCAAAGTCTCAATCTCAATGTAGCTTTTTCCCCCAAACAATATTGAAATAAATTCCCCCTCATTTAAACAATACTTTCATTAGAAGCAATAATCGCCATATCATGGAATTCGCTAAATTGGATATACCCGGATGTGTAAATAACCCGGAGTTTCCCCTAAACTTTCAGAATTCGTCTGCTCATTATAAATGACTGATAGATGACAAAAACGTTTGTATTTCTTATTCGGAATCAAGGCTACATTATTTTAATAATAATAAACAATTTACGAATTTGTGATAAGTTATTTAGGCTATTAAATTTTCTTTAATTTTTGCACGCGAATTGACAACGTATTGTCCGCCATGTTGGTATTGGTCGCTCTCACGTACGCAATATTTTGAATCGACTCGTGCTCATTTTATTTTGGTTCCTCCACATACATCGGCCTATCAACCGTATTTCGTCATTCAGAACCAAGGCTACATTTTTTAAAAATTAAGTACAATTTATACGTAATATGAAACGTTTTATTATTAATTAGACAAACAAAAAACCATCTATCGCAACATCGTATGGTTTTGACTTTTGAATACGTAACCCATTCTTGGTTACGACCGTGAAAATAAGATTGTTTCGATACATTTCAATGCCGATTACTGTCGTTGTTTTTTGTATTTCAGAGGAGAGCCCAAAAAAAAAGCTCCCCTCAATCAACAAATTGAAAAAATGGCTCTCCTAGTTTCGATAAGATGAATGCTTTAAAAATTAAGGCGAGTGATTTAGAAATTAAGGAGAGTGATCTGATATTAAGGAGAGTGATTGGTAGATAATTGTTAATAAACCCTCAATGAATTTGTAAAGGAGAGTGATTTTCAATTTTAAGGGGAGGGAAAAAAACTCCCCTGGGTCGACATTCAGGTGAGCTGTAGGCGCTCGAGAGCGATCACTCGCCTTAAAAAACAATGATTGCGATTATCAATAGCAAAATAACTATTGATACCCAACACAAATCGGTGACCATACATGGCCGTGGATAATTAAAAATCGGCCACGAATCTGCGGCCAAATTGTAAAATTCGTAGGCCATGCCGCCGAGGCCGACTGCGTGTCAAGCCTTGCTTGAGGCCGTTAAATAAAAATAGATTATTTTTACGAGAATTTTATTAAAAGCAAAAGCGTTCGCGTTAATTCATTTAAAAGGTTGGGTGATATTTTAAAAAGAGAACCGTGAGTTAGCCTTCGGTACGAGGAGCGTTGTTTATAAAATTCGGGTGCGTTTAAAAATATGTACCTGGGTTTCACTTTAGGTGCATGGTAGGTACGCGAGCGATTTCGCACGCCTTTCGTTTCGAGCCCTGTCAAGGTCATGTTACAGAAAACTGAACTCAAACTTTTCACCACGATCTTCCATATTGATCTTTCGAACACAGGCCCTCCACGTTTGACCGTTTTCTGGCCAAGCAGTGTGTGACAGGACCAAAGTCAAGGTCGTTGGTCCAAGTCAAGATTGTGGCCTTTAAATAGTGTATGGGGTGAAGGTCGTATTCCAATTTCAAGTGTCCAAAACCTGACTTTGAAAAGTTTGAGTTCAGTTTTCTGTAACATGACCTTGACCCTCGACTTTGACCCAGATACCCTTTTGAAGGGCATCGTTTCTGCTTTAACCTCAAACATCGACCTTCATAATACAACGAGAATTAATGCTATGACAAGCATAAACGTAAAGGCCCTGGGCTCAATGGGAATTTTGGGTTAAAGGTCAAAGTCGATGGCACGGTTGGTTAGCCTTGATTACCGGAGGTCACCACGACCTTTAATATTGACAAGGCTCAAAGACCTCTTTTCGAACTCGGGCCCTCAGCGTTTTATCGTTTTCTGACCGGGTCGTGTGTGACAGGACCAAGGTCAAGGTATGTGGTCCAAGTCAAGATTGTGGCCTTTGATATATTGTATGGAGTGAAGGTCGTACCCAAGGTCAAGTGTCCAAAAACTCACTTTGAAAAGTTTGAGTTTAGTTTTCTGTACCATGACCTTGACCCATGACTTTGACCCTGCTACTTTTTTTGAAGGGCATCGTCTCTGCTTTCACATAGAACATCGACCTTCATAATGCGACGCGCAATAGGGCCATGACAAGCATAAACGTAAAGGCCCCGAGCTCGATGGGAATTTGGGGTTCAAGATCAAAGTGAAGGTCACGGCTGGTTAACCTTAATTACCAAAGGTCACCACGACCTTTCATATTGACAAGGCCCATAGACAACCCTTCAAACACAGGCCCTTAACGTTTGACCGTTTTCTGACCGATCCGTGTGTGACACGATAAGGTCAGGGTCGGTGGTCCAAGTCAAGATTGTGGCCTTTAAAATATTGTATGGGGTGAAGGTCGCACCCAAAGGCCAAGTGTCGAAAAACTGACCTTAAACTGTGTGCTTAAGTTTCAAGTCAATCGGAAATTAACTTTAGCCGTTAGAGCGTTCACAAGATTTTTCAAAGTGATCAAGGGCCATAACCCTGGCAGTAATTAGTGGATATCGCTCAAAATCAATACGAATCTCCGTCTCGTGACCTTAGACACTGTGTATAAATTAAAAAGTCAATCAGATATTAATTTTAGTCGCTAGAGCGTTCACAAAATTTTTTTGAGAGATCAAGGGTAATAACCCAGGCAGTAATTATCGGATACCCATAGGCTTCTTCGTCTCGTGACCTTTAACACTGTGCATAAATTTCAAGTCAATCGGATATTAACTTTAGCCGTTAGAGCGTTCACAAGATTTTTCAAAGTTATCAAGGGCCATAACTCTGGCAGTAATTAGTGGATATCGCTGAAAATTGATAGGCTTGTTCGTCTCGTGACCTTAGACACTGTGTATACATTTAAAGTCAATCAGATATTAACTTTAGTTGCTAGACGGCTCACAAGAATTTTTTGAGAGATCAAGGGTAATAACCCAGGCAGTAATTATCGGATATCCATAGGCTTCTTCGTCTCGTGACCTTTAACACTGTGCATAAATTTCAAGTCAATCGGCTAATAACTTTAGCCGTTAGAGCGTTCACAGGGTTTTTCAAAGTGATCAAAGGCCATAACTCTGGCAGTAATTAGTGTATATCGCTGAAAATTAATAGGCTTGTTCGTCTCGTGACCTAAAACTGTGTGCTTAAATTTCAAGTCAATCGGATATTAACTTTAATTTTTTGAGAGATCAAGGGTAATAACCCAGGCAGTAATTATCGGATATCTATAGGATCCTCCGTCTCGTGACCTTAAACACTGTGCATAAATTTGAAGCCAATCGGATATTAACTTTAGTCGCTAGAGCATTCACAAGATTTTTCGAAGAGATCAAGGGTAATAACTCTGGTAGTAATTATCGGATTTCCCTGAAAATCCATTATATGCTTCTTCGTCTCATGACATTAATAAACACTGTGCATAAATTTGAAGTCAATCGGGTATTAACTTTAGCCTCTAGAGCGTTCACAAGAAATTGTGGACGACACACGGACGGACGGCCGGCCGGGGGCGACGGCAATATACGACCACATTTCCATGTGGGCGTATACTTAAATTATATGAAAATTATTAATAATATTATGAACGGCAGCATCAGGCACGAGGCGCTGAGTGTTGGTTTTCGTTTGAGTGTCTTGTTATTCGAGTCTAAATAGTCAAGAAATGCAAATGGCGTCGTACGGATAAACATAACTCACGGGAGAAGCTAAAGGTCGGTAAAATGAAAAGTTATTGGTAGATTTTGCTCAAATTTGGTGTGAGGTAATCGCGAACCCAGTGGAACATCCCCTGAAAATTTCAAGTCTCTACGACCCCGGGAACTGGTAGAGGTGCGATTCTGAAATAGAACCAAACACTGTGTACAAATTTAAAGTCAATCCGATATTACCTTTGTGCATGCCAGACAGACAGACAGACGGGGTGACGACAATATATGACCACATTTCAATCACAATGTAAGTGCATAAAAATAGTCCAAATCCGGTTCACGGCAAAGTGAGACCTTTAATGAATAACGTATTATTCGATGGAATAGACGCAATTCTTTTGTAAATATTTTAATTTCTATAAGGGTTGTGTCACAGGTCTATAATATTGAAGAAATCTAATCTCTATGGTTCATCCTAGGGTTCATACGATTTTCAACAAGGTTTCCATAAATCTAAAAATATATTCAGAAAGAATCCCCTCTGTAACACAAGTAAAAAAGTTTAGTAAAAAAGAAATTAATTAGGGTTTTACACTGGAGTTATATTTTCTGAATCCTTGAAGGATGGCCTAAAAAACGTTCGGAGTAGAATTTTGATTTAGGTCAATTGATGGTCGCCATTTTGAAGTGAAAGTGAAAAATAGAAGCAATTTGAAGGGCCGAGAATTTGGAACACAATAACTCTCCTTCTAATTGAGCTAGAATGTTCAAACTTGGTGTAGACGTTCACTAGGTCACTGTCTTGATTGAGGTCAAAGATGAGCATTTTCTGCCTGGGGTAAGCAGAGATAAGCAAGCTGATTTGTTGATTCTTTAGGGCTCGATAACTTTGGTTATATTGAAGGGAGGGCGATGAAACTCTTGTCAATCGAGAGTCTAATAGCTAACCTGTTGTGTGAAATCATTGTATCATTTTTTCTTAAATGTCCGGAGTAGCCGAAAAAAAGGGATTAAAAATCCAAAAAGTCGTATTTTTACAATTTGGAGCATGTTTAGTGGTCTTTCTCCTATAGTCAACATGTGTTTCCTGCAAATCGGATTTCTCAGAATGTAACCATAGGATGTTTCTGAAACTTTGACCTACCCCTCAAAAAATGGGTGGTGAGTATTGATTAAATATATTTTCAAAACGTTTTAAGCATTCGAAATCACCAAATTTTACGAACGAGTGAATTTGACCTGCATTACTGTAACTCTGTGACCATTTGACCTATTTAACTAATTCTTTTTTCTTTGAGTACCCTGACAAAAATCATTTTCAACTGCAGTTTCAGATTTTCGAATTTCGAAAATTCGTTGCTGTGATTTTGAACCGGAAGTTGAGACCAACTTGACAACTTCTTTAAAAGTTGTACGATTTTCATGAAATTTAGTATGTAAGTAGATCTTACCGATGCAACTTTAAAGATCTCCTTAGAAATTTTCTAAATTATCTCCCCTTGATGAAATTAGGGATCAAAGTTTTCAAAAAAAATCGAAGAAATATATGTCAGAATGACCTGATTTTTTGGGGGGATACTAGATAAGTAAATACTGATTCGTACACAAAATATTGAGTTTGTGGATCGAACCGGAAGTGCCGCCATCTTGAAACGTGATAAATCACTAAGGCTTTTGAGATATTTTACTTACAGACATGGGAGTTACATTTTCGGAATCCTTGAAGGAATGCCTAAAAATCCATCGGATCAGAATTTTGATTTCGGTCACGTGATGGTCACCATTTCGAACTGAATATGAGAAAAGGTGAAAAATCGACATTAACGAGCACGTGAATGAAAGCAATAGGCCGTAATTTGGAGAATATGTCTCCTATTTCCAAAATGAATACATTTCTGGATAGCCGGGATCAGGGTCGAAATATTGTTATTTGAAAATGTCACATTTTCGAATTTTGTCTTTGATGTTTTTCGTGCCGATAAAGTTGTTTACGATTGAAAAATCATAAAAACTTCGCTATATTTTGACCGATTTTAATGATTTTTTTTTTGTTGATGAGATTATTTACATGACCCATGACATGTGACAGGAAGCGACTGTTAATATGAAAGCTTTAATATCTGCTTTGCAGATCTAGTTCTTATTATTATTATTCAGATTCCAATTTGAATAGATCTCAGCAACTGCTTGTCGCATCGTTACGATTTCTTCGGTTTTACTGGGAAAGTGGGTGTGACTTAGAGGATAAAGCTATTTTGAACGTTCTGCGACTATGCGAAATGTCCGAAATCACCGAAGTTATCGTTTTTAAAAATATTGCAGTAATTTTAACAATAATCATGGATTTTAACTTTTGATACATTTTGGCATAGCCGGAGACAGGGCACATAGCTACGCTACTTTCGATTTTTGATTTTCGGTAAATCTTCGAAGATATTAGGCGCCAAATTTGGAAAATTTAAAATTTTTACAAAAAACTTTTTTATTTATGAATATTTTTTAGTCGTGTTGTACACAGAATTAAAGAGTCATCTGTCTTGCACAAAAATGTTAAAAAAATTTGTCTCAGTAATTTTCCTTGGCCGCCATTGGCTAATTAAGTTTTTCAGTCCTAGATTATTTTTTTATTGTTCGATTTGTATAAAACAAAGTTCATATGCTTCGTTGTCTCAATTGTCAATTTTTTTGTTACCGATAGTGTTATCTGTCGGCAAAGGAAGTGGCATAATTTTACCAAAAACTACAATTTTAACAGTTAGTTACCTTCTTCGAAAACAAATATTATTTTTTTGAAAAATTATATGACTGAAAGAGTGTGTCCTTTCAAGGCGCAAAAAATGGCGGAAGCAGTTTTTTTAATTTCTATTTCATTTTCTAACAAATCGGATTAAGACGTGAAAAATGTGTAAAATTGACCTATTTACAACCCATTCAGGCTTTTCAGATTTTAAAATATTTTTACATAACTCTTATAGACTTGTAGCTATAATCCATACGAAGAGAATGTATGTGAAAATTAGTTTGTAATATAAGCAGTTGCCAAGAAATGGGCAGTTCTGCATAAGTCACCGTTTTCGTTATTTTGCGTGTAATATAGTCAATTATTATTGGATTTTTATAAAAGTGACATCATTTGATTCAAAAAGCATGTAGCGTCATATCAAATTGATTGCAATTTAAAATTGACACCGGAAGTGACGTCATTTTGTCAAAAACTGCATTTTAAACTTTTTAAATCAATGTTTTATTCAACCAAGAATTACTTAATATGTATTAATAATCTTAACTTTTGGTTTAAATTCACATATAAACACAACTCATATGGTCATATAGATATCACAAAATTGTTTTTTAACTTGTTCGGTTGCCGAGAAATAGACGGTTTTCTACAGGTCACTTTTGAAGGTTTTGGGGTCATAAAAGTGTTAATTATTATTCGATTTTCATAAACGTTACACCATGTTATACCTAAAGCCATTTGGGATTTCATACAAGTAATGTAAGATTTTCATTATCACCGGAAGTAACGTCAATGTGGCAAAAACTCTATTTTTAGCCTTCAAAACAGATATTTTATTCAAATGAGTCTGTTTTGAAATCTTTTTCAAATTATGGTATTTGATGCCAATCAACAAATAGAATGAAGCCATACAATCATACAGATACCACAAAATGGTTTCTAACTTGTACGGTTGCAGAGAAATAGCCGGAAGTGGCATGTTCAAGTGCAACGTGGCACCAGTGAAACCCGTCATTCCTGCATGCAGGTCTAGTTCTTATTAAAACCGGAAGTGACATAGTTGGTTCAACACGCTCACTGGTCTCTATAGAAAGCATACAGATTTGGTATAGGTTTACTGCTGTATTTGGTCCACGCCTCATCCATGGGCCAAAAATTCGGACATCGTTTTCAACATTACTATTTATTCACATTCGAGCCTACTTTACCTATCACCTACGTGATAATTACAGATGAAAACGGACATGCGGACGGGTCATGAGAAACAAACAATTAATTAACCACGGCCTTATCTTTGACAAAATCAATCATTGAGAAAAGAAGAGCAGCAATATGGGCAAATCAGTTGAAAACTGTAAATGATAAATGACAGGTGACAATATTAAGCTTACACGATTACATTACAATCTAAAGCACTGTGACGCTAATGTCCCAAAATGAACCGACAACACTCATAAATTACTTCAACATTTATCTTTTATAAAGCACTCAGCAATCAAATTGATTATTCCTCACTTAACCTGAGCACAAAATATTTACTATTGAACTTTTAGTCACAGTATTGATGTAATGAAACTATCAATAAGTCTGATCAGTCTCAGTAATTAAAATTAGAAAGCATCTATCTATCTGTGCACATTTTCTTTATAATATATACAATATACCTTTTTTATGCCTGCTTCACATGTAACCTAATATTAAACAGATCAGATAATTGATTCCCAGGAAATTAAATGGTTCATCTTGAAGGCCGTATATAAATAAACAAGGCTTTGATTGATACTAGGTGTCACAACTCCATTGCCCGCGTTGGGCGAAAGTCGTTTTTTTTTTTCAATTTGTAAGCCCTTTTAAATTAGACGTCATACACTCGCTATTTAATCTTTTGTAATAATTTTAAAATAATTTAGAAGCAGATGGTCTGTTCTTTTGTTTGTATGAGTTCATTTTATCAATTTCATAAAGGTAAGTTGAAAAACGTAAATTTCCGGCGAAATATTTTGTCACGTTTTTAAATGAGGGTACCCCACTTCACGTGATCGCCGAGCGCACTTATTATTAATATTCTTTTTTTTCATTCTAATATCATTAGAAAGATAAATGAATGATCTTTCAATCGGTCGGGGCTGCTTTGTTGGCTTTTCAAAATACCGTGCATTTTTTCAAGTTGAAAGTTTAGCCATAGAATCTTTTTTTTTTTTTTTTTTTTTAAGGCGATTTGTCAATATAGAACCCGTGGCCGATTGAAAGTTCATTTTATTGTTTTTTTGATGCTATTTAAATCAACAAAATCGGAGCATGATAAGTGCGCCTGGCGAGCAATTGAAAATGGTATACAATAAACAATTTTGTCAAAAATAAACCACATAGTTTTTGCTTTGTTATGGCGTCATTTCAACACCAAAACTAAAATGTACTCCAAGTTCCTAAGACTCATATTCGCGGTAAATTACGTCGAAAGGCAAATCCGAGGTTAATTTATGAAGTAAGCGTTAGGTTATATGCATAAATTATACACGCCTCAACTAAACCATAGTATCATTTAGAATATTTAACGATAATTTGAAAGTACACAATATGTACCACATGCACAGTGTTAGCAGCACCCTGCAATGGTTACATGGGGGACAAAATACATACCCTGAACAAGAATGTTTTTTCTTTTTCTTCTGTAGAACTGGAGTTCCAAAATGCTCTGGGTGAGACAATGGTAAGTTGTCTAATGTCTGTAACAAAGATATTTTGTCAGACAGCAAAACATATGCCTACAGCAGCTAGATTTTCTGAGTTTTGTCGCACATTTATTTTTCCGTAACATCAAAAGACACTGATCAGACACATTTATAAGTGGTGGACAGATAGACGGACTGATACTGATAGCTACGAAAATTGATGGGATTCATAATAATTACAGCCTGTATTGTTTTCACAAGGTATTCATCAAAGTGGGGATAACTGGTTTCAAAACGAATTATTAAAATCCCTGCTATAATCACAATGCAAACAAAAGCTCAAGAGATTCAGGAGAGCGATTTCCCTTTTCCCAATTTCAGGAATGCTTTTTTTGGACTCTCAAGGAATTTATTCATGTGAAGGCTTGAATGATACACCCCACTGCCGAGTTACAAAAATCCTGGTTACATGCCCTAGCGATAATTAAATCAGAGGGTCCACAGACGTTTACACTACCGGTATTTGCATACGAGGATCAAAACTGTGACCTCTCGGGTGTCCACAAGCTAAAAATGTGATTTTCGTACAATCAGGGGCTATAATTCATGAAGCTTCAATCCAAAATGCGCAAATATCGAAAGTAACCAAGATCTTTGGGTTGTAAGCATGCATTTCAAGTTTCATCAAAATCAGCACAAATTTATGACCTCCAGAGGGTCCACACATCCACAACCTTGATATACCAGATGGTTACACTATTTGCGTATGAGGGATGGCCATTTTGTCTTGTAAATTTGGTCCGATTTTCACGAAATTGAAAATCAACCTTCATTACCGTGTTACAGTGATATAGTCAAACGTTTTTGTTTAAATTGGATAATAAATGTGACTTCCAGACGGACCACAAGCTAAAAGATAGGTTGCCAGGCAACGAAACATACGCCCACAGCAGCTAAATCGTCCGGGCAGTCAACAAGGGTTGTCGCATATTTTTACTTTTTTCGGTAATGAAACATTTGTAATACACTAAAAACTGATTAATAGTAACAACTCATTATGTAATTATCAGAAAATCATTATAATTTGATTGCTTTTTATAAAGTTTTACCCCACGCTAACAATTAGTATTAGGTGGAAAAGGTGATTTTGAGATTATGATTATACATTTCATTTTATTAGTTTTTTAAGTAGATCTCATCATTCTTTTCACAAAACTTTTTACAGATTCAAAATCGGATGAAAATTTTTTTTTTTATTGAGGTTCAAAAGTTGCGATTTTTGACTTTTCGCGGAAGAAAGGTTTTTCAACACTTTGAAAAGGTCATTTTGGGTGTTTTTTGTGAAGCAATATTTCATTTACTATCAAAACTATCAAAAATGTAGATATAAAGTCACGAAATACAACTTTAAAGCTAATTATATTTCAATTTTCACATTTCTGTAATAATTACACCGATTTCCACAGCAACTGCAAATTACATAAGTTTTCTAAAAAATTCTATTTTTGTCGAAGTGATTTTGGTCAATTTTTTCATCAAAAATGGTATTAACCATGTTACATCTGAAATATTGAACCTGGTTGTTATGCATTTTAAAATCAGTAGCTATCAAATGAGATTAACAGAAAAAAAAAAGAGTAAAAATATCTATATGCCTTTTCTCAAGAGCTGGATTTATGTTCATTTTTGAACAATTGTCCGCGGCACACATTTGCCTATTTTTGGGGGGTTTTGGGGACATTAATAAAATAAGAAGGAATTGAGATACGGAAGTGAAATTCTATGAATATGTCAAAAAGTTTGTGAATTTTTAAAATTACATATTTCCAATCCGCCATATATTATCAATTTTGGTTGTCATAGCAACCAAAATTGAAAAAATGCAATTTTTGACCATTTTCAACGCTATTTACCATAACCTAAAAGGTGATCACCACATTTAAAAATAAGCATTTTAAAATATTTTAAACCTAAGTAATGTCAAATGATATGGATTTTTTAGGTTTGAGCCAAATATTAAGGAGTTTGAGTGGTTACCATAGCAACCACTGTATATTTTTTAAAAAAGCACCATTTTCCAATTATTTTCTCATTAATATTAATTTTTATATTATTTTAAGTCAGTAGCTGTCAGGCAATGATTGAACAAATAATATAACAAGATATTTATATGCCATCTCTTTATACGCTGGAATGGGGTTCACGTTTGAAAAACATTCTGCTACTGGAAATTGCCCAATTTTAGGCTTAAAAAAATTATGAAGGAATTGAGATTTTCAAGTGAAATTTGTGTACCGTACTGGTAAAGGTAGTGAATTTTAAAAATTACTTATCTTTTCTCTTCTATAATACTTAATATTTGGTTGTTATAGCAATCAAAACACCCCCCTCCCCCCAAAAAGGCAATGTTATTCAATTTTCAAACCATTTGATCACCATGAAAAACCAAAAAGGTAATGTTATTCAATTTTCAAACCAATTGATCACCATGCCAAACCACATATTTACAGCCTATGTAATATAAAATATTATGAATTGTATAATTTTAGAGAAATATTAAGGATTTTTGATCGTTGCCATAGCAACCAAATAATTTTAAAGAAAGGACAACTGTTTTATAATCACTGTTCTCAGCATTCGTTGCTTACAACATTATTGTTAGAATTCTGCTTTTACATATTATTTCTTCTCAGAAGATAACAACATTGACCAATAGAAAAATATTCTCTAGTCTAAGGACTAAATAGTAGTAAAAGTAGGTTACTCAGTTACTGATGATAGGCTATGGCCTAGTCGTGTTTAACTTAGGCCTGGGCCTGGAACCTACCATGTTGACAAGTCAAAGATTTTTTTGTTTCTACTTCACTTTTGAATATTTCTATTATTGCTTCAAATCAGTATATCTAGCCTATTGAGCAACTTTATTATTTTTTGTATATTTTAATCAATGTAAATAAATATCAAATAAAGGCCTAAAAGGCCTTACACTTGTCGTTTCTTAGAATTTGTTATTGTTAATTTAACTGATTAACAAATGTGATACTTGAGGTGTTAATTAGTTCCCCTAAAAAACAAGAATTAAAATTATAATAATTAGTATGACAACTGTAATATGATGCTAAATTATCTATAAAAAGTTTTGAAAAATTGGGTATCCGTATCGACATTGTTGACATATGACTGACCTAATTTAATTCAGATCTATGTCGGTCGGTTCTATCAATCATCTCAAAACAAAATGTTGTAAATCGCCAACGACAAATCCAGAAATAGTCATTCAAATTATTTCAACTGGCGTTGATTCTTTTTTTGATCCAACTTTATTTGGGTACAATTCTCTTTTTAAGTGGAAAGAAATCGTATGTTATGTATACGGTAGGTACCACATTATCGTCCACACGCCGACTCGCGGCTACAGTCAGTACAGACCACACGGACAGAGACCTGTGTGGATATTTTCTGGTTTCATTTCCATTCGCGTGCACAGAAATACATTAACATTGGGTTTGGATAATTAATTAAACAGCGAATTTATGATTTCAGGGCATTGAAACAGTCGAAAATTTCATAGAATTTTTCCATTCTTGAAATATGTTTAGCGTTAAAAGTAGAGACGTGTGGTAGCTCGTAGGAAATTTCTATTCGATCCTCAGATCCTGTCACGTGGTTATAAAAGCCCGCGAATATGAGTCATGTGATGTAAATAAAATCAACTCCGTGAAATACGTAAAAAAATGGATTTTAACTATGTTATTTATTTTCAGGCAAGTCTTTATACATTTAACATAACGCTTACTTCATAAATTAACATCGGATTTGCCTTTCGACGTAATTTACCGCGAATATGAGCCTTAGGTACTTGGAATACATTAATTAGTTTTGGTGTTGAAATGACGTCATAACAAGGCAAAACTACGCGATTTATTTTTGACAAAATTGCTCATTGTATACAATTTTCAAATGCTCCGCTCAGGTTCTTAAAATGCTCCGATTTTGTTGATTTTAATAGCATTGAAACGACAATAAAACGAACTTTCGATCGGCGGGGGGGGGGGGGGGTGATATCCTGGCAAATCGCCACAAAAAAAGATTACGTGAATTGAAGCCTTCAACTTAAAAAAAAGGCATGGTATTTCGAAAAACCAACAAAGCACCCCCCGCCGATCGAAAGATCGTTCAATTACCTTTCTAATAATATTAAAATGAAAAAAAATTATTAAAAATAAAGACCTGAGCGGAGCACTTGAAGTGAGGTACCCTCGTTTAAAAACGTGACAAAAATTTTTACCGTAACGTCAAAACACGCGAAATTGACTTTTTCAACTTACGTTTATTAAATTAATAAGAAGAATAGGTATATAAAAATTATACCAAATATTAATAAAGATTATATAACGACTGTGTGACGTTAAGTTTAAAACATAACGCTAACGCTACAATATACGTCCACATTCCTGCTTTGATTGATATGGTACTTTGTCAAGAAGGCTAGGCGTTGAGGGTCGTACACCAACATCAATAGTTGCCGTCCTTAGAGTATAAGGAATAAGTATACCAAGATAATCCATACAGAATTGTGCCTTCATAACGCTAAAGGCAAAAAGTGGGTGTGGCTCTGCCCCTGGGGGTCGGGACATTCATCAAAATCAATAGTGGACGCCCTCAGGCTATAAGGAATACATAAGCCAAGTATCAAGCTGATTCATTCAGAATTGCGGCCTGTAAACGACAAACACAAAAATTGGGCGTGTCTTGCCTGTGTGAGTCGGGATATACAGTTGATGTCCTTAGGCTATGTGGAATACATATCCCAAGTTTAAAGACGATCAATTAAGAATCGTGGCCTGTAGACAAAACACACAGACACGAAGTAAAAATGGGCATGGCTCTGCCCCTGGGGGGGGGGGGGGGAATCACCAAAAACAATAGGGGTCATCTTTAGGGTATAAGGAATAGGTTTGTAAAGTTTTAAAAGGATCTGTTAAGAATTGCATCCTGTAGGCGAACACAAGACACAAAAGCATTGGGCGTGGCTCTGTCCCAGGGGGTCCGGCATGCACCAAAAATAATAGTGGTCAGCCTTAGGGTATAAGGAATAAGTATAAAAAAAAGTTTTCAAGACGATCGATTAAGAATAATAATTGTGGCCTGTAGGTGACACACAGACAAAAAAAAATGGGCGTGGCTCTGCCCCTGGGGGTCAGGCATGCACCAAAAACAATAGAGATCTTCCTTAGGGTATCAGGAATACGTATACAAAGTTTGAAGAAAATGCAGCAAGAATTGCGCCCTGTAGGCGACACAAAGACACACGAAAAGAAAATGGGCGTGGCTCTGACCCTGGGGGTTGGGCATGCACCCCAAACGATAGGGATGTTCCTTAGGGTACAAAGAATGTGTATGCAAAGTTTCAAAATTATAAGTTAAGAAATGTGGCCAGTAGACGACAAACAAACACATACTAGAAATGGGCGTGGCTCTGCCCCTGGGGGTCGGGCATGCACCAAAAACAATAGAGATCTTCCTTAGGGTATAAGGAATACGTATACAAAGTTTGAAGAAAATCCAGTAAGAATTGCACCCTGTAGGCGACACAAAGACACACGAAAAGAAAATGGGCGTAGCTCTGCCCCTGGGGGTTGGGCATGCACCCCCAAATGATAGGGTTGTTCCTTAAGGTACAAAGAATATGTATGCAAAGTTTCGAGATTATAAGTTAAGAAATGTGGTCGGTAGACGACAAACAAACAAATACTAAAAATGGGCGTGGCTCTGCCCCTAGGGGTCGGGCATGCACCAAAAACAATAGGGATCTTCCTTGGAGTATAAGGAATAAGTATACCAAGTTTGAAGAAAATCCATTAAGAATTGCGCCCTGTAGGCGACACAAAGACACACGAAAAGAAAATGGGCGTGGCTCTGCCCCTGGGGGTTGGGCATGCACCCCCAAATGATAGGGTTGTTCCTTAAGGTACAAAGAATATGTATGCAAAGTTTCGAGATTATAAGTTAAGAAATGTGGTCTGTAGACGACAAACAAACAAATACTAAAAATGGGCGTGGCTCTGCCCCTGGGGGTCGGGCATGCACCAAAAACAATAGGGATCTTCCTTGGAGTATAAGGAATAAGTATACCAAGTTTGAAGAAAATCCATTAAGAATTGCGCCCTGTAGGCGAACCACAGACACACACACACACACACATACACACACACACACACACAGACAGGGGCGACGGCATAATACGTTCACATTATGAATGTGGACGTATAAAAAGGTTAAAAATCGTGAAAAAACGACTTTCTTCCAACGCGAGCAATGGGAGTTGTGACACCTATTAGTATATACATGAAACATTTAATATCATGGATTTAGCTGTTCAGTTATCTAAATTCATTGAAAATCAAAATACTTGTTCGTTTCAACACCTTAAACTTTATGTATCAATCTGAAGTCAATCGGATATTAACTTTGGCCTCTAGAGCATCCACAAGATTTTTTGAAGTGATCAAGGGCCATAACTCTGGCACTAATTATCGGAAATCGCTGAAAATCAATAGGCTTCTTGGTCTTATGACCTTAAACATTGTGTATAAATTTGAAGTCAATCGGATATCAACTTTAGCCTGCAGAGCGTCCACAAGCAATTGTGGACGCCGGACCGACGGAGGGACGGACGGGTGCGACGACAATATACGACATTTCAATGTGGGCGTATAAAAAGGCAATTTTGCCTACAATCAGGGGGCATAATTCAGGAAGTTATGACCTGATATGCGCAAATATTGAAATAAACCAAAATCTTTGAGTTATAAACAAGTATTTCAAGTTTCATCAAAATCGGATTAAAATTGTGGCCTTTACAGGCCCCAGAACCTTGATATCATATTTTTACATTATTAGCATACAGGCAACGAAACATACGCCCACAGCAGCTAAATAGTCAGGGCAATCTACAAGAGTTGTCGCATATCTTTACTTTTTTCGGTAATAAAACATTTATAATACACTCAAATATAATTAATAGTAACAACTCATTAAGTAATTATCAGAAAATCATTAGAATTTGTTCGTATTCCTGAAGCAATGGCCCGAGTAATCCATTTCTGGTCATTGCTGGATTACCTTTTGATTCTAGAACTTTTGCGGGAGTGTGTCCGTTCAATCAAAGCTACCACTTGAGTACAGCAACATGACAGTCCTTCCCTAAAACTTTGGACAGTGATTTAAGGTATTAACATTAGGTTGCCAGGCAACAAAGCATACGCCCACACAGCAGCTAAATCGTCCGACAAGAGTTGTCGCATATAAAGTAATTATCAGAAAATCATTAGAATTTGTTTGGTTTTTATAAAGTTCTGCCCCATGCTAACGTTAAGTATACGAAACATTTAATATTATGGAATTAGCTGTCACCTCCACTGGAGACGAAACATTTAATATTATGGCGATTTTTCGTACAATCAGGGACAATAATTCAGGAAGTTGGATCAGATATGTGCAAATATCGACAGGAACCAAGATCTTTGAGTTATGAACATGCATTTCAAGTTTGATCAAAATCGAATTAAAATTGTGACCTCTACAGGGTCCACAAACTTGATAAACCATATTTTTACACTATTCGTCTAAAGGTGACGTCCATAATTCAGGAAGTTAGATCAGATATGTGCAAATATCGACAGGAACCAAGATCTTTGAGTTATGAACATGCATTTCAAGTTTGATCAAAATCGAATTAAAATTGTGACCTCTACAGGGTCCACAAACTTGATAAACCATATTTTTACACTATTCGTCTAAAAGTGGCGGACATTTTGTTCAGCAATTTTGGTCCGATGTTCACAAAATTCAAACTGAAAATTCATTACAGTGTAACGGTGATATAATCAAATAGTTTTTTTTTTAAATCAGGTAATAATTGTGACCTCCAGACGGACCACAAGATAATAAAGGCGATTTTTCGTATAATCAGAGGCCATAATTCAGGATGTTACAATCCGATATGCGCAAATTTCGAAAGGAACTAAGATCTTTAGGTTATGAAAATGTATTTCACGTTTCATCAAAATCGAATTAAAATTGTGACCTCTATAGGGTCTACGACCTTGATATACCATATTTTTACACCATTCGCGTACAAACGGCGGCCATTTTGTTTGACAATTTTGGTCCTGAATTATGGTCCCTGTTGTAACGGTGATATAATCAAACGTTATTTTAATAAATCAGGTAATAATTGTGACCTCCAGAGGGACCACGGGGTGATAAAGGCGATTTTTCGTAAACTCAGGGGCCATAATTCAGGAAGTTACGATCCGATGGGCACAAATATCGAAAGGAATCAAGATCTTTATGTTATAAACATGTATTTCAAGTTTCATCAAAATCGGTTCAAAATTGTGACCTTGATATTGTAATATATCGAATTCAGCCCTGTACATATTATCATTATTTTGCATTACGGTACTTGATTGTTATATTGTTATTTATGTTTTAGATTGGTTGTTAAATTATTAGCATGTAGCCTGGATTTCCGTGCGGACATACATATAACGTGATTACCGTCAGTCTTTTTGTAAGACGTGAAATCAAAGTACTGTTAGCCTTAGTCGCTACTTACTGGGGTAGAGTAAATGAAGAGTTACTCCCTTTCAATCGTGGGGCTAGCTTCCAAGGATCCCGTATATCGGAAGGTTGGGCTGGGTCAGGGTGTTAAATGATAAACGAGGGATGGAGCGCATAAATGGAACTGGAAAGGAGAAAAATAACAACATCAGACGCCAGCACGGATCTTCTGACAAGACCCGCTTTTGTCGATCTTCCCCTCCCATCCTCACATTTAATTTATCGTAGGCACTGATACGCACAGGGTGTCGGTAACCTTACAATATAAAATATTTTCACACTATTCGCGTACAAACGGCGGCCATTTTGTCTGTCAATTTTGGTCCAATTTTCACGAAATTCAATCTCATCCTTTATTACCATGTAACGGTGATATAATCAAACGTTTTTTTTTTTTAAAAATCAAGTAATAATTGTGACCTCCAGAGTGACCGCAAGGTTATAAAGGCGATTTTTCGTACAATCAGAGGCCATAATTCAGGAAGTAACAATCCGATATGCGCAAATATCGAAAGGAACCAATATCTTTATAAACACGTTTTTCAAGTTTTATCAAAATTGGTTCAAAATTGTGATCTCTATAGGGTTCACAACCTTGATATAACATATTTCACACTATTCGCGTACAAACGACGGCCATTTTGTCCGTCAATTTTGGTCAAATTTTCACGAAATTCTATCCTTTATTACCATGTAATGGTGACATAATCAAATTAAATCGGATAACAATTTTGACCTCCAGAGGGACCACAAGCTAAAAAGGGTGATTTTTCGGAAAATCAGCGGCCATAATTCAGGAAGTTACGATCCGCTGGGCGCAAATATCGAAAGGAACCAAGATCTTTGGGTTATAAACATGCATTTCAAGTTTCATCCAAATCGGTTCAAAATTGTGACCTCTACACTGTTGTTCACAAGCTAAAAACATTATTTTTCGTACAATCAGGGGCCATAACCCATGAAGTTACAGTCTGATACATGCCAATATCGAAAGGAACCGTGATCTTAGGGTGATAAACCTATATTTTAAGTTTCATTGAAATCGGATAATAATTGTGGCCTGCAGACTGTCCACAAACAATTGTGGACGGACGGACAGGGGGCGAACACAATATATGTGAGCGTATAAAAACGGTGAAAGTATGTCCGTTTCCAAACAGTATTGTAGGGTGCCCACCCCAAATGAATATCTCCAAATATCTCGACAATTACACCACAATACTAATATATTTACCAAGCCTTAAATCTATTTCACACATTTATAGTCACTAAATAAACGACCATGTCGTACTTAATAAGCTATGACCATATTTAAACCTATATTTTAAGTTTCATTGAAATCGGATAATAATTGTGGCCTGCAGACTGTCCACAAACAATTGTGGACGGACGGACAGGGGGCGAACACAATATATGTGAGCGTATAAAAACGGTGAAAGTATGTCCGTTTCCAAACAGTATTGTAGGGTGCCCACCCCAAATGAATATCTCCAAATATCTCGACAATTACACCACAATACTAATATATTTACCAAGCCTTAAATCTATTTCACACATTTATAGTCACTAAATAAACGACCATGTCGTACTTAATAAGCTATGACCATTTTACCACACATAAATAATACTGAACAAGCCAACAGTGAGGCTGATGTCCCCCGCCGAAATCCCAAAATAAATATAAGACACATTAATTAATCGCACATTTATTTTTTTCAATGTATCGAGCAATCAAACTGTACACGAAGTGTCATCCAAAAGTGTTTTATAAAGTTATCTTGTCCCAAAGTATCAACCAATCAAATTGCTTATCTCTGCTTACCCTAAGCGGAAAATGCTCATCTTCGAACTCCATCAAGGCATTGACCTAATAAGCATATACACCAAGTTTGAACATTTTAACTCAACTAGAAGGGGAGTTATTGTGTTCCAAAGTCTCGACTACTCTCGACCAATCAAATTGCGTATCGCTCTGCTTACCCTGATCAGAAAATGCTCATTATCGAACTTAGTCAAGGTATTACTGTAATGAAACTATACACCAAGTTTCATCACTCTCACTTAATTAGAACTAAAGTTATCGTGTCCCAAAGCATCAACCAATCAAATTGCTTATCTCTGCTTACCCTAAGCGGAAAATGCTCATCTTCGAACTCCATCAAGGCACTGACCTAATAAGCATATACACCAAGTTTGAACATTTTAGCTAAATTAGAAGGAGAGTTATTGTGTTCCAAAGTCTCGACCAATCAAATTGCGTATCGATCTGCTTACCCTGAGCAGAAAATGCTCATTATCTAACTTAGTCAAGGTATTACTGTAATGAAACTATACACCAACTTTCATCACTCTCACTTAATTAGAACTAAAGTTATCGTGTCCCAAAGCATCAACCAATCAAATTGCTTATCTCTGCTTACCCTAAGCGGAAAATGCTCATCTTCGAACTCCATCAAGGCATTGACCTAATAAGCATATACACCAAGTTTGAACATTTTAACTCAATTAGAAGGAGAGTTATTGAGTTCCAAAGTCTCGACCAATTAAATTGCTCTGCTTACCCTGAGCAGAAAATGCTCATTATCGAACTTAGTCAAGGTATTATTGTAATGAAACTATACACCAAGTTTCATCACTCTCACTTAATTAGAACTAAAGTTATCGTGTCCCAAAGCATCAACCAATCAAATTGCTTATCTCTGCTTACCCTAAGCGGAAAATGCTCATCTTCGAACTCCATCAAGGCATTGACCTAATAAACACATACACCAAGTTTGAACATTCTAGCTCAATTAGGAAGAGAGTTATTGTGTCCCAAAAAGTGTGACGGACAGACAGACAGACAGATAGATGAAAGGACGAACCCATTTTAATAGTCCCCGAACTTTCTTCGAAAGGCGGGGGACAAAAATGGTTTGGAGTGGCGTCTATAATATCCAGACACTTTTGAGTAAAAGATAGGTTACGTGCCCTTGTTTTGAAATTAGTATCGCTTAACCAGTCCACCGATCACTCTACGTCTAATTGACAGATCGGGATAATCAAGACTACTTTTTTTTATGAAACATGGAACAAGAAATTGAATTTAGAAACACGTAGATCAGACAACAACTCAACAATATTTTTAAGAACCTTATAAAAGTAAAATTTTATGAAACTACTGCTAGTATCATCATATTCTTGCTTTACGGATGTGAGTCAGAGATATTATTTGTACTAAACCAAAATATGCAGCTTCTAATGGTACAGTTAATTATAAAGCAATTTAAAAAATAAAACGACCGTAATTTCTAAAGATGCCCTAATAACCAAAAAGTTAAATATTATTGCTATTCAGAATCGTCAACAATAGATTTTTTTTACGACGGTAGTAGTTTTTGGTGTTTTGAACATTTCCGCATGCTGTTGCTATTTATAGCCTCAACGAGTGCGCGAGACGGTCAGAAATCAGTAGTTAGTCATTCAGCTAAAACGTGCGTGATCAACGTGTCAAGAACAACTTTAAACCAAAAGTTAAAATTATTAATACATATTAAGTTATTCTTGGTTGAATAAAACATTGATTTAAAAAGTTTAAAATGCCGTTTATGACCAAATGACGTCACTTCCGGTGTCAATTTTAAATTGTAATAAACTTGATATGACGCTACATGCTTTTTGGATCAAATGATGTCACTTTTATAAAAAATAGGTTGCCAGGCAACGAAACATACGCCCACACAGCAGCCAGATCGTCCGAGCAGTCAACAAAAGTTGTCACATATTAAGAAATTATCAGAAAATCATTAGAATTTGTTTGGTTTTTATAATCAGATGTTTTTTTTTTTTAAATCAGATAATAATTGTGACCTCCAGAGGGACCACAAGCTAAAAAGGGTGATTTTTCAAACAATCAGGGGACATAATTCAGGAAGTAATGACCCGATGGGCGCAAATATCGAAAGGAACCAAGACATATATGTCAAGTTTCATCAAAATTGTGACCTCTATAAGGTCCACAACCTTGATATAACATACATGTATTTTCACACTATTCCCGGCCATTTTGTCCGTCAATTTTGGGCCGATTTTCACGAAATTCGAACTCAACCTTAATAACCATGGAGCGGTGACATGATCAAAAGGTTTGTTAAATCCGATAACAATTTTGACCTCCAGAGGGACCACAAGCTAAAAAGGGCAATTGTTCGGAAAATCAGGGGCCATAATTCAGGAAGTTACGATCCGATGGGCGCAAATATCGAAACGAACCAAGATCTTTGGGTTATAAACATACATGACAAGTTTCATCAAAATTGGTTCAAAATTGTGACCTCTATAAGGTCCACAGCCTTGATATAACATATTTTCACACTATTCACGTACCAATGCCGGCCATTTTGTCCGTCAATTTTGGTCCGATTTTCACAAAATTCACACTCAACCTTCATAACCATGGAACGGTGATATAATCAAACGTTTTTTTAAATCGGATAACAATTTTGACCTCCAGAGGGACCACAAGCTAAAAATGGTGATTTTTCGGACAATCAGGGGCCATAATCCAGGAAGTTACGATCCGATTGGCGCAAATATCGAAAGGAACCAAGATCTTTGGGTTATAAACATGCATTTCAGGTTTCATCCAAATCGGTTCAAAATTGTGACCTCTACACTGTTCACAAGCTAAAAGATAGGCTGGCACTGCCAGGCAGGATACGCCCACATTTTCGAGAGATGGACAGAGAACAAGCAATACCGAAAGTGATTTTTCCTACATCTTTACGTACTGTATTTCATACTGTATTGGGAGCAGCCATTTAGTTGGTCAGTTCCAGTCTGATATTAATGAAACTCGAAACCGACAATGATTATGGTGTGACGGTACACAACCTAGAAATGTGACTTTTCATCAAAATCGGATAAGAATTGTGACCTGTAGCGAGTCCACAACCATGATATACCATATTTTTACACTATTCGCGTACAAACGGCGACCATTTCGTCCGGCAATTTTGGTACGATTTTCACGAAATTAGAACTCAACCTTCCTCATCAAAATCGAATTAAAATTGTGACCTATACATATATCATTTTTTTAACAGTATTCGCGTACAAACGGCGGCCATTTTGTCTGTCAATTTTGGTCCGATTTTCCTGAAATTCAAACTCAACCTTCCTTACAGTGCAACGGTGATATAATCAAACGTTTTTTTAAATTGGATAATAATTGTGACCTCCAGAGGGACCACAAGCTAAAGAAAGGGGGATTTTGCGTATAACCAGGGGCCATAATTCAGGAAGTTACGATCCGATATGCGCAAATATTGAAAAGAACCAAGATCTTTGGGTTATAACCATGAATTTCAAGTTTCATCAAAATTGAATTAAAATTGTGACCTTTACAGGGTCCACAACCTTGATATACCATTTTTTAACAGTATTCGCGTACAAACGGCAGCCATTTTGTATGACAATTTTGGTCTGATTTTCCCGAAATTCGAACTCAACCTTCCTTACGGTGTAACGGTAATATAATCAAACGTTTTTTTAAATCAGTTCATAATTGTGACCCCCAAGCTAAAAAAAGGCGATTTTGCGTATAATCAGGGGCCATAATTCAGGAAGTTACGATCCGATATGCGCAAATATCGAAAGGAAGCAAGATCTTTGGGTTATAACCATGAATTTCAAATTTCATCAAAATCGAATCAAAATTGTGACCTCCACAGGGTCCACAACCTTGATATACCATTTTTTAACAGTATTCGCGTACAAACGGCGGCCATTTTGTATGGCAATTTTCGTCCGATTTTCCCGAAATTCGAACTCAACCTTCTTTAGGGTGTGACGGTAATATAATCAAACGTTTTTTTTAATTGAATAATAATTGTGACCTCCAAGCTAAAAAAAAGGCGATTTTTCGTATAATCAGGGGCCATAATTCAGGAAGTTACGATCCGATATGCGCAAATATCGAAAGGAAGCAAGATCTTTGGGTTATAACCATGAATTTCAAGTTTCATCAAAATCGAATCAAAATTGTGACCTCCACAGGGTCCACAACCTTGATATACCATTTTTTAACAGTATTCGCGTACAAACGGCGGCCATTTTGTATGGCAATTTTCGTCCGATTTTCCCGAAATTCGAACTCAACCTTCCTTAGGGTGTAACGGTGATATAATCAAACGGTTTTTTAAATCGAATAATAATTGTGACCTCCAGAGGGACCACAAGCTAAAAAGGGTGATTTTTCGGACAATCAGGGGCCATAATCCAGGAAATTACATTCCGATAGCCGCAAAAATCGAAAGGAACCAAGATCTTTGGGTTACAAACATGCATGTCAAGTTTCATCAAAATCGGTTCAAAATTGTGACCTCTATAGGGTCCACAAGCTAAAAACGTGATTTTTCGTACAATCAGGGGCCATAATCCATGAAGTTTTGATCCGATACATGCCAATATCGAAAGCAGCCGAGATCTTTTGGGGATAAACCTATATTTCAAGTTTCGTCAAAATCGGATAAGAATTGTGACCTGTAGAGAGTCCACAAACAAAGGGGCGACGACATAATACGTCGTGGGCGTATAAAAATGTGATTTTTCGTACAATCAGGGGCCATAACCCATGAAGTTACAGTCCGATACATGCCAATATCAAAAGGAACCGAGATCTTAGGGTGATAAACCTATATTTTAAGTTTCATCGAAATCGGATAAAAATTGTGACCTGTAGACTGTTCACAAACAATTGTGGACGGACGGACGGGGGCGACGACAATATACGACCTGTAGACTGTTCACAAACAATTGTGGACGGACGGACGGACGGAAGGAAGGGGGCGACGACAATATACGACCACATTTCAATGTGGGCATATAAAAACGACTTATTCGGTGATTTCGGACTTTTCGCAATGTCGCAAAATGCCGGGAATAGCTTTAATCTCTAAGTCACACCCACTTTCACAGTAAAACTGAAGACATTGTATCGATCCGACAATAAGTTGTTGAGATATAAGCAAATTGGAAAGAAAAAATAATAATAATAATAATAACTAGATCTGCAAAGCAGACATTAAAGCTTTCATATTAACAGTCACTTCCTGTCACATGTCATGGGTCATGTAAATAATCTCATCAACAAAAAAAAAATCATTAAAATCGGTCAAAATATAGTAAGTTTTTATGATTTTTCAATCGTAAACAACTTTATCGGCAAGAAAAACATCAAAGACACAATTAAAAAATGTGACATTTTCAAATAACAATATTTCGAACTTGAACCCGGCTATCCAGAAATGTATTCATTTTGGAAATAGGAGACATATTCTCCAAACTACGGCCTATTGCTTTCATTCGCGTGCTCGTTATTGTCGATTGTCCACCTTTTCCCATATTCAGTTCGAAATGGTGACCATCACGTGACCGAAATCAAAATTCTGATCCTGTAGATTTTTAGGCATTCCTTCAAGGATTCCGAAATTGTAACTCCCATGTCTGTAAGTAAAATATCGTAAAAGCCTTTGTGATTTTTCACGTTTCAAGATGGCGGCACTTCCGGTTCGATCCACGAACTCAATATTTTGTGTACGAATCAATATTTACCTTTCTAGTATCAAAAAAAAAAAATCAGGTCATTCTGACCTATATTTCTTCGATTTTTTTTTAAAACTCTAATCCCTAATTTCACCAAGGGGAGACAATTTAGAAAATTTCTAAGGACATCTTTAAAGTTGCATCGGTATGATCTACTTACATAATAAATCAAGATGGCGGCACTTCCGGTTCGATCCACGAATTCAATATTTTGTGTACGAATCAATATTTACCTTTCTAGTATCCAAAAAAAAAAATCAGGTCATTCTGACCTATATTTCTTCGATTCTTTTTAAAACTTTAATCCCTAATTTCACCAAGGGGAGACAATTTACAAAATTTCTAAGGACATCTTTAAAGTTGCATCGGTATGATCTACTTACATAATAAATTTCATGAAAATCGTACAACTATTAAAGAAGTTGTCAAGTTCAATCTGATTAAAACACAGATCCAATTTCGTTTCGTTTTTTTTTTACTTCGAAATTTCGTTTTTACTTGTCTTTACTACTCTTGGATCTGGAGGACTTGTTACTTAACTTGTGTTCTGCATGAAATGTGGTGTCAGCCAATCAAATGGTCTGTCGAATCGACCGTTTGACCTTTTCATGCGTGGAACTGTGGGTAGATATTACCAGCCAATGACGTATATACTAACACCAGCGGATTGAAAGCAAAACAAAACAAAAGTAGATTTTAAAAAGCGTGGCGGTCGCTAATTGGTTCATCGAATGACTGACGTTTTCGGGTCAAATGTCCCGTGCTTGATACCTGACGTCATAGAACGTGAACTCCCACTATAACTTGTTAGATCTACATGAGTGTAGGCCATCGAAAGTATAAAAAACGAAACGAAATATAGATCTATATTTTAATTAGATTGTTGTCAAGTTGGTCTCAACTTCCGGTTCGAAATCACAGCGACGAATTTTCGAAATTCGAAAATCTGAAACTGCAGTTGAAAATGATTTTTGTCAGGGTACTCAAAGAAAAAAGAATTAGTAAAATAGGTCAAATAGTCACAGAGTTACAGTAATGCAGGTCAAATTCACTCGTTCGTAAAATTCGGTGATTTCGAATGCTTAAATCGTTTTGAAAATATATTTAATCAGTACTCACCACCGATGGGGGGGGGGGGGTAGGTCAAAGTTTCAGAAACATCCTATGGTTAGATTCTGAGAAATCCGATTTGCAGGAAACACATGTTGACTTTACGAGAAAGACCTTTAAACATGCTCCAAATTGTAAAAATACGACTTTTTGGATTTTCAATCTCTTTTTTTCGGCTACCCCGGACATTTAAGAAAAAATGATACAATGATTTCACACAACAGGTTAGCTATTAGACTCTCGATTGACAAGAGTTTCATCGCCCTCCCTTCATTATAACCAAAGTTATCGTGCCCTAAAGAATCAACAAATCAGCTTGCTTATCTCTGCTTACCCTAGGCAGAAAATGCTCATCTTTGTACTCAATCAAGACAGTGACCTAGTGAACGTCTACACCAAGTTTGAACATTCTAGCTCAATTGTACAAAGTTATTGTGTTCCAAATTCTCGGCCCTTTAAATTGCATCTATTTTTCACTTTCACTTCAAAATGGCGACCATCAATTGACCTAAATCAAAATTCTAGTCCGAACGTTTTTTAGGCCATCCTTGAAGGATTCAGAAAATATAACTCCCGTGTCTGTAAGTAAAATAGCAAAAAAGCCTTTGTGATTTTTCACGTTTCAAGATGGCGGCACTTCCGGTTCAATCCACAAACTCAATATTTTGGGTACGAATCAGTATTTACTTTTCTAGTATCCAAAAAAAACATCATGTCATTCTGACCTATATTTCTTCGATTTTTTTGAAAACTTTGATCCTTAATTTCACCAAGGGGATATAATTTAGAAAATTTCTATTTATATTTTTGAAGTCACGTTGGTAAGATCTACTTACATACTAAATTTCATGAAAATCGTACAACTATTTAAGAAGTTGTCAAGTTGGTCTCAACTTCCGGTTAGAAATCACAGCGACGAATTTTCGAAATTCGAAAATCTGAAACTGCAGTTGAAAATGATTTTTGTCAAGCTACTCAAAGAAAAAAGAATTAGTAAAATAGGTCAAATAGTCACAGAGTTACAGTAATGCAGGTCAAATTCACTCGTTCGTAAAATTCGGTGATTTCGAATTCGTAAAACATTTTGAAAATATATTTAATCAAAAACTGCCACCCAGTTTTGGGGGGGTAGGTCAAAGTTTCAGAAAGATCCCATGGTTAGATTCTGAGAAATCCAATTTGCAGAAATGACACACAAAAAAAAAAATAATAATAACTAGATCTGCAAAGCAGATATTAAAGCTTTCATATTAACAGTCACTTCCTGTCACATGTCATTGGTCATGTAAATAATCTCATCAACAAAAAAAAAATCATTAAAATCGGTCAAAATATAGCGAAGTTTTTATGATTTTTCAATCGTAAACAACTTTGAAAAACTTTGATTCTTAATTTCGCCAAGGGGAGATAATTTAGAAAATTTCTATTTATATTTTTGAAGTCACATGGGTAAGATCTACTTACATGCTAAATTTCATGAAAATCGTACAACTATTAAAGAAGTTGTCAAGTTGGTCTCAACTTCCGGTTCGAAATCACAGCGACGAATTTTCGAAATTCGAAAATCTGAAACTGCAGTTGAAAATGATTTTTGTCAAGGTAATCACAGAAAAAAGAATTAGTAAAATAGGTCAAATAGTCACAGAGTTACAGTATTGTAGGTCAAATTCATTCGTTCGTAAAATTCTGTGATTTCGAATTCGTAAAACGTTTTGAAAATATATTTAATCAAAAACTGACACGCAGTTTTTTTTTTTTGGGGGGGGGGGGGGGGTAGGTCAAAGTTTCAGAAAGATCCCATGGTTAGATTCTGAGAAATCCGATTTGCAGAAACTACACACAAAAAAATAATAATAGCAATAATAATCTTAACAAAAACAATAAGCTATCATATGTAATATGAAAGCTTAATAATAATCTTAACAAAAACAATAAGCTTTCATATGTAATATGAAAGCTTAATAATAATAAGAATAATTTTAACAAAAACAATAGTGTTTCACACAAGCTACGCAGTGTGAAACCCTAATAATAAGAATAAGAATTTTAACAAAAACAATAGTGTTTCACACAAGCTACGCAGTGTGAAACCCTAATAATTTTAACAACAACACTAGTGTTTCACACAAGCTACGCAGTGTGAAACCCTAACAAGACTGTTCGCTCTTTACAGCAGTGAGATTAGCTCTAATCAAACGAAACACTGCACGAAGTATGGAATTTGTTGTGTTTTTATCAAATTCTGCATCATGCTAACATAGAGTATACGGAACTATAAACCTCAGAATGCCTCGTTCGGCATTTCTGTCCAAACGAGGTAAAAACAAAAAAGATAGGTTGCCAGGCAACGAAACATACACCCACAACAGCTAAATCGTCAGGGCAGTCAACAAGGGTTGTCGCATATTTTTACTTTTTGGGGAATGAAACATTTGTAATACACTAAAATCTGATTAAGATTAACAACTCATTATGTAATTATCTGAAAATCATTAGAATTTGTTAGCTTTTTATAAAGTTTTGCCCCATGCTAACAATTAGTATAGGAAACATTTAACATCATGGATTTAGCTGTTCAGTTATCAAAATTCATTGAAAATCAAAATACTTGTTCGTTTCAACACCTTACAGTCTGAAATCAATCGGATGATAAGTTTGGCATCTATAGTGTTACAAGGTTTTTTTGAAGTGATCAAGGGAGATAACTCTGGAAATAATTATTTGAAATCGCTAAAATCAGTAGGTTTCTTCGTCTCATGATCTTAAACAGTGTGTGTAAATTTAAAGTCAATAGGATATTAACTTTGGCCTCTAGAGCGTCCACAGGATTTTTTGATATGATCAAGGGCCATAACTCTGGCAATAATTATCAGGGCGATTCTTGCAAGAATTACACATCAAGACAGAAAAAAAAAATCTGTTATAGCCACTACTTTTTCACTTTTCTATGTACGAAAATGGTCCTATTTTAGGAATTTCATTAAAATTTTATAACATTTACTTTATTTCATAGTTTATGGCAATCTGTATATTGATGTATATTGACAAAATTTTCACTGATAAATAACCCATTATTTCATTTGTTTATCAAGGAAAAATGAATATTGCTTAAAGTATAAACCAGGGGTGAAATTGAAGTTGAGATGTTACTCAATGTGTATAAATCAAGAAAATCTGTAAAATATCATCCCTTTTCTCTACATCTCATGTTGAATATACTAGTTGAATTCAATTCACCATGTTTTGTTTAAAATCACTATTACTTCAAATCTTCTAAATTTAGTGCCAATATATTCAGAAAATTCCATTCTCATCTATCAAATGTTATTTATGTTAAAAATGAAAACCAATTAAAAGTTGTAACGTACGTAACGTTACGTGCGTTACATTTACCAAATGGGGCTTAGAGGGGAGTGTTTGGAACTAATTCAATTGTGTCCCATGGGCTCTTAATTCAAAGACTAGTGATGAAAGTGCAAGATCAAAAGCCCATTGATTAGGAAAAAAAATATTTTTAAGTACTTTTATAACTTTTTACCCTCTGATCAATTCCTGGGTCCAGAAGAGAAATTTGTTAAAGAATGGATTGTTTTTTTTAAGTCAAATATCTTGTGGAACTCTTGTACAAAACACCACAGACCAACACAGTCTATCAAAGTAATTGTAAGTCGAAAATTTTAATAAAATTTATTTAGTTGAACTTGTCACTTTTTTTACAACTTCAATATTTTGTAAAAAATTCCACACGACACAAAAGCCCCCATAATAAATGAACTGATTTAAAGTAGGTAAGTGTCTAAGCTCCATACCATCCAAAATCTTCAACTTCGAAAACACAAATTGTCAATTTATTTGTCAATTTAAATCAACATTGATGCTGTAGTCTTACCAGAAAAAGATGTGCTTCTGATATACAATATCTAAGACAAATTAAATATTTTACCATTGGTACACGAATCGTGTACCATAATGCGTTTCAGCCCCAGTTCTAGCAAGACTTGGGGGAACAAGGCTACACCAAAGGCGTTTTATAGCTGAGGCGCTGGAGGCGCCAGCCTCTTCGCGAAAAAAATAAAGAAGTTGAAAAATTAAAACGGGAGACAAATGCTAAAACCAATGTGAAGAATGAAAATGTACCCTAGATAGGGAAGGCCCCCAAGGCAGAGAAAAGGACCGCAATTCTGACAAAAGGGTCCCTCTGGCCAAGGGATAGGGCCCCTGAATCTGAGTCAATAGTTTTCTATACACCGTTACAGTCGAATCCACTACTAAATGAGAATGCAGTCATTGCATTGGCATGAAAATCATCAATCTTTAAGTAGGCCTATAAGCTGATACAGACAATTTTCCAAGGGGAATCACTGATTTTTGCAAAGATGGGCGATTGTAAGGTAAATACACAGAGCAGGATAACCTTATAAAGGTGCCACTCGAGTATAACATTGTATACTACAAATGGTGTCGATTAATTAAGACAATCAAAGGATCATTTGTACTAGAATCTACTAGGTAAACGACCAATTTAATAGTCATAATTTCGAACTTCCTGGAATAGTCCTCAAATAGTCTTCAAAAATATTACAAGTACATAATAAACTAATAAATGAGTCATAAGTTGTTGAGTTTTCTAAATTTCATAATTAGCTATATAGGTCTAAAACAAAGTTATTAGCTGTCTAAATTTTATTATTATTAGTTGTGTCAGAGTTAGATTGCTATTGTTTACCACAAGGGTATTCAGTAACATTTTTCATATATTCTAGAATTTTATGTCAAATTTAATGAAATAAATTATCTGAAATTCATATATTTTATTCACTTATTAAATCATTACAGAGATAATAAATATAAAGCGTGCTTTGATCCATTCTAAATGTTATATGGCACAAATTTCACACGTGTAACGTACGTAACATATTTGTGTAACGTACGTAACACCAAATAATGCTCTGTCGATGGGAGACTTAGACCTGAATTATCTGTTAGTACACCAAAATATATACTATTGTGTATTCACAACAAAATGGTAAAACAGCACAACAGTCACAAAGTTCAAATCACAGAAATTTGAACTTGAAATTTAGTGGTATCAAATATTGTCTTTTGTGATGTAACGTACGTAACAGCAACATTTTCGTTTCCAAGAGTCAATGGCCATGACGATGGGAAAATTGTTCTACTCGCTATATTAGATATACATGTCAGCTATCCAAAGCCACAAACAATGACTTTCTGCAACACGTGGTAATAAAATTATTAAACTTTGATTGTGTTCAATCGGCTCTAAATGTAACGTACGTAACGCAAGAATCGCCCATCAGAGACCGCTGAAAATCAATAGGCTTCTTCGTCTCATGACCTTAAACACTGTGTATAAATTATAAATTTAAAGTCAATCAGATATTAACTTTAGCCTCTAGAGCATCCACAAGATTTTTTGAAGTGATCAAGGGACACAACTCTGGCACTAATTATCAGAAATCGCTGAAAATCAATAGGATTCTTCGTCTCATGACCTTAAACACTGTGTATAAATTTGAAGTCAATCGGACACCATCTTTGTCCTCTAGAGCATCCACAAGATTTTTTGAAGTGATCAAGGGCCATAACTCTGGCACTAATTATCGGAAATCAGTGAAAATCAATAGGCTTCTTCGTCTTATGACCTGAAACACTGTGTATAAATTTAAAGTCAATCGGATATTAACTTTAGCCTCTCGATCATTCACAAGATTTTTCAAAGTGATCAAGGATCATAACTCTGGCAGTAATTATCGGATATTGCTGAAAAGCAATAGGCTTCTTCGTATCATGACCTTGAACACTGTACTGTGTATAAATTTAAAGTCAATCCAATATTAACTTTAGCCTCTAGAGCATTCACAAGATTTTTCAAAGTGATCAAGGGTCATAACTCTGTCAGTAATTATCGGATATCGCTGAAAATCAATAGGCTTCTTCGTCTCATGACCTTAAACACTGTGTGTAAATTTAAAGTCAAACGGATATTAACTTTATCCTCTAGAGCGTTCACAAGATTTTTCAAAGTGATCAAGGGTCATAACTCTGGCAGTAATTATCGGATATTGCTGAAAATCAATAGGCTTCTTCGTCTCATGACCTTAAACACTGTGTATAAATTTAAAGTCAATCGGATATTAACCCTGGCCTCTAGTGCGTTCACAAAAAATTGTGGACGATGGACGGACGGACGGACGGACGGACGGACGGGGGCGACAGCAATATACGTCCACATTTCTATGTGGGCGTATAAAAATGCCTCGCTATCTGCAGTTCTAAAACGAAGTTTTTTTTAATAAAATAGTGCGAAAATAATTTATGGTATGGCGTGTATTCTTGTCTTGTCTATTTCTCTTTTTTTTATGAACAATATTTTATTCAGGATGTCTGAATGGGATTGGGGAACAGGCTTAGCCTATGTAAAACCCCTCTCCCTATTTCTCTGATTATATAGTTTGGACTGGTTTTATTTTCGTATTAAATAACATAAATTTTAATCTTTATAAATTCGCTCATAGCAAATACCGCTAATATTTATCTTGAAAATACCACGTTTAGTGCTAGTAAACGAGGTATTTTACCAAGCCTCATTCTGAACAAAATACCTCGTCCCAAAAGGTCGTTTTGGAACTGCCAACAATCAAAACATACGTCCAAACAGCAGCTAAATCGTCCGGACAGTCAACAAGAGTTGTCATTAAGTAATTATTAGAAAATCATTAGAATTTGTTTGGTTTTTATAGAGAGAGAGATGGGGTTTAACGTCCATTCTAGGTCATTTCGGGACTATCATATGGTTTTAATTTTATTTCAATAATTCGCATGCGCGTAGGGGTCTTTCAGCAGTGGGAGGAAACCGGAGTGCCCGGAGGAATCCCACTAGGTTGAGAAGGCGCCCCTATCTCCATGTCAAATACGCTCACACCTGGGATCGAAACCACAGCCGCAAACCAGAGGTGACCGGCCAGCTAAGGTTGAAGCGCGGCACTCTAGACCACTAGGCCAACCCAACCCCGGTTTGGTTTTTATAAAGTTCTGCCCCATGCCAAACATTTAATATTATTGATTTAGCTGTTCAAAATTTATTGAAAATTGTCTCAAGCACCTAAACTCTTTCCACAAGATTTTTCAAAGTCATCAAGGTCCATAACTCTGGCAGTAATTATCTGAAAACACTGAAAATCCATAGGCGTCTTCATCTCATGACCTTTAACACTGTGTATAAATTTAAAGTCAATCTGATATTAACTTTGGCCTATAGAGCGTCCATAAAATTTTTGAAGTGATCAAGGGCCATAATTCTGGAAGCAATCATCGGCAATAGCTAAATAAAAAATTGGCTTCTTCATCTCATGACCTTTAACACTGTGTATAAATTTAAAGTCAATGGGATATTAACTTTGGCCTCTTTGGCCTCTAAGAGAACCCACAAGATCATTTGAAGTGATCAAGGGTCATAACTCTGGCACTAATTATCGGAAATCGCTGAAAATCAATAGGCTTTATTTTCTGGTTGCCATCTATACATGTACAACCAAGAAATCTCACTCTGGTCTCGACTGTCTCGCGAGACCAGTTTGGCGGAAGTGATAACACATATAAAGATAGGCTGGCACTGCCAGGCAGGATACGCCCACATTTTCGAGAGATGGATAGAGAACAAACAATACGGAAAGTGATTTTTCCTACATCATTAAGTCCTGTATTTCATACTGTATTGGGAGCAGCCATTTTGTTGGTCAGTTCCAGTCTGATATTCATGAAATTCGAACCCGACAATGATTATGGTGTGACGGTACACAACCTAGAAATGTGACTTTTCGTCAAAATCGGATAAGAATTGTGACCTGTACAGAGTCAACAACCATGATATACCATATCTTTACACTATTCGCGTACAAACGGCGACCATTTCGTCCGGCAATTTTGTTACCATTTTCACGAAATTCGAATAATTCAGGAAGTTACGATCCGATATGCGCAAAAACCGAAAGGAACCAAGATCTTTGGGTTATAACCATGCATTTCAAGTTTCATCAAAGTCGAATTAAAATTGTGACCTTTACAGGGTCCACAACCTTGATATACCATTTTTTAACAGTATTCACGTACAAACGGTGGCCATTTTGTGTGGCAATTTTGGTCTGATTTTCCCGAAATTCGAACTCAACCTTCCTTACGGTGTAACGGTAATATAATCAAACGTTTTTTTTAAATCGGATAATAATTGTGACCTCCAAGCTAAAAAAAAAGGCGATTTTGCGTATAATCAGGGGCCATAATTCAGGAAGTTACGATCCGATATGCGCAAATATCGAAAAGAAGCAAGATCTTTGGGTTATAACCTTGAATTTCAAGTTTCATCACAATCGAATCAAAATTGTGACCTCCACAGGGTCCACAACCTTGATATACCATTTTTTAACAGTATTCGCGTACAAACGGCGGACATTTTGTATGGCAATTTTCGTCCGATTTTCCCGAAATTCGAACTCAACCTTCCTTAGGGTGTAACGGTGATATAATCAAACGTTTTTTTAAATCGAATAATAATTGTGACCTCCAAGCTAAAAAAAAGGCGATTTTGCGTATAATCAGGGGCCATAATTCAGGAAGTTACGATCCGATATGCGCAAATATCGAAAGGAAGCAAGATCTTTGGGTTATAACCAAGAATTTCAAGTTTCATCAAAATCGAATCAAAATTGTGACCTCCACAGGGTCCACAACCTTGATATACCATTTTTTAACAGTATTCGCGTACTAACAGCGGCCATTTTGTATGGCAATTTTCGTCCGATTTTCCCGAAATTCGAACTCCACCTTCCTTAGGGTGTAACGGTGATATAATCAAACGTTTTTTTAAATCGAATAATAATTGTGACCTCCAGAGGGACCACAAGCTAAAAAGGGTGATTTTTCGGACAATCAGGGGCCATAATTCAGGAAATTACATTCCGATAGCCGCAAATATCGAAAGGAACCAAGATCTTTGGGTTACAAACATGCATGTCAAGTTTCATCAAAATCGGTTCAAAATTGTGACCTCTATAGGGTCCACAAGCTAAAAACGTGATTTTTCGTACAATCAGGGGCCATAATCCATGAAGTTTTGATCCGATACATGCCAATATCGAAAGGAACCAAGATCTTTTGGGGATAAACCTATATTTCAAGTTTCGTCAAAATCGGATAAGAATTGTGACCTGTAGAGAGTCCACAAACAAATTGTGGACGGACGTCCGGACGGACGGACGGACAGGGGCGACGACATAATACGTCCACATGAAAATGTGGGCGTATAAAAAGGTAGGTATGAAGCATAACAATTATACAGATTAACACCGAGCTAGGGGCATATGAATTTTCACACGCACGTTTGGGTTTTGGTTTACTTTAAATTTAAAGTTAAATTCTATATTTTGTGCTTTCAAAAATATTGTTAAGTCTACAGCACTTACTTCACTCTCAGTAAAATGTTTATCACCTTTCAAACACAATTGACTTCTTCTTAGTGTTGCCTCATCTCCATCATCAAATACTGTAAATGTAACAGAATAAAATAAATAAAACATGTAAACAAGCGGTTGCCATACAAGATACACCCCTTCAATGACCCTTGGGCTATGTAGATAGAATGGCCTTTATGTCTGCTAAAAATTAGTATCAAAGACAAAATGTTCACTCTTGAAGCATAACTTCCTTTTTTATTAAGAGTTTAAAACCTCTCAATAATGCAAGGTGTAACTTAATTGTTGACAGTGTGGGGGTTTCCACATATTTTCATTTCAAACATTGCAGGCAAGAAACCTGGTAAAGCGTAATGCACCAAGACAGTTGTACCTGACATTTCCACACTAGCGCCTGGCACCACCGTAGTATCAACAGTATTATAGATACTTTCAGTATAGGCCATATATACCTACTAAAGTAATTATCAGAAATGGCTGAAAATCAATAGGCGTCTTCGGTTTATTCCCATAACGCCGACTCACCGAGTTTCAGGGGAAAAATTTTGGTCGGTGTTAAGGGGTCGACTGGCCAAGAACAACAGACCCAAGCTGGGGGATAAAACTAATTAAGCCGATAATTTTGGGAGCATTTATTTTTAAAAAAAAAAAACAACCTTTAACACATATAACATTACAGATAATTTTAACTTTTGGCACGCATAAAGTGTCCAACATAGTCCAAAAATTCTAACAAATTCAATCCTCCTTCTTCATATCTATGTTTTGCATCTTCGATCTTTCGATTGATATCTGTGTCTTTTTTCCTTTTAGGTGGTTGTCGCTGGCCACTCGAATACTGCAACAACTGAATTTCGATCGTCTTTTGCTCTTCTTTCAAAAATACCATCACTTCAAAAATATTCGCGTGGTTTGGTTGTGGTTCCATTCAGTGTCCGACACAGGACCTGTGCGACACATCATCACGTAGGTCCTTCAGGTAACACGCAGGCCCATCCAATAATAATTATTTATAGTTTCCATCTATAAAGCTATGGTTTAGTAACTTGCGAAAGAAAAAAAGAAGACACGAATTAGTGTGTCATTTCAATTTATAAATGGAACAAATCTATTCATGGCTACATTGGGTTTTCCATATTAACCTACGTAAACTTCAAATAGTTACAAAAAAAACCCAAACAACTAACTGGCCTAGATTGTTAGCACAATAGCCCAGAATTGAGTCAAAAGAGGTCCGTAAGAAATGTTTTTAAAATCATCAGCCTCCATTACGTTTAATAAAAGGCAGGCCCACAACTACACCGTTCGGAAAATTTAATACACGTTTCGGCTTCATGAAATTCATGTCAGTAAGCCTAATATTCCTGAATAAATTACTGTCTTCGTTTTTTGGATGCATACAGCACAATAGTATTTTTTCATAACACAAGTTTTAATTTTTGTCTGTCACGGAACTTTCAGATATGCTTTTATTCATTCGTCCATGATAGACACACGGCACAGTGGTCACGTGGCAACCATAATTGAAATTGCTTTAAAATAAAATTCCGTACGCGACTACGACACCAGATACCTTTCAAAAATAATGACAAAAATTCAACATGGTTAAAATTAAGCCTCTGTCAGCATGTCTATATAAAAAATCATAACGGTAGATGCAACTTAAAATTAAACGTAGCATCGCCGGCTTATTGACCTAGAAATTCCAATCAGTGTCACACGTGTCATCGGTGGATTTGGCAATGGCGGAAAAAATATAATATATATTATTATTAATGATTGTTTCTCAGTATATTTGGTGTTCTATCAGAGGATTATATTCAACTAATGTCACTAACAACTGGTCATCAGCGAAACCATTAAACGTATAGTTATCAGTTTAATATCTACCAGTACCTAGCATTCATATGGAGCGTCGAAGGAAGCGCGATTCCCGAACGAGATGCACAAATAAGAGGCTGGTTACGCGAGTCATTGTTTGGAAAAACATCAGCTTCCGTCATGTCGATGACAAGTAAACAATAACCGTTAACTATCGGAGGCTCTATCGTTGCGTTTCTATGACAGTTCTACCATATCCAGAATTGTCGAATGAGGACACTAACTATACGCGCTAAGAAGACGAAGGCCCGGCGGACCCGAGTGAAATAGGCAAGCAGGAGTCCTCCGATAAATCAGTCGGCCTCGGGCCTACGGACCGAAGTTTGTGTCGAACACTGGTTCCATTGTACGTTTGTAAATTGACCGTCTAACCATTGGGTAACCATATAGTCGGCCAGTTCTTGAAATTTCTCATTATCTGGTACCTCGGCCATTATTTGGATCCATGCGTCATCAATTTGCAAATAAAAGAAAGATACATAATTTATATTTACAATATAGCATGTCTATATTTACAAAATGTTTACAAAATATCTATATTTACAAAATGTCTATATTTACAATATATCTATATTTACAATATATCTATATTTACAATATATCTATATTTACAATATATCTATATAATATATTTATATTAACTATTTACTGAATATAATGAATACTTACATCAGTCACGGGCAGTAATGGTATCCCAACTGTTCTAAGCTATCTGTCTGTTGAAAAGGGTGGGGCACAACAATGTCACGTCTATGTTTAGGTAATTTGGGAAATTTTGTATTTCTGGCTCTATATAGGGTGCTCTTCTTGGAGTAAAAAGTTGGCATGTTGGCGATGGTGGTTCTATTGTCGTCTGTCCATTCACCATTCCGTTTACCGTTTATTTCTTCTTGGTAAAGTTGTGTAATCGGATTTGTCGTAGATTGGACATCTTCCTTTAAGCACTGGATCATATCTGTGATCTATGAAAAAATAAGATTTATTTTATAATATTAATAACAAAGAATTAATAGTAGAATTCAAAATTAGAACTCTACGACAGAAATTATAAAAAAAGAGAATTCAAGTGTAATTTTAAAGATGCTTTTTATAACACAGTAACTTACTTGTATATCGGAATAGGCTGGTGGGTGGTTGTGGTCAACGTCTATCCTGCTAACTATATCGTTAATGGTGGATGCTGTAGCATCCCTTGCTCATATCGCAGCACTGCCATATCAATAAGTCGTTATTCTTTCTCTTATTCAGTTCATACTTAAAACCAGCAACACATAGGTAACTGCCACCTCTTGCTGTAGGAAGAAACTTAGATAGTAACTGTACATTAGCCATCATAGACAGAAATGTATATGAAATGTCTTGGGATTATTTACGTATTTATACTTATTTTGAGAAATAATCACAAAGAACTGAATTTCGATCACTTGTCAGCTTCATGTTGAACTGTCGTATATTATTTTTCAATTAATGAGTGAGTTGAATTTAAGTGAACTATATTAATAATCTGAACAAAGTAAAGTAAACTATATTAATAATGACTGGTCCCTACCTCATTAACGCCTTTAATCCGTTCTTAACCCATCAAAGAGTGCCGCGGTCGACTTTCCAAATTCTGGTGAGTCGGCGTTATGAGAAGACACCGCGTCTTCAACTAATGACCTTTAACACTGTGCATAAATTCAAAGTAAATCTGATATTAACTTTGGCCTTTAGAACATCCGTAAAATTTCTGAAGTAATCTTGGCCCATAACTCGGGAAGTAATTATTGGAAATCGCTGAAAATCCACAGGGTTCTTCATCTCACCTTTAACACTGTGTATAAATTCAAAGTCAATCGGATATTAACTTTGGCATCTCCTAAACTGTCAACTTTCCAAATATGGTAAATTCATGCAATTTTTAATGTACTCATTCTAGCGTTAAGTCTACCGAATCTAAACTAAATCTGAGAGACAGCTGGGCTACAGTCCATTTTATTTACACTTGCCATAAAAAAAAATAAATTAGGCGGCAAGGCGAGTGTACTATTTTACTTATACACTATTCTGTTCACTAATAATATAAGTGTAACAGTGATGTACAATTCTGTATTTAAGGAAGCTCGTATCTAAGGATTAAATTAAATATACACAATTAACAAACATAGGTAACAATAAAACATTAAAGACAAAAAATACATACAATAGAAAAATAACGATTAAGCTTATCAGACTGTCTAAACTATTAATGAGATGGCTGTCCACCATCGGTTACCAAGTTACAAGATTAATGGCTTCAGGTGTAACTGTATTAAAAGATATCTGTTGACATTTAAATAAGTTATTAAAACAACAAATTGGACATTTATTAAATGAATGAAATAATAAACTGTAAACTATAGTAATAATAACTGGCTGTAATGGTATATATGTACGCAATACCACTTAAATTAGTTTTTAGCTCCCTGGCAGAGTCTCTATATCATAGATGAAGATAGTCTGGCACTGACAGGCAGGATACGCCCACATTTTCGAGAGATGGATAGAGAACAAGCAATACCGAAAGTGATTTTTCCTAAATCATTAAGTCCTGTATTTCATACTGTATCGGGAGCAGCCATTTTGTTGGTCAGTTCCAGTCTGATATTCATGAAATTCGAACCCGACAATGATTATGGTGTGACGGTACACAACCTAGAAATGTGACTTTTCGGCAAAATCGGACAAGAATTGTGACCTGTAGAGAGTCCACAACCATGATATACCATATCTTTACACTATTCGCGTACAAACGGCGACCATTTCGTCCGGCAATTTTGGTACGATTTTCACGAAAATTGGAATAATTCAGGAAGTTACGATCCGATATGCGCAAATACCGAAAGGATCCAAGATCTTTGGGTTATAACCAAGCATTTCAAGTTTCATCAAAATCAAATTAAAATTGTGACCTATACAGGGTCCACAACCATGATATACCATTTTTTAACAGTATTCGCGTACAAACGGCGGCCATTTTGTCTCTCAATTTTGGTCCAATTTTCCCGAAATTTGAACTCAAACCTTCCTTAAGGTGAAACGGTGACATAATCAAACCTTCCTTAAGGTGAAACGGTGACATAATCAAACGGTTTTTTAAATCGGAAAATAATTGTGACTTCCAGAGGGACCACAAGCTTTTTCGTACAATCAGGGGCCATAATTCAGGAAGTTACGAATCAATGAGCGCAAATATCGAAAGGAACCAAGATCTTCGGGTTATAAACATGCATGTCAAGTTTTATCAAAATCGGTTCAAAATTGTGACCTATACAGGGTCCACAACCTTGATATAACATATTTTCACACTATTCGCATACAAACGGCGGCCATTTTGTCCGTCAATTTTGGTTCGATTTTCACGAAATTCGAGGTCAGCCTTCATTACCATGTAACAGTGATATAATCAAACGTTTTTTTTAAATCGGATAATAATTTTGACCTCCAGAGGGACAACAAGCTAAAAAGGGCAATTTTTCGGACAATCAGGGGTCATAATTCAGGAAGTTACGTTCCGATGGGTGCAAATATCGACAGGAACCAAGATCTTTGGGTTATAAACATACATGTCAAGTTTCATCAAAATCGGTTCAAAATTGTGACCTCTATAGGGTCCACAACCTTGATATAACATATTTTCACAATATTCGCGTACAGACGACGGCCATTTTGTTTGTCAATTTTGGTCCGATTTTCACGAAATTTGAACTCAACCTTCATTACCATGTAACAGTGATACAATCAAACGGTTTTTTAAATCGGATAATAATTTTGACCTCCAGAGGGACCACAAGCTAAAAAGGGCGATTTTTTGGACAATCAGGGGCCATAATTCAGGAAGTTACGATCCGATGGGCGCAAATATGGAAAGGAACCAAGATTTATAGACATGCAAGACAAGTTTCATCACAATCGGTTCAAAATTGTGACCTCTATAGGGTCCACAAGCTAAAAACATGATATTTCGTACAATCAGGGGCCATAATCCATGAAGTTCCGATCCGATACATGCCAATATCGAGATCTTATGGGGATAAACCTATATTTCAAGTTTCGTCAAAATCGGATAGGAATTGTGACCTGTAGAGAGTCCACAAACAAATTGTGGACGGACGACGGACGTCCGGACGGACAGGGGCCACGACATAATACGTCCACATGAAAATGTGGGCGTATAAAAATTATGTGAATTTGGTAAAATTTGAATATATAAATATAACATAACGCTAAAGCTACAATATACGTCCACAATTCTGATTTGATTGATAAGGCACTTTGTCAAGAAGGCTAGGCGTTTGGTTTGTTAAGCGTTGCGGGTCGCGCATCAACACCAATAGTTGTGGTTCTTAGTTAGAGTATAATGAATAAGTATACCAAGATAATCCATTCAGAATTGTGGCTTTCAAACGTTAAAGGCAAAAAGTGGGCATGGCTCCGCTCTGCCGCTTGGGGGGGGGGGACATTCGCCAAAATCAATAGTGGACACCCCCAAGCTATATGGAATACATATGCCAAGTGCCCAAGTACCAAGCTGATTCATTCAGAATTGCGGCCTGTAAACGACAAACACAAAGATAGGCTGGCACTGCCAGGCAGGATACGACCACATTTTGGGGAGATGGATAGAGAACAAGCAATACCAAAAGTGATTTTTCCTACATCATTAAGTCCTGTATTTCATACTGTATTGGGAGCAGCCATTTTGTTGGTCAGTTCCAGTCTGATATTCATGAAATTCGAAGCCGACATTGATTATGGTGTGACGGTACACAACCTAAAAATGTGACTTTTCGGCAAAATCGGATAAGAATTGTGACCTGTAGACAGTCCACAACCATGATATACCATATTTTTACACTATTCGCGTACAAATGGCGACCATTTCGTCCGGCAATTTTGGTACGATTTTCACGAAATTCGAACTCAACCTTCCTTACGGTGCAACAGTATTATAATCAGAGTTTTTTTTTTTTTAAATCCGAGAAATAGACAGAGAACAAGCAATACCGAAAATGATTTTTCCTACAATCAAAGGCCATAATACATTAAGTTACAATTTGATATGTGCAAATATCGAAAAGAATAAAAATCTTTAGGTTATAGACAAGCATCTTAGGTTTCATCAAAATCGAATTAAAATTGTGACCTCTACAGGGTCCAAATTCGAACTCAACCTTCCGTAGGGTGTAACGGTGATAGAGTCAAACGTTTTTTTTTTAAATCGGATAATAATTGTGACCTTCAGAGGGACCATAGGCGATTTTTCAGACAATAAGGGGCCATAATTCAGGAAGTTATGATCCGATATGCGCAAATAACGAAAGGAACCAAGATCTTTGGGTTATAACCATGCATTTCAAGTTTCATCAAAATCGAATTATAATTGTGACCTCTACAGGGTCCACAACTATGATATACAATTTTTAAACAGTATTGGCGTACAAACCGCGGCCATTTTGTATGGCAATTTTGGTCCGATTTTCCCGAAATTCGAACTTAACCTTCCTTACAGTGTAACGGTAATATAATCAAACGTTTTTTTAAATCGGATAATAATTGTGACCTCCAGAGGGACCACAAGCTAAAAAAAACTAGGTTGCCAGGCAACGAAACATACGCCCACACGGCAGCCAAATCGTCCGGGCAGTCAACAAGAGTTGTTGCATTTTATGTAATCATCAGTAAAACATAATTCAAACTCACCCATAACTACGGTGTAACTGTGATATAATCAAACGTTTTTTTTAAAAATCAGACAAGCCAACAGTGGGGCTGATGTCCCCCACCGAAATCCCAAAATAAATAGATGACACATATTAATTAATCGCTCATTTATTTTTTTCAAACGTATCGAGCAATCAAACTGTACACATAGTGTCATCCAAAAGTGTTTTATAAAGAAAAATGTTAAAATCGAGGAGAAAAATGAAAATGTACCCTAGTTAGGGGGACCCTAAAGGCAGACAAAAGGGCCCCTCTGGCCAAGGGAAAGGGCCCTCATGTCCGAGTCAATCGTTTCTATACACTGTTACTGTCGAATCCATTACTGAATGAGAATGCAGTCATTGTATTGGCATAAAAATCATCAATCAAGACGAACCCAAGTTATCTTGTCCCAAAGTATCATTACCAATTAAATTGCTTATCTCTGCCTACCCTAAGAAGAAAATGCTCATCTTCGAACTCCATCAAGGCATTGACCTAATAAGCATACACACCAATTTTGAACATTTTAACTCAATTTGAGGGAGTGTTATTGTGTTCCAAAGTCTCACCAAATCAAATTACTTATCGCTCTGCTTACTCTGAGCAGAAAATGCTCATTATCGACCTTAGTCAAGGTATTACTGTAATGAAACTATACACCAAGTTTCATAACTCTCACTTAATTAGAACAAAAGTTGAACTCCATCAAGGCATTGACCCAATAAGCATATACACCATACACATTTTAACTCAATTAGAAGAAGAGTTATTGTGTTCCAAAGTCTCGACCAATCAAATTGCGTATCGCTCTGCTTACCCTGAGCAGAAAATGCTCGTTATCGAACTTAGTCAAGGTATTACTGTAATGAAACTATACACCAAGTTTCATCACTCTCACTTAATTAGAACTAAAGTTATCGTGTCTCAAAGCATCAACCAATCAAATTGCTTATCTCTGCTTACCCTAAGCGGAAAATGCTCATCTTCGAACCACATCAAGGCATTGACCTAATAAGCATATACACCAAGTTTGAACATTTTAACTCAATTAGAAGGAGAGTTATTGTGTTCGAAAGTCTCGACCAATCAAATTGCGTATCGCTCTGCTTACACAGAGCAGAAAATGCTCAATATCGAACTTAGTCAAGGTATTACAGAAATGAAACTACACACAAAGTTTCATCAATCTCACTTAATTAGAACTAAAGTTATCGTGTCCCAAAGCAACAACCAATCAAATCGCATATTCTTACTTTTTTCAGTCATCAAACATTTATAATACTCTTAAATCCGATTAGGATTAACAACTGATAAAGTATTATGCGAAAATCATAACAATTTTTTGGGCCCTTATAAAGTTCTACCACATGCTAACACTTAGTATAAAAAACATGCTAACACTTAGTATAAGAAACATATAAAATCATGGATTTAGCTTTTCAGTTATCAAATTTCATTGAAAATCAATATACTGTTCGTCTCAAGACCTTAAACCCTGTGTATCAATCTGAAGTAAATTGGATGATAAGTTTGGCCTCTATTAGAGCGTCCACAAGATTTTTTAAGTGATCAAGGGCCATAACAATGGCAGTAATTATCGGAAATCGTCAAAAATCAATAGGCTTCTTCGTCCACAAGATTTTTTTGAAGTGATCAAGGGCTATAACTGTGGCAGTACTATTGGAAATGGCTGAAAATCAATAGGCTTCTTCGCCTCATGACCTTAAACACTGCGTATAAATTCAAAGTCAATCGGATATTAACTTTGGACTCTAGAGCGTCCACAGGATTTTTTGAGTGATCAAGGGTCATAACTCTGGCAGTAATTATCGGAAATCCCTGAAAATCAATAGGCTTCTTCGTCTCATGACCTTAAACACTGTGTATATTTAAGGTCAATCGGATATTAACTTATCGGATATTAACTTTGGCCCCTAGGGCGTCCACAAGATTTTTTGAAGTGATCAAGGGCCATAACTCTGGCAGTAATTATCGGAAATCGCTAAAAATCAATAGGCTTTTTCGTCTCATGACCTTAAACACTGTATAAATTTAAGGTCAATCGGATATTGACTTTGGCCTCTAGGGCGTGCACAAGATGTTTTGAAGTGATCAAGGGCCATAACTCTGGCAGTAATTATCGGAAATCACTGAAAATCAATAGGCTTCTTCGTCCCATAACCTTAAACACTGTGAATAAATTTAAGGTCAATCCGTCATTAACTTTGGCCTCTTCCAGGGACCACAAGATGTTTTGAAGTGATCAAGGGCCATAACTAGGGGTGGGCGATATAACCGGTATACCGGTGTATTGCGATTCAAACTTGCCAATACATCATATCGTGATACACGGCCAAGAACCGGTTCAGTCAATACGATCGGCAACTTCCGTAATAATCATCGGAATATTCCGTGAGATTGTCAATTCTATTGAAAACTTGAGAATTTCCTTTCCTTGGCGGTAGTGAATCAACTCGCGGACCCTTCGTACTTGGCAACGGCATTAGCGAACCCAAGCGAGAAATCAATCAACTTATTTCTATTGTTTCTAATTCATTAATTAATGGTGATTGGGTAATATAAGTAATAGGTCAGAGGTGAAAATTCACACCGTGCCTATCACTTTGGCGCTATTCCAATATTTTCACGCTGTCACTTACGGCTAATAATTATGTGATATTGAGAGTGAAATAGAATCAGATTTTATAATTTACTGCCAGGCATATTGTGGAATATGATAATGTCGAAGAAATCAACTATTTATTATTTTTTTTTGACGTTATGATTCGAAGAATGCGTCTACTCGAGCCGAGATCAACCGTGTCGCCGCCATCTTGGATACGTTCGATCAAACAGATGATAACAAAACTTACTGCTAATAATTCTAGACTTTTGAAAGCTAAATTGAATCAAAACTTTTAGGATTTAATACAAGCTAAATTAAGGGAAATTACACTGTCGAAGCTTTCAATGAAGCAAAGAAAACGACAATTCCCGTCATAAATCCAAAGAAAGGCAGAAATGTTAAATGCCGTAGGTGATGAAGTAACCGTTATTTGGGTGATGTTTCTTGTTAAAAGTTATATTTATAGCTGCCAACATGAAGTACTATATTTTTGTTTTATTTTTTTAAAAAAAAATCGTAAGGGATACTTTTTCACGTTATTTTGCCAATATGATAAAGTCATAATTGGCTTTTCAATATAATTTATAGTAATATAAATGCTAGTTTGAACAATTGAATTTTATATCATTGGGAAGAACACGACAATGTTTACATTTTTATGTATAGAAAATATTTTTTTAGTTATTTTCAATTTTGTAGAGGGTATTGGGATTAACAATAATCCTCTTATTGGCTTTGGGAGATGGGCCATGCTGATTTAATGGGCTTAGGGGCAGGGTAGCTAATCTTTTAATTGGCTCAGGGCGTTTAATGTTGAATGTTGCATTATGCAATAAATGTAAGGCAGAATAAAAACATGTCTTTTGTGGATGTCTTGTTCTTGTAGTTGACTAGTTGTACAATAGAGGAATTGCATGTTCAAAGACCTTCACATGAGTTTCAGTGTTGCTATGAGATACATGTAAGGCTGTACTTTTGCAATAAATCTGGAGTTAGCACTTTCACAATATATTGCAATATGTATTGCAATACGACAAATCGTATCGCAATATATCGCAATACGATTTTTTTGGCAATACCCACCCCTAGCCATAACGCTGGCAGTAATTATCGGAAATCGCAGAAAATCAATAGGCTCCTTCGTCTCACGACCTCAAACACTGTTTATAAATTTAAATTCAGTCGGATATTAACTTTAACCTGTAGAGCGTCCACAAGCAATTGTGGACGCCAGACGGCCGGGCGCGACGACAATATACGACCACATTTCAATGTGAGCGTATAATAATCACCTACCAACAGTATACATGCTTGAATCGGTAATTTTATTGATGATTCCTTCAACCATTTGTCCATTGCTAGGCTGTTTAACTGAAACACTTCCACCAACCTATAGGTAAGATAAACAAACAATAAAATTTGTCCCATCAGTATAAACATAGAAATATACTGACACAAACATAGAAATATACTGACACTGAACACTGGAGACAGGGTATCGTCCAGATTTTACGAAAAAAGGAAAGAAACTACCATCTAGAATCTAATACGCGTATCCAGTGACTAGGGCTGTGTCGATATATCGATACACCGATATGTATCGATACGTTCCAGCGATATTTATATCGATATGTAATATGGCCGTATCGTCGTATCGTTGAAAAAATTCTTCAGTTCAGAAAGACCATGAATTGAAACCCACGTGGCGAAAGAAAACGATCTTAGCATGATGGTTTGTCAATCGAACGTCTTCAACTCCCCGTATGAATTCCATGTACCGCTAAATATTATAATAACTGGATCAAACATTGATGGATTCACTGACCAGTTGTTAGGTAAATTAAATCTTCATTTAATATAATCCCCTGATAGAACACCGAATACACCGAGAAACAATCATTTTATAATATATTTTCCCGATGGCATCTCCAATGCTGAATTCCAATGACACGTGACATCGATTGCAAATTAGGTCAATAAACCAGTTCTAAATATCGCTTACCATGACTTTTTTTTATTTTATACACATTCTGACAAAAGTTTAATTTAATAAATATTGTCGTTTTTATTAAGGGCTATATCATAATCGTACGGAATTTTTATTTTTGAAAGCAATTTCAAGTATGGTTGTCACGTGACAATTGTGTCGTGTGTCTATCATCATTGGCGAATGACTAAAAAACTTTTGTAAGTTACGTTATAGATTTAAGCTACAAATTGTGTTATGAAGAAATGCCATGGTGCCGTATCAGCTTATTTTGGCTACGGTATTTTCTGATATTGACAGTAGTAGAAAAATGTTAATATTTGAGATCATCGACTTATGAAAAATGAAACGCGAATGTTTCATCGAATAAACGAAGACCGTAATTTTTATTGAATTATTTTTGTTGAAGTCTAGTTTTAAAGGGAATGGACGCATTTCCTAGGGGACCTCAATTGCCATTTCGTTTTAAAATGGATTTAGAAGCCTGATGGCCCGATGCTTACCCATCACAAACAACTTCTTGAAACAGAATGTGGTTTGGGATTTTTTTTTGGCATAATTTATGACGTCACCATATCGCGATACGTATCGCATATCGGTTTACCGTATCGCCAATACGTATCGTATCGAAAATGAACTGTATCGACACAGCCCTAGTATTTTAATGTACCTGATTTCCACAAAAAAAATAACAACAGGTACACCTTTTGAATATTGTCCATATTTAATTTACATATATACCATGTTGAAATTACGTCAGTAATATTCCAGAATAATCAATAAAAATTACGGTCTTCGTTTATTCGATGAAAAATTCGCGTTTCATTTTTCATAAGTCGATGATCTAAAATATTAGCATTTTTCTACTAATGTCAATATCAGAAAATACCGTAGCCAAAATAAGCTGATACGGCACCATGGCATTTCTTCATAACACAATTTGTAGCTTAAATCTATAACGTAACTTACAAAAGTTTTTTAGTCATTCGCCAATGATGATAGACACACGACACAATTGTCACGTGACAACCATACTTTAAATTGCTTTCAAAAATAAAAAATCCGTACGATTATGATATAGCCTTCAATAAAAACGACAATATTTATTAAATTAAACTTTTCTCAGAATGTGTATAAAATTTAAAAAAAAATAGGTTGCCAGGCAACGAAACATACGCCCACACAGCAGCCAAATCGTCCGGGCAGTCAACAAGAGTTGTCGCATATTAAGGAATTATCAGAAAATCATTAGAATTTGTTTGGTTTTTATAATCAAACATTTTTTTTTAAATCAGATAATAATTGTGACCTCCAGAGGGACCACAAGCTAAAAAGGGTGATTTTTCGTACAATCAGGGGACAGACATAATTCAGGAAGTAATGACCCGATGGGTAAAGGAACCAAGATCTTTGGGTTATAAACATACATGTCAAGTTTCATCAAAGTCGATTCAAAATTGTGACCTCTATAGGGTCCACGACCTTTATATAACATATTTTCACACTATTCACGTACAAATGGCGGCCATTTTGTCTGTCAATTCTAGTCCGATTTTCACGTAATTCAAACTCTCTCTTCATTACCATGTAACGGTGATATAGTCAAACGTTTTTTTAAATCCGATAATAATTTTTGACCTCCAGAGGGACCAAAAGCTAACAGCGATTTTTCGGACAATCCGGGGACATAATTCAGGAAGTTATGATCCAATGGCCGCAAATATCGAAAGGAACCAAGATCTTTGGGTTATAAACATGTCAAGTTTCATCAAAATGCGTTCAAAATTGTGACCACTATAAGGTCCACAACCTTCATATAACATATTTTCACACTATTCACGTACAAACGGCGGCCATTTTGTCCGTCAATTTTGGTCCGATTTTCACAAAATTCACACTCAGCCTTCATAACCATGGAATGGTGATATAATCAAACGGTTTTTTAAATCGGATAACAATTTTGACCTCCAGAGGGACCACAAGCTAAAAAGAGCGATTTTTTGGACAATCAGGGGCCATAATTCAGGAAGTTACGATCCGATGGACGCAAATATAGAAAGGAACCAAGATATTTGGGTTATATATGCATTTCAAGTTTCATCCAAATCGGTTCAAAATTGTGACCTCTACACTGTTCACAAGCTAAAAAACGTGATTTTTCGTACAATCAGGGGCCATAACCCATGAAGTTAAAGTCCGATACATGTCAATATCGAAAGGAACCGAGATCTTAGGGTGATAAACCTATACAATATTTCAAGTTTCATTGAAATCGGATAAAAATGTGAGCTGTAGACTGTTCACAAACAATTGTGGACGGACGGACGGACGAACAGGGGTGACGACAATATACGTCCACATGAAAATGTGGGCGTATAAAAAGTCATGGTAAGCGCTATTTAGAACTGGTTTATTGACCTAATTTGCAACCGATGTCACGTGTCATTGGAATTCAGCATTGGAGATGCCATCGGGAAAATATATTATAAAATGATTGTTTCTCGGTGTATTCGGTGTTCTATCAGGGGATTATATTAAATGAAGATTTAATTTACCTAACAACTGGTCAGTGAATCCATCAATGTTTGATCCAGTTATTATAATATTTAGCGGTACATGGAATTCATACGGGGAGTTGAAGACGTTCGATTGACAAACCATCATGCTAAGATCGTTTTCTTTCGCCACGTGGGTTTCAATTCATGGTCTTTCTGAACTGAAGACTTTTTTTTAACGATACGACGATACGGCCATATTACATATCGATATAAATATCGCTGGAACGTATCGATACATATCGGTGTATCGATATATCGACACAGCCCTATAAAATACGACATTCTCCATAAAAAAATTACCTAGAATTATTTTTGTTGAAGTCTAGTTTTAAAGGGAATGGACGCATTTCCTACGGGACCTCAATTGCCGTTTCGTTTTAAAATGGATTTAGAAGCCTGATGGCCCGATGCTTACCCATCACAAACAACGTCTTGAAACAGAATGTAGTTTGGGATTTTTTGGAGCATAATTTATGACGTCACCATATCGCGATACGTATCGCATATCGGTTTACCGTATCGCCAATACGTATCGTATCGAAAATGAACTGTATCGACACAGCCCTAATCCAGTCAATAATAAATTGCCGTCTAGAATGTGCTAAATTTCGTCAAGATTCATCAAAAACCGCCCAGTTTTTGCTACCGTGTAGATTAAGAAACGCTGTTTAGTTTTGACTTTGATTGTCTACTTGACGGTCATTCAGTTTATTGGGATGTTTTTAAAAATGAGGAGGTCACGGTGGCTAAGTGGATAAGGCGCTGGTTTGCTAGCCCGGAGGACGGGTGTTCGATCCTAGCTGCATTGGCAGAGAAAGTTTATCTCAATTTTCCGGCGTGATTTCCCCTTGTCAGTGATGCAGAAGGAGGGCCTGATAAGAACAGCTGCATAGTCGTTCGGATGGGACGAAAAACCGAGGTCCTGTGTACATATTGGAGTGCACGTAAAAGATCCCTTGGCAGTTGGAATTCGATAAAAGAGTAGACCGGGCAAAATTTCCCTCATACCACACTGTATGGCGTATGCCCGTCTTCTATTAGCCAAGGTTAGGTGCAAAAAAGTAGGACGTTAAACCCCATTTCATTTCATTTCATTTAAAAATGAACGCTACAATTTAGATTTGAAAGGGGTTTAGTTTTTAGACACAGCATTTTTGAAGTGATCAAGGGCCATAACTGGTAGTAATTATCGGAAATCGCTGAAAATCAATAGGCGTCTTCGTCCCATGACTGTGTATAAATTTAAAGTGAATTGGACATTAACGGAAGTACGTACGGTCATACGTACGGGGGCGACGACAATATACGACCACATTTCAATATAGACGTATAAAGATAGGTTGCCAGACAACGAAACATACGCCCACAGCAGCTAAATTGTCCGGGCAGTCAACAAGGGTTGTCGCATATTCTTACTTTTTTCGGTAATGAAACATTTATAATACTATAAAATCCGATAAGATTACAACTCGTAAAGTAATTATAAGAAAATCATTAGAATTTGTTTGGTTTTTATAAGTTCTGCCCCATGCCAAAACTTAGTATATGAAACATTTAAATTAATGGATTTAGCTGTTCTGTTATCAAAATTCATTGAAAATCAAAATACATGTACTTGTTTGTCTCAAGACCTTAACCTCTGTGTATCAATCTGAAGTCAATTGGATAATAAGTTTGGCCTCTAGAGCGTCTACAAGATTTTTTGAATTGATCAAGGGCTATAACTCTGGCAGTAATTATCGGAAATTGCTGAAAATCAATAGACTTCTTTAACTAATGACCTTAAAGGAGCTAAATCGCTAATATTTGGGACCTAGAAATTGATACAAATGGGTCGCAAGCCATATAATAATGTAATATGAATGTATATAAACTGATTTAAAATTAATCGTTTCCGTTTTTACTCTAACATCAAATCAGTTATGTTTGGCGAAGTACACGAGAAAGCTCAATTGAATCACAATATATATAGCGCCTGGTTATTCCAGTCTACATAGTATTTATTGCACACGCTCACCGTTTGAGATGTAATGTGGGGTATACTAGCCTTGTTCTTTGGGTCCCTAGCTGAAAATGAATCTGAAACGCCGTATGGTACACGATTCGTGTACCAAAAGTAAAATAGTTATTTCGTCTTGAATATTGGATATCAGAAGCCCATCTTTTCCTGGTAAGACCACACCATCAAAGATGATTTAAATTGACAAATAATTTTGTGTTTTCAACGTCGAAGACATTCGATGATATTGACTTGGCTACTTTAAACACTGTGTATAAATTTAAGGTCACTACGATCTTAACTTTGATCAAGGGAGATAACTCTGGTAGTAATTATGGGAAATTGCTGAAAATCAATAGGATTCTTCGTCTCATGAACCTTAACACTGTGTGTAAATTTAAAGTCAATCGGATATTAACTTTGCCCTTTAGAGCGTCCACAAGACTTTTTGAAGTGATCAAGGGCCATAACTCTGGTAGTTATTATCGGAAATCGCTGAAGAACAATAGGATTCTTCGTCTCATGACCTTAATCACTGTGTATAAATTTAAAGTCAATCGGATATTAACTTTAGCCTCTAGAGCGTCCACAAGCATTTGTGGACGCCGGACGGACGGACTGACGAACCGACGGACGAACCGACCGACGGACGGACGGACGGACAGAAAGACGGGGGCGACGACAATATACGACCACATTTTTCGCGTGACATTTTTTGTAACACGCAGTCTACAAAATCAACACGCATTTTGCGTGTTTGCGTCCGTCGAATTCGATCGCTGTGCAGTCTGTAGACGACAAACAGAAACAAAAAGAAATGGCTGTGGCTCTGTCCCAGTAGGTCGGGCATGCACCCAAATCAATAGGGAACAAAAAGAAAATGGGCGTGGCTCTGCAGCCGGGGGTTGGGCATGCACCGCAAACAACAGGGATGTTCCTTAGGGTACAAAGAATAATTTGCAAAGTTTCAAGATTATACGTTTATAAATGTGGCCTATAGACGACAAACAAATACTAGAAATGGGCGTTGCTCTGTCCCTGGGGGTTGAGCATGCACCAAAAACAATAGGAATCATCCTTGGGGTATAGGGATTAAGTATACAAAGTTTGAAGAAAATCCAGTAAGAATTACGCCCTGTAGGCGACCCACAGACACACACATCCTTACATACATAAACACAGACAGGGGCGACGGCATAATACGTCCACATTATGAATGTAAGATAGGTTGCCAGGCAATAAAACATACGCCCACAGCAGCTTAATCGTCAGGGCAGTCAACAAGGGTTGTCGCATATTTTTACTTTTTTTGGTAATGAAACATTTGTAATACACTAAAATCTGATTAAGAGTAACAACTCATTATGTAATTATCTGAAAATCATTAGAATTTGTTTGCTTTTTATAAAGTTTTACCCCACGCTAACAATTAGTATAGGAAACATTTAACATCATGGATTTAGCTGTTCAGTTATCAAAATTCATTGAAAATCAAAATACTTGTTCGCGTCAACACCTTAAACTCTGTGTATCAATCTGAAGTCAATCGGATGATAAGTTTTGACTCTATAGCATCACAAGGTTTTTTGAAGTGATCAAGGGAGACAACTCTGGAAGAAGTTATTTGAAATCACTCAAAATCAGTAGGCTTCTTCGTCTCATGACCTTATACAGTGTGTATTTAAAGTCAATCGGATATTAACTTTGGCCTCTAGAGCGTCCACAAGATTTTTTGAAGTGATCAAGGGCCATAACTCTGGCACTAATTATCAGAAATCACAGAAAATCAATAGGCTTTTTCGTCTCATGACCTTAAACAATGTGTATAAATTTAAAGTCAATCGGATATTGACTTTGGCCTCTAGAGCATCCACAAGATTATTTGAAGTAATCAAGGGCCACAACTCTGGCACTAATTATTAGAAATCGCTGAAAATCAATAGGATTCTTCGTGTCATGACCTTAAACACTGTGTATAAATTTAAAGTCAATCGGATGATAAGTTTGGCGTCTAGAGCGCCCACAAGATTTTTTTTGAAGAGAAGAGAGCAAGGGCCATAACTCTGGCACTAATTATCGGAATTCGCTGAAAATCAATAGGCTTCTTCGTCTTATGACCTTGAACACTGTGTATAAATTTAAAGTCAATCGGATATTAACTTTGGCCTCTAGAGCATCCACAAATTTTTTGAACCAATCAAGGGCCACAACTCTGGCACTAATTATTAGAAATCGCTGAAAATCAATAGGCTTCTTCGCCTCATGACCTTAAACACTGTGTATAAATTTAAAGTCAATCGGATATTAACTTTAGCCTCTAGAGCGTCCACAAGCAATTGTGGACGCCGGACCGACGGACGGACGGACGGACAGGGGCGACGACAATATACGACCACATTTCAATGTGGGCGTATAAAAAGGAAATTTTATTTGCACTGAAGCAAATACAAAAGGCAGCAGATGCTCTGAATTTGGGGTTGAATTTTTTTAAAAGACCCAATCCTCTCTATCAAATGCAACTTAAGTGGGATCCGCGCACCTTCCATGTTGAATAAACCGATTTTTTTTTTTTTTTTTTTGGGGGGGGGCGGGGGGGGGGGGGGGGGGGTACTATGGGTGGTTCCTCTTACCACACCCACCACTGGTGCAACTTAAGAATTGGGTTTCTGGGCTTCTCCTAACCCAGTTATACACTACTAGCACCCCAAACCCTCCAAGCTCCCGGGACCCGAACTAATGTGGACATGTAAAAATACAATACATACAACTAAATGTCCATTCACGTTTTCATCTGTAACAAGTAATGCACTATGACATTCTTTTAATATGACCTAGAAATAAAAAAATAAAGTTTGGTAAAAATCAAAGATAGGTTGCCAAGCAAGTTAACATACTCATACAGAAGCTAAATCAACCGAGCATTCACCAAGAGTTGTCAAAACCTTATTGTTTTGTAGGTAATGAGAGCATTTAAAAGACACGGATGATAGGTTCTCAGGTAATGTAACATAAGAAATAAAAAGCTAAGCTGACCGAGCAGTTATCAAGGTTGTCGGAATTATTTTTCGTTGTTAAAGCTGAACTCCGGTTACAAAAATACCGAAATAATTAAATAAAAAAAAGTTAACGCCCCCAGCCGCCATACTTGTTTCCAAGTTGTGAAATAAATATGGCGGACATGGAGGCTTATGGCGTGGAAAGGTAAGCCGCTCTCACTTCCTGTGTGTTTGTTGTTAGCGAGCTATACACATCCGGTTTTATTCTTACACTGATTGTTCTATTTTTTCCCAACAGTTTACGAAATTATCGAAGATTGCAAAATGTCTGATCAGGTAAGCCTGTAAATATTTATATGAACTACGTCTTCTACAATATAGCCTAATCTTTACTCTAAACCAAAAGATGCAACAACATGACTTACCGCAATCTGAAATTTTCAACCATAACAAATCCCTACACAAACTATTGTCTTCTTCCATATCCATATCATTACAGCGTAGATGGGCCACGTCTTCTTGTAAATATCTTACACATATATGTAAATCACCCAAAAAGTTATCGCAGCAAATGTCCAGTGTAATTATAACTAATACTATGCAATAAACAGATAGTTTAGATTAGATTTTCACATGTCAGCATGATGTCACCATCTTCAATTGTATTTGGCGCACGAAAGGGGGCATAACTACATTTTGGGCCGGCTCTCATTGGGGGAGTGTTTGACAGTGCTAAATTTTTTGATGTAATGTTTTTTTTTTCTATTTCACCAAAAGTGGAAGAAATTGATATCTATGAATTTTTCACTGACCCTTCAATGCCTTATGATATCGATAGGCCTAAAGATATCAATGGTAGCTACCGTAGCTCTACCGTCCGGCCTACTACTGTGGAACATCAGGCACCTCTAAATGTACAAAATAATTATACAAAAGTAAAACTCAAGCAAAACAAAACATCCAATATTAGGCCCAATTATGTATAACAAAAAAAAAACGTAACATCAATAAATTTAGCACTGTCAAACACTCCCCCAATGAGAGCCTCCCCAAAATGTAGTTATGCCCCTTTTCGTGCGCCAAATACAATTGAAGATGGTGACATCATGCTGACATGTGAAAATCTAATCTAAACTATCTGTTTATTGCATAGTATTAGTTATAATTACACTGGACATTTGCTGCGATAACTTTTTGGGTGATTTACATATATGTGTAAGATATTTACAAGAAGACGTGGCCCATCAACGCTGTAATGATATGGATATGGAAAAAGACAATAGTTTGTGTAGGGATTTGTTATGGTTGAAAATTTCAGGTTGCGGTAAGTCATGTTGTTGCATCTTTTGGTTTAGAGTAAAGATTAGGCTATATTGTAGAAGACGTAGTTCATATAAATATTTACAGGCTTACCTGATCAGACATTCTGCAATCTTCGATAATTTCGTAAACTGTTGGGAAAAAATAGAACAATCAGTGTAAGAATAAAACCGGATGTGTATAGCTCGCTAACAACAAACACACAGGAAGTGAGAGCGGCTTACCTTTCCACGTCATAAGCCTCCATGTCCACCATATTTATTTCACAACTTGGAAACAAGTATGGCGGCTGGGGGAGTTAACTTTTTTTTATTTAATTATTTCGGTATTTTTGTAACCGGAGTTCAGCTTTAATGAAAATATTTACACACACTAAAATCTAATAAAGAGAAACAAGCCAATAAATAATTAACAGAAATTAGTAGAATTTGTTTGGTTTCTGTTGACACTAAATTATTGATTAGTAAACTGCTTTATTAACGCTAATAATACAGAGAGGCCGATGCCATGTTCTCTTCCGAAACCTTCTAGACAGAAGTTCCTCTTCCTGCCCTGAACACTGCGGGTGTACAAATACATATTTATAGACGGTAAAAAACAGTAAATATTATTATTATGATTACAATAAAGGCAAACAAATTCCCTTTTTTGTAGTCGGAACCATATTGTTATATTCAAGCGGCGAATAACGAATAACGAGCGTTATTCGTTATTCCACTTTATATTCGGGATTCCAATATGCAGCTAGCCATGACTCGAATGATGGATGACAAGTATCCCCCAGTAGTATAAAACACATGGATGACAAGTATCCCCCAGTAGTATAAAACACAGTAAAACGACCTCTAGACTATAAACAGTCCACATTGCTATTCAAGCAGCGAATAACGAGATGTTTGTTGTTCGTTTTTTCACCTCGTTATTCGGGATTCACATATAAGGTGTTCATGTATCTTTAATGATATTTCGGGATTTAATTCTAAACGATCATTAAAAAAAAACAGAGAGAGAAATGGGGTTTAACGTCCACTCAACACAAACTAGGTCATTTAGGGACTAACATATGGTTTAATTTTATTCCAATAATTCGCTTGCGCGTAGGGGTCTTTAGCAGTGGGAGGAAACCGGAGTGCCCGGAGGAAACCCACGAGGTTGAGAAGGCGCCCCTATCTCCATGCCACATACGCTCACACCAGGGCTCGAAACCACAGCCGCAAGCAAGAGGTGACCGGCCAGTTAGAGGTCGAAGCGCGGCACTCTAGACCACTAGGCCATCCCACCCCTCACCCCCACCCCACCCCACCCCAAAAAAAAAAAAAAAAATGGATTACAAAGTATACCCTAGCAGTAGAAAACATATTAAATGACGTGTATAGTCGGTAAATAAACCAGATTGTTATTCAAGCGGTGAATAACGAATAACGAGGCAAGTCAACTCGTTTTTGGCGAATAACGAGGCAAGTCACCTCGTTATTCGTTATTCAGCCAATAACGAGGCAAGTCACCTCGTTATTCAACTTTATATTCGGGATTCCAATATGCAGCTAGCCATGACTAGAATGATGGATGACAAGTATCCCCCAGTAGTATAAAACACAACAAAACGAGCTCTAGACCAAAAACAGCCCACATTATTATTCAAGCAGTGAATAACGAGCAGTTTGTTATTCGTTTTTTCACTTCGTTATTCGGGATTCACATATAAGGTGTTCATGTATCTTTAATGCAGATATTTCAGAATTTAATTCTAAACGATCATTAAAAAATAAACAGAATAATAGATTGCAAAGGGGTCATTCCATATCAAGTGGACCAATTTTGGGGAAATTGGGAAATCCACCCCCTCAAAAAAATCTGGAAAAAAAAATATATGTTTATGTACATGGCCTAAAACTACCAATTTTTAGCTTCCTAGGTCAAATATTGGCGGAGATATCACCATTTGAAAAAAGGTTGCCAATTGGTAATAAAAATTCTCTTATTTCTGTGAGCTTTTCAGCTCCGTTGTTTATATACTTCTAAAGTGTCTAGAACCCCCTAACTTGGCAATATTTTAAAAGGGACGGCAAATAAATCTTCTGTTACCCTTCTACAACATATCAAAAATCCAAAGTTGGCCCGTGTTCTTTGATATTTTTAATTTTCATCCGAAGTTTGCAAATATACAGTATGTGTTTTTGCCGATTTTAGCATTTTCATGAAAAATTGCATTTTTATGATCTCTGAAAAAAAAAGCTTCTCAAAATAGGTTAGACCTACCAAATCCACAATTCTAGATCAATTTTGTGCGTAGATCACTAATATAACATCAGTTCGGACGTAGGATGTAGCAGTGAGCTTTAATTTTACTTTCAAAATGCAACTGTATTTTTAGCCTTCAAAACAGATATTTTATTGAAATGAGCCTGTTTTGATATCTTTTTCAAATTATGGTATTTGATGCCAATCAACAAATAGAATGAACCCATACGATCATACAGATACCACAAAATGGTTTTTTAACTTGTACGGTTGCAGAGAAATGGCCGATTTTCTACAAGTCACTTTTCAGGTTTTTTTGGTCTTTAAAAATGGCAATTATTATTCGATTTACATAAAATTTTCACTGTATGATATCGTATGCCATTTCTGATTTCATAAGACTAATTGAACATTTGCATTAACACCGGAAGTAATTTAATTTTGTCAAGATCATTTACAAGTAACAAATGCATAAAATGAATTGATATCGCTGGATTTGGTTGATTCTGCGTCCATTTAAATTGTGTGCAATGTTAATTTGGAAATCTGTTTAGTGGTTTCATTGGTACCGGAAGTGACATATGTTTAAGGGTAACATTGGCACCGGAGTGACATGTTTAAGGGTAACGTGGCACCAGTGAAACCCGTTCTGCATACAGGTCTAGTTATCATTATTATTTACCGCGAGGGCCTAGATCTCCATGATCGAAAACAGATATCGATCTGGAATTAAATTTTCTTTTGGGAAACCATGTGGTGGATAAAATATTTTCGAAATTTCTGCGCATACCGGAAGTGACCGAACTTTGTACGTTGTCTAAAAATCGACCATAGTTTCGTCAATTCTTTATCCATTTTCAAACAAATTACCTTTTTGGAATCCCTGAATCTTTTCTTAGACAATGGCTATCTCACATTTTTCGATTTCGAACATTCGTCTATGACTTTTAGCGTTCGAAAATTGAAAACATGTTGTTTACGAGACAATTTTTGTTATTTTTCAAAATTTTCAAATTTGACCTACATTTTTGGATACCTGAAGTCCATGCGATCCCAGTAATATAAGTTTCATTCAGAGTTATCGCCCTTTATTTTTCGATTTTTTTTCTTTCGAATTTCCTTCCCATTTTGTGAGCTCGGGTTTCGTTTTATGGCAGAATTGACGTTTCTGAAACTTTTGGAACATGTAGTTATAGTCCAATACCAACGAATAAAGCAATTTCGACAAGAATCCTTAAACCGGAAGTGGTCGAAATAATGTGCAATATTTTGAAAAAAAAATGCAAATAATGGATATTTTTGGAAAAAACGCGATTTCTCCGCCCGATATCAATGGATTAAAGAAATTAGGGTACCATTGGACTGCATTAGGATTGTACTATCGTATGATACCAAATTCATACGGATACTATGAACAGGCAGCAAAATATGGCACGCTGAAAATCAAGTATTTTTTGATTTGGAGTGTTTTGGGACGCATGTATCTCGAAAACAACAGCTAAGTCGTCCGGGCAGTCAACAAGGGTTGTCGCATATTGTTTCTTTCATCAGCAAGGAGAACATTTACAACACATGATAATCTTATTACGAGTAATAGCCCATTAAATAATTATCAGAAATGATTAGAATAGTTTTGATGGTTTGTCTCAAGGCCTTTGTCCACAAGATATTTCAAAGTGATCAAGTGCCAGATATCACTGAAAATCAAATAGGATTCTTCGTCTCATGACCCTAAACACTGTGTACAAATTTAAAGTCAATCGGATATTAATTTTAGCCTTTAGAGCGTTCACAAGATTTTTCAAAGTGATCAAGGGTCATAACTCTGGTAGTAATTATCTCATATCACCGAAAATCAATAGGCTTCTTCGTCTCATGCCCTTAAACACTGTGTATAAATTTAAAGTCAATCGGATAATAACTTTAGCCTCTAAAGCGTTCACAAGATTTTTCAAAGTGATCAAGGGTCATAACTCTGGCAGTAATTATCAGATATCAACTAAAATCAATAGGATTCTTCCTCTCATGACCTTAAACACTGTGTATAAATTTAAAGTCAATCGGATATTAACTATAGCCTCTAGAGCGTTCACAAGATTTTTCAAAGTGATCAAGGGTCATAACTCTGGTAGTAATTATCGGATATCGCTGAAAATCCATAGGCTTCTTCGTCTCACGATCTTAAACACCGTGTATAAATTTCAAGTCAATCGGCAATTAACTTTAGCCTCTAGAGCGTTCACAAGAAATTGTGGACGATGGACGGATGGACGGACGGACGGACCGACAGACGGACGGACGGGGGCGACGGCAATATACGACCACATTTCCATGTGGGCGTATAAAAAGGGACTGAAAATCGAAAAATCGTGAAATTTGGGAAAATGCTCTACTATTTTTTTATTTTAAGAGATTTTTAAAAAAAGGTTGTATATTCAAATAGACCTAATAACGATTCTAACGATGTATAATATGTATGTAATTATTGAAATTTAATTTTCGATATTTTAATTTTTTTGCATTTTTGGCACTTTTGAACATAGGATTTCTCAGGGGCATTTTATCTGATCAGATAATGTAATATATCATTACAGAGCCCTGTGGCTATTTTAGCACCCAAACCGGCTATTAAAACTATTCCGAAAATAATAACCATACCGAAAGTATTCAAAAAATAAAAAAAAGGTTAAAAATATTGTCGCACTTGCGAAAAACTTGATTGCTCACTTAGGTAATAGCGGACCAAAAGAACTAAAGTGTCGTTGGATAGCCTATTAATGGACCATCATATGGTATCTAAATAATACGATTTTGATGGTAAGGACATAAATTATTGTATGCCAAAAATCTAATATTTTCCGATCTTTTTAACATTCTGAGACGCCATTTTCTCGAAAACGACGCCTACGATTTTTCTCAAACTTTTCTTACTCAAAGTCCTATCTATCCATTGTCTATATAGTGAATCCAAAATGAAAACCATTGAAATAATATAGGTGGTCCAAAAAATAGCATCAAACTTTGAAAAAAACTGAAAAATCGTTAAATTTTTGTAAACGTTCTTTATTTTATCTTTTTTTCCAAAACTACTCAATAGATGTTTCTGACACTTCTGGTACAGAAAATTAAGTATCCAAAGAACTTCGTAAAGCTATCACGACAACAATCGTAAAGCGGATGTAGTCGAAAAAGTGTCCGATATTTTGAAAAAAAATATTTTTTTTTTACGAAAACCTTTTTTATTTATGAATATTTTTTGATGATATTTTACACTGGGTTAAAATATCATCGTACTTGAGCATGTAATTTGCCTTAGCCGCCATCGGCTAATTTAGTTTTTCGTACCCAGAAAAATTATTTATTGTTCGATTTGTATAAAACAAAGTTCATATGCTCCTTGGTCCCAATTGTAATTAGGGTTTCACACTGCGTAGCTTGTGTGAAACACTATTGTTTTTGTTAAAATTATTAGGGTTTCACACTGCGTAGCTTGTGTGAAACACTATTGTTTTTGTTAAAATTATTATTCTTATTATTATTATTATTCAGATTCCAATTTGAATAGATCTCAGCAACTACGTGTCGCATCGTTGCGATTTCTTCGGTTTTACTAGGAAAGTGGGTGTGACTTAGAGGATAAAGCTATTTTGAACGTTCTGCGACAATGCGAAATGTCCGAAATCACCGCAGTTATCGTTTTTGAAAATATTGCAGTAATTTTAACAATAATCATTGGATTTTAACTTTCGATACATTTTGGCATAGCCGGAGACAGGGCACATAGCTACGCTACTTTCGATTTTTGATTTTCGGCAAATCTTCGAAGATATTAGGCGCCAAATTTCGAAAATTTAAAATTTTACAAAAAACTTTTTTATTTATGAATATTTTTTAGTCGTGTTGTGCACAGAATTAAAGAGTCGTCTGACTAGCGCAAAAATGTTAAAAAAAAATGTCGCAGTAATTTTCCTTGGCCGCCATTGGCTAATTCACTTTTTCAGTCCTAGATTAAATTTTTATTGTTCGATTTGTATAAAACAAAGTTCATATGCTTCGTTGTCTCAATTATCATTTTTTTTATTACCAAAAGTGTTATCTGTCGGCACCGGAAGTGGCATAATTTTACCAAAAACTACAATTTTGACGGTTAGTTTCCTTCTTCTTAAACAAATATTATTTTTTGGAAAAATTATATGACTCAAAGAGTGTGTCCTTTCAAGGCGCAAAAAATGGCGGAAGCAGTTTTTTTAATTTCTATTTCATTTTCTAGCAAATTGGATTAAGAGGTGAAAAAAGGCGTAAAATTGACCTATTTACAACCCATTCAGGCTTTTCAGATTTTAAAATATTTTTACTTAACTTTTATAAACCTGTAACTATAATCCATACGAAGAGAATGTATGTTAAAATTAGTTTCTAAAATAAGCAGTTGCCGAGAAATGGGCAGTTTTGCATAAGTCACTGTTTTCGTAATTTTTCCTGTAAAATAGTCAATTATTAATGGATATTCACAAAAGTGACATCATTTGATTCAAAAAGCAAGTCTGCGTCATATCATGTTGATTACTATTTAAAATTGACACCGGAAGTGACGTCATTTAGTCAAAAACTCAATTTTTAACTTTTAAAATCGATATTTTTTTCAACCAAGAATTATGTCACATATAATAATAAAATTAATTTTTGGTTTAAATTCACATATTAACAAAACTCATACGGTCAAAAAGATATCATAAAATTGTTTCTAACTTGTTCGGTTGCCGAGATATAGGCGATTTTCTAAAAGTCACTTTTGAAGGTTTTTGGCCCATAAAAGTGTCAATTATTATTCGATTTTCATGAAATTTTCACCCTTTGAAGCCTAATGTCATAGACGATGTTAAAAAACTAATTTAAAGTTTTCATTATCACCGGAAGTAACGTCATTTTGGCAAAAACTGTATTTTAAGCCTTCAAAGCCGATATTTTATTCAAATGAGTCTGATTTGTAATGTTTATAGAATTATGATATTTGATTCCAATCAACAAATAGATTAAACCCATACGGTCATATAAATACCAAAAAATGGTTTCTAACTTGTACGGTTGCCGAGAAATAGACGATTTTCTACACGTCACTTTTCAAGGTTTTTGGTCTATAAGAGTGGCAATTATTATTCGATTTACATAAAATTTTCACCATGTGATGCCTTATGCCATTTCTGATTTCATAAAACTAATGGAACATTTACATTATCACCGGAAGTACTGTAATTTTGTCAGGATCATTTACATGTAACAAATGTATAAAATGAAATAATATTGCTGGATTTGTTTGATTCTGTTTCCATTTTATTTGATGTGTGCAATTCTTATGTGGAAACCTGTATATTGGTTTCATTGGTACCGGAAGTGAGATATGTTCAAGTGTAACGTGGCACCGAAATTGACACAATTTCAAGTTCAAAGGTAACATGGCACCAGTGAAACCCGTCATTCCTGCATGCAGGTCTAGTTAGGGTTTCACACTGCGTAGCTTGTGTGAAACACTATTGTTTTTGTTAAAATTATTATTCTTATTATTAGGCTTTCAGACTTTCGTCTGAAAGCCTATTGTGATTACTAAAATTATTATTTATTAGGCTTTCAGACTTTCGTCTGAAAGCCTATTGTGATTACTAAAATTATTATTTATTATTATTATTTTTTTTTTCGCCGGAGCCTATTTCTCAGTGCCTGTAACAGATACCGATCTGGGACCTAATTCTCTATCGGGAAACCATGTGTTGGCTACTTGATAAACTATATTTGAAACTTCTGCGCAGACCGGAAGTGGTCGAATTTCGTGCGGTGTCAAAAAATCAAAAAACGGCCGTAGATTCGTCAATTCTGTACCTATTTTCATACAAATGACATTTTCGGAAACCCTGAGTCTTTTCTCGGACGATAGCAGTTGAAAATTTCGATATTTCGAAACTTCATCGCTGACTTCTTGCGATCGAAAAATGAAAAATGTTGTTTGAGAGACAATTTTTGTTATTTTTCAAAATTTTGAAATTTGACCTACATTTTTGGATACCTGAAGTCCATCCGATTCCAGTAATATAAGTTTCATTCAGAGTTATCGCCCTTTATTTTTCGATTTTTTTCGAATTTTCTACCTATTTTGCGAGCTCGGGTTTCGTTTTATGGCCGAATTGACGTTTCTGAAATTTCTGAGGCATGAAGCCAAATGACCATTGCAAGGAATAAAGCAATTTCAACAATAATCTGTACACCGGAAGTGGTCGAAATAATGTCCGATATTTTGAAAAAAATGCAAAAAATGGGTATTTTGGGGAAAAACGCGACTTCTCCGTCCGATATCAATGGATTAAACAAATTAGGGTACCATTGGACTGCACTAGTATTGTGCTATCGTATGATACCCAATTTGTACGGATACGACGAGCAGGAAGCAAAATATGGCACGCTGAAAATCAAGTATTTTCTGATTTGGAGCGTTTTTGGACGCCTGTATCTCGAAAACTTAACCGCAACTTTTTTTTTAACTTTCTCTATCGAGAGTCCATTCGATAGTCTTGTGAATTATGCCATCCAATAAGACTTTGAAATGTCTGGAATATGATAAAAAAGGGACTGAAAATCAAAAAAAGTCGAAAAATCGTGAAATTTTGGAAAATGCTCTACTATTTTTTTATTTTAAGAGATTTTCAAAAAAAGGTTGTATATTCAGATAGCTGACCTAATTACGATTCTAATGATGTATAATATGTATGTAGTTATTGAAATTTAATTTTCGATATTTTAATTTTTTTGCATTTTTGGCACTTTTGAACATAGGATTTCTCAGAGGCATTTTATCTGATCAGATAATGTAATATATCATTACAGAGCCCCGTGGCTATTTTAGTGCCCAAACCGGATATTAAAACTATTCCGACAATAATAACCATACCAGAAGTATTCAAAAAAATGAAAAAAAAGGTTAAAACCATTGTCGCAGTTGCGAGAAACTTGATTTCTCCCTTAGGTAATAGCGGACCAAAAGAACTAAAGTGTCGCTGGATAGCCCTATTAATGGACCATCATATGGTATCTAAATAATACGATTTCGATGGTAAGGAAATAAATTATTGTATGCCAAAAATATATTATTTTCCGATTTTTTAACATTCTGGGACGCCCTTTTCTCGAAAACGACGCCGCAGATTTTTCTCAAACTTTTCTTACTCAAAGTCCTATCGGTTGTCTATATAGTGAATCCAAAATGAAATGCATTGAAATAATATAAATGGTCCAAAAATGGCCTCAAACTTTGAAAAAAATTGAAAAATCGTTAAATTTTTGGAAACGCTCTTTAATTTATCTTCTTTTCCAAAACTACTCAATGGATGTTTCTGACACTTCTGGTACAGAAAGTTAATTATCCAAAGAACTTCGTAAAGCTATCACTACAACGATCGTAAAACCGGAAGTAGTCGAAAAAATGTCCGATATTTTGAAAAAAATTAATTTTTTTACGAAAACCTTTTTTATTTATGAATATGTTTTGATGATATTTTACACAGGGTTAAAAATATCATCCTACTTGAGCAGAAATGAGAAAAAAAATTGTCTCGGTAATTTGCGTTAGCCGCCATCGGCTAATTTAGTTTTTAGTACCCAGAAAAATTATTTATTATTCGATTTGTATAAAACAAAGTTCAATTTTGATCGTTCAGTACCACTTTTTAAAAGCAAATATTATTTTTTTTCAAAACTGATATAACTAAAAGGATGCACCCTGCAAAGGTGCACAAAATCCTTAGCTCAGATTTTTTAATTTCAATTTCATTTTCGGGCAATTTCGAATAAAATGTAAAATAAAGTGTAAAATTCAGTTATTTACAATTCATTCAGCGTCTTCATATTTTGAAATATTTATTTGTAATTTTCATAAACTCGTAGCAATAATCCAGACGAAGAGAATGTATGCGCAAATTAGTAGCCGAGAAATATGCAATTTTGCATGCATCACTTTTCACGTTATTTTGCCTATAAAAGAGTGAATTATTATTCGATTTGCAATATTTTTTTTTCCATTTGATGCTTAATGCCAATTTGGACTAGGTCAAGCCAATTTTACATTTACACTGTGACCGGAAATGATGTCATTTGGGCAAAAACTGTATTTTTAACTTAAAAAAAAATATTTTATTCAAATGAGTCTGCCTTATAATATTTTTAAAATTATGATATTTGATTCCCATCAACGAATAGAATTAAGCCATACGACCATACGGATACCACAAAATGGTTTCTAACTTGTACGGTTACAGAGAAATAGGCGATCTTTTATAAGTCACTTTTCAAGGTTTTTGGTCTATAAAAATGTCAATTATTATTCGATTTTATTTTTTTACCATTTGATGCCTTATGCCATTTATGACTTCTATGAACTAAATTAACATTTTCAATATCTCCGAAAGTAATGTAATTTTTGCAAAAAACGTATTTTTAGCCTTCAAAACAAACATTTTTTTGAAGGGATTTATATTTATTATTCGTTAAACTTTATGACTCTAATGGTCAGTAAGATTGAATCAATACCATCATATCGATATCAAGAAAAGGCTTCTAGCATATTCCCTTGTCGAATAATAGCCAATTTTCCCAGGTTCACTTAAAAGTTTTATACCTTCTTAATTTCAGATTAAGGGTTATAGGTTGATTATTTATTGCCCGGTATGTATAAAACAAAGTTTGTATTTTGTATGTTGCGAATTTTCGACTTATTTTTCACCTATAAAAATTTCTTTCGGCACCGGAAGTGACGTAATTTTGCCATAATTTACAATTTTGACCGGTCTTTTCGCCAGTAAATATTACTTTTACATATGATAGAAGGTGTCACTGAAGCAAAACAATTAAAGTATAGTTTGGTAGCTCAATGGATCAGCTATGGTATAATGAACTTCCTGTATGATTCCTGAAAGCCGGTTCAGTGCTGCTTGCAGGTCTAGTTATTATTATTTTTTTTTCGCCGGAGCCTATTTCTCAGTGCCTGTAACAGATACCGATCTGGGACCTGATTCTCTATCGGGAAACCATGTGTTGGCTACTTGATAAACTATATTTGAAACTTCTGCGCAGACCGGAAGTGGTCGAATTACGTGCGGTGTCAAAAAATCAAAAAACGGCCGTAGATTCGTCAATTCTGTACCTATTTTCATGCAAATGACATTTTCGGAAACCCTGAGTCTTTTCTCGGACGATAGCAGTTGAAAATTTCGATATTTCGAAACTTCATCGCTGACTTCTTGCGATCGAAAAATGAAAAATGTTGTTTGAGAGACAATTTTTGTTATTTTTCAAAATTTTGAAATTTGACCTACATTTTTGGATACCTGAAGTCCATCCGATTCCAGTAATATAAGTTTCATTCAGAGTTATCGCCCTTTATTTTTCGATTTTTTTCGAATTTTCTACCCATTTTGCGAGCTCGGGTTTCGTTTTATGGCCGAATTGACGTTTCTGAAATTTCTGAGGCATGAAGCCAAATGACCATTGCAAGGAATAAAGCAATTTCAACAATAATCTGTACACCGGAAGTGGTCGAAATAATGTCCGATATTTTGAAAAAAATGCAAAAAATGGGTATTTTGGGGAAAAACGCGACATCTCCGTCCAATATCAATGGATTAAACAAATTAGGGTACCATTGGACTGCACTAGTATTGTGCTATCGTATGATACCCAATTTGTACGGATACGACGAGCAGGAAGCAAAATATGGCACGCTGAAAATCAAGTATTTTCTGATTTGGAGAGTTTTTGGACGCCTGTATCTCGAAAACTTAACCGCAACTTTTTTTTTAACTTTCTCTATCGAGAGTCCATTCGATAGTCTTGTGAATTATGCCATCCAATAAGACTTTGAAATGTCTGGAATATGATGAAAAAGGGACTGAAAATCAAAAAAAGTCGAAAAATCGTGAAATTTTGGAAAATGCTCTACTATTTTTTTATTTTAAGAGATTTTCAAAAAAAGGTTGTATATTCAGATAGCTGACCTAATTACGATTCTAATGATGTATAATATGTATGTAGTTATTGAAATTTAATTTTCGATATTTTAATTTTTTTGCATTTTTGGCACTTTTGAACATAGGATTTCTCAGAGGCATTTTATCTGATCAGATAATGTAATATATCATTACAGAGCCCCGTGGCTATTTTAGTGCCCAAACCGGCTATTAAAACTATTCCGACAATAATAACCATACCAGAAGTATTCAAAAAAATGAAAAAAAAGGTTAAAACCATTGTCGCAGTTGCGAGAAACTTGATTTCTCCCTTAGGTAATAGCGGACCAAAAGAACTAAAGTGTCGCTGGATAGCCCTATTAATGGACCATCATATGGTATCTAAATAATACGATTTCGATGGTAAGGAAATAAATTATTGTATGCCAAAAATATATTATTTTCCGATTTTTTAACATTCTGGGACGCCCTTTTCTCGAAAACGACGCCGCAGATTTTTCTCAAACTTTTCTTACTCAAAGTCCTATCGGTTGTCTATATAGTGAATCCAAAATGAAATGCATTGAAATAATATAAATGGTCCAAAAATGGCCTCAAACTTTGAAAAAAATTGAAAAATCGTTAAATTTTTGGAAACGCTCTTTAATTTATCTTCTTTTCGAAAACTACTCAATGGATGTTTCTGACACTTCTGGTACAGAAAGTTAATTATCCAAAGAACTTCGTAAAGCTATCACTACAACGATCGTAAAACCGGAAGTAGTCGAAAAAATGTCCGATATTTTGAAAAAAATTAATTTTTTTACGAAAACCTTTTTTATTTATGAATATGTTTTGATGATATTTTACACAGGGTTAAAAATATCATCCTACTTGAGCAGAAATGAGAAAAAAAATTGTCTCGGTAATTTGCGTTAGCCGCCATCGGCTAATTTAGTTTTTAGTACCCAGAAAAATTATTTATTATTCGATTTGTATAAAACAAAGTTCAATTTTGATCGTTCAGTACCACTTTTTAAAAGCAAATATTATTTTTTTTCAAAACTGATATAACTAAAAGGATGCACCCTGCAAAGGTGCACAAAATCCTTAGCTCAGATTTTTTAATTTCAATTTCATTTTCGGGCAATTTCGAATAAAATGTAAAATAAAGTGTAAAATTCAGTTATTTACAATTCATTCAGCGTCTTCATATTTTGAAATATTTATTTGTAATTTTCATAAACTCGTAGCAATAATCCAGACGAAGAGAATGTATGCGCAAATTAGTTTGTAATATGAGCAGTTGCCGAGAAATATGCAATTTTGCATGCATCACTTTTCACGTTATTTTGCCTATAAAAGAGTGAATTATTATTCGATTTGCAATATTTTTTTTCCATTTGATGCTTAATGCCAATTTGGACTAGGTCAAGCCAATTTTACATTTACACTGTGACCGGAAATGACGTCATTTGGGCAAAAACTGTATTTTTAACTTAAAAAAAATATTTTATTCAAATGAGTCTGCCTTACAATATTTTTAAAATTATGATATTTGATTCCCATCAACGAATAGAATTAAGCCATACGACCATACGGATACCACAAAATGGTTTCTAACTTGTACGGTTACAGAGAAATAGGCGATCTTTTATAAGTCACTTTTAGAGGTTTTTGGTCTATGAAAGTGTCAATTATTATTCGATTTTTATCATTTTTTTACCATTTGATGCCTTATGCCATTTATGACTTCTATGAACTAAATTAACATTTTCAATATCTCCGAAAGTAATGTAATTTTTGCAAAAAACGTATTTTTAGCCTTCAAAACAAACATTTTTTTGAAGGGATTTATATTTATTATTCGTTTAACTTTATAACGTCTGACTCTAATGGGCAGTAAGATTGAATCAATGCCATCATATTGATATCAAGAAAAGGCTTCTAGCATGTTCCCTTGTCGAATAATAGCCAATTTTCCCAGGGTCACTTTTAAGTTTTATACCTTCTTAATTTCAGTTTAAGGGTTATAGGTTGATTATTTATTGCCCGATATGTATAAAACAAAGTTTGTATTTTGTATGTTGCGAATTTTCGACTTATTTTTCACCTATAAAAATTTCTTTCGGCACCGGAAGTGATGTCATTTTGCCATAATTTACAATTTTGACCGGTCTTTTCGCCAGCAAATATTACTTTTACATATGATAGAAGGTGTCACTGAAGCAAAACAATTAAAGTATAGTTTGGTAGCTCAATGGATCGGCTATGGTATAATGAACTTCCTGTATGATTCCTGAAAGCCGGTTCAGTGCTGCTTGCAGGTCTAGTTATTATTATTATTATTATTCAGATTCCAATTTGAATAGATCTCAGCAACTACGTGTCGCATCGTTACGATCTCTTCGGTTTTACTGGGAAAGTGGGTGTGACTTAGAGGATAAAGCTATTTTGAACGTTCTGCGACAATGCGAAATGTCCGAAATCACCGAAGTTATCGTTTTTAAAAATATTGCAGTAATTTTAACAATAATCATTGGATTTTAACTTTCGATACATTTTGGCATAGCCTGAGACAGGGCACATAGCTACGCTACTTTCGATTTTTGATTTTCGGCAAATCTTTGAAGATATTAGGCGCCAAATTTCGAAAATTTAAAATTTTACAAAAAACTTTTTTATTTATGAATATTTTTTAGTCGTATTGTACACAGAATTAAAGGGTCACCTGACTAGTGCAAAAATGTTAAAAAATTTTGTCTCAGTAATTTACCTTGGCCGCCATTGGCTAATTCAGTTTTTCAGTCCTAGATTAATTTTTTATTGTTCGATTTGTATAAAACAAATTTCATATGCTTCGTTGTATCAATTGTCGTTTTTTTTATTACCGAAAGTGTTATCTGTCGGCACCGGAAGTGGCATAATTTTACCAAAAACTACAATTTTGACAGTTATTTACGATCTTCATAAACAAATATTATTTTTTTGAAAAATTATATGACTCAAAGAGTGTGCCCTTTCAAGGCGCAAAAAATGTAGGAAGCAGTTTTTTTAATTTCGATTTCATTTTCGAGCAAATTCGATTAAGAGGCTAAAAATGGTGTAAAATTGGCCTATTTACAACCTATTCAGGCTTTTCAGATTTTAAAATATTTCTTCGTAACTTTTATAAACTTGTAGCTATAATCCATACGAAGAAAATGTATGTTAAAATTCGTTTGTAATATAAGCAGTTGCCAAGAAATGGGCAGTTCTGCATAAGTCACTGTTTTCGTTATTTTGCCTGTAAAATAGTCAATTATTATTGGATTTTTATAAAAGTGACATCATTTGATTCAAAAAGCACGTAGCGTCATATCAAGTTGATTACAATTTAAAATTGACACCGGAAGTGACATCATTTGGTCAAAAAATGCATTTTACACTTTTTTAAATCAATGTTTTATTCAACCAAGAATAACTTAATATGTATTAATAATTTTAACTTTTGGTTTAAATTCACATATAAACAAAACTCATATGGTCATATAGATATCATAAAATGGTTTCTAACTTGTTCGGTTGCCGAGAAATAGACGGTTTTCTACAGGTCACTTTTGAAGGTTTCGGGGCCATAAAAGGGTCAATTATTATTCGATTTTCATAAACGTCACACCATGTTATACCTAATGCCATTTGGGATTTCATACAAGTAATTTAAGATTTTCATTATCACCGGAAGTAACGTCATTTTGGCAAAAACTGTATTTTTAGCCTCCAAAACAGATATTTTATTCAAATGAGTCTGTTTTGAAATCTTTTTCAAATTATGGTATTTGATGTCAATCAACAAATAGAATGAACCCATACGATGATACAGATACCACAAAATGGTTTCTAACTTGTACGGTTGCCGAGAAATAGCCGATTTTCTACAAGTCACTTTTCAAGTTTTTTGGTCTTTAAAAGTGGCAATTATTATTCGATTTAACGTTTTTATTTATAAATATTATTTAGTCGTGTTGTGCACAGAATTAAAGAGTCATCTGACTAGCGCAAAAATGTTAAAAAAATTTGTCTCAGTAATTTTCCTTGGCCGCCATTAGCTAATTCAGTTTTTCAGTCCTAGATTAATTTTTTATTGTTCGATTTGTATAAAACAAAGTTCATATGCTTCGTTGTCCCAATTGTTATTTTTTTTATTACCAAAAGTGTTATCTAGCAAATTGGATTAAGGGGTGAAAAAAGGCGTAAAATTGACCTATTTACAACCCATTCAGGCTTTTCAGATTTTAAAATTTTTTTACTTAACTTTTATAAACCTGTCACTATAATCCATACGAAGAGAATGTATGTTAAAATTAGTTTCTAATATAAGCAGTTGCCGAGAAATGGGCAGTTTTGCATAAGTCACTGTTTTCGTAATGTTGCCTGTAAAATAGTCAATTATTAATGGATATTCACAAAAGTGACATCATTTGATTCAAAAAGCAAGTGTGCGTCATATCATGTTGATTACTATTTAAAATTGACACCGGAAGTGACGTCATTTAGTCAAAAACTCAATTTTTAACTTTTAAAATCGATCTTTTTTTCAACCAAGAATTATGTCACATGTAATAATAAAATTAACTTTTGGTTTAAATTCACATAGTAACAAAACTCATACGGTCAAATAGATATCATAAAATTGTTTCTAACTTGTTCGGTTGTCGAGATATAGGCGATTTTCTGAAAGTCACTTTTGAAGGTTTTTGGCCCATAAAAGTGTCAATTATTATTTGATTTTCATAAAATTTTCACCCTTTGAAGCCTAATGTCATAGACGATGTTATAAAACTAATTTAACGTTTTCATTATCACCGGAAGTAGCGTCATTTTGGCAAAAACTGTATTTTAAGCCTTCAAAACCGATATTTTATTCAAATGAGTCTGATTTGTAATGTTTATACAATTATGATATTTGATTCCAATCAACAAACCCATACGGTCATATAAATACCAAAAAATGGTTTCTAACTTGTACGGTTGCCGAGAAATAGACGATTTTCTACACGTCACTTTTCAAGGTTTTTGGTCTATAAAAGTGGAAATTATTCGATTTACATAAAATTTTCACCATATGATGCCTTATGCCATTTCTGATTTCATAAGACTAAGGGAACATTTACATTATCACCGGAAGTACTGTTATTTTGTCAGGATCAATTACATGTAACAAATGTATAAAATAAAATTGCTGGATTTGTTTGATTCTGTTTCCATTTTATTTGATGTGTGCAATGCTTATGTGGAAACCTGTATATTGGTTTCATTGGTACCGGAAAGGACATATGTTCAAGGGTAACGTAGCACCAAAAGTGACACAAGTTCAAGTTCAAAGGTAACATGGCAAAAGTGAAACCCGTCATTCCTGCATGCAGGTCTAGTTCTTATTATTATTATTATTATTCAGATTCCAATTTGAATAGATCTCAGCAACTACGTGTCGCATCGTTACGATTTCTTCGGTTTTACTGGGAAAGTGGGTGTGACTTAGAGGATAAAGCTATTTTGAACGTTCTGCGACAATGCGAAATGTCCGAAATCACCAAATTATCGTTTTTTAAAATATTGCAGTAATTTTAACAATAATCATTGAATTTTAACTTTCGATACATTTTGGCATAGCCAGGGACAGGGCACATAGCTACACTACTTTCGATTTTTGATTTTCGGTAAATCTTCAAAGATATTAGGCGCCAAATTTTGAAAATTTAAAATTTTACAAAAAACTTTTTTATTTATGAATATTTTTTAGTCGTATTATGCACAGAATTAAAGGGTCATCTGACTAGTGCAAAAATGTTAAAAAATTTTGTCTCAGTAATTTACTTTGGCCGCCATTGGCTAATTCAGTTTTTAAGTCCTAGATTAATTTTTTATTGTTCGATTTGTATAAAACAAAGTTCATATGCTTCGTTGTATCAATTGTCATTTTTTTTATTACCAAAAGTTTTATCTGTCGGCACCGGAAGTGGCATAATTTTACCAAAAACTACAATTTTGACAGTTATTTTCCTTCTTCGAAAACAAATATTATTTTTTGGAAAAATTATTTGACTCAAAGAGTGTGCCCTTTCAAGGCGCAAAAAATGTAGGAAGCAGTTTTTTTAATTTCGGTTTCATTTTCGAGCAAATTCGATTAAGAGGCTAAAAATGGTGTAAAATTGGCCTATTTACAACCTATTCAGGCTTTTCAGATTTTAAAATATTTCTTCGTAACTTTTAAAAACTTGTAGCTATAATCCATACGAAGAAAATGTATGTTAAAATTAGTTTGTAATATAAGCAGTTACCAAGAAATGCGCAGTTCTGTACAAGTCACTGTTTTCGTTATTTTGCCTGTAAAATAGTCAATTATGATTGGATTTTTATAAAAGTGACATCATTTGATTCAAAAAGCACGTAGCGTCATATCAAGTTGATTACAATTTAAAATTGACACCGGAAGTGACATCATTTGGTCAAAAAATGCATTTTAAACTTTTTAAATCAATGTTTTATTCAACCAAGAATAACTTAATATGTATTAATAATTTTAACTTTTGGTTTAAATTCACATATAAACACAACTCATATGGTCATATACATATCATAAAATTGTTTCTAACTTGTTCGGTTGCCGAGAAATAGACGGTTTGCTACAGGTCACTTTTGAAGGATTTGGCGCCATAAAAGTGTCAATTATTATTCGATTTTCATAAACGTTACACCATGTTATACCTAATGCCATTTGGGATTTCATACAAGTAATGTAAGATTTTCATTATCACCGGAAGTAACGTCATTTTGGCAAAAACTGTATTTTTAGCCTTCAAAACAGATATTTTATTCAAATGAGTCTGTTTTGAAATCTTTTTCAAATTATGGTATTTGATGTCAATCAACAAATAGAATGAAGCCATACGATCATACAGATACCACAAAATGGTTTCTAACTTGTACGGTTGCCGAGAAATAGCCGATTTTCTACAAGTCACTTTTCAAGTTTTTTGGTCTTTAAAAGTGGCAATTAATATTCGATTTACATAAAATTTTCACTATATGATATCGTATGCCATTTCTGATTTCATAAGACTAATTGACCATTTTCATTAACACTGGGAGTAATTTAATTTTGTCAAGATCATTTACAAACAACAAATGTATAAAATGAATTGATATTGCTGGATTTGGTTGATTCTGCGTCCATTTTATTTGTGTGCAATGTTAATTTGGAAACCTGTTTAGTGGTTTCGTTGGTACCAGAAGCGACACATGTTCAAGGGTAACTTGGCACCGGAAGTGACATGTTTAAGGGTAACGTGGCACCAGTGAAACCCGTCATTCCTGCATGCAGGTCTAGTTATTCTTATTATTAGGGTTTCACACTGCGTAGCTTGTGTGAAACACTATTGTTTTTGTTAAAATTATTAGGGTTTCACACTGCGAAGCTTGTGTGAAACACTATTGTTTTTGTTAAAATTATTATTAGGGTTTCACACTGCGAAGCTTGTGTGAAACACTATTGTTTTTGTTAAAATTATTATTCTTATTATTATTATTATTATTATTCTTCTTTTGTTTTGAGTAGATCTCAGCAACTACGTGTCGCATCGTTACGATTTCTTCGGTTTTACTGGGAAAGTGGGTGTGACTTAGAGGATAAAGCTATTTTGAACGTTCTGCGACAATGCGAAATGTCCGAAATCACCGAAGTTATCGTTTTTACAAATATTGCGGTAATTTTAACAATAATCATGGGATTTTAACTTTCGATACATTTTGGCATAGCCGGAGACAGGGCACATAGCTGCGCTACTTTCGATTTTTGATTTTCGGCAAATCTTCGAAGATATTAGGCGCCAAATTTCGGAAATTTAAAATTTTACAAAAAACTTTTTTAATTATGAATATTTTTTATTCGTGTTGTGCACAGAATTAAAGAGTCATCTGACTTGCGCAAAAATGTTAAAAAATTTTGTCTCAGTAATTTTCCTTGGCCTCCATTGGCTAATTCAGTTTTTCAGTCCTAGATTAATTTTTTATTGTTCGATTTGTATAAAACAAAGTTCATATGCTTCGTTGTCTCAATTGTCATTTTTTTTATTACCAAAAGTGTTATCTGTCGGCACCGGAAGTGGCATAATTTTACCAAAAACTTCAATTTTGACAGTTAGGTACATTTTTTGAAAACAAATATTATTTTTTTGAAAAATTATATGACTCAAAGAGTGTGTCCTTTAAAGGCGCAAAAAATGTCGGAAGCAGTTTTTTTAATTTCTTTTTCATTTTCTAGCAAATTGGATTAAGAGGTGAAAAAAGGCGTAAAATTGACCTATTTACAACTCATTCAGGCTTTTCAGATTTTAAAATATTTTTACGTAACTTTTATAAACTTGTAGCTATAATCCATACGAAGAGAATGTATGTGAAAATTAGTTTGTAATATAAGCAGTTGCCGAGAAATAGGCAATTTTGCATGAGTCACTTTTCACGTAATTTTGGCTGTAAAAGAATCAATTATTATTCGATTTTCAATTTTCTTTCGCCATTGGATGCCTAATGCCATAGTGGACTATGTCAAACCATTTTACCCCTTGCGCTGCCACCGGAAATGACGTCATTTGCTCAAAACTTAAATTTTAGCCTTCAAAAAACAATATTTTATTCAAATGAGTCGTATTTGTTATTTTTTTCAAATTGTGATATTTGATTCTATTGATCAAATAGATTGAACCCATACGATCATACAGATACCACAAAATGGTTTCTAACTTGTACGGTTGCAGAGAAATGGGCGATTTTCCTTAAGTCACTTTTCAAGGTTTTTGGTCTATAAAAGTGTCAGTTATTATTCGATTTTCATAAAATTTTCACCATATGATATCTTGTGTCATTTATGATTTCATAGATCTAATTTAACATTTTCAGTATCACCGGAAGTAATGTCATTTTGGCAAAAACTGTATTTTTAGCCTTCAAAACAGACATTTTTTTCAAATGAGTCTGATTTGTAATATATTTCAAATTATGATATTTGATTCCAATCAACAAATGGATTGAACCCATACGATCATATAGATACCAAAAGATAGTTTTTATCGTGTACGGTTGCCGAGAAATAGACGATTTTCTACAAGTCACTTTTCAAGGTTTTTGGTCTATAAAAGTGGCAATTCTCATTCGATTTACATACAATTTTCGCCATTATGATGCCTTATGCCATTTCTGATTTCATAAAACTAATTGAACATTTTCATTATCACCGGAAGTAATGAAATTTTGCCAGGATCACTTACAAGTAATATATATATAAAATGAATTGATATTGCTGGATTTGGTTGATTCTTCGTCCATTTTATTTGATGTTTACAATGCTTATGTGGAAACCTGTTTGATGGTTTCATTGGTATCGGAAGTGACATATGTTTAAGGGTAACGTGGCACCGAAAGTGACGTGGCACCAGTGAAACCCGTCATTCCTGCATGCAGGTCTAGTTCTTATTATTATTATTATTCTTCTTTTGTTTTGAGTAGATCTCAGCAACTACGTGTCGCATCGTTACGATTTCTTCGGTTTTACTGGGAAAGTGGGTGTGACTTAGAGGATAAAGCTATTTTGAACGTTCTGCGACAATGCGAAATGTCCGAAATCACCGAAGTTATCGTTTTTACAAATATTGCGGTAATTTTAACAATAATCATGGGATTTTAACTTTCGATACATTTTGGCATAGCTGGAGACAGGGCACATAGCTGCGCTACTTTCGATTTTTGATTTTCGGCAAATCTTCGAAGATATTAGGCGCCAAATTTCGGAAATTTAAAATTTTACAAAAAACTTTTTTATTTATGAATATTTTTTAGTCGTGTTGTGCACATAATTAAAGAGTCATCTGACTTGCGCAAAAATGTTAAAAAATTTTGTCTCAGTAATTTTCCTTGGCCTCCATTGGCTAATTCAGTTTTTCAGTCCTAGATTAATTTTTTATTGTTCGATTTGTATAAAACAAAGTTCATATGCTTCGTTGTCTCAATTGTCATTTTTTTTATTACCAAAAGTGTTATCTGTCGGCACCGGAAGTGGCATAATTTTACCAAAAACTACAATTTTGACAGTTAGGTACATTTTTTGAAAACAAATATTATTTTTTTGAAAAATTATATGACTCAAAGAGTGTGTCCTTTAAAGGCGCAAAAAATGTCGGAAGCAGTTTTTTTAATTTCTTTTTCATTTTCTAGCAAATTGGATTAAGAGGTGAAAAAAGGCGTAAAATTGACCTATTTACAACTCATTCAGGCTTTTCAGATTTTAAAATATTTTTACGTAACTTTTATAAACTTGTAGCTATAATCCATACGAAGAGAATGTATGTAAAAATTAGTTTGTAATATAAGCAGTTGCCGAGAAATAGGCAATTTTGCATGAGTCACTTTTCACGTAATTTTGGCTGTAAAAGAATCAATTATTATTCGATTTTCAATTTTCTTTCGCCATTGGATGTCTAATGCCATAGTGGACTATGTCAAACCATTTTACCCCTTGCGCTGCCACCGGAAATGACGTCATTTGCTCAAAACTTAAATTTTAGCCTTCAAAAAACAATATTTTATTCAAATGAGTCGTATTTGTTATTTTTTTCAAATTGTGATATTTGATTCTATTGATCAAATAGATTGAACCCATACGATCATACAGATACCACAAAATGGTTTCTAACTTGTACGGTTGCAGAGAAATGGGCGATTTTCCTTAAGTCACTTTTCAAGGTTTTTGGTCTATAAAAGTGTCAGTTATTATTCGATTTTCATAAAATTTTCACCATATGATATCTTGTGTCATTTATGAATTCATAGAACTAATTTAACATTTTCAGTATCACCGGAAGTAATGTCATTTTGGCAAAAACTGTATTTTTAGCCTTCAAAACAGACATTTTTTTCAAATGAGTCTGATTTGTAATATATTTCAAATTATGATATTTGCTTCCAATCAACAAATGGATTGAACCCATACGATCATATAGATACCAAAAGATAGTTTTTATCGTGTACGGTTGCCGAGAAATAGACGATTTTCTACAAGTCACTTTTCAAGGTTTTTGGTCTATAAAAGTGGCAATTCTCATTCGATTTACATACAATTTTCGCCATTATGCTGCCTTATGCCATTTCTGTTTTTATAAAACTAATTGAACATTTTCATTATCATATAGATACCCAAAGATAGTTTTTATCGTGTACGGTTGCCGAGAAATAGACGATTTTCTACAAGTTACTTTTCAAGGTTTTTGGTCTATAAAAGTGGTAATTCTCATTCGATTTACATACAATTTTCGCCATTATGCTGCCTTATGCCATTTCTGATTTCATAAAACTAATTGAACATTTTCATTATCACCGGAAGTAATGAAATTTTGCCAGGATCACTTACAAGTAACATATATATAAAATGAATTGATATTGCTGGATTTGGTTGATTCTTCGTCCATTTTATTTGATGTTTACAATGCTTATGTGGAAAGCTGTTTGATGGTTTCATTGGTATCGGAAGTGACATATGTTTAAGGGTAACGTGGCACCGAAAGTGACGTGGCACCAGTGAAACCCGTCATTCCTGCATGCAGGTCTAGTTATTCTTATTAGGGTTTCACACTGCAACAGCAACTACGTGTCGCATCGTTACGATTTCTTCGGTTTTACAGGGAAAGTGGGTGTGACTTAGAGGATAAAGCTATTTTGAACGTTCTGCGACAATGCGAAATGTCCGAAATCACCGAAGTTATCGTTTTTGAAAATATTGCAGTAATTTTAACAATAATCATTGGATTTTAACTTTCGATACATTTTGGCATAGCCTGAGACAGGGCACATAGCTACGCTACTTACGATTTTTGGTTTTCGGCAAATCTTCGAAGATATTAGGCGCCAAATTTCGAAAATTTAAAATTTTACAAAAAATTTTTTTATTTATGAATATTTTTTAGTCGTATTGTGCACAGAATTAAAGAGTCATCTGACTAGTGCAAAAATGTTAAAAAATTTTGTCTCAGTAATTTTCCTTGGCCGCCATTGGCTAATTCAGTTTTTCAGTCCTAGATTAATTTTTTATTGTTCGATTTGTATAAAACAAAGTTCATATGCTTCGTTGTCTCAATTGTCATTTTTTTTGTTACCAATAATGTTATCTGTCGGCACCGGAAGTGGCATAATTTTACCAAAAACTACAATTTTGACAGTTATTTTCTTATTTCGAAAACAAATATTATTTTTTTGAAAAAATTATATGACTCAAAGAGTGTGTCTTTTCATGGCGTAAAAAATGTAGGAAGCAGTTTTTTTAATTTCGATTCCATTTTCGAGCAAATTCGATTAAGAGGCTAAAAATGGTGTAAAATTGGCCTATTTACAACCTATTCAGGCTTTTCAGATTTTAAGATATTTCTTCGTAACTTTTATAAACTTGTAGCTATAATCCATACGAAGAAAATGTATGTTAAAATTCGTTTGTAATATAAGCAGTTACCAAGAAATGGGCAGTTCTGTACAAGTCACTGTTTTCGTTATTTTGCCTGTAAAATAGTCAATTATGATAGGATTTTTATAAAAGTGACATCATTTGATTCAAAAAGCACGTAGCGTCATATCAAGTTGATTACAATTTAAAATTGACACCGGAAGTGACATCATTTGGTCAAAAAATACATTTTAAACTTTTTAAATCAATGTTTTATTCAACCAAGAATAACTTAATATGTATTAATAATTCTAACTTTTGGTTTAAATTCACATATAAACAAAACTCATATGGTCATATAGATATCATAAAATGGTTTCTAACTTATTCGGTTGCCGAGAAATAGACGGTTTTCTACAGGTCACTTTTGAAGGTTTCGGGGCCATAAAAGGGTCAATTATTATTCGATTTTCATAAACGTCACACCATGTTATACCTAATGCCATTTGGGATTTCATACAAGTAATTTAAGATTTTCATTATCACCGGAAGTAACGTCATTTTGGCAAAAACTATATTTTTAGCCTCCAAAACAGATATTTTATTCAAATGAGTCTGTTTTGAAATCTTTTTCAAATTATGGTATTTGATGCCAATCAACAAATAGAATGAACCCATACGATCATACAGATACCACAAAATGGTTTCTAACTTGTACGGTTGAAGAGAAATAGCCGATTTTCTACAAGTCACTTTTCAAGTTTTTTAGTCTTTAAAAGTGGCAATTATTATTCGATTTACATAAAATTTTCACTATATGATATCGTATGCCATTTCTGATTTCATAAGACTAATTGAACATTTGCATTAACACCGGGAGTAATTTAATTTTGTCAAGATCATTTACAAGTAACAAATGTATAAAATGAATTGATATTGCTGGATTTTGTTGATTCTGCGTCCATTTTATTTGTGTGCAATGTTAATTTGGAAACCTGTTTAGTGGTTTCGCTGGTACCGGAAGTGACATATGTTCAAGGGTAACTTGGCACCGGAAGTGACATGTTTAAGGGTAACATGGCACCAGTGAAACCCGTCATTCCTGCATGCAGGTCTAGTTATTATTATTATTATTATTCAGATTCCAATTTGAATAGATCTCAGCAACTACGTGTCGCATCGTTACGATTTCTTCGGTTTTACTGGGAAAGTGGGTGTGACTTAGAGGATAAAGCTATTTTGAACGTTCTGCGACAATGCGAAATGTCCGAAATCACCGAAGTTATCGTTTTTGAAAATATTGCAGTAATTTTAACAATAATCATTGGATTTTAACTTTCGGTACATTTTGGCATAGCCTGAGACAGGGCACATAGCTACGCTACTTGCGATTTTTGATTTTCGGCAAATCTTCGAAGATATTAGGCGCCAAATTTCGAAAATTTAAAATTTTACTAAAAATTTTTTTATTTATGAATATTTTTTAGTCGTATTGTGCACAGAATTAAAGAGTCATCTGACTAGTGCAAAAATGTTAAAATTTTTTGTCTCAGTAATTTTCCTTGGCCGCCATTGGCTAATTCAGTTTTTCAGTCCTAGATTAATTTTTTATTGTTCGATTTGTATAAAACAAAGTTCATATGCTTTGTTGTCTCAATTGTCATTTATTTTGTTACCAATAATGTTATCTGTCGGCACCGGAAGTGGCATAATTTTACCAAAAACTACAATTTTGACAGTTATTTTCTTATTTCGAAAACAAATATTATTTTTTTGAAAAATTATATGACTCAAAAAGTGTATCTTTTCAAGGCGCAAAAAATGTAGGAAGCAGTTTTTTTAATTTCGATTTCATTTTCGAGCAAATTCGACTAAGAGGCTAAAAATGGTGTAAAATTGGCCTATTTACAACCTATTCAGGCTTTTCAGATTTTAAAATATTTCTTCGTAACTTTTATAAACTTGTAGCTATAATCCATACGAAGAAAATGTATGTTAAAATTCGTTTGTAATATAAGCAGTTACCAAGAAATGGGCAGTTCTGTACAAGTCACTGTTTTCGTTATTTTGCCTGTAAAATAGTCAATTATGATTGGATTTTTATAAAAGTGACATCATTTGATTCAAAAAGCATGTAGCGTCATATCAAGTTGATTACAATTTAAAATTGACACCGGAAGTGACATCATTTGGTCAAAAAATGCATTTTAAACTTTTTAAATCAATGTTTTATTCAACCAAGAATAACTTAATATGAATTAATAATTTTAACTTTTGGTTTAAATTCACATATAAACAAAACTCATATGGTCATATAGATATCATAAAATGGTTTCTAACTTATTCGGTTGCTGAGAAATAGACGGTTTTCTACAGGTCACTTTTGAAGGTTTCGGGGCCATAAAAGGGTCAATTATTATTCGATTTTCATAAACGTCACACCATGTTATACCTAATGCCATTTGGGATTTCATACAAGTAATTTAAGATTTTCATTATCACCGGAAGTAACGTCATTTTGGCAAAAACTGTATTTTTAGCCTCCAAAACAGATATTTTATTCAAATGAGTCTGTTTTGAAATCTTTTTCAAATTATGGTATTTGATGCCAATCAGCAAATAGAATGAACCCATACGATCATACAGATACCACAAAATGGTTTCTAACTTGTACGGTTGCAGAGAAATAGTTGATTTTCTACAAGTCACTTTTCAAGTTTTTTGGTCTTTAAAAGTGGCAATTATTATTCGATTTACATAAAATTTTCACTATATGATATCGTATGCCATTTCTGATTTCATAAGACTAATTGAACATTTGCATTAACACCGGGAGTAATTTAATTTTGTCATGATCATTTACAAGTAACAAATGTATAAAATGAATTGATATTGCTGGATTTTGTTGATTCTGCGTCCATTTTATTTGTGTGCAATGTTAATTTGGAAACCTGTTTAGTGGTTTCGCTGGTACCGGAAGTGACATATGTTCAAGGGTAACTTGGCACCGGAAGTGACATGTTTAAGGGTAACGTGGCACCAGTGAAACCCGTCATTCCTGCATGCAGGTCTAGTTTTTTTGTTACGGTGAAATTTTTCTGTCGGCAACGGAAGTGACGTAATATTAACATAAACTACAATTTTGACAGTTCGGTACCACTTTTTGAAAGCAAATATTATTTTTTTTCAAAACTGATATAACTAAAAGGATGCACCCTGCAAAGGTGCACAATATCCTTAGCTCAGACTTTTTAATTTCAATTTTATTTTCAGGCAATTTCGAATAAAATGTAAAATAAAGTGTAAAATTCAGTTGTTTGCAATTCATTCAGCGTCTTCATATTTTGAAATATTTATTTGTAATTTTCATAAACTCGTAGCAATAATCCAGACGAAGAGAATGTATGCGAAAATTAGTTTGTAATGTGAACAGTTGCCGAGAAATATGCAATTTTGCATGCAACACTTTTTACGTTATTTTGCCTAAAAGAGTGAATTATTATTCGATTTGCAATTTATTTTTTTTTCCATTTGATGTTTAATGCCAATTTGGACTAGGTCAAGCCAATTTTACAATTTCACTGTGACCGGAAATGACGTCATTTGGGCAAAAACTGTATTTTTAACCTAAAAAACAAATATTTTATTCAAATGAGTCTGCCTTATATTATTTTTAAAATTATGATATTTGATTCCCATCAAAGAATAGAATGAAGCCATACGACCATACAGATACCACAAAATGGTTTTTAACTTGTACGGTTACAGAGAAATAGGCGATCTTCGATAAGTCACTTTTCAAGGTTTTGGGTCTATGCGCAGACGCCCCTAGCAACGGGTTTGCGCATGTGTATGTCCCTAGCAACGGTCACTTCAGGTGATGACGTCACTTTCAGTGATGACGTCTTTAGCAACGGTTACTTCCGGTGATGGCGTCATAGGTGACGTCATAGCGACGTGACGTCATAGGTTTCTCTGGGATTCCCTAGTGACGTCCGGGGATTCCCTTTGCTTGTGACGTCATCTTTTGGTGAATGACACTTTGTGGCCCAGGCCGTTTCTTATATAGAGGCCAATGATGGTGATGCTGTCGTATTTTTAGGGTTGATAATGGATGACCGTCGGTCGATGATAACAGTGAGAACTTGGGAGAATTCAGCAACGTACGATAGCTTGACATTGTGTTGTCGGGATACACTTTCATGGAACTGTCACTAGGCAACGTGAGATAAAACTGGCGGGGATTTGTCATTTTTGGCGGTGGGGTTGAGGGCTGGCGCCGGAAGCAGATAACCAATACTACTAGACAGGAGGGCCGTCCACAGGGTCGTTTGAGGACCGTCTGGGCGTGTGGCTAACTGGGCTAAAGCGACACCGGCCACCACGTACTAGGGCTGTGTCGATACAGTTCATTTTCGATACGATACGTATTGGCGATACGGTAAACCGATATGCGATACGTATCGCGATATGGTGACGTCATAAATTATGCCCAAAAAAAATCCCAAACTACATTCTGTTTCAAGAAGTTGTTTGTGATGGGTAAGCATCGGGCCATCAGGCTTCTAAATCCATTTTAAAACGAAATGGCAATTGAGGTCCCGTAGGAAATGCGTCCATTCCCTTTAAAACTAGACTTCAACAAAAATAATTCAATAAAAATTACGGTCTTCGTTTATTCGATGAAACATTCGCGTTTCATTTTTCATAAGTCGATGATCTCAAATATTAACATTTTTCTACTACTGTCAATATCAGAAAATACCGTAGCCAAAATAAGCTGATACGGCACCATGGCATTTCTTCATAACACAATTTGTAGCTTAAATCTATAACGTAACTTACAAAAGTTTTTTAGTCATTCGCCAATGATGATAGACACACGACACAATTGTCACGTGACAACCATACTTGAAATTGCTTTCAAAAATAAAAATTCCGCACGATTATGATATAGCCCTTAATAAAAACGACAATATTTATTAAATTAAACTTTTGTCAGAATGTGTATAAAATAAAAAAAAGTCATGGTAAGCGATATTTAGAACTGGTTTATTGACCTAATTTGCAACCGATGTCACGTGTCATTGGAATTCAGCATTGGAGATGCCATCGGGAAAATATATTATAAAATGATTGTTTCTCGGTGTATTCGGTGTTCTATCAGGGGATTATATTAAATGAAGATTTAATTTACCTAACAACTGGTCAGTGAATCCATCAATGTTTGATCCAGTTATTATAATATTTAGCGGTACATGGAATTCATACGGGGAGTTGAAGACGTTCGATTGACAAACCATCATGCTAAGATCGTTTTCTTTCGCCACGTGGGTTTCAATTCATGGTCTTTCTGAACTGAAGAATTTTTTCAACGATACGACGATACGGCCATATTACATATCGATATAAATATCGCTGGAACGTATCGATACATATCGGTGTATCGATATATCGACACAGCCCTACCACGTACACTAAAATCACTTGACAGAAAAAGACAATTTCCGCTTGAGGGATGCGACTGCCAAAACAAGACCAGTCACATCGATGTTAGGAGAGGGACGTAGAAATTGTTGACGTGGCTTCGTCTTGTGACATTGTGACATTCCCTGGAACTGGAACTGGAATGGTATGTTTAACGTCCGCTTCCACTAATGTGATATCGCAGACTATTCCCTGGAACACATCGGGACTATTTATAGACAACGGCACTCTTGGGTATCCAGGAATTGAAGCTGGCGGGATATCCCAACCATTTGACCAACATGTCGCCGCGGCGACGATCCAACACCCATTCAATGGGAATTTCTTCGTTCGGATCCGTTCTCACACTTTGTAATTCTAGGGGATAAAATGTCCCGGTGATAGGTCCGCCTCGTTCATCCAAAAATTTGTACGCCGAGCCACTCTGTCGATCCACACGAAACATTTCCAGGGTCCAATGGCCATCCTCGCAGAAGAGCGGGCCGCATGGTGGCACTGCCTGGCTTCACGGTTCCACGTGACCTGCGGTCAACAAAACCAGCCATTGTGTTTACATTTGTTCTCGCCCTCGGGCTACGATCATTTTCCAAACCATGCCTGCTACGTTGTGTTGTGTTCCATTGCGTGCAAATAGGGGTGGTCACGCTTTCCCGAAGAAGCCGGATTTACGAAGAAAATGGGTTGTTGCTATCCGGAGAATTCAATGGGAACCAAAAAGACAGAGTATCGTCTGCTCGAATCACTTCACAAGTCTAGACTACATATCGGCAACATTTCAATGTAAGAATTAATGAAACCGAACTTATTGCACAATTTGTCGATCTTTTATCTTTTAGATTTATTAGGAGGCCTCCAGTGGGTATAATATAAAAAGGTAAAGTACAAAAACAACAACAAAAAAAGAATAAGTTGTACATGTATATTAGTACGTAACGTGCTAATAATTAATGGTCTTAGTACTCCTAGTTTGATCGCTCCTAGTAGAGGCCTATATAACTATAATAACTATATATAATTTTACGTGATCAGATTGTCCCTCACATACATGTATGTTAAAAAAAAATATGGCAGGCATGTAATGATAAAAAAAATGTTACTGTTTTGTTTTTCAGGAACAAAGCCTATGGTCAAGCGGCTAAAACAACATGATGTTCCTTCAGTTTTTTCATGGACTAAGCCGGTAGATGAAAACCAGATAAATAGACAAGAGCGAGCTATGAAGCGTGATCAACGAAAACACAGCACTGACTCCCCATTAGTCCTCACAAGTACAGAAAACATACTAATTGATGTTGGATCGGAAATTGAATGTATTTCAAATATTGAAGTTCCTGTTGAAAATGACTGTACTGTGGAAACAACCAAATATGAAACAAGTTCGCAAACAGAACCATGTGGGGAATTTTCAATTGAACGCTTTAGAGATGACAACAAGACACTGTTAAGTTTCACAGGTTGTGAATCCTACGATCGTTTTCTAATGATTTTGCATTCCCTTGGACCAGTTGTAAATCATTTAAATTATTATTATCATGATGTGAAAAATGTGAACATTGAAAACCAGCTTTTTCTCACCCTAGTTAAGCTACGCTTACATTGGACAAATTTTAATATAGCAAAAATGGCCGACATTTCAGAGACTACAGTTGCAAATATATTTATTACTTGGATAAATTTCATGTATCACCAGTGGAAAGAAGAACCAATTTGGCCGAGCCAGGAGTTAGTACGCTTTTTTGCACCAAGTGACTTTCGGAGAAAATTCCCTAAAACCCGAGTAATGATAGATGGCACTGAATGTCCAGTTAAAAAACCAGCCCCACCAGCTGCACAACAAGCCACCTTCTCCACATACAAAAACAGAAATACTGTCAAAATTCTGGTTGGGGCAACCCCTGGTGGTTTGATATCATATGTGTCTCCTGCCTATGGAGGATCAACAAGTGATCGACAAATTGTTGAAAGATCGGGTCTTATGACTCTGTGTGATCCATGCGATTCAATTATGGCAGACAAAGGGTTCAATGTCCAGCATATATTTGCTTCCTATGCTGTCGCAATCAATATGCCATCATTTTTTAGCAAGAAAAATAGAATAGATGGTAAAACCGTACAAAAAGACAGAGCCATCTCCAGCAAACTGGTCCACATTGAAAGACTAATTGGCCTTGCAAAAACATTTAAGATTATGCGAGAGCCCTTGATCCAAAGTGAGACCAATCTCTCTACAGAAATTCTTTTTGTGTGTTGCATGCTGTGTAACTTTAAAGACAATATTATTTCCAAGAATGCTTAAAAACGATTCCCAATAAACAAAAACACAATTTTAACAAACAAATATGTTTATGTTTTTTCTAGTACATGTATTTCATAAAATGATATTGAACTGTTATTTGTGTCAAATTAATTATTGGATTTACAATTTGATGTTCATCACATATATACACATATTTCACAAATTCTTATCAAAATAACATTAAAATAATTGTTAAAATATTCACAAAATTACTTTGTTTTCCATGTTTAAAGATGTAAATTTGATCAAAAATGTGTTATTCAAGAACTAAATCTGTCTATTTAGACAAAAGACACCCACATGAAAATGTAGGCATATAAAAATGTACAATTGTATCAATGCTGACTCATACTAAAAATTTGTTAGTGTTTTTGTAGTAAAATTTTTGCAAAACTGCAGCACGGAAATGCTCCTTGTAAAATTTGTTTAATGTTTTCACCATTTCGGCAATAAATACATCGTTTCTCTTTATGGTGATAATTTTAAAATCTTTGAGTGTGTACACACAAAAAAAGCACTGCTGCCGTCATGTGCAAAGGAGCTGTCCCTGAACCTGAAAATAATAACTATGATTAGTATTCAGAGACAGCTCACCCAGGGATTGAACTTTACTTGAAAACACACAAGCAAAATTTTGCTTGTTGATTTCAAATGTACAAGCAAAAATAGGATTCTGAAGAAATTCAAGGGACAATTTTTTCTTTAATGAAAATACAAGTTATGTTATACATTGGAGTGTACACATATTCCTTACAATTTCATTAAAAAACTAATGGCAAATAAAACATAACAATTTAACAAACACCAAAACCTGTCCTCAACTCACAAAGTTTCATGAAATGTCAATGCTTTCAGTTTATCATTTTTAAATGTAATTAAACATGTATTCATTGAAACTTTCTAGTCAATATTATTATTTCTAGTCAATAATATTTTTGCAAAAGTTGTTTATTATAATTTAACATTTTATGATGGAGGCACCCCCCCCCCCCACATAGTTGGCAAACTTAGTATTATTTGTATTTCTGCCTTGTTAGAATTTATTTCAATCTGAAAATGAATGATCCTTTGGAAAATCAAAGTATCGGTATAAACAATTTGTCAAGAACAGAAACAGGGATAACGCCAGTAAGTAACACGTTGAAAAGTGAGCGAGAAGTCACGTGACGTCGTACATAGACCTCCTTATCGGCATTTGCAAACATCGTGGAATGAATACTCATGAGTTTATAACAGTACTTATTCATCATTAAACAATAAAATAGTGTAAATAACATCAAGTATTTTAAATATCTTCCAGAAAAATCAAAACTGCGATATCGCGGCACATGTTTTTGTTTTTTTGTCGCGTGAAAGTGAAAGCCATTCGCCAATAAGTTATAACGTATATTTTTGACCGACCCGATGTCGGAATTTGTTTGATGGAAGATAACGACAATAATGAAAGGACAGATAGTCGAAGGGCCCCGATACTATAGTCGAACACTACAAAAGGTCAATTAGGATATTTGTGTATTATTTTTATTGAACAGTGTAAACTCTTAGCCAAGAAAATTGAAGATTTTTACCACAATAAAAACGATCATTTCGGCAAAAAACTAATGAACTCCGAATGATGTCTGACGAAGAATTCTGAATACGTCACGCATGCGCAGAAGCCACAATACGCCGAATATAGACATCGATTTGTTTATATTTTGCTAGGATGGAAAATAATAATAGAATTTCCGTTTTTGGTCCTAATCATTGTCTTGATTTTGCGTAAAAGAAATCTTGTTATTCAGTAACAATTGTCAACAAGCGAAAAAATGTTACACGCAATTTTTTTCGTGTGACATATTTTGTAACACGCAGTCTACAAAATCAACACGCATTTTGCGTGTTTGCGTCCGTCAAATTCGATCCCTGGCTCACCAGACTTGTCAGCAAGTAAATATGGCACTGTTTTATGTGAAATAAATTGGTCTTTTGCACTGAAAGGACACTTGACTTCCAATGTAGCAGAGTCTCCCACTAACCCATCTGGTGTGGAAGCCAAGAATGGATAAAGTTGTGAAATTGTTGTTCCACAAGGGATCACAGCCATTTCCATTTGTGCTTCAAACATTCCCACTGCCACTCTTTCATATTTTCTGCCATGCTTTATTGCAAGAGAGCTAATATCTTTTTGTTCTGTGAGATCAATTGCATATTTATCTTTGTCCGTTCTTTCAGTTAATTTACATATGTGTCCAAAATCTGATGAGTTTAGACGCAGACATCTCATTTCCAACCACTTTTTGTCAGACGATTGCATCACTGTTGATTTGGCAATGGATGTGATTGTCTCACTATCAATGAATACATGTCCAATTTCCTTTAAGAAAAGGTCCTCATGTGTATCCTTCAAATAGTCATGATCACCTGCAAATATTTGGATATTTGCAGGAGCATACATCTGCGACAATGGAAGTCTGCTAATATTGGGTGCATTCAAGCAAACACTGCAAAAGTGGGCTATATAGCCAGCAGCTTTCCTGTAAAAAAATGGCCTGGGGTCGTAATTTATTGGTCTCCTAAGTTCTTCTTCGGCTTTTCTTTTCGTACCAAATTTCAAATCACATGCCTTTACAGGTGAACCTCTGTGGCGCCTAACTTGATGAAAAGTTTGCAACTTTTGTGTACATGTTTCTTCAGTGAGCACATATCCCTTGTCACTGAATACACACATAGCATACAAGAGCGCACTTACATGTTTACAGTGAGCTTCCGGACCCATACCAGCCCCACAATCACATTGACATTCTTCAATCAGTCCATGTAAATTCACAGAAACAGCAACATTATATTTAACATTTTTCTTCATTTCAGCTTTACACTTGACTTTTAAAAAAATGAAGATCAGACTGCACTGCTGTTTTAATGTAACATAAAAACTTTTCATGAACTAGATTGATGCTCTCTTTAGCCAAAACCTTATTCAAAGGTCCAAGATATGCATCAACGCTAGCCATCGATATCTTTGGAACCACCATGTCTTCATGTAAATCTTTGAACATTGCTTCATTTGGTGTATTCATCTCATATTCCTGAGCAATATCATTCTGACTTTTGCCAAAATTAAAATTTCTTTCATAAGCTTCTAACCTGAAAAATAAATAATACAGATAAAAAGAAGATGCAATGCAAATAAATATAAAAAATTAAATAGCCACTCAGACAAGACTCTTAGACTTGCTCAGCTCACCCTTTGACTTGTCTATGATGAGTACGACATTTAAAACTCTATGAACCAACGAACAGTAAACATAAGTTGGTTGGTGCAAGAATTGGGCCTATACACTTTAAATTGTTAGCCTAACCTCCTAAACATTGATTAAAAACGTATTCTTATATCGGTCACCCTCGATGTTTGCTTCTTTTGTGATTTTGTTGAATCGAAGGCATGGAGATTGGAACAAAGAAAGAAAACAAAATGCTTTGCATTAATATACATACCGCTCGTTTAAGTCTTTTTTTCTGCCAGAAAGCTTTGCTCCTCGCAACTCTTTTCTCAATTCATTGATAGTTAAAGAACCATATTTTGAACTTTCGACTTTAAATTCCATTGTTTACAAAAGGAAAAAAATCAATATTGTTCAGCGCGTTCTCACAGTGAATAGAAGGTAAACAAGAAAAATGGCGTCTTGTGGAACCGTGAAACGCGGCGCCACCTGGACAAATTACCCCCCTTGATCAGTAGCGAGGTCTCCCATTGGGCCAGTAGCCTTTGTCGAACGCCCCGTGTTAGGGTAAGGCCAAACGAATGGACGTACGTGGAGGCAATCAGGTTGGAACGACCTTGGTTTTCTTGGAAGTGATTTGCCATTCCTCGTCCGGGGTCATGTCCTTGGGTGCCATACTAATAGTACGATGTCGGGCCGCGTTGTAGCCCCTCACCAGATCGGCCAGTACATCGATGTAACGTTGGGTGTTCCGATACGTAAAATAACGCCACATGCGTTGTTTGAGCGTGCGCTGAAATCGGTCTACCACACTGGCTTTGGTTTCGACATTGTGCGTGACGAAAAAATGAATCTTTTTCACGTCAATGATACACAGAAGAATTTATACCCATCGTTAAAGGACGCCAAGGACGAGAGATCGGATAAATCGGCCTGCCACTGATGATCTACACCGGCAACGACGGTGGATAAACTAGAGAAACTTTTTCGTATGGGTTCATCCAGACGTAGAGGGTGGCGTGGTGCGGGACGGCGCTGCATGGGACGGCGGGCGTCATCGTCTGCGACTGGAATCTGATGATGGCGTGGCACACGTACGACCACGGGGGATAAACGGCACTCTTGGGTATCCAGGAATTGAAGCTGGCGGGGTATCCCAACCATTTGACCAACATGTCGCTGCGGCGACGATCCAACACCCGTTCAATGGGAAATTTTTCGTTCGGATCCGTTCTCACACTTTGTAATTCTTGGGGATAAAATGTTCCGGCGATAGGTTCGCCTCTTTCATCCAATAATTTGTACGTCGAGCCACTCTGTCGATCCACAGGAAACGTTTCCAGGGTCCAATTGGACCAGTAGCCTATGTCGAACGCCCAGTGTTTGGGTAAGGCCAAACGAATGGACGTACGTGGAGGCAATCAGGTTGGAACGACTGTGGTTTTCTTGGAAGTGATTTGCCATTCTTTGTCCGGGGTCATGTCCTTGGGTGCCATGCTAATAGTACGATGTCGGGCTGCGTTGTAGCCCCTCACCAGATCGGCCAGTACATCGATGTAACGTTTGGTGTTTTGATACGTAAAATAACGCCACATGCGTTGTTTGAGCGTGCGCTGAAATGGTTCTACTACACTGGCTTTGGTTTCGACATTGTGCGTGACGAAAAAATGAATCTTTTTCTTCTTCAGGAAAGCTTGAACATGTCGATTGACAAATTCGGTTCCTTTGTCTGTTTGCAGCCACAGAGGAATACGTTTTTGTGACACTCTGTAAAGCCTTCAATAACGTGGGACCCGTTTTATTCTTGAGTGGCACCACCCAGGCGTATTTGGAGAACACGTCAATGATACACAGAAGAATTTGTACCCATCGTTAAAGAACGCCAAGGACGAGAGATCGGATAAATCGGCCTGCCACTGATGATCTACACCGGCCACGACGGTGGATAAACTAAAGAAATGTTTTCGTATGGGTTTATGCAAGGTGTACGTGCGTTGTCCACGTAACCAGGCCCGGACACGTTTCAATGGAACCCCGGTAGCTTTCTGTAAACAGGTCGCTCCCCCGAAACCCGCAGGATGTTCGGGGTCGTAATACACACGAGGCAACTTCTTGTCCATTTTAAAAGTATTTGCACTGTTTACCAGTATTTATACTATTTCCAAAGCTTTATTAAACAGTTTTTATACTATTTGCACTGTTTAACAGTATTTATACTATTTGCAAAGTTTACCAGTATTTATACTATTTCCAAAGTTTTATTAAACAGTTTTTATATTATTAATTTTATTTCTATAATAACAATTTACAAACATTTTAATAATAACAATTTTAATATTTTAATAATAAACATTTTACAAGTCTCTGAAGGGGATCCAACGTGGTGTTGCTCTTCGGCTAGTTTGAAGATGTTTCCTTTTTCGTTCTCGAGGTCTTGTCCAGCGTACCTCCAGGGGTGTACGTGAGGTCTGTGGGGCCTGTGGAGGTGGTTGGGCCGTGTTTCATCCTTTCACCCTTGGTCTACGAGTGGGTGTCTTCCATCGGTCTGCATTCCCTACCCATTCTCGCGAAGCATGTGTCTTCTTTAACGTGGACACAACGGGTTGGCGACACGGCTTCGCATTAAATCGTTGGTGCTGGTGGCGGTGATGTTTGGGGGGGTCTCGAGTTTCTTTTGCATCGTTTGAAATCTTTCAAACAATTGCCCATACTTTTGCATTTTATCGGCATCAGACATACGGGATTTCAAGACGGTATCCATCTCGGTTGACACTTCTTCCATGATACGGCGAATGGGGTCCCATTCCCACACGGGTTCGTACGGCTTCATGACCGTGACACTGGGTTCGTCTATACCGGAACCAATTTCATTTTCTTTGCAAATTTCATTGTCATCGTTCCAGCTGCCGTTCAATACAGGGGTAGACTTTTTTCCAAAGGGCTGAAGAATCCAATAAGCGTCTTCGTCGATGCCACGAGGTGTTGGAGGTTCTCAAAGAACGCAAGACGCGTTTTAGACGTTGCAAACGTTGTTTTTCGCTGGGGCTCAGAGGTATGGTGCCTTGCAGTAAATTAACAATACACTCGGACAAACAATTCACCACGTCTCGGAGCGTTTGTTGAATCAGACGTTTTCGCCAAGCTGGAGACACGTTCAATACCACATTCAAGAGAGGTAATGACTGCATGGTGACGTCTTGGTTTTTATACTGGAAACTTTTATAGGGGTCTGGATACTACTCTATATACTACTCTAGATAGGTAGACCTACCGCACGACCCACCGCCTGACCGACGGTTTTCAGAACTGCAAGCACGAATTTGACAATTTCACCCCAAAATCCCCCGCATTGAACGATTCGTCGTTTTGTTCTCATCGGGGTTTTACGATTTGCCAACAGTTAAAGATGGGGGTAGCGGACTGGAAACTTGGCGGCAACATTCGGAAAGAGTCTGAATAAAAGTATCAGGAGCATGTCTCAGAACTTGTTTCTGCAAAGGTTTGGGCAGGACCCGCAGCGACCGGATAATGTTGAGATCACAGGATTTCATGGTGTTATGAAGAGATGCATTGGCATGTGGTATTTATAGCTATCGCCGTCTTCGTCGTTTTTGTCTGGCCATGACACCGGCAATGTCACCAAAAAATCCAACGCGTTGAACGGTCCGTCGTCTCACGGGTCTCTGTTTTTCTCTGGCCTTTTGCAAACGTTCTTTCCAACGAATCAAGATTCGAATCAGGATACCTTCGAAAAATCCCTGTCCACCAGGTTTCATAATCATGTTCAATTTATCGTTGACAGATAAACGATCTCGGGTCAGTTGTTGCAATCTCTCTCGATTTCGCTCTACCCAGCTTTCGTGTTGTTTGTGCAAGGGTCGTATATTTCCTTTCAGCAAATGTTCGGCAGCCAGCTTGAACCATTTCAACAATCCAATTTGAGCCATTCCTGTATTCTTGGCCAGCTGTCCATAAGCCATTTCGGGGGACAGTCGTTTCAAACGGTTAATAAAGCTCCTCCATCCTTTCAGTTCCTGACGTGGTGGTTGGCGGGGCGCTGGATGGCGTCTGACGACACCGTCGTCATCCAGACGTAGAGGGCGGCGTGGTGCGGGACGGCGGGCGTCATCGTCTGTGACTGGAATCTGATGATGGCGTGGCACTCGTACGACCACGGGGGATAAACGTAAATCTGGAGCTAGATTGGTGCCCCTATTGGTACCCATATGTGTACCCACATGGGCACCCACACTGGTACCCACACTGGAACCCACATTGCGGCGTCGGTTGGGTACTGTGGCCTCTGAATTTTTTCCTTTCAGGCGGGCGGTGGAAATCTAGTCCTGGAGGTGGATGTCGACGAACGGTGTTCTTCACACGAGCCATGCTGACATTAAATGAAGGTGGCCATCCCAGGGGCTTTTATACCTTTTTCACGTAGACATGAGACGGTTCTTCCTCTGGTAAGATATGTGTACGAAGACGTAGTTCATCAGGGGTATCGGGTTTTAGATCGATCAGTAAATAGCTGTGAGGGGTGCTGGTGGCATCGCCAAGGGCTTCTTGCATAAATTGACCTTGTCCGGGATACACTTGTCGGGCCAAGACACCCATCTGCGAGGCATCGCAGGGATTTTTGAAGAGGACCACATAGTGAGCATTTAAACTGATTGTCCTCTGTTGTTTATCAAACAGATTTTGCACAATGTAAATCACGCTCACATTCCTATGATGACTTTTCTTAGTGAACCCATCAAATCACCCACGACTAAACATTGGGGTCTTGGGACTTGTTCCATCACCTCGAGTATAGGTATAAGGAAACTGTTTGTAACTGTCTTGCCATTCGCCATAAGCCCACACGATGCGATCCGGGGGAAATTTCTGCACAAAGACCGTTTTCCCCACACCCGTTGGCCCACTCACCAACATGGTAAAGGGGTGTTTGAATGACACGTCCATGGTGAAATAACTTTCCCTCTTTTGGATACCCCCTTTTATACTTTCCCTGGTAAAATTTAAACAAAAATAAAACAGACAAGATGTGTGTAATAATAAAAATAACATTTATTAACAATATAATTTATTTACAATATAATTATAATTTATTTACAATTTATTTACAATCACAACGGTGTTCTCCAAAAAGATCACAAATTAATGTTATCCAAAAGGTTCAAAACAGTATTCACAAATTAATGTTCTCCAAAAAGTTCACAAATTAATGTTATCCAAAAGGTTCACAACAGTATTCACAAATTAATGTTATCCAAAAAGCTCACAAATGTTATCCAAAAAGTTCACAACAGTGCTCTCCAAAAAGTTCACAACAGTGTTCTCCAAAAAGTTCACAAATGTTATCCAAAGTGTTCACAACGGCAAAGGGTATTCCATGTGCACCATATGCGCATACAGCCACGGAGATCACGTCAACACACGGGGTACCCAATATACGGAACTGATCATTTGTTGTAAAACGTCGTCGTCGACCCAGTCTTGGGCATCTAGTAGTGTCAACACCATGGGTGCCCATTCCTTGTCCATCCAAGGCAGTGGTGGTGGTGGAGGCTGTTCTGTCATGCCACGATAGCCACCCGGAATGATGAGTGTGTGGGCTAATCGTTGAGCCTCTTCGGTCGTCAAGGTAATACGGTGGTACATCAAGTTGAATTGGGCAATCAATCAAATCTTGTTTCAAATCTTGTTTCAGTCTAGTTGCTGTCATAGTACAGGGCTCGGACGTTGGCCCATGTAAGGTCTTCTTTTTCTTTTGTGGCCTGTCTGAACCGGCGATAGAGTTCACTACCTTCTTCACCCCAGTACCAGTTACGTGGTTCCGGTTCGGCGTGAAACAGTTTGTTGGTAAGGGTGTTAAAGTCGTCGATTCTTTCTTGGGGCTGTCTACAGGCAAACAATCCATGGCCAAATTATTACAGCTGAGGCATCGGTGTACTGTTTCCTTTTCTTTAGTAGAAAGACACGGGTAACGGGTCGACGGGTAAGGTAGGTAGCGTTGGGGACAGGCGGGAGCCCAGTGTCCGACTTGTTTGCATCATAAACAGGTGTCGTAGCGTTTACTGACTTCTTTGGCTTCTCCTTGGGTTTCTCCTTGCGCTTCGCTCTTGGTGTTGACTTCTCCTTGATTTTCTCCTTGTGTGTTGACTTCTTGCTGAGTTTCTCGCTGATTTTCTTTTCCCTAAAATATTTCTTGCTTAGTTTCTTGCTGAGCTTCTGTTTGCGAAGTTGAGGCTGCTCGTTGAGAGGCTCTTTGTGGGGTGTACCAATGTCTGTTTCTCGTAGAGTAGTTCGTTGAATAGCTCGTTGAGTGGCTCGTTGTGGACAGTCTCTGTACCAATATTCATGGCTTCCACACCCAAAGCAGCTGTTGGACTGTTGTTTGGTTTCTGTTTCTCGTAGAGTAGTTTGTTGAGTGGTTCGCTGAGGAGTTCGCTGAAGATCGTACTGTTGTCCATCACCAGAAGTTTCCATACTATGTCTGAGTACTTGAGTCGATGTCTCCAGAATGAAGTATTGGTGTCGTTGCCGGTGTTATATCCCCCCAAATCACGTGATGGATGACGTGGCATTCGCTCATTGGGCATATTGGTCATATTGGTCATAAACAGCGTAAACAATAGGTCATTGTCACGTGATAATCCGGTAGTAGATGGGAGGCGAACCAATGATTCATTGCTTCCTGTGTCATTGTTACACCATACGACTCTTTTTGTAATAAGCTTGGACTCTTTTCGAACCAAGTGATGACTTGATAGCTTTGACTCTTTTTATAATAGACCTTCCAGAGGTGTGTAAGAGGGTACACCGTGTCTAACATATCACTTAATAACAACGTATCTTCTCTATTCATGTTCACAACTGTGTTTTCTTCAAATCAATGCCGTTTTGAAGCCCGGTACCGCCTCCCAGTGTTGTCGAAGTGCATGTTCCACGTCGACTGCCCATTGGGGATCTTCTTCCCATTCTTGTACCTGTTGGCGCGGCTCGTCCATGAAACTTCCCAATACTTTTTCGACATCGTCGTGGTTGTGGTCCTCTAATACTTGATCCAGATACATGTACATGTCAACGGGATGGGATGTCTGACCGATGTTAGGACAGACTCCCGAACCCAGGCAGGAATGATACCGCTGACTCGGGTGATTGTAAGCACATCCAATGCAAAACGTATATTGGTTGTGGTCTATAATAGGTAAATAGCGATGACTGATGCTATACGTCAGCAATCTCTGCCTCAATTTCTCCGTGAGGGTAGCCATACTGGTAGCCATACTAGTAGTCATACTGGTAGTCATACTAGTAGTCATGGTGGTATCCATAAGGTAAGGTGTTGCTGGGCTGCCCGTCTTTGTTCAATAATACAAACCGTTTGTTGTATACTATCTTATAGATTTTCTCCTCCACACGTGACCATAGTCGTCGATCACGTGATCGCTCAATCTTTTGTGGATTAGTGACTGTGATTTTGTCTTGGGCGAGACCAAGGACCATCTGTTTCACGGTGTCAAAATTTAACAGTTGACTGTTGCGATAGTTGAGCGTAAATCCTCTGATTTTACACACCATTTCACCATTACTCAGTTGATAAGCGTAATTTTTGGGTCCACCAGATACAAACTGACGTATCGACAATGTGTCGGGTAATTCGTTCTTCCATTCTCCTAACGAGTTTCCTTCCGGGGGGTTCCACTGATTGTGATCGTATTTGAATATGACACTGTCCGTATCAAAGTAGCACACACGTTCTCCCAGTGGTTCCAATACCGAATACAGTTTCAACCGGGCTTGGGCTGTCACAAAAGCAGCCACCACGACGTTGGTAATGGGACATGGTCTCACGTGTTCTTCTTTTTTTAATTTTTCCACCATAATCATGTTGTCGCTCACGACGCGATCATCTTTGATGGTTTCGGTGACATCCATCATGAGTGGAAAATAATCGGCACGGTCTGTCATGTACACGGTTTGGGTAAAATTATCGCGTTGTCCGAATTTGCCCCACAATGTGTTCAATTGGAGCTTGCTAAAACTTCTCAGACCTTTGTTGGGCATCATGGCTTCGTGATCGAGTTGAATGCCTTCCTAGTCGTACACGTCTTGGATAAAATGTCGTTTATCGTCGTCCGTGGAGCAATCGTCCGGATACCCACTAGCTTCCATCTTTTTTTTCAAATAATGGTCAATGTATCCAGCAAATAATCCTCCAGAATTGGATTGACTGTCGTACTGACTCCATTTGCTCCAATGCCACACTTCGTACACGACGAGGACTTGATAACCCATCGCCACAGCCTTTTTTAATTCCAGCGACACAAAGGTTCCTACCCAGGCTCTTTCCTTCTGTTGGTGTGTACAGTCAACGGAGTGGGTGATCTCACTTTTCTGCATGTGCTGTTCGACACAGCCCCGACACAGTGGAAAGGTGAGTTTCGTTACAACGGGAGTACGGGGTGATTGAGTTGCCGAGGTGGAAGCACAGAACACTGAATCAGACCTTCGTACTGTTCCAATGCTTGACTGGGTCGTGTGATGTTTGGTTCTTTGACTGGAAATTTGCCGTATTTACACACCCAGGGATAAAGGGATACGTCAACGTATCGGAAATCTCTTCGTCGGGGTGTTCGGCCTGGGCCATCAATTGACAGGCATTGCTTCTCCCTCCAAAACCCCCCAAAAAGCCAGCTCTGGGCGACAGGGGATCTGGACAAGGCCACCCCTGAGCTTCTAAACTGGCAAAGAATTCTTCTATCTCAGGATTACAACGACGTTCTTCGTTCAGTTCACATTCCCACATGACTTTGATCTCAGAAAGACAATACACGTGACGTAATTTGTGAAGACGATCTTGGGTGTGTTGATACAAATCACGCTTGGTTCTAGACAGATCATAGGGGTGATGATGTTTCACGTCTTGTATGGGACCAGGGTAGCAGCGAGGGCATCCGTGAAAGGCACACCCCATGAACTTGTAGGCTGTGTTATCGTCGTAACTGTCTAAATGATACTTGCCAATTCTCACTTTACCCTGGTTACGGGCATGTCGAATCTGTGGAACGCGTCTTCCCTCTCGCAACGCTTTGAGAGTCTGACAGTGTTGTTCCCATTCCAACCATCTCAAGGCTATGTTAGATTGCTGTCGCGGTCGAAATTGTTTCCAATCTTTTCTGGCTTCGGGTTCCTGCATCAACGCTCGAGGAATGATGGCCATAGTGTCAGGTTCCAAATAATGCGTGCAAAATACTTTATTACAGGCCGAAGCCAGCGTGAGACTTTTGACAAAAGGATCGAGGCCCATGTCCATCAAAAACATGTCTCTGAATGCAGCACAGCCTCGTTTTAGGACGTCCACGTCACTCTTACAATACGTCATCAGCTCTTGTTGAAAATCAAACGGTTCGTGTTTGTGTTGTTGGTACCAGGTGTAAAAAGCTTGACGTTCAGACACACTCATTCCATCCGGATCGTGTTCTTCGGCAGTTGGATTTGAACCCACGCATGCGTAATGTTCCGGGTTGTTGAAAAAGTGTGGAAAATAACCTTTCTTCAGTTCCGTGAGGCCAAACATCTTGGGTACATCTCGTAAGGGCATCGGTAAAAAGTTCAGCGAATCGACAAATTTAACTGTCCCCAAGGTCACTGTCATAACTTTTCCACCACTCATAATGACTTGAGGGGCGGCTATCGCATTGCCCCACAATGTGTTCAATTGGAGCTTGCTAAAACTTCTCAGACCTTTGTTGGGCATCATGGCTTCGTGATCGAGTTGAATGCCTTCCTAGTCGTACACGTCTTGGATAAAATGTCGTTTATCGTCGTCCGTGGAGCAATCGTCCGGATACCCACTAGCTTCCATCTTTTTTTTCAAATAATGGTCAATGTATCCAGCAAATAATCCTCCAGAATTGGATTGACTGTCGTACTGACTCCATTTGCTCCAATGCCACACTTCGTACACGACGAGGACTTGATAACCCATCGCCACAGCCTTTTTTAATTCCAGCGACACAAAGGTTCCTACCCAGGCTCTTTCCTTCTGTTGGTGTGTACAGTCAACCGAGTGGGTGATCTCACTTTTCTGCATGTGCTGTTCGACACAGCCCCGACACAGTGGAAAGGTGAGTTTCGTTACAACGGGAGTACGGGGTGATTGAGTTGCCGAGGTGGAAGCACAGAACACTGAATCAGACCTTCGTACTGCTCCAATGCTTGACTGGGTCGTGTGATGTTTGGTTCTTTGACTGGAAATTTGCCGTATTTACACACCCAGGGATAAAGGGATACGTCAACGTATCGGAAATCTCTTCGTCGGGGTGTTCGGCCTGGGCCATCAATTGACAGGCATTGCTTCTCCCTCCAAAACCCCCCAAAAAGCCAGCTCTGGGCGACAGGGGATCTGGACAAGGCCACCCCTGAGCTTCTAAACTGGCAAAGAATTCTTCTATCTCAGGATTACAACGACGTTCTTCGTTCAGTTCACATTCCCACATGACTTTGATCTCAGAAAGACAATACACGTGACGTAATTTGTGAAGACGATCTTGGGTGTGTTGATACAAATCACGCTTGGTTCTAGACAGATCATAGGGGTGATGATGTTTCACGTCTTGTATGGGACCAGGGTAGCAGCGAGGGCATCCGTGAAAGGCACACCCCATGAACTTGTAGGCCGTGTTATCGTCGTAACTGTCTAAATGATACTTGCCAATTCTCACTTTACCCTGGTTACGGGCATGTCGAATCTGTGGAACGCGTCTTCCCTCTCGCAACGCTTTGAGAGTCTGACAGTGTTGTTCCCATTCCAACCATCTCAAGGCTATGTTAGATTGCTGTCGCGGTCGAAATTGTTCCAATCTTTTCTGGCTTCGGGTTCCTGCATCAACGCTCGAGGAATGATGGCCATAGTGTCAGGTTCCAAATAATGCGTGCAAAATACTTTATTACAGGCCGAAGCCAGCGTGAGACTTTTGACAAAAGGATCGAGGCCCATGTCCATCAAAAACATGTCTCTGAATGCAGCACAGCCTCGTTTTAGGACGTCCACGTCACTCTTACAATACGTCATCAGCTCTTGTTGAAAATCAAACGGTTCGTGTTTGTGTTGTTGGTACCAGGTGTAAAAAGCTTGACGTTCAGACACACTCATTCCATCCGGATCGTGTTCTTCGGCAGTTGGATTTGAACCCACGCATGCGTAATGTTCCGGGTTGTTGAAAAAGTGTGGAAAATAACCTTTCTTCAGTTCCGTGAGGCCAAACATCTTGGGTACATCTCGTAAGGGCATCGGTAAAAAGTTCAGCGAATCGACAAATTTAACTGTCCCCAAGGTCACTGTCATAACTTTTCCACCACTCATAATGACTTGAGGGGCGGCTATCGCATGGTCATGTATCGCCTGCAACATTAGTAAACCATCGTATCCCTTGAAATTATGTGCAACGGCTATGATTTGTGTAGACTTGCGAGATTTATTTCCTCCCAGAACTGTACAGTGTGCCGATAAATGGATGAACCATTTTCCCACGTTGTCAAACGTACGAAATATCCATTCGCGTTGACCATTCCAGAAAGGATCACAGTAAACACAGGGGTTCGACGATGCCATGCAGAAATGACAACAGCACTGCAGTACACACAAGTTGACTAAATGTTCCACTGCACTCAAAATCATAAAACACAAAACGCGTCAAGTCTTTTCCTTGGAGTTTCTCTAACTGTTGTGGCCGGTCCGGTTGGGTCAGATCGATGGGTGATTTAAGTTTTTGAATAAAGCACCAACGGTCTCCGTGCTGAGGCCGTTTCTTACAGATAGAGCACTCGTATTCCCCACACATGTGTTCGGCCAATGTCCGGTGTCTATTCAGAATATCCCATTCTTTACCACACTGTAAACATTTCGTCCATCGTTGACAGATCGTTGGTGTTCCTGGTTGTCGAGGTTGTAGATGTCGGTCATAACACATCTGATTCGGAAAACGTCGATGGCATGTGTCACATTCTCGACGGGTGACGTCTTCAAAACAAGGGGGTCATGACTGCTGACAGCTGTGACATATGGCATGACATTCGTGCTGATCCCAATGATCGTAACCTTTCTGACAGGCCTCACAAAAATAGTTTCTTTCAAAAAAAAGCAGGCATGGACGTGATGACGTCATAGTGATTAGAGTGATGGTATAGATGTACTTGGTGCCTTGGAACATGAATTTTCCAAAAAGTTGTCGCGAATAAACATTGATCTGATACCCCTGAGGACCCAGCACACGTTGATATTGTTCCCAGGTCTCGAGACCCCGGCAGGCTTCGTAGGCACCTCCTACCTGCTCAATCAAACGACGGGTCTTTCGTGTCTGCCAGCTGTAGGGTCCACACTGTTTGACAAGTCTTCTTCTTTCTGTTTCCCATTCTGGGGTGTCATTCTTGTTGGCATAGTGTTTGGCCACCACCAAAGCATGCTGAAAACAGTTGGTCCCGATTTTTAATCACTACAATGGCTCTCTTTCGTTTCAAATAATCTTCAAATGAACTCATGTCCTTCTTTTTGATAATAGGTTGTCCCCTGCCGGATCCATTAGACGGCGCTACGTGACACACATGTAGTCTCAGACGTTCATCCATTTTAAATTCTTCGTTTGATTGTAATATACGGGCCAACAGATCCTATATATGGTTTGGTCTGACATCTTGCCATGGTTGAAACGGTTTCCATGCCGGCGTCTTGAGGCCCGGGTGCGATACACTAAATCACACAAAGTCGTTGGGTTGACAGCCAACCAAATTTCCAAGATCATTTAATATGTTATCAAATGTATCGTACAACACTTCTGGAACGTCCGGGGGTGCAATCTGGTCCCAATTCTGATGAAAATCAATGTTGACATGCAAACTTTCCGTATGAAAACGTCTGGAACGGCGCTGGTGTCCTAAACGTAGGGTGTAGCCTGGTGTGTTCGCTATTGTAGAATGCTATAGCCAACAGTCGCTGGTTGCTTTATATATATACAGGATTGATGAGGCTTACAGTGAAGTCCGCGCGATTTCTTGTCTTCTTGGAATTCATAGAATTACAAAATGTTCTCGCTGATGCCTGAAAAACGAAGGCTCTCTCACAGGTCCGCGATAGAAGTACAAATAGGGGTGTGGAACCCAACACTTCAATCATGGGAAATTCTATGAAGAAGGAGAAACGTCTGACAAGCCTGTGGCAGGGGGAATTCCAACAGCTCCTCTCTGAGCAATGCGCAGAGAGATCGGCATGGGAGGCCGAGAAAGGGGCGTGGAAGGCCGAACGGCAACGGTTCGTGAATTAAGGAGGTACCTCCAGAACCTGTTGCGGCAGACCCGCCGTGAGCTCCATCGGTTAGAGGCCATTGAGCTCGACCATCACCGAGAGGAGCTGTTTGACCTGTACCGACTGCAGGCTGATGGGGTACTCCCCTTACCACCACCCCCACCATCTTACAGTCTTTACCCTCGGCTGTAAGACAAACCGATCATCCAACAGGCCTTTTCACGGCCACCAAATCCTTCAGAAAAAGTTTTTCCATATTCTAATTGCAAACCAAAAATCAATAATAATTAAAACACAGACACATCGCGATCCGATTTGAAGCATGAGACATTTTAAGTTATATTTTTAAAATTTATTAATTGATTTCTTTAGGTCAAGAAAGGTGCTCTCTATGAAGTCCGCGCTGGGTGGGGGTTGGAAATTTCAACTCCATTTCTCGATCCGATTTTGTGTTCATATATTTTGTTTTTAGACAGGTGCTCTCTATGAAGTCCGCGCTGGGTTGGGGGCTCGGAGATCTCGATCCTATTCTTTTGCATAAAAGGCAGACCGATGGCGCTTTTTTGTTATTTCATCATGGGTTCTTAGTCTTACATTATGCTGGACGGAGATGACTGGTTTGAAGTGATGGAAGAGGTTGTCGTCATACCAGAGTGTACACCAGACACTGTACCAGAAGCTGTGCCAGACATTGCACCAGATACCTATCTAAAGGTAAATGAAATCATAGTCGTGAATGATAGCGATGACGACGACAAAGACAACGACGAATGGCTTGTGGCCCGTAACCCATTAACGCTACTGGTCATGGACATCTCCAAGGATCCATTTTGGTATACACCGGCCACTCAACCAACCCCATCACCACCAAGAACCGGGACGTCGATGAGAAAGACCAACCAACGGCCCTTTTCAGGGCCACCAAATCATTCGGAAAGAACGTTCATATTCTAATAATAGTTCTATTTTGACAATGAAATGTAATTGAATAATACAAAAAATGAGAAAGACCAACCAACCAACGGCCCTTTTCAGGGCCACCAAATCATTCAGAAAGAACGTTCATATTCTAATAATAGTTCTATTTTGACAATGAAATGTAATTGAACAATACAAAAAATAATTTCAATAAATATAAAGATGAAATATATCCTCCTGAACTTATATTAAATAAAGAAAACAGGTTGCCAGGCAACGAAACATACGCCCACACGGCAGTCAAATCGTCAGAGCAGTCAACAAGAGTTGTCACACATTAAGGAATTATCAGAAAATCATTAGAATTTGTTTGGTTTTTATAATCAAACGGTTTTTTTTAAATCAGATAATAATTGTGACCTCCAGAGGAACCACAAGCTAAAAAGGGTGATTTTTCGAAAAATCAGGGGACATAATTCAGGAAGTAATGACCCGATGGGCGCAAATATTGAAAAGAACCAAGATCTTTGGGTTATAAACATACATGTCAAGTTTCATCAAAATCCATTCAAAATTGTGACCTCTATAGGGTCCACAACCTTGATATAACATATTTTCACACTATTTGTGTACAAATGGCGGCCATTTTGTCCGTCAATTCTAGTCCGATTTTCAGTAATTCAAACTCTCTCTTCATTACCATGTAAGGGTGATATAGTCAAATGTTTTTTTAAAATCGGATAATAATTTTGACCTCCAGAGGCACCACAAGCTAAAAAGGGCGATTTTTTGGACAATCAGGGGCCATAATTCAGGAAGTTACGATCCGATGGGCGCAAATATCGAAAGGAACCAAGATCTTTGGGTTATAAACATACATGTCAAGTTTCATCAAAATCGGTTCAAAATTGTGACCTCTATAAGGTCCACAACCTTGATATATATTTTCACACTATTCGCGTACAAACGGCAGCCATTTTGTCTGTCAATTTTGGTCTGATTTTCACGAAATTCGAACTCAACCTTCATAACCATGGAGCAGTGATATAATCAAACGTTTTTTTAAATCCGATAACAATTTTGACCTCCAGAGGGACCACAAGCTAAAAAGGGCAATTTTTCGGACAATCAGGGGCTATAATTCAGGAAGTTATAATCCGATGGGTGCGAATATCGAAAGGAACCAAGATCTTTGGGTTATAAACATACATGTCAAGTTTCATCAAAATTGGTTCAAAATTGTGACCTCTATAAGGTCCACAACCTTGATATAACATATTTTCACACTATTCGCGTAAAAACGGCGGCCATTTTGTCCATCAATTTTGGTCCGATTTTCACGAAATTCAAACTCAACGTTCATAACCATGGAAGGTGATATAATCAAACAGTTTTTTAAATCGGATAACAATTTTGACCTCCAGAGGGACCACAAGCTAAAAAGGGCGATTTTTCAGACAATCCGGGGCCATAATTCAGGAAGTTACATCCGATTGGCGCAAATATCGAAAGGAACCAAGATCTTTGGGTTATAAACATGCATTTCAAGTTTCATCAAAAATGGGTTCAAAATTGTGACCTCTACACTGTTCACAAGCTAAAAAACGTGATTTTTCGTACAATCAGGGGCCATAACCCATGATACATGCCAATATCGAAAGGAACCGAGATCTTAGGGTGATAAACCTATATTTGAAGTTTCATCGAAATCGGATAAAAATTGTGACCTGTAGACTGTCCACAAACAATTGTGGACGGACGGACGAACAGGGGCGACGACAATATACGTCCACATGAAAATGTGTGCGTATAAAAACATCTAAAGGTAAATGTCCTTACGTTTTTTTTTGAGAAGGGGGGCTCACTATGAAGTCCGCGCTGAGGAGAACTCGAAAATCCCAACTCCAATTCTCAATCCTGTTTTGCGACCATTCGTGCCTGTAATAGTGTAGTACGCATTTTAAATGTATTTTAAATGTATTTCAAATGTATTTTAAATCTGTTTAAGAGGAGGGGGGCTCATTGCTCTCTATGAAGTCCGCGCTGAGGGGGTTCGGAAATTTCAACTCCATTTCTCGATCCGAGCACCGGGAAAGGGGGGGGGGCCCCACAACAAAAGAGAACCTCGAGAGAACCTCAAGAAATCCCGAGAAACAAGGAAATCCCACGTCACTAGAAAAGATGACGTCACAAGCAAAGGGAATCCCCCGGACGTCACTAGGGAATACCGAGAAACAAGGAAATCACATGTCACTAGAAAAGATGACGTCACAAGCAAAGGGAATCCCCCGGACGTCACTAGGGAATCACAGAGAAACCTATGACGTCACGTCGCTATGACGTCACTTATAACTAGGGGTGGGCGATATAACCGGTATACCGGTGTATTGCGATTCAAACTTGCCAATACATCATATCGTGATACACGGCCAAGAACCGGTTCAGTCAATACGATCGGCAACTTCCGTAATAATCATCGGAATATTCCGTGAGATTGTCAATTCTATTGAAAACTTGAGAATTTCCTTTCCTTGGCGGTAGTGAATCAACTCGCGGAGCCTTCGTACTTTGGCAACGGCATTAGCGAACCCAAGCGAGAAATCAATCAACTTATTTCTATTGTTTCTAATTCATTAATTAATGGTGATTGGGTAATATAAGTAATAGGTCAGAGGTGAAAATTCACACCGTGCCGATCACTTTGGCGCTATTCCAATATTTTCACGCTGTCACTTACGGCTAATAATTATGTGATATTGAGAGTGAAATAGAATCAGATTTTATAATTTACTGCCAGGCATATTGTGGAATATGATAATGTCGAAGAAATCAACTATTTATTATTTTTTTTGACGTTATGATTCGAAGAATGCGTCTACTCGAGCCGAGATCAACCGTGTCGCCGCCATCTTGGATACGTTCGATCAAACAGATGATAACAAAACTTACGGCTAATAATTCTAGACTTTTGAAAGCTAAATTGAATCAAAACTTTTAGGATTTAATACAAGCTAAATTAAGGGAAATTACACTGTCGAAGCTTTCAATGAAGCAAAGAAAACGACAATTCCCGTCATAAATCCAAAGAAAGGCAGAAATGTTAAATGCCGTAGGCGATGAAGTAACCGTTATTTGGGTGATGTTTCTTTTTAAAAGTTATATTTATAGCTGCCAACATGAAGTACTATATTTTTGTTTTATTTTTTAAAAAAAAAATCGTAAGGGATACTTTTTCACGTTATTTTGCCAATATGATAGAGAAAAGTCATAATTGGCTTTTCAATATAATTTATATTAATATAAATGCTAGTTTGAACAATTGAATTTTATATCATTGGGAAGAACACGACAATGTTTACATTTTTATGTATAGAAAATATTTTTTTAGTTATTTTCAATTTTGTAGAGGGTATTGGGATCAACAATAATCCTCTTATTGGCTTTGGGAGATGGGCCATGCTGATTTAATGGGCTTAGGGGCAGGGTAGCTAATCTTTTAATTGGCCCAGGGCGTTTAATGTTGAATGTTGCATTATGCAATAAATGTAAGGCAGAAGTGAGGTAAATAAAAACATGTCTTTTGTGGATGTCTTGTTCTTGTAGTTGACTAGTTGTACAATAGAGGAATTGCATGTTCAAAGACCTTCACATGAGTTTCAGTGTTGCTGTGAGATACATGTAAGGCTGTACTTTTGCAATAAATCTGGAGTTAGCACTTTCACAATATATTGCAATATGTATTGCAATACGACAAATCGTATCGCAATATATCGCAATACGATTTTTTTGGCAATACCCACCCCTACTTATAACGTCATCACCGAAAGCAAGTGTTGCTAAGGACGTCATCACTGAAAGTGACGTCATCACCGGAAGTGATGTCATCACCGAAAGTGATGTCATCACCGGAAGTGAACGTTGCTAGGAACATACACATGCGCAAACCCGTTGCTAGGGGCGTCTGCGCATGCGCGCCAACGTTCCTGTGCCCAGGCTACCACTACTGATGCCATAAAATCGTTTCTAACTTGCACCGTTGCCGAGAAATAGACGATTTTCTACACGTCACTTTTCAAGGTTTTTGGTCTATAAAAGTGGCAATTATTATTTGATTTACATAAAATTTTCACCATGTGATGCCTTATGCCATTTCTGATTTCATAAAACTAATGGAACATTTACATTATCACCGGAAGTAATGTAATTTTGTCAGGATCAATTACATGTAACAAATGTATAAAATGAAATGATATTGCTGGATTTGTTTGATTCTGTTTCCATTTTATTTGATTTGTGCAATGCTTATGTGGAAAACTGTATATTGGTTTCATTGGTACCGGAAGTGACATATGTTCAAGGGTAACTAGGCACCGGAAGTGACATGTTCAAGGGTAACGTGGCACCAGTGAAACCCGTCATTCCTGCATGCAGGTCTGGTTATTATTATTTCCACATCTTCTTGTGGATATCATTATCTTACATATGTAAATCACCCAAAAAAGTTATGGCAGCGTAATGTCCAGTGTAAAGTCATTAAGAGAGTTTTTAAGTCGTCTGGAGAAAACAGGTTGGGAGAGTATTCAATATTTCCCAAAGAACCCACAATAGTTTCATGAATATTCTATATCAGGATTTGTCCATTGAAACTCAGCTTCATAAACGGTTTAATAATTAGTCTATCATAGTGTTATACATAGTAGTAAATTGCGTCTTCATAATGTTGGCGTACTGCGTTGTTGGGTAGTCACTCAGAACATAACAAAATACAATTTAGAACATAAGTCATTGTTAAATATTGTAAACAAAATAGAATGTCACAATAAAAGTTCCTGGAAGGAAAATGATAAGATAATAGGAAATGCTATACGAGAATACATAGATTTACCGGTAAGCGATTGTTCACCACATGAATATTTAAAGTTAAATGAAATAATTAATCAACTCTGAATTAATTGTGAACTTGTTTATTTATTTTTTCATAATTGTCCTAGTGTACGAATAAAATTTATTATTATATGTACCGTTCTGCTGTTAAATCACCGCCGGATCCTAATGCTGACGAGTGCGCACTTTCTTAGATTTGCAAGTACTCTTAATACTGTGACAGTGTTGATATCTTCAAAAACTGAAACGCATAAACCATTTTTCATCATTTTTTTATTTACACATAGTCTTTCTTTCCATAAATCTTACTTATTTTTCAATGTCATTATGTAAGGATAAAAGAAATTCATTATTGGTTTTAAATGTAATGTTTCCAATTGTGACTCGTCATCCTTTTTGTCGAAATTTGTCATCGTTTGATTGCACCAAGAAATATGAATTTAACAACTTCTCAAGCCTTTCACATGGAACCTACATCTAAGGTCTTTAAAATCCCGGGTCGCTTGGTTCCCAAATCAGTTGCACATGTAAACACTCAAGGAACCAAGTGATGCCACATCTGAACAAAGACAAACGCAACAACGTTATTGGTCGATTACAAGCAGGTGAATCCACGACAGATGTAGCCAGGCTGCTGAATGTTTCCCTTAGTTTCATTTCTTGCCTTTGGGATAGGTACCGACAGCGAAGTTCAACACATGACTGCCCAACCTCAGGCCAAACAAGAGTGACCCCCACCTGTCCTGGATCGTCAATTCCGGTTACGTCATTGGTTTTCAACAGCGACCTCTACTGCCGCAGCAATTCCCATATGGCGTCAAATCCCGTACCAGACAGTCCATAAACGCCTACGTGAAACCGAATAACAAGGTAAACATCTCCGTTAGAGCTTCTGTTTTGAAATACGCTGACACCATGAAATCCAACTTTAATGGGTTCAGACACTGAGGGTATGGCCACAGCAACACTGGAGAGCAGTTTGGTTCAGCAACGTGTCACTGTTCTTGTTGCAACAAGGCGATGGTAGAGCCAGGATATACCAACAGAGAAATGTAACTTTGCATTTCTTTTTTGGGAGAGTATATTAACACAGTCATTAAAGTTCATTTCAATGTTACCTACCTTTACTTTTAATAATTTGTTAACTTTCTTAACTTTTGCTTCACAGAATGCACCTTTATATTTAGCACTCACATCTGTACCTACTGTAAGACAAGGTGGTTCATTTAGAGCCTACAAAAAAACAATTTGAAGATTAAGGATACCACTGATCATGACAATTTCACATCCTTTTGTGTGTCTCGAAGATGATCTTACTGTGATCGTGTGATGTAATTATTTGATATTACTGTATACATTATTTAATGCTTGTGTGGGTAATTCAGTTTGCCTCGAAACATCGTATATAGTTCGACAGTGATAAAGGGGTTAAGCCTTGCTGTTACGTAGCTATCCTGTTTTCATTTTTTTTTTTATTTTTTGCGCAGTTTCTGATTTCTTTGAGATGTGTAGAATCAGAAAATGTGTAATGCCTTTTGGGCACTGTAGAGCATTTCTCAGAATATGCAAATTAAATCTGCCTTCATAGAAATTCTGTTTATTGAGTACAGTGCAGAGAATATACATGATAACAAAACATAATTGAATACTATAGCCTTTATTGCGTTCACAATGTTTTTAGAAAAGGGCACATAAAACTGGAATGGAGGGTCAAGAAATGCTCAACATCATGATCACAAGCCAATTTTTGAAGGACGAAAGTAAACCATATGTACCCAGTGGGTATCACAAAACCATATTTTAAAGCATTTATGTTTCCTACGTCTAAAATTTACTTCCTCAGAGCATACAACTACACAAATGAAATTTGAAGCACAAGGAAGCAGAGTCATAGTTACCAATAATGTCATATGTTATATGATGTCATAACTTTGATAACATAACATAAATGATGTCATAGTTAACAAGAGCATCACTAACGCTGCGATATACATCCAGTATGGTACTTTTTAAAATGAAAAGAATGAAATTATGAATGTCTGTAATATCTCAAGAGGCAAAGAAGGCTAGGCATTGGGTTTGTTTTGCCAAATTTACAGACTAAATATTAGTCTGTAGGTGTGACACCTTCTTGGGGTTGGACATGAACAATATAAATAGGTATATGTACCATACTGTCATTGAAATTTGAAATGAATGATATATATGCTATTAAATCAGTTAAAATAAATCGCAACCTGTAAAGTATTGAGATAAAAATCAACAAAAAAAGTAGGTGTTGTATCACACCCCTGGAGGTCGGGACATGAACCAAAATAAATAGTTGATATCCTTACACTATAATTATAAGTGAACAAGAGGTATGTAAGGATTGTAATATGATTATACTTAATACCCATTGTTAACTATTTGTGGTAACATAATTAGAAATCTATGAGTGGCGGGTAGCCGTCCCAGATTTCTCTCAAGAAGTTACTAGTTTCGTTCATTTCGAACTCGTCAGACTTAAATGAGAATGTGCGGGTGTTCCCTTTATATAGTCGTTGGGGACCGGAGCACAAAAAAGGTCTCGGATGGACCTGCGCAGTGCTGTGTCACCGGAGCAACTGCTTCCGTTTATTGTGAACAGAAGGACTAAAGAATTGTCGTTTAAAAAAATGCTGATTTGCATAGACTCTAAGGCTCCCAGCCCATTTGACTGTGTCGTTTAAAATTATATAAACAAGTGGAAAATATTAGGATAACCGGAATGGGTTGTTTAATGATGTGATATGTTTACTAAGCTTTTATAGTATTACATTGCATAATTTGGAACTCGTCCAGACATGCACACTTAGTCTATAAACAAACTTAGTAATCAACTGCTATTTGGCAATTGTGCTGTCGGGTTATATTATCAGGAAGTGATAAAAATACCTAGTTGTGGTCACTAAGTTTTGGAAAAGCCATGTATATCGCGTACATTGATGCGATAAACAGGTCGGCTCTCTAACTAAAATGAAAGAACCGATCAACTCTATCGTCACAGGTTTCCCGTTTATAACTGTGGGATAGGGAATATGATGACCTGTCGCGTATTTCTTCTGCTGGTTTGCGGAAAAAATCGGAAGTAATAGCACTACGGTTTATAGTGAAGTTACGATTTAGACATCATTTCTCGCGTTGAGAATGAGTGAGCGACAGTCGCCATTATGACGTCACGGGAATTCCCATACCTGTAAGGTAAATGGCTATGTGCCAAATATGTCGATAAAAATTGATAATAGAAGGTCCTGCAAATAATATGCACAAGAGAGAAATAGCTAACAGAATTTGAAGAAAATAGTGCGGAAGGGTCAATGAGGAGAAGATATAAATATAAAGATAGATAGGGGACCCTTCGGGACTAAATCTTATAAGATAGGCTGGCACTGCCAGGCAGGATACGCCCACATTTTCGAGAGATGGACAGAGAACAAGCAATACCGAAAGTGATTTTTCCTACATCTTTAAGTCCTGTATTTCATACTGTATTGGGAGTAGCCATTTAGTTGGTCAGTTCCAGTCTGATATTAATGAAATTCGAAACCGACAATGATTATGGTGTGACGGTACACAACCTAGAAATGTGACTTTTCATCCAAATCGGATAAGAATTGTGACCTGTAGAGAGTCCACAACCATGATATACCATATTTTTACACTATTCGCGTACAAACGGCGACCATTTCGTCTGGCAATTTTGGTACGATTTTCACGAAATTAGAACTCAACCTTCCTCATCAAAATCGAATTAAAATTGTGACCTATACAGGGTCCACAACCATGATATATCATTTTTTTAACAGTATTCGCGTACAAACAGCGGCCATTTTGTCTGTCAATTTTGGTCCGATTTTCCCGAAATTCAAACTCAACCTTCCTTACGGTGTAACGGTGATATAATCAAACGTTTTTTTAAATTCGATAATAATTGTGACCTCCAGAGGGACCACAAGCTAAAGAAAGGAGGATTTTGCGTATAACCAGGGGCCATAATTCAGGAAGTTACAATCCGCTATGCGCAAATATCGAAAAGAACCAAGATCTTTGGGTTATAACCATGAATTTCAAGTTTCATCAAAATCGAATTAAAATTGTGACCTTTACAGGGTCCACAACCTTGATTTATCATTTTTTAACAGTATTCGCGTACAAACGACGGCCATTTTGTATGGCAATTTTGGTCTGATTTTTCCGAAATTTGAACTCAACCTTCCTTACGGTGTAACGGTAATATAATCAAACGTTTTTTTAAATTGGATAATAATTGTGACCTCCTTAAGCTAAAAAAAGGCAATTTTGCGTATAATCAGGGGCCATAATTCAGGAAGTTACGATCCGATATGCGCAAATATCGAAAGGAAGCAAGATCTTTGGGTTATAACCATGAATTTCAAGTTTCATCAAAATTGAATCAAAATTGTGACCTCCACAGTGTCCACAACCTTGATATTCCATTTTTTAACAGTATTCGCGTACAAACGGCGGCTATTTTGTATGGCAATTTTCGTCCGATTTTCCCGAAATTCGAACTCAACCTTCCTTAGTGTGTAACGGTGATATAATCAAACGTTTTTTTAAATCGAATAACAATTGTGACCTCCAAGCTAAAAGATAGGCTGGCACTGCCAGGCAGGATACACCCACATTTTTGAGAGATGGATAGAGAACAAGCAATACCGAAAGTGATTTTTCCTACATCATTAAGTCCTGTATTTCATACTGTATTGGGAGCAGCCATTTTGTTGGTCAGTTCCAGTCTGATATTCATGAAATTCGAAGCCGACAATGATTTGACGGTACACAACCTAGAAATGTTACTTTTCGTCAAAATCTGATAAGAATTGTGACCTGCAGAGAGTCCACAACCATGATATACCATATTTTTACACTATTCGCTTACAAACGGTGACCATTTCGTCCGGCAATTTTGGTACGATTTTCACGAAATTCGAACTCAACCTTCCTTACGGTGCAACAGTAATATAATCAGAGTTTTTTTTTAAATCAGATAATAATCGTTCGAGAGATAGACACAGAACAAGCAATACCGAAAGTGATTTTTCCTACAATCAAAGGCCATAATTCATTAAGTTACAATTTGATATGCGCAAATATCGAAAAGAATAAAGATCTTTAGGTTATAAACAAGCATTTCAGGTTTCATCAAAATCAAATTAAAATTGTCACCTCTACAGGGTCCACAACTTTGACATACCATATTTTTACACTGTTCGCGTACAAACGGCGGCCATTTTTTCTGGCAATTATGGTCCAATTTTCTCGAAATTCAAACTCAACCTTCCGTAGGATGTAACGGTGATAGAGTCAAACGTTTTTTCAAATCGGATAATAATTGTGACCTCCAGAGGGACCATAGGTGATTTTTCGGACAATCAGGGGCCATAATTCAGGAAGTTACGATCCGATATGCGCAAATATCGAAAGGAACCAAGATCTTTGGGTTATAACCATGCATTTCAAGTTTCATCAAAATCGAATTAAAATTGTGACCTCTACAGGGTCCACAACCATGATATACAATTTTTTAACAGTATTCGCGTACAAACGGCGGCCATTTTGTATGGCAATTTTGGTCCGATTTTCCCGAAATTCGAACTCAACCTTCCTTACGGTGTAACGGTAATATAATCAACCGTTTTATTAAATCGGATAATAATTGTGACCACCAGAGGGACCACAAGCTAAAATAAGGCGATTTTGCGTATAATCAGGGGCCATAATTCAGGAAGTTACGTTCCGATATGCGCAAATATCGAATGGAACCAAGATCTTTGGGTTATAACCATGAATTTCAAGTTTCATCAAAATCGATTTAAAAATGTGACTTTTACAAGGTCCACAAACCATGATATACAATTTTTTAACAGTATTCGCGTACAAACGGCGGCCATTTTGTATGGCAATTTTCGTCCGATTTTCCCGAAATTCGAACTCATCCTTCCTTAGGGTGTAACGGTGATATAATCAAACGTTTTTTTAAATCGGTTAATAATTGTGACTTCCAGAGGGACCACAAGCTAAAAAGGGTGATTTTTCGGACAATCAGGGGCCATAATTCAGGAAATTACATTCCGATAGGTGCAAATATCGAAAGGAACCAAGATCTTTGGGTTATAAACATGCATGTCAAGTTTCATCAAAATCGGTTCAAAATTGTGACCTCTATCGGGTCCACAAGCTAAAAACGTGATTTTTCGTACAATCAGGGGCCATAATCCATGAAGTTTTCATCCGATACATGCCAATATCGAAAGGAACCGAGATCTTTTGGGGTTAAACCTATATTTCAAGTTTCGTCAAAATCGGATAAGAATTGTGACCTGTAGAGAGTCCACAAACAAATTGTGGACGGACGTCCGGACGGACAGGGGCGACGACAATATACGTCCACATAAAAATGTGGGCGTATAAAAAAAGGCGATTCTGCGTATAATCAGGGGCCATAATTCAGGAAGTTACGATCCGATATGCGCAAATATCGAAAGGAAGCAAGATCTTTGGGTTATAACCATGAATTTCAAGTTTCATCAAAATCGAATCAAAATTGTGACCTCCACAGGGTCCACAACCTTGATATACCATTTTTTAACAGTATTCGCGTACAAACGGCGGCCATTTTGTATGGCAATTTTCGTCCAATTTTCCCGAAATTCGAACTCAACCTTCCTTAGGGTGTAACGGTGATATAATCAAACGTTTTTTTAAATCGAATAATAATTGTGACCTCCAGAGGGACCACAAGCTAAAAAGGGTGATTTTTCGGACAATCAGGGGCCTTAATTCAGGAAATTACATTCCGATAGCCGCAAATATCGAAAGGAACCAAGATCTTTGGGATATAAACATGCATTTCAAGTTTCATCAAAATCGGTTCAAAATTGTGACCTCTATAGGGTCCACAAGCTAAAAACGTGATTTTTCGTACAATCAGGGGCCATAATCCATGAAGTTTTGATCCGATACATGCCAATATCGAAAGCAGCCGAGATCTTTTGGGGATAAACCTATATTTCAAGTTTCGTCAAAATCGGATAAGAATTGTGACCTGTAGAGAGTCCACAAACAAATTGTGGACGGACGGACGGACGGACGGACAGGGGTGACGACATAATACGTCCACATGAAAATGTGGGCGTATAAAAACTATATAGCCATCCGATGCAAGCGTTTTAAAGTGTGAATCCTTTTCGATCTAAAAAGATTCAAAGATAGGTTGCCAGGCAACGAAACATACGCCCACAACAGCTAAGTCGTCCGGGCAGTCAACAAGGGTTGTCGCATATTGTTTCTTTTGTCAGTAAGGAGAACATTTACAACACATGATAATCTTATTACGAGTAATAGCCCATTAAATAATTATCGGAAATGATTATAGTTTTGATGGTTTGTCTCAAGGCGTATGTCCACAAGATATTTCAAAGTGATCAAGTGCCAGAAATTATCAGATATCGCTGAAAATCAAATAGGATTCTTCGTCTCATGACCCTAAACACTGTGTACAAATTTAAAGTCAATCGGATATTAACTTTAGCCTCTAAAGCGTTAAAAAGATTTTTCAAAGTGATCAAGGGTCATAACTCTGGCAGTAATTATCAGATATCACCGAAAATCAATAGGATTCTTCGTCTCATGACCTTAAACACTGTGTATAAATTTAAAGTCAATCGGATATTAACTATAGCCTCTAGAGCGTTCACAAGATTTTTCAAAGTTATCAAGGGTCATAACTCTGGTAGTAATGATCGGATATCGCTGAAAATCAATAGGCTTCTTTGTATCATGACTTTAAACACCATGTATAAATTTAAATTCAATCGGATATCAACTTTAGCCTCTAGAGCGTTCACAAGATTTTTCAAAGTGATCAAGGGTCATAACTCGAGCAGGAATTATCGGATATTGCTGAAAATCAACAGGCTTCTTCGTATCATGACCTTACACACTGTGTATAAATTTAAAGTCAATCGGATATTAACTTTAGCCTCTAGAGCGTTCACAAGATTTTTCAAAGTGATCAAGGGTCATAACTCTGGTAGTAATTATCGGATATCACCGAAAATCAATAGGCTTCTTCGTCTCATGCCCTTAAACACTGTGTATAAATTTAAAGTCTATCGGATATTAACTTTAGCCTCTAAAGCGTTCACAAGATTTTTCAAAGTGATCAAGGGTCATAACTCTGGCAGTAATTATCAGATATCACCGAAAATCAATAGGCTTCTTTGTCTCATGACCTTAAACACTGTGTATAAATTTAAAAACAATCGGATATTAACTATAGCCTCTAGAGCGTTCACAAGATTTTTCAAAGTGATCAAGGGTCATAACTCTGGTAGTAATTATCGGATATCGCTGAAAATCAATAGGCTTCTTCGTCTCACGACCTTAAACACCGTGTATAAATTTCAAGTCAATCGGATATTAACTTTAGCCTCTAGAGCGTTCACAAGAAATTGTGGACGATGGACGGACGGACGGACGGACCGACGGACGGACGGACGGACCGACAGACGGACGGACGGGGGCGACGGCAATATACGACCACATTTCCATGTGGGCGTATAAAAATTACTCAACGTGACATATCATTTATGTCTCTGTCGGGCTCAGTCATTGCAATCCCAATTATTTGTATCGTAACATTTCTACATATCAGTATTTTAAACGATTTGGGAGTGCTTACTAAATTGAAAAAAGGTATGATCATAAACCGTTATATAAACGATTGAATTTCGTTTCGGTTAAGTAAAAATAATTTTCACTCCGCTTTGGGTGTTCATATTTTTTATAAGGCGTATAAGGACCAGAATAAATTTTCGGTCGATATGATTATAGTGATCTACATTTAATCAAAATCGCCTTAGTTTGTTATCATATTCCGGAGAATTTTGACTCCGGTATAACGGTGTGAATTTGTTGTGCAATTTATGGAGTATTTTGTACTCCGGTGTAATGGCTGAAGGCAAAACAAGCGCTTGCTTTCTGATTGGCAGATATACTCCGGTAATGTTCCGGACATATAATCTTTCTGAGTCGTTTGGGTAAAGGGGAATCTTCTCCCTAGTAATGTTTGACTCTGGGTACGGTTCCTCGTTTGAGGTGACCGGAGTTATGAAATTCTTAGCTGGTAAGGTTACTCCGCAGTGAGTGTAATAAAATTAGAAATCTATGAGTGGCGGGTAGCCGTCCCAGATTTCTCTCAAGAAGTTACTAGTTTCGTTCATTTCGAACTCGTCAGACTTAAATGAGAATGTGCGGGTGTTCCCTTTATATAGTCGTTGGGGACCGGAGCACAAAGATAGGTTGCCAGGCAACGAAACATACGCCCACAGCAGCTAAATCGTCCGGGCAGTCAACAAGGGTTGTCGCATATTTTTACTAATTTCGGTAATGAAACATTTGTAATACACTAAAAACTGATTAAGAGTAACAACTCATTATGTAATTATCAGAAAATCATTAGAATTTGATTGCTTTTTATAAAGTTTTACCCCACGCTAACAATTAGTATATACATGAAACATTTAATATCATGGATTTAGCTGTTCAGTTATCTAAATTCATTGAAAATCAAAATACTTGTTCGTTTCAACACCTTATGCCAATATCGAAAGGAACCAAGATCTTTTGGGGATAAACCTATATTTCAAGTTTCGTCAAAATCGGATAAGAATTGTGACCTGTAGAGAGTCCACAAACAAATTGTGGACGGACGGACGGACGGACAGGGGCGACGACATAATACGTCCACATGAAAATGTGGGCGTATAAAAAACGATAAAAATTGTGACCTGTAGACTGACGGACGGACGAACAGGGGCGACGACAATATACGTCCACATGAAAATGTGGATAAAAACAAAGTCAAAGGTATCACAAAACCATCTTTTAAAGTATCTAACGTTTCGTAGGTAAAAACCTACTTCTTCAGAGAATATAAGTTACAAAAATGAGGCAGTTGAAATTCAAGGTTAGTCTAACGTTAGATACTTTAAAAGATGGTTTTGTGATACCTTTGACTTTGTTTTTATCCACTCCTACTACTGGTGTCACTGTATCAAGTTCATTATGACTTTGATCCTGTCTATGTTTATGTTATTTAAATGGTTTTGGATTCCTCTCACTTTATCATTCGAATTCACATGAAAATGTGGGCGTATAAAAAATCGGGCACTATAAATAATGCATCTGTTCTTGACCTGGACATCAATATAATTTACGATAAATTTAATGTCGGTATATTCGATAAAACGGACAAATTTGGTTTTGAAGTAGTAAAATACCCGTCCAGCTTACAGTAACATACCAGATACTACACTATATAATGTTTTCTATTCACAGGCGTTACGATTTTTAAAAATATGCAACAAGAAGGAACTGTTTCTCTCACCAAAGGCGTTTTACAGCTGAGGCGCTGGAGGCGCCAGCCTCCTCGCGAAAAAAATCAAAGAAGTTGAACAAATAAAACAGGAGATAAATGCTAAAACGACGAGAAAAAATAGGTTGCCAGGCAACGAAACATACGCCCACACAGCAGCCAAATCGTCCGGGCAGTCAACAAGAGTTGTCGCATATTAAGGAATTATCAGAAAATCATTAGAATTTGTTTGGTTTTTATAATCAAACGTTTTTTTTTTAAATCAGATAATAATTGTGACCTCCAGAGGGACCACAATCTAAAAAGGGTGATTTTTCATACAATCAGGGGACATAATTCAGGAAGTAATGACCCGATGGGCGCAAATATCGAAAGGATCCAAGATCTTTGGGTTATAAACATACATGTCAAGTTTCATCAAAATTGATTCAAAATTGTGACCTCTATAGGGTCCACAACCTTGATATAACATATTTTCACACTATTCGTGTAGAAACGGTGGCCATTTTGTCCGTCAATTCTAGTCCGATTTTCACGTAATTCAAACTCAACCTTCATTACCATGTAACGGTGACATAGTCAAACGTTTTTTTAAATCGGATAATAATTTTGACCTCCAGAGGGACCAAAAGCTAACAAAAGCGATTTTTCGGACAATCCGGGGACATAATTCAGGAAGTTATGATCCAATGGGCGCAAATATCAAATGGAACCAAGATCTTTGGGTTATAAACATACATTTCAAGTTTCATCCAAATCGGTTGAAAATTGTGACCTCTACACTGTTCACAAGCTAAAAGATAGGTTGCCAGGCAACGAAACATGCGCCCACAGCAGCTAAATCGTCCGGGCAGTCAACAAGGGTTGTCGCATATTTTTACTTTTTTCGGTAATGAAACATTTGTAATACACTAAAAACTGATTAAGAGTAACAACTCATTATGTAATTATCAGAAAATCATTAGAATTTGATTGCTTTTTATAAAGTTTTACCCCACTCTATCAATTAGTATATACATGAAACATTTAATGGATTTAGCTGTTCAGTTATCTAAATTCATTGTTTGTTTCAACACCTTAAACTCTATGTATCAATCTGAAGTCAATCGGATGGTAACTTTGGCCTCTATAGCGTCACAAGAATTTTTGAAGTTATCAAGGGAGATAACTCTGGCAGTAATTATTTGAAATCGCTGAAAATCAACAGGTTTCTTTGTCTCATGACCTTAAACACTGTGTATAAATCTAAAGTCAATCGGATATTAACTTTGGCCTCCAGAGCGTCCACAAGATTTTTTGAGGTGATCAAGGGCCATAACTCTGGCACTAATTATCGGAAATCACTGAAAATCAATAGGCGTCTTTGTCTTATGACCTTAAACACTGTGTATAAATTTGAAGTCAATCGGATATTAACTTTGGCCTCTAGAGCGTCCACAAGATTTTTTGAAGTGATCAAGGGCCATAGCTCTGGCACTAGTTATCGGAAATCGCTGAAAATCAATAGGCTTCTTCATCTTATGAATTTAAACACTGTGTATAAATTTAAAGTCAATCGGATATCAACTTTGACCTTTAGAGCGTCCACATGATTTTTTTAAAGAGATCAAGGGCCATAACTCTGGCACTAATTATCGGAAATCGCCAAAAATCAATAGGCTTCTTCGTCTCATGACCTTAAACACTGTATAAATTTAAAGTCAATCGGATATTAACTTTGCCCTTTAGAGCGTCCACAAGATTTTTTGAAGTGATCAAGGGCCATAACTCTGGTAGTTATTATCGGAAATCGCTGAAATCGCTCGCGCTGTGCTCGCGTAAAGGTAGATTTACGCGAGCTATTCGTTGCTCGCGCAAATGTTTAGGAAAAACCTGTAAAAATAATCAAAATATTGACGAGTTTATTGCCCAAACTAATCCAACAATGTCAATAACGTCATAAATTTGTCTGTCAAACTGACATTCAACAAGCACTCGGCTAATCTCGACAGATTCCGTAAACTACGTAGACTACATCTAGTCTCGGATGTATGACAGTAAGTGATATGTACCTACGCCCATACATTTGCGATGCGGCTACCGGTTTACTTTAACAGGAAAACTTGACGCTATTACACAAATTGGGAACCTATTCTACTAGCGACCTATTCGACCGATCGAGCTGCAACCTGTTCGTTGGAACCCTATTTAGAGTAAAGACAACAGTCTCTATTTATCAACCAATAAAATCCAACGTTATGTCTATCAAATGAAAGTAGAATATATTATTTTTTATCCATTCCTTCAGCTCAGAATAGAAGTGTAATTTCGTCATTATCTTACAGCTGGATCGGTCGAATAGGTCGCTAGCCAAATATGTCGCCAACTTGTGTTTGGAATGGGCGCAGCCATGTTTCATCCGGGACCTTTAAAGTAGTTCCAATATGGCGTAATTCATCGTACAGCCGAGTTTAGATTCCGAAATCTTCCGAGGTTTGCCGAGTGATTCAACAAGCTGCACGCGGCATTTCGTCCTTAAATTTGATTGGCTAATGAGTCGTGTTACTAAAAATACACTTTATACCTGAACGTCATGACTGGTTTTCCTACGAAGACCAGTAACAAACGCGTGATAATCGAGTCTGAAGTAAAGAATGTTTACATCCGGATGATTTGGCATTTCACGCTAAATGAACACGTTTCAAACTTATAATTATCGGTATTTCTTATTTCATCAGAACTTCGACTTTTATTCCATTGTGCAGTCGTATAATTTTAAATCTAAGTGTAATAATTGGCTAAAGGAAACCTGATTGCCCTACCTATCCACATTTATGTCGTGGGGTGAAGAAATCCGTACGGAAATTGATTATAAAAAAAAAAGAGTAGGCCTATGACTTGTCAAAAACAGAAAAGCGATGGTCACACATGTTTACTGCAAACTCTGTGCCAGGAATAGCAATTTTGGCGCTCAATCGTTTATTTTGTTGTTTTGTTATACTAGTGCCAACTCATAGTAATAGTACTACATGTATGATGTAAATAAAGAATTGAAAAAAAATAATTAATAAATAACAAACTTTAAACAGCATTTTCATTATTTAATTTAACAAAAGTATCCAGGCAACAAATTGATTTTAAATTGAAACAATTTTAGAAAATGTGTGCTCACGCAAGCAACATTTTACGTGAGCAATTTTTATTGCTCGCCCTGCTCGCCCAAACCTATATTTGCGAGAGCAGTCATCTGCTCGCCATCAATTTATTCGTGGCCAGCCCTGTAGGGCATCAATTAAACATAACGCTAACGCTACAATATACGTCCACATTCCTACTTTGATTGATATGGTACTTTGTCAAGAAGGCTAGGCGTTTGGTTTGTTTAGCGTTGAGGGTCGTGCATCAACATTAATAGTTGCCGTCCTTAGAGTATAAGGAATAACTATACCAAGATAATCCATTCAGAATTGTGGCTTCCTAACACTAAAGGCAAAAAGTGGGCGTGGCTCTGCCCCTGGGGGTCGGGACATTCATCAAAATCAATAGTGGACGCCCTCAGGCTATAAGGAATACATAAACCAAATGGGTGTTGCTGTCCCATGGGGGTCGGGCATGCACCCAAAACAAAAGGGGTCATCCTTAGGGTATAAGGAATAAGTATTTTAAGTTTCAAGATGACCGATTAAGAATTGTGGCCTGTAGGCGACACACAAAAAGAAAATGGGCGTGACTCTGCCCCTGGGGGTTGGGCATGCACCCCAAATGATAGAAATGTTCCTTAGGGTACAAAGCATAATCATTCAAAGTTTCAAGATGATACGTTAAGAAATGTGGCTTGTAGACGACAAACAAATAAATACAAGGAATGGGCGTGGCTCTGCCATTGGGGGGCGGGCATGCACCAAAAAACAATACGGATCATCCTTAGGGTAAGTATACAAAGTTTTAAGAAAATACAGTTAGAATTGCGGCTTCTAGGCGACACAGAGACACACAAAAAGAAAACGGGCGTGGCTCTGCCCCTGGGGGGTTGGGCATGCACCCCAAACGATAGGGATCATCCTTAGAGTATAAAGAGTAAGTATACAAAGTTTTAAAGAAAATCCAATAAGAATTGCGGCCTGTAGGCGACACGAAGACACACGATAAGAAAATGGGTGTGGCTCTGCCCCAGGGGGTTGGGCATGCACCCCAAATGATAGGGATGTTCCTTAGGGTACAAAGAAAGTGTATGCTAAGTTTCAAAATTATAAGTTAAGAAATGTGGCCTGTAGACGACAAACAAATACATACTAGAAATGGGCGTGGCTCTGTCCCTGGGGGTCGGGCATGCACCAAAAACAATAGAGATCTTCCTTAGGGTATAAGGAATACGTATACCAAGTTTGAAGAAAATCCAGTAAGAATTGCGCCCTGTAGGCGACACAAAGACACACGAAAAGAAAATGGGCGTGGCTCTACCCCTGGGGGTGGGGCATACACCCCAAATGATAGGGATGTTCCTTAGGGTACAAAGAATGTGTATGCTAAGTTTCAAAATTATAAGTTAAGAAATGTGGCCTGTAGACGACAAACAAACAAATACTAGAAATGGGCGTGGCTCAGCCCCTGGGGGTCGGGCATGCCCCAAAAACAATAGGGATCTTCTTTGGGGTATAAGGAATAAGTATACCAAGTTTGAAGAAAATCCATGAAGAATTGCGTGCGGCCTGTAGGCGAACCACAGACACACACACACACACACATACATACACACACACACACACACACACAGACAGGGGTGACGGCATAATACGTTCACATTATGAATGTGGACGTATAAAAAGGAATTCTAGGCGAGTTAAATTTGTCATATAAATAATCGTCGTTTGAGGATTCGGGAAGAGGTGTCAATGAGGACGACGGCAGCGTAAATCCACAACAATTTGAGCCTTATGCAGACTGGTATGAGTCAGACAAAGACGACCGTATCAACGGCTTGAACAACCACGGAACTACGATCGTCTGGATTCCACGGCAATGAATGGTCAGTTTTATTATTATCTACATTACAATTTATATTTTAACCATCCTGAATTATTTATCAGTAATATTGTGTTTGTATCAAATTGAAATTCAAACGTTCTTTTGACTTAGATATCGATTTTTTAAACAATCATTAACCAAACACGAGTATAGACACAGTCAATAGATTATTTAGTAGGCCGCTAGTTAGTACTAGTTTAAAAAGTTAGTATCGATCTATTCTGTGAGTAGAGCTAGGCCAAGTAAATGGTATCTAAGACAAAGGATTTCTTTTCAAATTCATAAAAGAAAATTATAAAGTAAACCTATCTAGGCCTAATTGTTAAATTGTATGCATAACACACAATTATTATATTATATATTTTTAGATCAATTATTACTTAGGCCTAGGCCTATATTCTTCTTATTGACATTATTGTCAAAGTAAATTTTTTTTTATTATTATCTGCCTAATTGTTAAATTGTATGCATAGCACACAATTATTATATTATATATTTTTTTAGATCAATTGTTATTGACATTATTGTCAAAATAAATATTTTTTATTATTATCTTTGGAGTTAGCCAGATTGTGAAAAAGTCATGTTTTTTTTTTTATAATAACATTTTTAAAATTGAATCAAATTTTTTCCAATAAAATTATTTAATTAACATTGTACCATATTAGGTTATAAATTCATAAAATTTCCTGATTTGTGTTGTTGACCCTCAAAGATACATTATCAACCGAAAATTAAGCAATTGCAATTTTTCGCCTAGCCTCGATCATCATAACTGTAATCGATATGGAAAAAAGCATAGTCTTGATTATCAATTTAATAATCAGTAAATCAGATAATAATCCACCAAAGATCGGAGGCTAGCGATGCTATCGAGAGTTGATTAGGGTCTGGACGTGTTAATTAATGTTTAATTAATAAGAAAAGATTTCAGGCCTAAAGAAAGACCAACAATAAGAGGATTTAGAAAAGACAATTAAACAATGTATAAAATACCTAGTTTAATGTAACACACAAATACACAATTATATTTCAGATTTTCCAGTGTGGTACCCCCTTGTCAGTGATGCAGGATGGAAGGCCTTGACAAGGATAGCTGTCTAGTTGTCCATTAGCCCAGTTTGGAGCAGAACAGTAGGATATTAAACATTAAACCCCCATTTCATTTTATTTCTGTAGATCGAATACGATTGTCAATTATTTTTAGGCTTAGTCCTGTATGATTATTGTCAAAATTTGGCAAATTATATTAGGTGGTAGCTGGGTTGGGAAAAAATCTGACTTCTATTATTTGGGGTAAACATCAGTTGTAACATGTCCAGAGGGATATAATATTGTGATTATTGTACTAACAAATAAGAAATGAAATGGGGTTTAACTTCCTACGTGTACTGTTCTGCTCCGACTGGGCTAATGAAGACGGACATACACCATACAGTGTGTTATGAGGGAAATTTTGCGTCGGTGGATGTTTTACGTGCGTGTGAATGTGTAATCTCAGTTTTTCGTCCCATCCTGCATCACTGACAAGAGGAAACCACCCCGGAAAAACCTGGTGAACTTTTTCGGTTCCTAAAAAAAAAATTAGCTACGAAAATCTTGGAGATATACATTTGATCACACACTTCAACGTGCCTTTCCTTATGGGTTTGCATTACCATTTGGCATAGGTGTATGTTATTCCTAAATTTGTGCAGTGGATATTAAACATAATAATATGTATATTAATTATATTTTCAGGAGACATTAATATGGAACATGGCTTAATAACAGTTTGTCAGGAGTTATTGGAGCTGGTTGGGAAGACAAACCAATGGTAAAAATTTATCAGAAAGGCCTTTGTATAAGAAGAAGCCATGTAGGATTTATGTGGAAATAAAACAATATGTATTCAGACAATTTTTTTATTATTTTTCTGTGAGATTACTACATGATAACTACATCAATCAACCACATGCAAGTACTACTTAGTACCATATTGAGCTAAATGTTTTTTTATGTCAATGATGGACTGATACAAATGTAGCACTTTGAACAGAGGCTCAGCAAATGTTCTTTCTTCACTACTATTCCTGCAAATGAATTTGACAGTTATGCATTAAAATATTATAAGTTTAATCTAGCTATAGAAGAGAACAAAATGAATCATTGTCAAGTCACGACTCACAAAAATCCACAATATAATTTATGACCTTCACTGGGAATAAAATAAATCTATGACTGGCAATGAAAATCGAAATGTACGTAAACTGTAAATCAAATGGGGTTTAACGTCCTATTTTCCTGGGGGGGTTGGGATGGCCTAGTGGTCTAGAGTGCCGCGCTTCGACCTCTAGCTGGCCGGTCACCTATGGCTTGCGGCTGTGGTTTTGAGCCCCCGTGTGAAGCGTATGTGGCATTGAGATAGGGGCGCCTTGTCAACCTCGTGGGTTTCCTCCGAGCACTCCGGTTTCCTCCCACTGCTAAAGACCCCTATGCGCCAGCGAATTATTGAAATAAAATGAAACCATATGTTAGTCCCAAAATGATCTAGTTTGTGTTGAGTGGACGTTAAATCCCATTTCTCTCCCTCTCCCCCCTATTTTCCTGCTCCATACAGACTAATGAAGACAGCCAAATGTCATGCAAAGAGCTACTATGGAACTTTTGCCCGGGTAGTGGCGCAATGTCCTACATGTATTCTTATTTTTTAACTCAAACTGTCAAGGGATCTTTAACATGCACACCAATTTGTACACAGTACCTAGACATTATATCTTGAAATGGGGTTTAACGTCCTACTTTTCTGCACCTAACCTGGGGTAATCAAGACAGGCCCTACATCGTGCACCATTGACATGGATAATGGAAACCACACAGGAAAACCCTGGTTATAATTATGTATTTTATGTACCTTGCATCATCACTATGGATAGGCCTACTTTCTGAATCTGTATGAAGGCCTCGAATACTGGAAAATCAAAATGTTCATCAGCACTGTCATAACATTGTCTTCAATAGTGTCTGGTGACTGGAGTGTTATTCCTCTTCACTGGCATTTAAAAATGGTCTGCAAAAGAAAATATATTTTTTTTCTTTTAACATTTTTATAATACAAGTCTCTTCAATTATTACTCACTGCTTGTAGCCTACCTATAATCCCGGGGCTGGATACCAAACTAAACCAAAAGAACCTAATATAATTACATAAATATCTTTTCTACAAAAGAAATAGGAGAGATATCAATATAAAAAGAATTTGACTCACCCTAATATTTTCTCTCGTTGCTGAGTCTCTTGTGTTAGTCAGTACTACTTTTGTAGTTAGTTGTACCTTGTCTACGTAGTACAGTAGGCCTATACCATCTCAGGTGGCTTGCTTGGGTTTCTACGACCGAATCACAAATAAAATCCACAGTAAGAACATTTGATAATACACGTGTGACAGGCGATTGTCCCGTTGTTTCCCAAATTAAATGGTTGAAAGGGGTAGTAGTCTGTAAAAAAAAATGCGACGAGATCCTGTCCATTCGTCTCGATTTGTCGCCACAAAACTAGCCTATCGTTTTAAAATAACTTATTTTCAAATGGAATTTAATTGAGTGAGACGTTATTGAGTTTGCATTATCATAGCCATAAGCAATACACCCCTTCTACGATCTTTTGTTGTCATTAATATTGGTCCCGTCAACAGCGTCCGCCATTGTCTCCGGGATTCCCTTGTTTACGTCTTTCACACTTGTGACATCAATCGGTCAAAGGTCACGAGAGGTTGCACTCGGCTTATCGCTTCAGGTGAGAATTTTAGTTTTCCGTCTATATCGTGAGAACGAGTAATTGGATTTCGTTAAAACTTTCAGGAACGTTTTATGGAGGCATTTCAGATATAATAATAATAAAATATGAGAGGTCTCAAGTTCATCTTTAAACACTGTGTATAAATTTAAAGTCAATCGGATATTAACTTTAGCCTGTAGAGCCCGGACGCGACGACAATATACGACCACATTTCAATGTGGGCGTATAAAAACGTGATTTTTCGTACAATCAGGGGCCATAACCCATGAAGTTACAGTCCGATTCATGCCAATATTGAAAGGAACCGAGATCTTAGGGTGATAAACCTATATTTTAAGTTTCATTGAAATCGGATAAAAATTGTGACCTGTAGACTGTTGACAAACAATTGTGGATGGACGGACTGACGGACGGACAGGGGCGACGACAATATACGTCCACATGAAAATGTGGGCGTATAAAAAGAAATGTACCCTAGTTAGGGAGGGCCCTAAAAGCAGACAAAAGGGCCCCTTGTCTGACAAAAGGGCCCCTCTGGTCAAGGGAAAGGGCCCCCGAGTCTGAGTTAATTTGTTTTCTTTACACTGTTCTGTCGAATTCACTACTGAATGAGAATGCAGTCATTGCACTGGTATGAAAATCATCAATCAAGACCCCTCCCCTCCAGACCCCTGCGAAAGAGGGCCTTCAAAATGGTATAGCCTCCGCCATGATAAACCTTAAAACGCCACTGTCCCTCACGAATAAAAACTCTTAATTTTAAGTACACGGCCAAAGGCGGATCACAATTACGCAATTTTAAAGAAATTTCTAAACTTCCATTTCTTCAACATAATAGGTTTGACATTTCTTGTAAATGTATTACTGACTACATCTTGGGATAATGATTCAATATAATTTTTATCTTCTATAAATGTCTAGTCCTGTTTGGATTATCGCCCTTATTATTATGCCTTTGTGAATACACTTATTATAATCTACGATTTCTTCAGCATTCCTGTTTTGCGTTTCTTACGTGGGTTATCATATGATATTTATGCTATGGTTTCTACAATTACATGGTCTCAATAACTTATAGTTTTTAACGTTATTTCATCTAGATTATCGCCCTTTTTTTTTATCGGGAAATTGCACCTTCTAGCGACGACGTCATAACAACTATAACTACAGATTTACGTCACGCCATTCAGTTAGCAGACAACAGTCTCCCTAGACGGCCTTACACTCCTTTGCTTCTATGTATTCGGTTTTGTTCTTGTTTCTGTGACGGTTGTAACGTGTTTCCAAATGCATTCAATATACTTCAATCCTCTTCTTTATTGATTTAATGCATCTAGTTTTTTAGAACTAGGCCTACTTCTTTGATACATTTAACGATGTGGTTACTTGTATAATTTGGAATTTATACAACAATATGCTTGCATTCGTAATTCTTGCAACATATAGCAGATCATGACTCATACTGACATTATATAATTATTTCCTTGGGTTTTTACTCCCAACTTGTTTTTCAAATATGAGTGAAGTCTGTGTCACCACAGGCCCGGGACTGTACAGCGCAGTGGACGCTTACAGCTAGTCCCCGGATCCATACACTCTTTTTTGATTTGTTGTTGTTTGTGGTCTCTTAGCATTATGTATTATCTGTATATTTGTTTTTGTGTAGAATTGTGTGTGGTGCAGTCCCCCTGCACTTACTATTAGAATTTGTTTACTTTTTATAAAGTTTTGCCTGACACTAACAATTAGCATAGGAAACATTTAATATGATGGATTTAGCTGTTCAGTTATCAAAATTCATTGAAAATCAAAATATTTGTTCGTTTCAACACCTTAAACTCTATGTATCTATCTGAAGTCAATCGCATATTAAGTTTGGCCTCTAGAGCGTCCACAAGATTTTTTGAAGTGATCAAAGACTACAACTTGGCACTAATTATCAGAAATTGGCCTCTATAGCACCCACAAGATTTTTTGAAGTGATCAAGGGCCTTAACTCTGGCACTAATTATTGGAAATCGCTAAAAATCAATAGGCTTCTTCGTCTCGTGACCTTAAACACTATGTATGAATTTGAAGTCAATCGGATATTAACTTTGGCCTCTAGAGCACCCGAAAGATTTTTTGAAGTGATCAAGGGCCATAGCTCTGGCACTAATTATCGGAAATCAATAGGCTTCTTCGTCTTAAACACTGTGTATAAATCTAAAGTCAATCGGATATTAACTTTGGCCTTTAGAGCGTCCACAAGATTTTTTTAAGTGATCAAGGGCCATAAGTCTGGCACTAATTATCGGAAATCGCTGAAAATCAATAGGTTTCTTCGTCTCATGACCTTAAACACTGCGTATAAATTTAAAGTCGATCAGATATTAACTTTGGCCTCTAGAGCGTCCACAAGATTTTTTGAAGTGATCAAGGGCTCTAACTCTGGTAGTTATTATCGGAAATCGCTGAAAAACAATAGGCTTCTTCGTCTCATGACCTTAAACACTGTGTATAAATTTAAAGTCAATCGGATATTAACTTTAGCTTCTAGAGCGCCCACAAGCAATTGTGGACGCCGGACAGACGGACGAGGGCGACGACAATATACGACCACATTTCAATGTGGGCGTATAAAAAGGGTCAATAAATAACAAAGTTACGACTATGCATTGTCAGTTTTGTCATTAATAAAATTCAGTGATTTCGGATTCATAAGATAGGCTGGCACTGCCAGGCAAGATACTCCCACATTTTCGAGAGACGGACAGAGAACAAGCAATACGAAAGTGATTTTTCCTACATCATTAAGTCCTGTACATCATTAAGTCATACTGTATTGGGAGCAGCCATTTAGTTGGTCAGTTCCAGTCTAATATTCATGAAATTCGAAGCCGACAATGATTATGGTGTGACGGTACACATAGGGCTGTGTCGATATATCGATACACCGATATGTATCGATACGTTCCAGCGATATTTATATCGATATGTAATATGGCCGTATCGTCGTATCGTTGAAAAAATTCTTCAGTTCAGAAAGACCATGAATTGAAACCCACGTGGCGAAAGAAAACGATCTTAGCATGATGGTTTGTCAATCGAACGTCTTCAACTCCCCGTATGAATTCCATGTACCGCTAAATATTATAATAACTGGATCAAACATTGATGGATTCACTGACCAGTTGTTAGGTAAATTAAATCTTCATTTAATATAATCCCCTGATAGAACACCGAATACACCGAGAAACAATCATTTTATAATATATTTTCCCGATGGCATCTCCAATGCTGAATTCCAATGACACGTGACATCGATTGCAAATTAGGTCAATAAACCAGTTCTAAATATCGCTTACCATGACTTTTTTTTATTTTATACACATTCTGACAAAAGTTTAATTTAATAAATATTGTCGTTTTTATTAAGGGCTATATCATAATCGTACGGAATTTTTATTTTTGAAAGCAATTTCAAGTATGGTTGTCACGTGACAATTGTGTCGTGTGTCTATCATCATTGGCGAATGACTAAAAAACTTTTGTAAGTTACGTTATAGATTTAAGCTACAAATTGTGTTATGAAGAAATGCCATGGTGCCGTATCAGCTTATTTTGGCTACGGTATTTTCTGATATTGACAGTAGTAGAAAAATGTTAATATTTGAGATCATCGACTTATGAAAAATGAAACGCGAATGTTTCATCGAATAAACGAAGACCGTAATTTTTATTGAATTATTTTTGTTGAAGTCTAGTTTTAAAGGGAATGGACGCATTTCCTAGGGGACCTCAATTGCCATTTCGTTTTAAAATGGATTTAGAAGCCTGATGGCCCGATGCTTACCCATCACAAACAACTTCTTGAAACAGAATGTGGTTTGGGATTTTTTTTTGGCATAATTTATGACGTCACCATATCGCGATACGTATCGCATATCGGTTTACCGTATCGCCAATACGTATCGTATCGAAAATGAACTGTATCGACACAGCCCTAGGTACACAACCTAGAAATGTGACTTTTTTCATCAAAATCGGTTAAGATATACCATATTTTTACACTATTTGCGTACAAACGGCGACCATTTCGTCCGGCAAATTTGATACGATTTTCACGAAATTAGAATCCAACCTTCGTTATCAAAATCGAATTAAAATTGTGACCTATACAGGGTCCACAACCATGATATATCATTTTTTTAACAGTATTCGCGTACAAACGGCGGCCATTTTGTCTGTCAATTTTGGTCCGATTTTCCCGAAATTCATACTCCACCTTCCTTACGGTGTAACGGTGATATAATCAAACGTTTTTTTAAATCGGATAATAATTGTGAACTCCAGAGGGACCACAACCTTGATATACCATTTTTTAACAGTATTCGCGTACAAATGGCGGCCATTTTGTATGGTTATTTTGGTCTGATTTTCCCGAAATTCGAACTCAACCTTCCTTACGGTGTAACAGTAATATACAGTAATATAATCAAACGTTTTTTTAAATTGGATAATAATTGTGACCTCCAAGCTAAAAAAAGGCGATTTTGCGTATAATCAGGGGCCATAATTCAGGAAGTTACGATCCGATATGCGCAAATATCGAAAGGAACAAAGATCTTTGGGTTATAACCATGAATTTCAAGTTTCATCAAAATCGAATTAAAATTGTGACCTCCACAGGGTCCACAACCTTGATATACCATTTTTTAACAGTATTCGCGTACAAACGGCGGCCATTTTGTATGGCAATTTTGGTCCGATTTTCCCGAAATTCGATCTCAACCTTCCTTAGGGTGTAACGGTGATATAATCAAACGTTTTTTTAAATTGAATGATAATTGTGACCTCCAGAGGGACCACAAGCTAAAAAGGGTGATTTTTCGGACAGTCAGGGGCCATAATTCAGGAAATTACATTCCGATAGCCACAAATATCAAAAGGAACCAAGATCTTTGGGTTACAAACATGCATGTCAAGTTTCATCAAAATCGGTTCAAAATTGTGACCTCTATAGGGTCCACAAGCTAAAAACGTGATTTTTCGTACAATCAGGGGCCATAATCCATGAAGTTTTGATCCGATACATGCCAATATCGAAAGCAGCCGAGATCTTTTGGGGATAAACCTATATTTCAAGTTTCGTCAAAATCGGATAAGAATTGTGACCTGTAGAGAGTCCACAAACAAATTGTGGACGGACTGACGGACATGAAAATGTGGGCGTATAAAAAGCGTCTGCTTGTTACTCTGTGCAAGAAAATTCTCAAATATCACATGCAGCGGAAGTCAGTAGATACGGTCTTCAAGCCTTATATTGTAAGTTCAAACAGTTTAACAAACACTAAATGATCCGGACTATCTTCCATTCAAGCATTCGATTGGCCCAACAGTGACAGTAGTAATCCATTTATAGATCGTTTTATTCTTGTTTTCAGAAATTAATTTTCGTAGAGTTTTCTAAAAATATTCATTTTTTCAAAAATATGACAATCTATTTATACCCTGGTAATTATGGGAAATTTCAGGCTTTTAGTAGGCCTAAGCTTTACATGTAGTAACAACTGACAATTTATTGTCGACCAAAAACAAAGTAAAAGTAACGCAGACACGATGCAGTGAAAAACGGCCGCAGAGAGTGCATTAGTGTTTTCAACATTTAACCAAAGGCGTTTTATAGCTGAGGCGCTTGAGGCGCCAGTCTCCTCGCTAAAAAAAATCAAAGAAATTGGAAAAATAAAACGGGAGAAAAATGCTAAAACCGATGAGAAAATGAAAATGTACCCTAGTTGGAGGGGGGGGGGCTTAAGGCAGACAAAAGGACCCCACGTCTGACAAAAGGGCCCCTCTGGCCAAGGGAAAGGGCCCCCGAGTCAGAGTCAATCGTTTTCTATACACTGTTACTGTAATATCCATTACTGAACGAGAATACAGTCATTGCATTGGCATATAAATCATCAATCAAGACGACCCCCCCCCTCCCGCGCGAATGAGGGCCCACAAAATAGTATAGCCTCCGCCATGATAAACCTTAAAACGCCCCTGCATCTAACGACTCTCAAAACGTTACTTTTATTATAGTTTATTGCCGTCGGCTAATTTCCACTGCTATATGGTGCACTTATTATCCATTTTTATGGTAATTTTTTTCGATAGTTCTTGAAGTTTATGGCACTATTCGATAAACCACTATATCGACGACAGTTGGCCACATGATATCGTAGTTGGGTCTGAAAATACCATATATCGCGATAAATGACTATATCGCGATAAATGACTATATCGAGAATATCGTACAGCCCTAGTGATTGTTCTTCAAGATTACAAAGAATGTCAAATTTTTTAATCCAACACTTATCCTTTGAAGATAGCCATTGAAAGCTTGTAGTGGATGCATAAAATTTATCCTCATGTCCCCAAAATATGGGGCCCAAATTCTTCCGAAATTTCGTCAACCATACCACTCCATTGGGTGATCATCATAAGGACTGAGGCTTTATTTGAAATAACAGTAACACTGATTTTGTTTGTCGCCAAGTTCTATAACGGCTTTTACGTCATTGTGCAAAGACTGGGGCATTGATGATGAAAGTAGTTTGAAAACCTTCATTAAGACCTTTTAATTACATGTAATATATAGGTTCAGACTAATTAAAAAGAGGATCATTTGCTATGTTAATCATGATTAGCTATTGTGTAGAAAACATGTTGGGCTATTTTTTGCACAAAAGTTAATCTCAAGGTCACAAGTTCCACACGGTTAAGACCTTTTAATTACATGTAATATATAGGTTCAGACTAATTAAAGATAGGCTGGCACTGCCAGGCAGGATACGCCCACATTTTCGAGAGATGGATAGAGAACAAACAATACGGAAAGTGATTTTTCCTACATCATTAAGTCCTGTATTTCATACTGTATTGGGAGCAGCCATTTTGTTGGTCAGTTCCAGTCTGATATTCATGAAATTCGAAGTCGACAATGATTATGGTGTGATGGTACACAACCTAGAAATGTGACTTTTCGTCAAAATCGGATAAGAATTGAGACCTGTACAGAGTCAACAACCATGATATACCATATCTTTACACTATTCGCGTACAAACGGCGACCATTTCGTCCGGCAATTTTGGTACCATTTTCACGAAATTCGAATAATTCAGGAAGTTACGATCCGATATGCGCAAATACCGAAAGGAACCAAGATCTTTGGGTTATAACCATGCATTTCAAGTTTCATCAAAATCGAATTAAAATTGTGACCTTTACAGGGTCCACAACCTTGATATACCATTTTTTAACAGTATTCACGTACAAACGGTGGCCATTTTGTATGGCATTTTTGGTCTGATTTTCCCGAAATTCGAACTCAACTTTCCTTACGGTGTAACGGTAATATAATCAAACGTTTTTTTAAATCGGATAATAATTGTGACCTCCAAGCTAAAAAAAAAGGCGATTTTGCGTATAATCAGGGGCCATAATTCAGGAAGTTACGATCCGATATGCGCAAATATCGAAAAGAAGCAAGATCTTTGGGTTATAACCTTGAATTTCAAGTTTCATCACAATCGAATCAAAATTGTGACCTCCACAGGGTCCACAACCTTGATATACCATTTTTTAACAGTATTCGCGTACAAACGGCGGCCATTTTGTATGGCAATTTTCATCTGATTTTCCCGAAATTCGAACTCAACCTTCCTTAGGGTGTAACGGTGATATAATCAAACATTTTTTTAAATCGAATAATAATTGTGACCTCCAAGCTAAAAAAAAAGGCGATTTTGCGTATAATCAGGGGCCATAATTCAGGAAGTTACGATCCGATATGCGCAAATATCGAAAGGAAGCAAGATCTTTGGGTTATAACCATGAATTTCAAGTTTCATCAAAATCGAATCAAAATTTTGACCTCCACAGGGTCCACAACCTTGATATACCATTTTTTAACAGTATTCGCGTACTAACGGTGGCCATTTTGTATGGCAATTTTCGTCCGATTTTCCCGAAATTCGAACTCAACCTTCCTTAGGGTGTAACGGTGATATAATCAAACGGTTTTTTAAATCGAATAATAATTGTGACCTCCAGAGGGACCACAAGCTAAAAAGGGTGATTTTTCGGACAATCAGGGGCCATAATTCAGGAAATTACATTCCGATAGCCGCAAATATCGAAAGGAACCAAGATCTTTGGGTTAAAAACATGCATGTCAAGTTTCATCAAAATCGGTTCAAAATTGTGACCTCTATAGGGTCCACAAGCTAAAAACGTGATTTTTCGTACAATCAGGGGCCATAATCCATGAAGTTTTGATCCGATACATGCCAATATCGAAAGGAACCGAGATCTTTTGGGGATAAACCTATATTTCAAGTTTCGTCAAAATCGGATAAGAATTGTGACCTGTAGAGAGTCCACAAACAAATTGTGGACGGACGGACGTCCGGACGGACAGGGGCGACGACATAATACGTCCACATGAAAATGTGGGCGTATAAAAAGAGGATCATTTGCTATGTTAATCATGATTAGCTATTGTGTAGAAAACATGTTGGGCTATTTTTTGCACAAAAGTTAATCTCAAGGTCACAAGTTCCACACGGTCAAGTTCAAGGTCAAAGTCTACGTCAACAGTTTTTGACACTTCAAAATTCACCCGATGTCAAAAATAAGGGCATATTTGGAATCCTTGTGGAATTCCCATTCCAGAAATACCTATAACAATTTTGACTTATTATTGGTTGCTGAGTAATGGTCAAATGAATAAGGGCATATTTGGAATCCTTGTGGAATTCCCATTCCAGAAATACCTAATATAACAGTTTTGACTTATTGGTTGCTAAGTAATGGTCAAACGAATAATGACGGCCACGCCCATTTTGGCCAAAATCCTCAAAATTGAGACCACACAAATTTATGAACTCGGCCATATAAGATGAAACGAAATTTAATTAAGCCTGGGGGGAAAAATTAAAAACTTTGAAAAGCCGAAAATCTTCAGCCAATTATTGCTTTCTTTATTTCAATTACAATAATTTACAATCAAATTTTTTCAAAAATCCCAATTTTTCCCCCCAGACTTAACTAAATTTTGTTTCATCTTATATAGCCGAGTTCGTAAATTTGTACGTTACCCTATCAATGGCATCAGCCAACAATCTGTTTCACAGAGAATTACTTAGGAATTAACTCTGTTACAGATGAGTGTCCATAGCACGTGCGTTGACTGCAGTCATTGGCTCAACGGCTCATGCAATGTTTACTTAACACCTAACTGCTTCGGGCAAAATGACGCATTTTACTCATTTTAATACCCATTTACACTTAATAGGAAATATTTTTTAACTTCAATTACTTCAAACGTCTTTATTTTTCTGTTACCTCAAAAAAAATGTTTGAGAATTTAATTTGTCGGAGTAAAAAAGTTAATATGCCGTACTTATTAAGCCTTGTCGATGTCATGCTTATCAGTGATTGTAGCGGCCAAGCGAATATTCACTGCGGGATCAGTTTGATCAGCCAAGTCGTCTAGCAGGCGGAGACGTATTTTTTAAAAGCGTGTTGTGTCGGTCATACTGGTTCTAGCTAGGTAAGCAAGGTCTTATTTTCGGTGCTATTGCACTTTCGCACCTCTACCAGTTCCTGTTGTCGTAGAGACTTGAAATTTTCAGGGGATGTCAAGGGGGACTAGCGATGACCGAATCGATCAATAACTTTTCATTTTACCGACCTTTTACGTTCTGCTCCACAGATAATCTTTTCCGTTCGATGCCATTTTCTTTGTTGACTATTTAGACTCGAATAACAAGACACTCAGACGGACACCGACACTCTGCGCTACACGCCTAGCGATGCAGTTCATAATAATGATAATAATTTTGGTATATTTTAATTTTTGCACTAAGCAACCATTTTCTGTAAATGACTATTTTGCGTTGACCATTTGGATTGTCGTTTACGTGTGAATTACGTTGTGACCTTGATGCTGACCCTGACTTTAAATTTTCCATCGAGCTCGGGGCCTTTGCGTTTATGCTTGCTGCCCCCATACTTCTTGCTGTATTATCCAATTCAATATTCGAGGTGAAAGAAGAGACGATGTCCTTCACAAAAGGTAACAGGGTCAAAGTTGTGGGTCAAGGTCATGCTACAGAAAACTGAACTGAAACTTTTCAAAGTCAGTTATTGGTCACTTGACCTTGGTGCACGACCATCACCAAATACTATATTTTGAAGTTCACAATCTGGACTTGGACCACCGACCTTGGTCCTGTCACACACTGCTTGGTCAGAAAACTGTCAAATGCAGAGGGTCCGTGACGAAAAGGAAGTCAATGGACGTGGTCAATGTAGACGGTCGTGGTGACCTGCACTAGTCAAGGCTAACCAACCGTGACCTTGACTTTGACCTTGAGTCCAAACTCCCCATCGTTCTCGGGGCCTTTGCGTTTATGCTTGCCATGACCCTATTTCTCGCTTTATTATCAAAGTCAATGTTCGAGGTGAAAGTAGAGACAACGTCCTTCAAAAAAGGTAAGTGGGTCAAAGCCGTGGGTCAAGGGCAAGTTACAGAAAACTGAACTCAGACTTTTCAAACTGTTTTTGGACACTTGACCTTGACTTACCACCTTCATCCAGTAACCATTTTCAAAGGCCACAATCTAGACTTGGATCACCGACCTTGACCTTGGTCCTGTCACACAATGTTTGGTCAGAAAACTGTCAAATGCCAAGAGTCTGTGACGAAAAGGAAGTCCATGGGCGTGGTCAATGTAGACGGTCGTGGTGACTTCCACTAGTCAAGGCTAACCATCCTTGACCTTGACTTTGACCTTGAGTCCAAACTTACGTCGATCTTGGGGCCTTTCCGTTTATGCCTGCCATGACCCTATTTCTCGCTGTATTATCAAGTTCATTGTTTGAGGTGAAAGCAGAGACGATGACCTTCAAAAAAGGTAATTAGATCAAAACTGTGGGTCAAGGTCGTGTTACAGTAAACTGAACTGAAACTTTTCAAAGTCAGTTTTTGGACATTTGACCTTGAATTACGACCTTTACCCAGCAACCTTTTCAAAGGCCACAATCTTGGCTTGAACCACGACCTTGACCTTGGTCCTGTCGCACACCGCTTGATCAGAAAACGGTCAAACCCAGAGGGTCCGTGACGAAAAGGAAGTCAATGGGCGTGGTCAATGTAAACGGTCGTGGTGACTTGCACTAGTCAAGGCTAACCATCCGTGACCTTGACTTTGACCTTGAGTCCAAACTTCCCGTCGATCTCGGGGCCTTTCCGTTTATGCTTGTCATGACCCTATTTCTCGCTGTATTATCAAGTTCATTGTTCGAGGTGAAAGCAGAGACGATGACCTTTAAAAAAGGTAATTAGGACAAAGCTGTGGGTCAAAGTCGTGTTACAGTAAACAGTAAACTGAACTGAAACTTTTCAAAGTCAGTTTTGGGACATTTGACCTTGACTTACGACCTTTACCCAGTAACCTTTCTCAAAGGCCACAATCTTGGCTTGAACCACTGACCTTGACCTCCTTGGTCCTCTCGCACACCGCTTGATCAGAAAACAACCAAACACTGAGGGTCCGTGTCGGAAAAGGAAGTCAATGGGTGTGGTCAATGTGAAAGGTGCATGTGACCTCCACAGGCGGGGAAAAATTGGAACAGGCCACGATATTTTTATTAGATGACTGTGACATGCCGGAGCCTTTGTGTTTAAAAGCATTAAGATCATAGGAATGTTACTGGAAAATTGTTATAGGCCAAGAAATATCATCGATTTTCCGCTAAAGTAAAACTGTAGCGAATTACCTGTCTTATCCCCAATATGTTAAACAGGAGTTGTTACTTCCCTTAGACGTAAACCTAAAATGTTAAACAAAGAAAATGGCGTCGACCAAATAAGACTATCTGTGAGCTGAATGTAAAAGGTCGGTAAAATGACAAGTTATTGATCGATTCAGCTGAAATTTGGTGTGGGGTCATCACTAGTCCTCCTGAACACCCCCTGAAAATTTCAACTGGTAGAGGTGCGAAAGTGCAATAGCGCCTTATTTTCTCACTAACTAAGAATCAGTAAGAATAAGATGTTCATTTACATTGTTATTGTTCAGGCGTTCACGGGGACTGACACGCGACCGTTAATCCGTGAAAAGTTGCCCAGTAGAATTGACTGGGACAGATTATAGTTTCGACATTGGTTGAATGGCACGAGATCTGAACGTGACCAACGTCGTATTAGTTTAGTATTTAGTAATGGCGAGTGTAATGAGAGGCTACGTTCAGCGCTGAACTACCTAATCAATAATATCCCATAGCCTACCTAACTAAAAATTTATCATTTCTAAGTAAAAGGTCTGAAAAATAATTAATTATTGATCTTATCGTCTGCAATTTTGATGCAACCATCATTAATCAGTAATCATCCGTACTTACTTACAAGTTACATCCAATCACATTCACATTCACATCAGACATCACCGAAACTGATGATGATAGAGATTGCAGATCTAGATGCGAAAGCGCAATATAACGCTGCACTCAGCACTGTAGTAAAAATTTGTAACATCCTCAACATAAAACTTACCATTTGTATTATGATATTGGATCAAGATATAACCATCTTTCAAACTCGTCCGCACTGTGTATTTTTGTCATGCAATCCCAAAGATAAAATGTTCAGAACATCTACTGGATGTCCAGAAAAAAATTTACGCAGGAGAACACTAGATCGAAGACGGCCAATCACATTTACATCGAAGATAGTCAGTCTTGCACCGTTGATCCAACCTGTTTCACAGAGAATTACTAACGAAATATCCCTGTAACGGATGGCTGTCTAAAACACGTGCGTTGACTTGCACGCCTCGTAGTCATTGGCTCAACGGCTCGTGCAATGTTTACTTAACACCTAACTGCTTCGGGCAAAATGATGCATTTTACTCATTTTAATACCCATTTACACTAAATAGGAAATATTTTTTAACTACAAATACTTCAAACGTCTTTATTTATTTTTCTTTTACCTCAAAAAAATGTTTGAGAATTTAATTTGTCGGAGTAAAAGAGTTAATATGCCGTACTCATTAAGCCTCGTCAATGTCATGCTTATCAGTGATTGTAGCGGCCAAGCGAATATTCACTGCGGGATCAGTTTGCCGTTGATCGTCACTCGGCTAATCTCGACAGATTCCGTAAACTACGTCAACTACATCTAGTCTCGGATGTATGCATAGAGTTATATATAGAAACTAGAGTCCGCACTGATCACGTGACTCCCATGACTACAACGTTAAAGGTTTGTGCCGGAATGAAGCGACGGCCGCCATGTTAGTTCCGGGGAGTATGCACGTAAATACCCGGATGTTCACTATGTTATCGCATCATTCAATCAATCCGTGTCGAACTGTTTTAAATCGTGCACAAATATTACATTTTTAAATTTTCTCACCCAAATATTTATTGTTTGATAAAAATAATAATAAAGATCCATGGAACGACTTATCTCCGGGCCCCTCTTTTCACGTAAAGGTTATAGAATAATTTATTTTGACATATATCAGCGATCTCGACCGCAGTGTCTCTATCTGACTATACGCTACTAGGCCTATTTACTTTACCTTCGCTTTCTGTTTTAATTTTTATTAAAACGTTCATCTTTTGAATTAGTGCAATGTCCACAATATGAATTCTTATACAGTAAATTTGTTTTAAAAATTTATGGAACTAATTAATAAAGAGTGCAGAGAAATGAATGTTTTTGGGTTTTTTTTTTAAATTTAAGCACTAAAAGTTAACAGAAAACAATAGCCCGCAGAATTATATGTACTGGTATTTTTTATTTATTTGTTAATTACTTTATTTCAGGAAATTTGGGAATGGAAAGTGAAGAAAAATTAATAGCCTACGTATAATGTTGTAGGCCTATTTCTATTTACCGCCCGGTATTGATTTATTTCAATATTTGTTAATTATTTTTAGAATTATATGGAACTGAAAAGGGAAGAGAAACTAAAAACAGCCTGCAGAAAATATTGTATTTTTATTTATTTATTTGTTAATTTGTTTTAGAAAATTATGGAATGAAAAGTGACATGTCATTGTCAGCGATCCCGTACTCTACTTTCACTTTCAATTTAATTTCCAGTATAATATTTGAATGTGTATTCTATAGTAAATATGTACTGGTATTTTTATTTATTTTTTAATTTTTTTTATTTCAGGAAATTTGGGAATGTAAAGTGAAGAAAAATTAATAGCCTACGTATAACTATAATGTTGTTTATTTCTGTTTACCGCCCGGTATTGATTTATTTCAATATTTGTTAATTATTTTTTAGAAATATATGAAACTGAAAAGGGAAGAAAAACTTAAAACAGCCTGCAGAAAATGTTATATTATTAATTATTTATTTGTTAATTTGTTTTAGAAAATGATGTAATAAAGTGACATGTCAGTGTCAGCGATCCCGTAGGCCTACTCTACTTTCACTTTAATTTCCAGTTTAATATTTGATACTTTAAATTATGTCCCGAATGTGTATTCTATAGTAAATGTGACTAATGAATTTATAAATTGAAATCTTACCTTACTGTCATAAAGTTTGCTTAACTTTTTGAGGCCTATGACATAGAGTATTATTATTAGTAAAGAGGGTTAAGTAAGAGTAGACGCGACGCAGAGGAGAGACACTGTTGTTATCGAGATCGCGGACATGTCAAAATAAATTATTCTATAACCTTTACGTGGAAAGAGGGGCCCGGAGACAAGTCGGTCCATTGATCTTTATTATTATTTTTATCAAACAATAAGTATTTGGGTGAGAAAATTTAAAAATGTAATATTTGGCACGTTTTAAAACAGTTCGACACCGATTGATTGATGCAATAACATAGTGAACATCCGGGTATTTACGTTCAGACTCCCCGGAACTAACATGGCGGACAAGGCTCCATGTCGGCACGCTGTCACGTGATCAGTGCGGACTCTAGTTTCTATATAACTCTATGGATCATGTATGACAGTAAGTGGTATGTACCTACGCCCATACATTTGCGATGCGGCTACCGGTTTACTTTAACAGGAAAACTTGACGCTATTACACAAATTGGGAACCTATTCGGCTAGCGACCTATTCGACCGATCGAGCTGCAACCTGGGCCCCGTTCCTCAAAACTATTGTAACCCTACAATAGTTGTAAGTCACTACAATCCAATTGTAACTTTTATTTACAATCACTACATTGTTCCTCAAAGCAATTGTAAGTTACAATAGTTGTAAGTTACAATCAACTCTGTAAGTTACTATGACCGTCTGTAACCTATACTTACAATCGAACTTGCCTTTCACTTTGCAGTTAGTGCGGCGGAGAATGGCCCAAAATGGCAGTTTAATGAATGCCAACTTCCTCCACGAGAATAGCGATCTCACTCGCTTGGAAATTGGCCTTCCGCACTTTCTTTGCGTCGTCTTCTGACATTGTTGTTGTCGGGTAAGCGTTTTTTTCCATCCACTGGAGCCTGGTCTAATGACGTCATATGTGGATTGTGGGTTAGAATAAGGGTTATTATTTCGGTGATTTCGAATTCGCAAAACGTTTTGAAAATATATTTAATCAACAGCCACCACATATTTTTGGGGGGGGTAGGTCAAAGTTTCAGAAACATCCTATGGTTAGATTCTGTGAAATCCGATTTGCAGGAGAAATACAAAAAAAAAAAAAAAAACTAGATCGTCACGTGTCATCGATTATATCAAGTATCTCAAATAAAAGGATAAGAATAACAAACTATCAAAATTGGTCAAAAACTCGCGAAGTTACAAGTCTAAATATAGTATGAAACATTGCATAATCTGAAAACTAAAGGGAAATAATTGATACTTGTGTTGAAATAATTAATAGAACCAGAAAAACATTTATCCACTATAATAAATAAGCAACATAGAGAAAATGAAATGAAATTGAATGGGGTTTAACGTCCTACTGTTCTGCTCCTAAAATGGGCTAATGAAGACGGGCATACGCCATAAAGTGTGCAATGAGGGAAATTTTACCCGGGCAGCGGCGTTACGGCCTACGAGGTTGGACAGGCGACCATACTCCTTGTCACGTACAACCAAGAAATCGAAACAACGCCAGTTGACTCAATGACAGACGTTATGATACAGAGCGCACGTGCTAACCATTCAGTCACGCAACCACCCTAAAATCGGCAAATTGCTGACCTACAGATAGAAACATTTCAACCGGGCGAAATCTTCTATTTTATTAGTTTAATTTGCACGGTACCTTTAGTTATCAACCGAATATTACAAAACTTTTAAAAATAAGCTCCCCCTGACCAGCTAAATCGTTCGGAATAAACGTTTTCACCTTAAAATCGGCAATGTGAGAAACATTACAACCGGGCGAAATTTTCTGTTTTATCACATTTACAGTATCTTTGATTAACAACCGATTATTACAAACCTTTAAAAATAAAAAAGAAAGAAAGAAATGCGGCTTAACGCCCATTCGACACAAACTAGGTCATTTCGGGACTAACATATGTTTTTTAATTTTATTTAAAAACTCCCCTTGCGCGTACTGGTCTTTAGCTGTTGGGAGGAAACCGAAGGACACGGAGAAAACACACGAGGTTGGACACCATACTCCATGTCACGTGCAATCTCGAAATCGAAACGACGCCCGTTGACTCACTGACAGACGTTACGATACAGCGCACATGCTAACCATTCAGCTATTCAGCCTCCCTTAAAAATAAGCTCCCCCTGACCAGCTTAATTGTTCGCAATAAACGTTTGCCCTCTAAAATCGGCAAATTGCTGACTTTAAAGTGAGAAACATTACAACCGGGCGAAATTTTATGTTTTATCACTTTTACATTACCTTTGAATACCAACCGATTATTACAAAACTTTAAAAATAAAAGAGAAAGAGAGAAATGCGGCTCAACGTCCATTCGACACAAACTAGGTCATTTCGGGACTAACATATGTTTTTTAATTTTATTTATAAACTTACCTTGCGCGTACGGGTCTTTAGCCATGAGAGGAAACCGAAGGACACGGAGAAAACCCACGAGGTTGGACACCATACTCCATGTCACGTGCAACTTGGAAATCGAAACGACGCCGGTTGATTCAATGACAGACGTTACGATACAGCGCGCGTATGCTAACCATTCAGCCTCCCTAAAATCGGGAAATTGCTGACTTATAGCAAGAAACATTTCAACCGGGCGAAATTTTCTGTTTTAACAGTTTAATTCACACGGTATTTTAATTACCAACCGATCATTACAAAACTTTTGAAAATAAGTTCCAACTGACCAGCTTAATCGTATGCAATAAACGTTTGGCCTGAATTGAAAGTTCTGCAACGAGAAAGTTCATCTCGATTTTCCGGCGTGGTTCCCCGTTGTCATTGAGGCAGAACGGAGGGCCTGACAAGCACAGCTGTCTAGTCGTTCGGATGGGACAAAAAAAAATATCCTTAAGCAGTTGGAATTCGATACTGTTGAATAAGCTGTATACGATGACTAAATGTGTAGATTGTAGTCACCCACACTGCATGTTTCGCTTAACAATGAAAGGATGCCGTTTTCAATGTTCGATCCTTTTGTTCTTCTACTCCTGATATGTTGGATTGTTGATCGATGGTTTTATATAAAAGACTACCAATAAGACTCTTTGTAGAAGAAGTTCCCAAAAAATATTAAGTTGACTTTACGAGAAAGACCTCTAAACATGCTCCAAATTGTAAAAATACGACTTTTTGGATTTTCAATCTCTTTTTTTCGCCTATCCCTGATATTTAAAATAAATGATACAATGATTTCACACAACAGGCTAGCTATTGGACTCTCTATTGACAAAAGTTTCACAGCCCTCCCTTCATTATAACCGAAGTTATCGTGCCCTAAAGAATCAACAAATCAGCATGCCTATCTCTGCTTACCCTAGACAGAAAATGCTCATCTTTGAACTCAATCATGACATTGACATAGTGAACGTCTACACCAAGATTGAACATTCTAGCTCAATTAGAAGGAGAGTTATTGTGTTTCAAAGTCTCGGCCCTTCAAATTGCTACTACTTTTCATTTTCAATTCAAAATGGTGACCATCACGTGACCGAAATCAAAATTCTGCTCCCTACGATTTTTGGGCCATCCTTCAAGGATTCAGAAAATATAACTCCCGTGTCTGTAAGTAAAATAGCAAAAAAGCCTTAGGGATTTTTCATGTTTCAAGATGGTGGCACTTCCGGTTCGATCGACAAACTCCATATTTTTTGTAGGAATCAGTAATTACTTGCCGAGTATCGAAAATTTTTTTTAGGTCATTCTGACCTATCTTTCGACGATTTTTCTGAAAACTTTGAACACTAATTTCACCAAGGGGAGATAATTTAGAAAATTTCTAATTATATTTTTGAAGTCACATTGGTAAGATCTACTTGTATACTAAATTTCATGAAAATCGTACAACTATTAAAGAAGTTGTCAAATTGGTCTAAACTTCCGGTTCGAAATCACAGCGACGAATTTTCGAAATTCGAAAATGTGAAACTGCAGATGAAAACGATTTTTTTCAAGGTATTCAAAGATAAAAGAATTAGTAAAATCGGTCAAAAAATAACAAAGTTACGACTATGCATTGTCAGTTTTTACGTTCGTAAAATTCGGTGATTTCGGATTCGTAAAACGTTTTGAAAATATATTTAAACAACGTTCGCACCCCATTTTTGAGGGGGGTAGGTCAAAGTTTCAGAAAGATCCCATGGTTAGATTCTGAGAAATCCGATTTGCAGAAAATACACAAAAAAAAAAAATAACTAGATCTGCTACTGTCCCATGCAGATATGAAAGCTTTCATATTCATCGTCACGTGTCATAGATTATATCAAGTATCTCAAATAAAAGGATAAGAATAACAAACTATCAAAATTGGTCAAAAACTGGCGAAGTTACAAGTCTAAATATAGTATGAAACATTGCATAATCTGAAAACTAAAGGGAAATAACTGATACTTGTGTTGCTGTAATCGGGATGACTTCCCACTTCAAAACTTTCAGAAAAATGAAATGAAAATGGTAAGAAAACATCGGAAAATTAAATGAGAAAACTTTGAACAAAACTAAAAACTTTTGAATCAGGTTGATTCCAATTGTTTGAATATTTACGTTAAATATGTAAATTTGGAAAATTATAAAGACATAGTTATCAAAATCGGTCAAAACTCACAAAGTTACAAATTTAAATGTAGTGAGAAACATTGCACCCTCGGCAAAAAAATAATCTTTAAACTAAAGGGAAATAACCCAAACTTGTATAGCTGTAATCGGGCTTCCAAAATTAGAGATATGTTATATAATTATGGTTTCCAATATGTTTGGTTATAAGTAGGAAATCGTGACAACTTCTTAAGCATGTTTTAAACAAAGGGTCATAGACTGCTCAAAGCAAGATTTCTATGCAGAAATGAAATAATTAATAGAACCAGAAAAACATTTATCCACTATAATAAATAAGCAACATAGAGAAAATGAAATCAAATTGAATGGCTGTTTAACGTCCTACTGTTTTGTTCCTAAAATGGGCTAATGAAGACGGTCATACGCCATAAAGTGTGCAATGAGGGAAATTTTACCCGGGCAGCGGCGTTACGGCCTACGAGGTTGGACAGGCGACCAGACTCCTTGTCACGTACAACCAAGAAATCGAAACAACGCCAGTTGACTCAATGACAGACGTTATGATACAGAGCGCACGTGCTAACCATTCAGTCACGCAACCTCCCTAAAATCTGCAAATTGCTGACCTACAGATAGAAACATTTCAACCGGGCGAAATCTTCTATTTTATTAGTTTAATTTGCACGGTACCTTTAGTTATCAACCGAATTTTACAAAACTTTTAAAAATAAGCTCCCCCTGACCAGCTAAATCGTTCGCAATAAACGTTTTCCCCTTAAAATCGGCAAATTGCTGACTTTAAAGTGAGAAACATTACAACCGGGTGAATTTTTCTGTTTTATCACTTTTACAGTATCTTTGATTACCAACCGATTATTACAAAACTTTAAAAATAAAAAAAAAGAGAGAAATGCGGCTTAACGTCCATTCGACACAAACTAGGTCATTTCGGGACTAACATATGTTTTTTAATTTTATTTAAAAACTCCCCTTGCGCGTACTGGTCTTTAGCTGTTGGGAGGAAACCGAATGGCACGGAGAAAACCCACGAGGTTGGACACCATACTCCATGTCACGTGCAATCTCGAAATCGAAACGACGCCCGTTGACTCAATGACAGACGTTACGATACAGCGTGCACATGCTAACCATTCAGCCATTCAGCCTCCCTTAAAAATAAGCTCCCCCTGACCAGCTTAATTGTTCGCAATAAACATTTGCCCTCTAAAATCGGCAAATTGCTGATTTTAAAGTGGGAAACATTATAACCGGGCGAAATTTTATCTTTTAACAGTTTAATTCGCACAGTATTTTAATTACCAACCGATTATTACAAAACTTTTGAAAATAAGCTCCAACTGACCAGCTTAATCGTATGCAATAAACGTTTGACCTGAATTGAAAGTTCTGCAACGAGGAAGATCATCTCGATTTTCCGGCGTGGTCCCCCCTTGTCAGTGAGGCAGAACGGAGGGCCTGACAAGGACAGCTGACTGGTCGTTCGGGTGGGACGAAAAACCAAGGTCGCGTGTACACATTGGAGTGCACGTAAAATATCCCTAAGCAGTTGGAATTCGATACTGTTGAATAAGCTCTATACAATGACTAAATGTGCAGATTGTAGTCACACACACTGCATGTTTCGCTTAACAATGAAAGGGTGCCGTTTTCAATGTTCGATCCTTTTATTCTTCTACTCCAGATATTTTGGACTGTTGATCGAAGTTTTCATATAAAAGACTACCGATAAGACTCTTTGTAGAAGAAGTTCCCAAAAAGCATTATGTTGACTTTAAGAGAAAAGAACCTTTAAAGATGCTCCAAATCGTAAACATACGACTTTTTGTTTACAGTACCTTTGATTACCAACCGATTATTACAAAACTTTAAAAATAAAAGAGAAAGAGAGAAATGCGGCTCAACGTCCATTCGACACAAACTAGGTCATTTCGGGACCAACATATGTTTTTTAATTGTATTTATAAACTTCCCTTGCGCGTACAGGTCTTTAGCCGTGGGAGGAAACCGAAGGACACGGAGAAAACCCACGAGGTTGGACACCATACTCCATGTCACGTGCAACTTGGAAATCGAAACGACGCCGGTTGACTCAATGACAGACGTTACGATACAGCGCGCGTATGCTAACCATTCAGCCTCCCTAAAATCTGGAAATTGCTGACTTATAGCAAGAAACATTTTAACCGGGCGAAATTTTCTGTTATAACAGTTTAATTCGCACGGTATTTTAATTACCAACCGATTATTACAAAACTTTTGAAAATAAGCTCCAACTGACCAGCTTAATCGTATGCAATAAACGTTTGGCCTGAATTGAAAGTTCTGCAACGAGGAAGATCATCTCGATTTTCCGGCGTGGTCCCCCCTTGTCAGTGAGGCAGAACGGAGGGCCTGACAAGGACAGCTGTCTAGTCGTTTGGGGTGGGACGAAAAACCAAGGTCGCGTGTACACATTGGAGTGCACGTAAAATATCCCTAAGCAGTTGGAATTCGATACTGTTGAATAAGCTCTATACAATGACTAAATGTGCAGATTGTAGTCCCACACACTGCATGTTTCGCTTAACAATGAAAGGGTGCCGTTTTATTCTTCTACTCCAGATATTTTGGACTGTTGATCGAAGTTTTCATATAAAAGACTACCGATAAGACTCTTTGTAGAAGAAGTTCCCAAAAAGTATTATGTTGACTTTAAGAGAAAAGAACCTTTAAAGATGCTCCAAATCGTAAACATACGACTTTTTGGATTTTCGATCTCTTTTTTTCAGCTATCCCTGATATTTAAAAAGATAGGCTGGCACTGCCAGGCAGGATGCGCCCACATTTTCGAGAGATGGATAGAGAACAAACAATACGGAAAGTGATTTTTCCTACATCATTAAGTCCTGTATTTCATACTGTATTGGGAGCAGCCATTTTGTTGGTCAGTTCCAGTCTGATATTCATGAAATTCGAAGTCGACAATGATTATGGTGTGACGGTACACAACCTAGAAATGTGACTTTTCGTCAAAATCGGATAAGAATTGTGACCTGTACAGAGTCAACAACCATGATTTACCATATCTTTACACTATTCGCGTACAAACGGCGACCATTTCGTCCGGCAATTTTGGTACCATTTTCACGAAATTCGAATAATTCAGGAAGTTACGATCCGATATGCGCAAATACCGAAAGGAACCAAGATCTTTGGGTTATAACCATGCATTTCAAGTTTCATCAAAATCGAATTAAAATTGTGACCTTTACAGGGTCCACAACCTTGATATACCATTTTTTAACAGTATTCACGTACAAACGGTGGCCATTTTGTATGGCAATTTTGGTCTGATTTTCCCGAAATTCGAACTCAACCTTCCTTACGGTGTAACGGTAATATAATCAAACGTTTTTTTAAATCGGATAATAATTGTGACCTCCAAGCTAAAAAAAAGGCGATTTTGCGTATAATCAGGGGCCATAATTCAGGAAGTTACGATCCGATATGCGCAAATATCGAAAAGAAGCAAGATCTTTGGGTTATAACCTTGAATTTCAAGTTTCATCACAATCGAATCAAAATTGTGACCTCCACAGGGTCCACAACCTTGATATACCATTTTTTAACAGTATTCGCGTACAAACGGCGGCCATTTTGTATGGCAATTTTCGTCCGATTTTCCCGAAATTCGAACTCAACCCTCCTTAGGGTGTAACGGTGATATAATCAAACGTTTTTTTTAAATCGAATAATAATTGTGACCTCCAAGCTAAAAAAAAGGCGATTTTGCGTATAATCAGGGGCCATAATTCAGGAAGTTACGATCCGATATGCGCAAATATCGAAAGGAAGCAAGATCTTTGGGTTATAACCATGAATTTCAAGTTTCATCAAAATCGAATCAAAATTGTGACCCCCACAGGGTCCACAACCTTGATATACCATTTTTTAACAGTATTCGCGTACTAACGGCGGCCATTTTGTATGACAATTTTCGTCCGATTTTCCCGAAATTCGAACTCAACCTTCCTTAGGGTGTAATGGTGATATAATCAAACGGTTTTTTAAATCGAATAATAATTGTGACCTCCAGACGGACCACAAGCTAAAAAGGGTGATTTTTCGGACAATCAGGGGCCATAATTCAGGAAATTACATTCCGATAGCCGCAAATATCGAAAGGAACCAAGATCTTTGGGTTACAAACATGCATGTCAAGTTTCATCATAATCGGTTCAAAATTGTGACCTCTATAGGGTCCACAAGCTAAAAACGTGATTTTTCGTACAATCAGGGGTCATAATCCATGAAGTTTTGATCCGATACATGCCAATATCGAAAGGAACCGAGATCTTTTGGGGATAAACCTATATTTCAAGTTTCGTCAAAATCGGATGAGAATTGTGACCTGTAGAGAGTCCACAAACAAATTGTGGACGGACGGACGTCCGGACGGACAGGGGCGACGACATAATACGTCCACATGAAAATGTGGGCGTATAAAAAAGATACAACGATTTCACACAACAGGCCAGCTATTACCCTCTCGATTAACAAGAGTTTCACCGCCCTCCCTTCATTATAACCGAAGTTATCTTGCCCTAAAGAATCAACAAATCAGCATGCTTATTTCTGCTTACCCTAGGCAGAAAATGCTCATCTTTGAACTCAATCATGACATTGACATAGTGAACGTCTACACCAAGATTGAACATTCTAGCTCAATTAGAAGGAGAGTTATTGTGTTTCAAAGTTTCGGCCCTTCAAATTGCTAATACTTTTCATATTCACTTCAAAATGGCAACCATCAATTGACCTAAATCAAAATTCTTCTCTGAACAATTTTTAGGCCATCTTTCAAGGATTCAGAAAATATAACTCCCGTGTCTGTAAGTAAAATAGCAAAAAAGCCTTAGGGATTTTTCACGTTTCAAGATGGTGGCACTTCCGGTTCGATCAACAAACTTTATATTTTGTGTACAAATCAGTAATTACTTGTCTAGTATCCAAAAAAAAAATCAGGTCATTCTGACCTATATTTCGATGATTTTTTTGAAAATTTTTATCTTTAATTTCGTCAAGGGGAGATAATTTAGAAAATTTCTAATTATATTTTTGAAGTCACATCGGTAAGGTCTACATATATACTAAATTTCATGACAATCGTACAACTATTAAAGAAGTTGTCAAATTGGTCTAAACTTCCGGTTCGAAATCACAGCGACGAATTTTCGAAATTCGAAAATGTGAAACTGCAGATGAAAATAATTTTTTTCAAGGTATTCAAAGAAAAAAGAATTAGTAAAATCGGTCAAAAAATAACAAAGTTACGACTATGCTTTGTCAATTTGTCGTTCGTAAATTTCGGTGATTTCGGATTCGTAAAACGTTTTGAAAATATATTTAATCAAGGTTCGCACCCCATTTTTTGGGGGGTAGGTCAAAATTTCAGAAAGATCCTACGGATAGATTCTGAGAAATCCGATTTGCAGAAAACACACAAAAAAAAAATAACTAGATCTGCTACCGTCCCATGCAGATATGAAAGCTTTCATATTCATCGTCACGTGTCATAGATTATATCAAGTATCTCAAATAAAAGGATAAGAATAACAAACTATCAAAATTGGTCAAAAACTCGCGAAGTTACAAGTCTAAATATAGTATGAAACATTGCATAATCTGAAAACTAAAGGGAAATAACTGATACTTGTGTTGCTGTAATCGGGATGACTTCCCACTTCAAAACTTTCAGAAAAATGAAATGAAAATGGTAAGAAAACATCGAAAAATTAAATGAGAAAACTTTGAACAAAACTAAAAACTTTTGAATCAGGTTGATTCCAATTGTTTGAATATTTACGTTAAATATGTAAATTTGGAAAATTATAAAGGCATAATTATCAAAATCGGTCAAAACTCACAAAGTTACAAATTTAAATGTAGTGAGAAACATTGCACCCTCGGCAAAAAAATAATCTTTAAACTAAGGTGAAATAACCCAAACTTGTATAGCTGTAATCGGGCTTCCAAAATTAGAGATATGTTATATAATTATGGTTTCCAATATGTTTGGTTATAAGTAGGAAATCGTGACAACTTCTTAAGCATGTTTTAAACAAAGGGTCATAGACAGCAATATACAAGAATGGCACTTTGCAATAAAAAAAAACTGTTCAAAGCAAGATTTCTATGCATAAATGAAATAATTAATAGAACCAGAAAAACATTTATCCACTATAATAAATAAGCAACATAGAGAAAATGAAATCAAATTGAATGGTTGTTTAACGTCCTACTGTTTTGCTCCTAAAATGGGCTAATGAAGACGGGCATACGCCATAAAGTGTGCAATGAGCGAAATTTTACCCGGGCAGCGGCGTTACGGCCTACGAGGTTGGACAGGCGACCATACTCCTTGTGACGTACAACCAAGAAATCGAAACAACGTCAGTTGACTCAATGACAGACGTTATGATACAGAGCGCACGTGCTAACCATTCAGTCACGCAACCTCCCTAAAATCTGCAAATTGCTGACCTACAGATAGAAACATTTCAACCGGGCGAAATCTTCTATTTTATTAGTTTAATTTGCACGGTACCTTTAGTTATCAACCGAATATTACAAAACTTTTAAAAATAAGCTCCCCCTGACCAGCTAAATCGTTCGCAATAAACGTATTCCCCTTAAAATCGGCAAATTGCTGAATTTAAAGTGAGAAACATTACAACCGGGCGAATTTTTCTGTTTTATCACTTTTACAGTATCTTTGATTACCAACCGATTATTACAAAACTTTAAAAATAAAAAAAAAGAGAGAAATGCGGCTTAACGTCCATTCGACACAAACTAGGTCATTTCGGGACTAACATATGTTTTTTAATTTTATTTAAAAACTCCCCTTGCGCGTACTGGTCTTTAGCTGTTGGGAGGAAACCGAATGGCACGGAGAAAACCCACGAGGTTGGACACCATACTCCATGTCACGTGCAATCTCGAAATCGAAACGACGCCCGTTGACTCAATGACAGACGTTACGATACAGCGTGCACATGCTAACCATTCAGCCATTCAGCCTCCCTTAAAAATAAGCTCCCCCTGACCAGATTAATTGTTCGCAATAAACATTTGCCCTCTAAAATCGGCAAATTGCTGACTTTAAAGTGAGAAACATTATAACCGGGCGAAATTTTATGTTTTATCACTTTTACAGTACCTTTGATTACCAACCGATTATTACAAAACTTTAAAAATAAAAGAGAAAGAGAGAAATGCGGCTCAACGTCCATTCGACACAAACTAGGTCATTTCGGGACCAACATGTGTTTTTTTAATTGTATTTATAAACTTCCCTTTCGCGTACGGGTCTTTAGCCGTGGGAGGAAACCGAAGGACACGGAGAAAACCCACGAGGTTGGACACCATACTCCATGTCACGTGCAACTTGGAAATCGAAACGACGCCGGTTGACTCAATGACAGACGTTACGATACAGCGCGCGTATGCTAACCATTCAGCCTCCCTAAAATCTGGAAATTGCTGACTTATAGCAAGAAACATTTTAACCGGGCGAAATTTTCTGTTTTAACAGTTTAATTCGCACGGTATTTTAATTACCAACCGATTATTACAAAACTTTTGAAAATAAGCTCCAACTGACCAGCTTAATCGTATGCAATAAACGTTTGGCCTGAATTAAAAGTTCTGCAACGAGAAAGTTCATCTCGATTTTCCGGCGTGGTTCCTCCTGACAAGGACAGCTGTCTAGTCGTTCGGGTGGGACGAAAAACCAAGGTCGCGTGTACACATTGGAGTGCACGTAAAATATCCCTAAGCAGTTGGAATTCGATACTGTTGAATAAGCTCTATACAATGACTAAATGTGCAGATTGTAGTCACACACACTGCATGTTTCGCTTAACAATGAAAGGGTGCCGTTTTCAATGTTCGATCCTTTTATTCTTCTACTCCAGATATTTTGGACTGTTGATCGAAGTTTTCATATAAAAGACTACCGATAAGACTCTTTGTAGAAGAAGTTCCCAAAAAGTATTATGTTGACTTTAAGAGAAAAGAACCTTTAAAGATGCTCCAAATCGTAAACATACGACTTTTTGGATTTTCGATCTCTTTTTTTCTGCTATCCCTGATATTTAAAAAAAAAGATACAACGATTTCACACAACAGGCCAGCTATTACACTCTCGATTAACAAGAGTTTCACCGCCCTCCCTTCATTATAACCGAAGTTATCTTGCCCTAAAGAATCAACAAATCAGCATGCTTATTTCTGCTTACCCTAGGCAGAAAATGCTCATCTTTGAACTCAATCATGACATTGACATAGTGAACGTCTACACCAAGATTGAACATTCTAGCTCAATTAGAAGGAGAGTTATTGTGTTTCAAAGTTTCGGCCCTTCAAATTGCTACTACTTTTCATATTCACTTCAAAATGGCAACCATCAATTGACCTAAATCAAAATTCTTCTCTGAACAATTTTTAGACCATCTTTCAAGGATTCAGAAAATATAACTCCCGAGTCTGTAAGTAAAATAGCAAAAAAGCCTTAGGGATTTTTCACGTTTCAAGATGGTGGCACTTCCGGTTCGATCAACAAACTTTATATTTTGTGTACAAATCAGTATTTACTTGTCTAGTATCCAAAAAAAAAATCAGGTCATTCTGACCTATATTTCGATGATTTTTTTGAAAATTTTGATCTTTAATTTCGTCAAGGGGAGATAATTTAGAAAATTTCTAATTATATTTTTGAAGTCACATCGGTAAGGTCTACACATATACTAAATTTCATTACAATCGTACAACTATTAAAGAAGTTGTCAAATTGGTCTAAACTTCCGGTTCGAAATCACAGCGACGAATTTTCGAAATTCGAAAATGTGAAACTGCAGATGAAAATGATTTTTTTCAAGGTATTCAAAGAAAAAAGAATTAGTAAAATCGGTCAAAAAATAACAAAGTTGCGACTATGCTTTGTCCATTTCGTCGTTCGTAAATTTCGGTGATTTCGGATTCGTAAAACGTTTTGAAAATATATTCAATCAAGGTTCGCACCCCATTTTTGGGGGGGTAGGTCAAAATTTCAGAAAGATCCTACGGATAGATTCTGAGAAATCCGATTTGCAGAAAACACACAAAAAAAAAAATAATAATAACTAGATCTGCTACTGTCCCATGCAGATATGAAAGCTTTCATATTCATCGTCACGTGTCATAGATTATATCAAGTATCTCAAATAAAAGGATAAGAATAACAAACTATCAAAATTGGTCAAAAACTCGCGAAGTTACAAGTCTAAATATAGTATGAAACATTGCATAATCTGAAAACTAAAGGGAAATAACTGATACTTGTGTTGCTGTAATCAGGATGACTTCCCACTTCAAAACTTTCAGAAAAATGAAATGAAAATGGTAAGAAAACATCGAAAAATTAAATGAGAAAACTTTGAACAAAACTAAAAACTTTTGAATCAGGTTGATTCCAATTGTTTGAATATTTACGTTAAATATGTAAATTTGGAAAATTATAAAGACATAATTATCAAAATCGGTCAAAACTCACAAAGTTAAAATTTAAATGTAGTGAGAAACATTGCACCCTCGGCAAAAAAATAATCTTTAAACTAAAGGGAAATAACCCAAACTTGTACAGCTGTAATCGGGCTTCCAAAATTAGAGATATGTTATATAATTATGGTTTCCAATATGTTTGGTTATAAGTAGGAACTCGTGACAACTTCTTATTAAGCATGTTTTAAACGAAGGGTCATAGACTGCAATATACAAGAATGGCACTTTGCAATAAAAAAAAAACTGGTCAAAGCAAGATTTCTATGCAGAAATGAAATAATTAATAGAACCAGAAAAACATTTATCCACTATAATAAATAAGCAACATAGAGAAAATGAAATCAAATTGAATGGTTGTTTAACATCCTACTGTTTTGCTCCTAAAATGGGCTAATGAAGACGGGCATACGCCATAAAGTGTGCAATGAGGGAAATTTTACCCGGGCAGCGGCGTTACGGCCTACGAGGTTGGACAGCCGACCATACTCCTTGTCACGTACAACCAAGAAATCGAAACAACGCCAGTTGACTCAATGACAGACGTTAGGATACAGAGCGCACGTGCTAACCATTCAGTCACGCAACCTCCCTAAAATCTGCAAATTGCTGACCTACAGATAGAAACATTTCAACCGGGCGAAATCTTCTATTTTATTAGTTTAATTTGCACGGTACCTTTAGTTATCAACCGAATATTACAAAACTTTTAAAAATAAGCTCCCCCTGACCAGCTAAATCGTTCGCAATAAACGTTTTCCCCTTAAAATCGGCAAATTGCTGACTTTAAAGTGAGAAACATTACAACCGGGTGAATTTTTCTGTTTTATCACTTTTACAGTATCTTTGATTACCAACCGATTATTACAAAACTTTAAAAATAAAAAAAAGAGAGAAATGCGGCTTAACGTCCATTCGACACAAACTAGGTCATTTCGGGACTAACATATGTTTTTTAATTTTATTTAAAAACTCCCCTTGCGCGTGCTGGTCTTTAGCTGTTGGGAGGAAACCGAATGGCACGGAGAAAACCCACGAGGTTGGACACCATACTCCATGTCACGTGCAATCTCGAAATCGAAACGACGCCCGTTGACTCAATGACAGACGTTACGATACAGCGTGCACATGCTAACCATTCAGCCATTCAGCCTCCCTTAAAAATAAGCTCCCCCTGACCAGCTTAATTGTTCGCAATAAACATTTGCCCTCTAAAATCGGCAAATTGCTGACTTTAAAGTAAGAAACATTATAACCGGGCGAAATTTTCTGTTTTAACAGTTTAATTCGCACGGTATTTTAATTACCAACCGATTATTACATAAGCTCCAACTGACCAGCTTAATCGTATGCAATAAACGTTTGGCCTGAATTGAAAGTTCTGCAACGAGGAAGATCATCTCGATTTTCCGGCGTGGTCGCCCCTTGTCAGTGAGGCAGAACGGAGAGCCTGACAAGGACAGCTGTCTAGTCGTTCGGGTGTGTACACATTGGAGTGCACGTAAAATATCCCTAAGCAGTTGGAATTCGATACTGTTGAATAAGCTCTATACAATGACTAAATGTGCAGATTGTAGTCACACACACTGCATGTTTCGCTTAACAATGAAAGGGTGCCGTTTTCAATGTTCGATCCTTTTATTCTTCTACTCCAGATATTTTGGACTGTTGATCGAAGTTTTCATATAAAAGATTACCGATAAGACTCTTTGTAGAAGAAGTTCCCAAAAAGTATTATGTTGACTTTAAGAGAAAAGAACCTTTAAAGATGCTCCAAATCGTAAACATACGACTTTTTGGATTTTCGATCTCTTTTTATACGCCCACATTTTTATGTGGACGTATATTGTCGTCGCCCCTGTCCGTCCGTCCGTCCGTCCGTCCGTCCGTCCGTCCGTCCGTCCGTCCGTCCACATTTTTTTGTGAACAGTCTACAGGTCACAATTTTTATCCGATTTCAATGAAACTTAAAATATAGGTTTATCACCATAAGATCTCGGTTCCTTTCGATATTGGCATGTATCGGACTGTAACTTCATGGGTTATGGCCCCTGATTGTACGAAAAATCATGTTTTTTAGCTTGTGAACAGTGTAGAGGTCACAATTTTGAACCGATTTGGATGAAACTTGACATGTATGTTTATAACCCAAAGATCTTGGTTCCTTTCGATATTTGCGCCCATCGGATCGTAACTTCCTGAATTATGGCCCCTGATTGTCCGAAAAATCGCCCTTTTTAGCTTGTGGTCCCTCTGGAGGTCACAATTGTTATCTGATTTAAAAAATCGTTTGATTATATCACCGTTGCATGGTTATGAAGGTTGAGTTCGAATTTCGTGAAAATCGGAGCAAAATTGACGGACAAAATGGCCGCCTTTTGTACGCGAATAGTGTGAAAATATGTTATATCAAGGTTGTGGACCTTATAGAGGTCACAATTTTGAACCGATTTTGATGAAACTTGACATTTATGTTTATAACCCAAAGATATTGGTTCCTTTCGATATTTGCGCCCATCGGATTGTAACTTCCTGAATTATGGCCCCTGATTGTCCGAAAAATTGCCCTTTTTAGCTTGTGGTCCCTCTGGAGGTCAAAATTGTTATCGGATTTAAAAAACCGTTTGATTATATCACCGTTCCATGGTTATGAAGGTTGACTTCGAATTTCGTGAAAATCAGACAAAAATTGACGGACAAAATGGCCGCCGTTTGTACGCGAATAGTGTGAAAATATGTTATATCAAGGTTGTGGACCTTATAGAGGTCACAATTTTGAACCAATTTGGATGAAACTTGACATGTATGTTTATAACCCAAAGATCTTGGTTCCTGTCGATATTTGCGCCCATCGGATGGTAACTTCCCGAATTATGGCCCCTGATTGTCCGAAAAATTGCCCTTTTTAGCTTGTGGTCCCTCTGGAGGTCAAAATTGTTATTGGATTTAAAAAACCGTTTGATTATATCACCGTTCCATGGTTATGAAGGTTGAATTCAAATTTCATGAAAATCGGACGAAAATTGACGGACAAAATGGCCGCCGTTTGTACGCAAATAGTGTGAAAATATGTTATATAAAGGTTGTGGACCTTATAGAGGTCACAATTTTGAACCGATTTTGATGAAACTTGACATGTATGTTTATAACCCAAAGATCTTGGTTCCTTTCGATATTTGCACCCATTGGATCATAACTTCTTGAATTATGTCCCAGGATTGTCTGAAAAATCGCTTTTGTTAGCTTTTGGTCCCTCTGGAGGTCAAAATTATTATCCGATTTAAAAAAACGTTTGACTATATCACCGTTATATGGTAATGAAGAGAGAGTTTGAATTACGTGAAAATCGGACTAGAATTGATGGACAAAATGGCCGTCGTTTGCACATGAATAGTGTGAAAATATGTTATATCAAGGTTGTGGACCCTATAGAGGTCACAATTTTGAACCGATTTTGATGAAACTTGACATGTATGTTTATATCCCAAAGATCTTGGTTCCTTTCGATATTTGCGCATATCGATTCGTAACTTTCTGAGTTATGGCCCCTGATTGTCCGAAAAATCGCCTTTTTAACTAATTGGAGGTCACAATTATTCTCCAATTTAAAAAAAAAAACAAACAAACTATGATTATATCACCGTTACACCTTAATGAAGGTCGAGTTTGAATTTCATGAAAATTGGGCCAAAAATTGCGGGACAAAATGGCTGCCGTTTGTAAGCGAATAGTTTAAAAATATGGTATATCAAGGTTGTTGGCAAGTAGAGAACACAATTTTAATCCGATTTTGATGAAACTTGAAATTCAGGTTTGAAACCCAAAGATCTTGGTTCCTGTCAATATTTGCGCATATCGAATTGTAACTTCATGAATTATGGCCCTTTATTGTAGGAAAAATCACTTTCTTTTTAGCTTGTTCTCTATCCATCTCTCGAAAATGTGGGCGTATCCTGCCTGGCAGCCGCTGGTTTTTTAAGCTATCCCTGATATTTAAAAAAAAGATACAACGATTTCACACAACAGGCCAGCTATTACACTCTCGATTAACAAGAGTTTCACCGCCCTCCCTTCATTATAACCGAAGTTATCTTGCCCTAAAGAATCAACAAATCAGCATGCTTATTTCTGCTTAACCTAGGCAGAAAATGCTCATCTTTGAACTCAATCATGACATTGACATAGTGAACGTCTACACCAAGATTGAATATTCTAGCTCAATTAGAAGGAGAGTTATTGTGTTTCAAAGTTTCGGCCCTTCAAATTGCTACTACTTTTCATATTCACTTCAAAATGGCAACCATCAATTGACCTAAATCAAAATTCTTTTCTGAACAATTTTTAGACCATCTTTCAAGGATTCAGAAAATATAACTCCCGTGTCTGTAAGTAAAATAGCAAAAAAGCCTTAGGGATTTTTCACGTTTCAAGATGGTGGCACCTCCGGTTCGATCAACAAACTTTATATTTTGTGTACAAATCAGTAATTACTTGTCTAGTATCCAAAAAAAAATCAGGTCATTCTGACCTATATTTCGATGATTTTTTTGAAAATTTTGATCTTTAATTTCGTCAAGGGGAGATAATTTAGAAAATTTCTAATTATATTTTTGAAGTCACATCGGTAAGGTCTACATATATACTAAATTTCATGACAATCGTACAACTATTAAAGAAGTTGTCAAATTGGTCTAAACTTCCGGTTCGAAATCACAGCGACGAATTTTCGAAATTCGAAAATGTGAAACTGCAGATGAAAATGATTTTTTTCAAGGTATTCAAAGAAAAAAGAATTAGTAAAATCGGTCAAAAAATAACAAAGTTACGACTATGCTTTGTCCATTTCGTCGTTCGTAAATTTCGGTGATTTCGGATTCGTAAAACGTTTTGAAAATATATTTAATCAAGGTTCGCACCCCATTTTTGGGGGGGTAGGTCAAAATTTCAGAAAGATCCTACGGATAGATTCTGAGAAATCCGATTTGCAGAAAACACACAAAAAAAAAAATAATAATAACTAGACCTGCTACTGTCCCATGCAGATATGAAAGCTTTCATATTCATCGTCACGTGTCATTGATTGTATCAAGTAACCTAAATAAAAGGATACGAAGAAAAAATTATTAAAATTGGTCAAAAACTCGCGAAGTTACAAGTCTACATATAGTATGAAACATTGCACCCAGGCATAACAATAATCTGAAAACTAAAGGGAAATAACTGAAACTTGTATTACTGTAATGAGACGGATGAGAAAATGAAATGAAAATGGCGGGAAAAAAAAATTAAAAATGGCAGGTTGGACAGGCGACCTTACTCCTTGTCACGTACAACCGGGCATTCGAAAACACGCTAGTTTACTCAATGACAGGCGCGCGTGCTTACCATTCAGCCACTCAACCCCCCTTTGAAATCAGACACGTGCAATATGTCATATAGGAAGAATAAGAAGTCGCTCACAACAAAATGGTAAATTAATGAGTTTAGGTCAAAAGGTTGAGCTACTGTTTTAGAGTACTTAATAGTTTTAAAGAGACACGTTAAGGGTTGTTCATAGTTAAATGAAAGTTTAATTTTAAATAAGACCAATAAAATTAGGATTTAATAATGCCAGACTAATATTTCCAATATGTTTGGTTATAAGTAGGAAATCGTGACGACTTCTTAAGCATGTTTTAAACAAAGGATCATGTTTGTTTAAACAAGAATGGCACTCTGCAATAAAAAAAACTGGCCAAAGCAAGATTTCTATGCAGAAATTAAATAATTGCTAGAACCAGAAAAATATTTATCCACTATAATAAATAAGCAACATAGAGAAAATGAAATGAAATTGAATGGGGTTTAACGTCCGACTGTTCTGCTCCTAAAATGGGCTAATGAAGACGGGCATATGCCATAATGTGTGCAATGAGGGAAATTTTACCCGGGCAGCGGCGGTTACGGCCTACGAGGTTGGACAGGCAACCATACTCCTTGTCACGTACAACCAAAAAATCGAAACAACGGCAGTTGACTCAATGACAGACGTTATGATACAGAGCGCACGTGCTAACCATTCAGCCACGCAACCTCCCTAAAATCGGCAAATTGCTGACCTACAGCGAGAAACATTTCAACCGGGCCAAATTTTCTATTGTAACAGTTTAATTTGCACGGTACCTTTAGTTATCAACCGAATATTACAAAACTTTTAAAAATAAGCTCCCCCCTGACCAGCTTAAGCGTTCGCAATAAACGTTTGCCACTTAAAATCGGGAAATTGCTGACTTTAAAGTGAGAAACATTACAACCGGGCGAAATTTTCTGTTTTATGACTTTTAAAGTACCTTTGATTACCAACCGATTATTTTCTGTTTTATCACTTTTACAGTACCTTTGATTACCAACCGATTATTACAAAACTTTAAAAATAAAAGAGAAAGAGAGAAATGCGGCCTAATGTCCATTCGACACAAACTAGGTCATTTCGGGACTAACATATGTTTTTTAATTTTATTTAAAAACTCCCCCTGCGCTTACAGGTCTTTAGCCCTTGGGAGGAAACCGAAGAACACGGAGAAAACCCACAAGGTTGGACATCATACTTCATGTCACGTGCAACCTGGAGATCGAAACGACGCCCGTTGACTCAATGACAGACGTTACGATACAGTGCGCACATGCTAACCATTCAGCCATTCAGCCTCCCTGAATTCAGAAAATTGCTGACTTATAGCAAGAAACATTTCAACCGGGCGAAATTTTCTGTTTTAACAGTTTAATGTGCACGGTACTTTAATTACCAACCGATTATTACAAAACTTTTGAAAATAAGCTCCAACTGACCAGCTTAATCGTATGCAATAAACGTTTTCGCCTGAATTGAAAGTTCTGCACGGAGAAAGTTCATCTCGATTTCCCGGCGTGGTTCCCCTTGTCAGTGAGGCAGAACGGAGGGCCTGACAAGCACAGCTGTCTAGTCATTCGGATGGGACGAAAAACCAAGGTCCCGTGTACACATTGGAGTGCACGTAAAATATCCCTAAGCAGTTGGAATTCGATACTGTTGAATAAGCTCTATACGATGACTAAATGTGTAGATTGTAGTCACCCACACTGCATGTTTCGCTTAACAATGAAAGGGTGCCGTTTTCAATGTTCGATCCTTTTGTTCTTCTACTCCTGATATGTTGGACTGTTGATCGATGGTTTCATATAAAAGACTACCAATAAGACTCTTTGTACAAGAAGTTCCCAAAAAATATTATGTTGACTTTACGAGAAAGACCTCTAAACATGCTCCAAATTGTAAAAATACGACTTTTTGGGTTTTCAATCTCTTTTTTTCGGCTATCCCTGATATTTAGAAAAAATAATACAATGATTTCACACAACAGGCTAGCTATTAGACTCTCTATTGACAAAAGTTTCACCGCCCTCCCTTCATTATAACCGAAGTTATCGTGCCCTAAAGAATCAACAAATTAGCTTGTTTATCTCTGCTTACCCTAAGCAGAAAATGCTCATCTTTGAACTCAATCATAACATTGACCTAGTGAACGTCTACACCAAGTTTGAACATTCTAGCTTAATTAGAAGGAGAGTAATTGTGTTCCAAAGTCCCGACCCTTCAAATTGCTTCTATTTTTCATTTTCAATTCAAAATGGTGACCATCACGTGACCGAAATCAAAATTCTATTCGCGACATTTTTTAGGCCTTCCTACAAGGATTCAGAAAATATAACTCCCGAGTCTGTAAGTAAAATAGCAAAAAAGCCTTATTGATTTTTCACTTTTAAATATGGCGGCACTTCCGGTTCGATCGACAAACTCCATATTTTGTGTACAAATCAGTAATTACTTATCTAGTATCCAAAAAAAAAATCAGGTCATTCTGACCTATATTTCGATGATTTTTTTGAAAATTTTGATCCTTAATTTCGTCAAGGGGAGATAATTTAGAAAATTTCTAATTATATTTTTGAAGTCACATCGGTAGGATCTACTTAGATACTAAATTTCATGAAAATCGTACAACTATTAAAGAAGTTGTCAAATTGGTCTAATCTTCCGGTTCGAAATCACAGCGACGAATTTTCGAAATTCGAAAATGTGAAACTGCAGATGAAAATGGTTTTTTTAAAGGTATTCAAAGAAAAAAGAATTAGTAAAATCGGTCAAAAAATAACAAAGTTACGACTATGCATTGTCATTTTTTTCGTTCGTAAAATTCGGTGATTTCGGATTCGTAAAACGTTTCGAAAATATATTTAATCAAGGTTCGCACCCCATTTTTGGGGGGGTAGGTCAAAATTTCAGAAAGATCCTATGGATAGATTCTGAGAAATCCGATTTGCAGAAAACACACACAAAAAAAAATAATAATAATAATAACTTTAACAGAAACAATAAGCTTTCATATGTAATATGAAAGCTTAATAATCTTAACAGAAACAATAAGCTTTCATATGTAATATGAAAGCTTAATAATCTTAACAGAAACAATAAGCTTTCATATGTAATATGAAAGCTTAATAATAATAATCTTAACAGAAACAATAAGCTTCCATATGTAATATGAAAGCTTAATAATAATCTTAACAGAAACAATAAGCTTTCATATGTAATATGAAAGCTTAACTAGATCTGCTCCTGTCCCATGCAGATATGAAAGCTTTCATATTCATCGTCACGTGTCATAGATTATATCAAGTATCTCAAATAAAAGGATAAGAATAACAAACTATCAAAATTGGTCAAAAACTCGCGAAGTTACAAGTCTAAATATAGTATGAAACATTGCATAATCTGAAAACTAAAGGGAAATAACTGATACTTGTGTTGCTGTAATCGGGATGACTTCCCACTTCAAAACGTTAAGAAAAATGGAATGAAAATGGTAAGAAAACATCGAAAAATTAAATGAGAAAACTTTGAACAAAACTAAAAACTTTTGAATCAGGTTGATTCCAATTGTTTGAATATTTACGTTAAATATGTAAATTTGGAAAATTATAAAGACATAATTATCAAAATCGGTCAAAACTCACAAAGTTACAAATTTAAATGTAGTGAGAAACATTGCACCCTCGGCAAAAAAATAATCTTTAAACTAAAGGGAAATAACCCAAACTTGTATAGCTGTAATCGGGCTTCCAAAATTAGAGATATGTTATATAATTATGGTTTCCAATATGTTTGGTTATAAGTAGGAAATCGTGACAACTTCTTAAGCATGTTTTAAACAAAGGGTCATAGACTGCAATATACAAGAATGGCGCTTTGCAATAAAAAAAAACTGCTCAAAGCAAGATTTCTATGCAGAAATGAAATAAGTAATAGAACCAGAAAAACATTTATCCACTATAATAAATAAGCAACATAGAGAAAATGAAATCAAATTGAATGGTTGTTTAACGTCCTACTGTTTTGTTCCTAAAATGGGCTAATGAAGACGGGCATACGCCATAAAGTGTGCAATGAGGGAAATTTTACCCGGGCAGCGGCGTTATGGCCTACGAGGTTGGACAGGCGACCATACTCCTTGTCACGTACAACCAAGAAATCGAAACAACGCCAGTTGACTCAATGACAGACGTTATGATACAGAGCGCACGTGCTAACCATTCAGTCACGCAACCTCCCTAAAATCTGCAAATTGCTGACCTACAGATAGAAACATTTCAACCGGGCGAAATCTTCTATTTTATTAGTTTAACTTGCACGGTACCTTTAGTTATCAACCGAATATTACAAAACTTTTAAAAATAAGCTCCCCCTGACCAGCTAAATCGTTCGCAATAAACGTTTTCCCCTTAAAATCGGCAAATTGCTGACTTTAAAGTGAGAAACATTACAACCGGGTGAATTTTTCTGTTTTATCACTTTTACAGTATCTTTGATTACCATCCGATTATTACAAAACTTTAAAAATAAAAAAAAAGAGAGAAATGCGGCTTAACGTCCATTCGACACAAACTAGGTCATTTCGGGACTAACATATGTTTTTAAATTTTATTTAAAAACTCCCCTTGCGCGTACTGGTCTTTAGCTGTTGGGAGAAAACCGAATGGCACGGAGAAAACCCACGAGGTTGGACACCATACTCCATGTCACGTGCAATCTCGAAATCGAAACGACGCCCGTTGACTCAATGACAGACGTTACGATACAGCGTGCACATGCTAACCATTCAGCCATTCAGCCTCCCTTAAAAATAAGCTCCCCCTGACCAGCTTAATTGTTCGCAATAAACATTTGCCCTCTAAAATCGGCAAATTGCTGACTTTAAAGTGGGAAACATTATAACCGGGCGAAATTTTATGTTTTAACAGTTTAATTCGCACAGTATTTTAATTACCAACCGATTATTACAAAACTTTTGAAAATAAGCTCCAACTGACCAGCTTAATCGTATGCAATAAACGTTTGACCTGAATTGAAAGTTCTGCAACGAGGAAGATCATCTCGATTTTCCGGCGTAGTCCCCCCTTGTCAGTGAGGCAGAACGGAGGGCCTGACCAGGACAGCTGTCTAGTCGTTCGGGTGGGACGAAAAACCAAGGTCGCGTGTACACATTGGAGTGCACGTAAAATATCCCTAAGCAGTTGGAATTCGATACTGTTGAATAAGCTCTATACAATGACTAAATGTGCAGATTGTAGTCACACACACTGCATGTTTCGCTTAACAATGAAAGGGTGCCGTTTTCAATGTTCGATCCTTTTATTCTTCTACTCCAGATATTTTGGACTGTTCATCGAAGTTTTCATTTAAAAGACTACCGATAAGACTCTTTGTAGAAGAAGTTCCCAAAAAGTATTATGTTGACTTTAAGAGAAAAGAACCTTTAAAGATGCTCCAAATCGTAAACATACGACTTTTTGGATTTTCGATCTCCTTTTTTCAGCTATCCCTGATATTTAAAAAAAAGATACAACGATTTCACACAACAGGCCAGCTATTACACTCTCGATTAACAAGAGTTTCACCGCCCTCCCTTCATTATAACCGAAGTTATCTTGCCCTAAAGAATCAACAAATCAGCATGCTTATTTCTGCTTACCCTAGGCAGAAAATGCTCATCTTTGAACTCAATCATGACATTGACATAGTGAACGTTTACACCAAGATTGAACATTTTAGCTTAATTAGAAGGAGAGTTATTGTGTTTCAAAGTTTCGGCCCTTCAAATTGCTACTACTTTTCATATTCACTTCAAAATGGCAACCATCAATTGACCTAAATCAAAATTCTTCTCTGAACAATTTTTAGACCATCTTTCAAGGATTCAGAAAATATAACTCCCGTGTCTGTAAGTAAAATAGCAAAAAAGCCTTAGGGATTTTTCACGTTTCAAGATGGTGCCACTTCCGGTTCGATCAACAAACTTTATATTTTGTGTACAAATCAGTAATTACTTGTCTAGTATCCAAAAAAAAATCAGGTCATTCTGACCTATATTTCGATGATTTTTTTGAAAATTTTGATCTTTAATTTCGTCAAGGGGAAATAATTTAGAAAATTCCTAATTATATTTTTGAAGTCACATCGGTAAGGTCTACATATATACTAAATTTCATGACAATCGTACAACTATTAAAGAAGTTGTCAAATTGGTCTAAACTTCCGGTTCGAAATCACAGCGACGAATTTTCGAAATTCGAAAATTTGAAACTGCAGATGAAAATGATTTTTTTCAAGGTATTCAAAGAAAAAAGAATTAGTAAAATCGGTCAAAAAATAACAAAGTTACGACTATGCTTTGTCCATTTCGTCGTTCGTAAATTTCGGTGATTTCGGATTGGTAAAACGTTTTGAAAATATATTTAATCAAGGTTCGCACCCCATTTTTGGGGGGGGGTAGGTCAAAATTTCAGAAAGATCCTACGGATAGATTCTGAGAAATCCGATTTGCAGAAAACACACAAAAAAAAAAAATAATAATAACTAGATCTGCTACTGTCCCATGCAGATATGAAAGCTTTCATATTCACAGTCACTTCCTGTCACATGTCATGTGTCGTATGAATAATCCGAACAAGGAAAAAAAAATCATTAAAATCGGTCACAATCTAGTGAAGTTTTCACTCGTAAAGAATTTTGTCAGCACGAAAAACATCAAAGGCAAAAATCGAATTTTTGAAATATTCAAATACTGTATCCCGACTATCCTGAAATGTATTAATTTCAGACATAGGAGACGCATTGAACATACTATGCTCTATTGTGTTTGTTTACAAGTCCGTAAATGTCGACTTTTCACTATGTTTCATATTCACTTCAAAATGGTGACTACCAGTTGACCTAAATCAAAATTCTACTTCGAACTTCATCAAGACATTGACTTAGTGAATGCCTATACCAAGTTTGAACATTGTACCCCAATTAGAAAAAGAGTTATTGTGTTCCAGAGTCATCAAGGTATTGACCTAATAAACACCCACACCAAGTCTAGCTGAATTAGAAAGAGAGTTATTGTGTCCCAAACTAGATCATTTCGGGACTAACATATATAGTTCGATTTTATTTCAATATTTCGCTTGTGCGTAGAGGTCTTTAGCAGTGGAAGGAAACCGGAGGAAATGAAGAAAACCCACCAAGATGGACAGGCGACCTTACTCCTTTGTCAGGTACGACCGGAGATTCGAAAACACGCTAGCTGACTCAATGACAGGCTTTATGATACAGCGCGCGCGTGCTAACCATTCAGCCACCAAACTCCCCTTTGAAATCGGACACGTGCAATATGTCATATAAGAAGAATAACAAGTCGCTCACATACAAAATGGTAAATTAATGAGCTTAGGTCAAAAGGTTGAGCTACTGTTTTAGAGTATTTAATTGTTTTGTTAAGAGACACGTTAAGGGATGTTCATAGTTAAATGAAAGTTTAACTTTAAATAAGACGAACGTCTACCAATAAAATGAGGATTTAATAATATTAAAATAAAGTTTCAAATTAAGAATAATTAATTATTGGTCTAATGCAATGAAATGCTTTGATTTGACAGATGAAATGTACGATGGGTGTACACACTATGTGGCGAAGGCGTTGACCTGCTAGCCAGGAGGTCGGGTGTTCGATCCCTGCACTGGCCGAGAAAGTTCATCTCGATTTTTTGGCGTGTCCTCCCACCGGCGTGTACACATTGGAGTGCACGTAAAAGATTCCTTAGCAGTTGGAATTCGATAATGTTGAATAAGCTCTATACGATGACTAAATGTGCAAATTGTAGCCACCCACACTGCATGTTTTGCTTAACAATGAAAGGGTGCCGTTTTCAATTTTCGATCCTTTTATTCTTCTACTCCTGATATTTTGGACTGTTGATCGATGGTTTCATATAAAAGACTACCGATAAGACTCTTTGTACAAGAAGTTCCCCAAAAATATTATGTTGACTTTAAGAGAAAAGGACCTTTAAAAATGCTCTAAATCGTAAAAATACGACTTTTTGGATTTTCGATCTCTTTTTTCTGCTATCCCTGATATTTAAGAAAAAATGATACAATGATTTCACACAACAGGCTAGCTATTAGACTCTCGATTGACAAGAGTTTCACCACCCTCCCGTCATTATAACCGAAGTTATTGTGCCCTAAAGAATCAACAAATCAGCATGCGTATCTCAGCTTACCCCAGGCAGAAAATGCTCATCTTTACACTCAATCATGACATTGACCTAGTGAACGTCTACCCCAAGTTTAAACATTCTAGCTTAATTAGAAGGAGAGTTATCGTGTTCCAAAAACTCGGCCCTTCAAATTGCTTCCATTTTTCATTTTCAATTCAAAATGGTGACTTCCAGTTGACCTAAATGAAAATTCTACTCCCAACGTTTTTTAGGCCTTCCTCCAAGGATTCAGAAAATATAATTCCCGTGTCTGTAAGTAAAATAGCAAAATGGCGTTTGAGGTTTTTACATTTCAAGATGGTGGCACTTCCGGGTTGAGCTACAAACTCCATTTTTTGTGTACGAATCAGTGGTCTCGCAGCTAGTAACCAAAAAAAAAATCAAGATGATTTGACCTATATTTCGTCGATTTTTTTGAAAATTTCGATCCTCAATTTCTCCAAGGGGAGATAATTTAGAAAATTTCTAAAGTCATTTTTCAAGTCGCATCATTGAGGTTTACTTACATATTAAATTTCATGAAAATCGTACAACTACTAAAGAAGTTGTCGAGTTGGTCTAAACTTCCGGTTCGAAATCACAGCGACGAATTTTCGAAATTCGAAAATCCGAAATTGCAGATTTGAAGTAAATGTCTCAAGGTACTCATAGAAAAAAGAATTAATTAAATAGGTCAAATAGTCACAAAGTTACAGCATTGTAGGTCAAATGCATTCGTTCGTAAAATTCGGTGATTTCGGATTCGTAAAACGTTTTGAAAATATATGTAATCAAGGTTCGCACCCCATTTATAGGGGGGTAGGTCAAAGTTTCAGAAAGATCCTATGGTTAGATTCTGAGAAATCCGATTTGCAGAAAATACACAAAAAAAAAAAAATAATAATAATAATAATAATAACTTTAACAGAAACAATAAGCTTTCATATGTAATATGAAAGCTTAATAATCTTAACAGAAACAATAAGCTTTCATATGTAATATGAAAGCTTAATAATAATAATCTTAACAGAAACAATAAGCTTTCATATGTAATATGAAAGCTTAATAATAATCTTAACAGAAACAATAAGCTTTCATATGTAATATGAAAGCTTAATAACTTTAACAGAAACAATAAGCTTTCATATGTAATATGAAAGCTTAATAATCTTAACAGAAACAATAAGCTTTCATATGTAAGCTAAGCAGATATTAAAGCTTTCATATTCACGGTCAGTTTCTTTCGCATCTCATGAGTTATATAAAGAATCTTAAAAAGGAAAAAGAATTAATGAAATCCGCCAAAAACTCACCGAGTTATAACGAGAAAAAATTCAACCGGTTCAAATTCTACCTTAATTAAAAACAGAGGTGTTATGTTCCAATGTGATCAGTCAAATTGCTTATTGCTCCTAAATCTACGCAGAAATTCTCAACATCAAACTTAGTCAAGGTAATGACATAATGAATCTATATTTGGAATTTTGTCACTCTCACTTCATTATAACCAAAGTTGTCGTGCCCCAAAGAATCAACCAATCAGATTGCTTATCTCTGCTTACTGTAAGCAGACAATGCTCATCTTCGCACTCCTTCATGGCACTGACCTAATAAACGCCTTCACCAAGATTGAACATTCTGCCCCAATTAAATGGAGAGTTATTTTGTTTCAAATTCTCGACCAATCTAATTGCTTATCTCTGCTTACCCTAAGTATAATATGCTCATCTACGAACTCCATGTTTTTAATGTATGGGGATCATGGTGGCTCAGTGATAAGAGACACTGATTAACTAACCAGTAGGTCTTGGGCTCTCTCCCGGGGTTTGACCAGAAAGTCAATTGTACAGGCTTGACTGCCCTTGTTAGCTGTACAGGACAGTAGGTCTGCCCGGTCTGACAGGGAATAGTGTCTAATTGTCAGGATGGGACGAAAAGCAATGTTCAGTGTACACATTGGCGTGCACGTAAAAGATTCCTTGATAGAGTATATCGTAATATAGATGTCAGGGCAAAATCTATCTGTTTGTCTTCAATGGTCCAGTCGGTGTATAAAGTAGGACTTTTGCCCTACTCCGTATAAGATTTCAAATCTTTGAAGTTTTAAGATAAGCATACCCGGTCCCTGAAATCTTAAATGGGACTTGCTTTTTCGCCCCTCTGTTCTGTACAGACTGGGCTAATACAGTAAAACATTGTAACAATCTACAGAGAGTAAATTTAACTTGTTGACTAAATAATCTTCAATACTTCCAATTAGCGGTATGTAGTGACAAGGATCGTGACCCAGATGGGATATACTTGAACTTTCTAGACAAGAAACCTGATATCTAATTTGGTATAGCACTAATAAGTTTCATTACATACTAAATTTTTATATGATTGCTTATCGCACTTGGCATTCATACCCATAGGTCCATCTTTAAATTTAAAACTGGTAGAAATCGAGGGTTGAACATGGTATTGCATCGACACTGTTGTATTATATTAAAGGCAGTTTTATATTCATAGGGCCAGAATGGTAAATTATAAAGAGTGTACATTATTACCCAGAGTTGAACATTATTTGTGATTTTGCCTGGTAACGCCAAAACTCGATCATGTACGATTTTTTTTTTAGTATGAAATCAAATCTACGGCTATTTCTGTAAAACACATGGTTTTTTTTTTCTTTTTCAGGCTTTCGTCGCTTTCGCTGTCTGTTTGACAGTAGCTGCTTACCAATACATCGATGCTAAAATCGGACACGGTTTCGGATATGGTGTTGGTGTCTTTGGAAACGGAAATGGTAAAGGATTTGGAAGAGGAAATGCCGGTGTTGGACATGGTCTTGTTGGTGTAGGAGCTATTGGCAACGGACTCAACCATGGTATTGGACATGGTATCCAAGGAAAGCGACTCAGACACGGAATAGTAGCTGTTGGCAAAGTCGGTGTTATTGGTAACGGAATTGGTCATGGTATTGTTGGTAACGGTATCGGACACGGTATTGTTGGAAACGGAATTGGTCATGGTATCGTTGGTAACGGTATCGGACATGGTATCATTGGAAACGGAATCGGACACGGACTTATTGGACATGGAAAGATTGGTAACGGCATTGGGCATGGCATCGTTGGTAACGGTATCGGACACGGTATTGTTGGACACGCAATTGGTCATGGTATCGTTCGTAACGGTATAGGACACGGTATAATTGGAAACGGACTTGTTGGACATGGAAAGATTGGAGCTTACAAACAATCATACAACTACAACGGGTACAACAACGGGCCATACAACCGATACAACAACGGACGATACAAGTACAACCAATACAATAATAAAGGATACAATAGTTACAACGGCCCCTACAATTACAACAACGGTTATAACAATGGCCACAATAACAACGAATATGGGAAGGGATATAACAACTACAATAACAACGGATACGGTAACGGATACAACAACTACAACCGTTATCCTTCTTACAATAACTATCAAGGTTGCGGTTACAACAAATATTAAGACAATACGGCTATTTGATAGCATAATATTACCATAGCTTTAATACTTATAAATACTAGTATATAGTTTCTACTGTTCATGCATAATGTATATAAGTAAATCAGGGAGTTAAGATATATATAAATTTAATAAAATAATATACATATAAACTCTTGTTATTTATCCGTTTTATAGCTTACTACTAGTCCGGTCTATAGCTTGATAACCTCAATGTGCATATATACGTCACATCCTGTCTTCATTACGTTTGGTCAAAGGTCACGAGATGTAAATAGGGATATCGCTAATCCTAATCCTAACCCAAGACCTAACCTTAGCGCTTACCCTAACCTACAATCTCGCCTGTCCTATCTCCTGGGTTTACCCCGGGACCTGCGGTTTCCTCCCACTGTTAAAGGGGAAGACCAACGATTTTCAACAAGGTTTCCATAAATCTGAAATATATATTCAGAAAGAATCCCCACTGTAAAAAAAGTAAAAAAGTTTTTGTGAACGAGAAATTAATTTTCATTAAAACCGGAAGTGACATAGTTGGTTCAACACGCTCACTGGGCTCTATAGAAAGCATACAGATTTGGCATAAGTTTACTGATGTATTGCATTCACGTCCCGTCCTTGGGCCAAAAATCTGATGAAATGGACTGTTTGTTAGGATATTATAAACACGAATTTGCGGTTACAACAAATATTAAGACAATACGGCTATTTGATAGCATAATATTACCATAGCTTTAATACTTATAAATACTAGAATATAGTTTCTATTGTTCATGCATAATGTATACATGTAAATCAGGGAGTTAAGATATATATGAATTTAATAAAATAATATACATATAAACTCTTGTTATTTATCCGTTTATAGCTTACTACTAGTCCGGTATATAGCTTGATAACCTCAATGTGCATATATACGTCACATCCTGTCTTCATTACGTTTGGTCAAAGGTCACGAGATGTAAATAGGGATATCGCTAATCCTAATCCTAACCCAAGACCTAACCTTAGCGCTTACCCTAACCCTAACCTACAATCTCGCCTGTCCAATCTCCTGGGTTTACCCCGGGACCTGCGGTTTCCTCCCACTGTTTATATGCGCAAGCAGATTATTGAAATAAAATTAAACCATATGTTAGTCCCAAAATGACCTAGTTTGCGTCGAGTGGACGTTAAACCCATTTCTCTCTCTCTCTCTCTCTCTCCCCCTCTCTCTCTCTCTCTCGCTCTCTCTCCGTGTCATGGTTATTCAGTACATATAACTGTAATTTCGATTACTTCACGCAAACCTTAAAGTAATGTACAATTATTCCACCCTCGCATATTGTTTAGGGATTTTCCCACAAACAGGTCACAGAATGTAGCATACCTGGAATGCCGAATGATTCTTGAAGAAACGAGTGAGTTACCATTACTGGAAAAAACGGTATTATGTCAATAGTACTGCTAGTTCAAAGCGTTTTATAGCTGATGCGCTGGAGGCGCCAGCCTCCCCGCGATAAAAATCAAAGCAGTTGAAAAAATAAAACGGGAGAAAAATGCTAAAACCGATGCGAAAAATGACAAGCCAACAGTGAGGCTGATGTCCCCCGCCGAAATCCCAAAATAAATAGATGACACATATTAATTAATCGCACATTTATTTTTTTCAAACGTATCGTCCAATCAAACTGAACACGAAGTGTCGTCCAAAAATTGCTTATCTCTGCCTACCGTAAGAAGAAAATGCTTATCTTCGAACTCCATCAAGGCATTGACCTAATAAGCATACACACCAATTTTGAACATTTTAACTCAATTCGAAGGAGAGTTATTGTGTTCCAAAGTCTCGGCAAATCAAATTGCTTATCGCTCTGCTTACCCTGAGCAGAAAATGCTCATTATCGATCTTAGTCAAGGTATTACTGTAATGAAACTATACACCAAGTTTCATCACTCTCACTTAATTAGAACTAAAGTTATTGTGTCTCAAAGCATCAACCAATCAAATTGCTTATCTCTGCCTACCCTAAGCGGAAAATGCTCATCTTCGAACTCCACCAAGGCATTGACCTAATAAGCATATACACCAAGTTTGAACATTTTAACTCAATTAGAAGGAGAGTTATTGTGTTCCAAAGTCTCGACCAATCAAATTGCGTATCGCTCTGCTTACCCTGAGCAGAAAATGCTCATTATCGAACTTAGTCAAGGTATTACTGTAATGAAACTATACACCAAGTTTCATCACTCTCACTTAATTAGAACTAAAGTTATCGTGTCTCAAAGCATCAACCAATCAAATTGCTTATCTCTGCCTACCCTAAGCGGAAAATGCTCATCTTCGAACTCCATCAAGGCATTGATCTAATAAGCATATACACCAAGTTTGAACATTTTAACTCAATTAGAAGGAGAGTTATTGTGTTCCAAAGTCTCGACCAATCAAATTGCGTATAGCTCTGCTTACCCTGAGCAGAAAATGTTCAATATCGAAGTTAGTCAAGGTATTACTATAATGAAACTATACACCAAGTTTCATCAATCTCACTTAATTAGAACTAAAGTTATCGTGTCCCAAAGCATCAACCAATCAAATTGCTTATCTCTGCTTACCCTAAGCGGAAAATGCTCATCTTCGAACTCCATCAAGGCATTGACCTAATAAACACATACACCAAGTTTGAACATTCTAGCTCAATTAGGAAGAGAGTTATTGTGTCCCAAAAAGTGTGACGGACAGACAGACGGACAGACAGACAGACGGACGAACCCATTTTAATAATCCCCCAACTTTCTTCGAAAGGCGGGGGACAAAAATGTACCCAAGTTAGGGAGGGCTCTAAAGACAGACAAAAGGGTCCCACGAATGACAAAAGGGTCCCTAGGGCCGAGGGAAAGGGCCCCCGAGTCCAACTCAATCGTCTTCTATACACTGTTACTGTCGAATCCACTACTGAATGAGAATGCAGCCATTGCTCCACCTGAACAGCTTAATCGTTCGCAATAAACGGGGTTGGACATCATATTCCATGTGACGTGCAACCTGGAGATCGAAACGACGCCCGTTGACTCAATGACAGACGTTACGATACAGCGCGCACATGCTAAAAATTCAGCCATTCAGCCTCACTGAATTCGGAAAATTGCTGACTTATAGCAAGAAACATTTTAACCGGGCGAAATTTTCTGTTTTAACAGTTTAATGTGCATGGTAATTTAATTACCAACCGATTATTACAAAACTTTTGAAAATAAGCTCCAACTGACCAGCTTAATCGTATGCAATAAAAGTTTGGCTTGAATTGAAAGTTCTGCACGGAGAAAGTTCATCTCGATTTCCCGGCGTGGTTCCCCCTTGTCAGTGAGGCAGAACGGAGGGCCTGACAAGCACAGCTGTCTAGTTCGGATGGGACGAAAACCACGGTCCCGTGTACACATTAGAGTGCACGTAAAATATCCCTAAGCAGTTAGAATTCGATACTGTTGAATAAGCTCTATACGATGACTAAATGTGAAGATTGTAGCCACCCACACTGCATGATTTGCTTAACCATGAAAGAGTGCCGTTTTCAATTTTCGATCCTTTTATTCTTCTACTCCTGATATTTTGGACTGTTGATCGATGGTTTCATATAAAAAACTACCGATAAGACTCTTTGTAGAAGAAGTTCCCAAAAAATATCATGTTGACTTTACGAGAAAGACCTCTAAACATGCTCCAAATTGTAAAAATACGACTTTTTGGATTTTCAATCTCTTTTTTTCGGCTATCCCTGATATTTAAAAAAAATGATACAATGATTTCACACAACAGGCTAGCTATTAGACTCTCTATTGACAAAAGTTTCACCGCCCTCCCTTTATTATAACCGAAGTTATCGTGCCCTAAAGAATCAACAAATCAACATGCTTATCTCTGCTTACCCTAAGCAGAAAATGCTTATCTTTGAACTTTATTATAACATTGACCTAGTGAACGTCTACATTAAGTTTGAACATTCTAGCTTAATTAGAATGAGAGTTATTGTGCTCCAAAGTCTCGGCCCTTCAAATTGCTTCTATTTTTCATTTTCAATTCAAAATGGTGACTCCCGGTTGACCTAAATCAAAATTCTATTCGCGACATTTTTTAGGCCTTCCTACAAGGATTCAGAAAATATAACTCCCGAGTCTGTAAGTAAAATAGTAAAAAAGCCTTATTGATTTTTCACGTTTAAAGATGGTGGCACTTCCGGTTCGATCGACAAACTCCATATTTTGTGTACGAATCAGTAATTCCTTGTCTAGTATCGAAAAAAAAAAATTAGGTCATTCTGACCTATATTTCGACGATTTTTTTGAAAACTTTGATCCTTAATTTCAACAAGGGGAGATAATTTAGAAAATTTTTAATTATATTTTTGATGTCACATTGGTAGGATCTACTTATATAGTAAATTGAATGAAAATCGCACAACTATTAAAGAAATTCGAAAATGTGAAACTGCTGATGAAAATGATTTTTTTCAAGGTATTCAAAGAAAAAAGATTTAGTAAAATCCGTCAAAAAACAATAAAGTTACGACTACGCATTGTCCATTTTGTCAATGATTTTTTTCAAAGTATTCAAAGAAAAAAGAATTAGTAAAATCGGTCAAAAAATAACAAAGTTACGACTATGCATTGTCATTTTTTTCGCTCGTAAAATTCGGTGATTTCGGATTCGTAAAACGTTTTGAAAATATATTTAATCAACACCTACCACCCATTTTTGGGGGGATAGGTAAAAGTTTCATAAAGACACTGAGGTTAGATTCTGAGAAATCCGATTTGTGGATAAAACACAAAAAAAAAATAACAATAACTAGATCTGCTACTGTCCCATGCAGATATGAAAGCTTTCATATTCATCGTCACGTGTCATCGATTATATCAAGTATCTCAAATAAAAGGATAAGAATAACAAACTATCAAAATTGGTCAAAAACTCGCGAAGTTACAAGTCTAAATATACACGTATGAAACATTGAGTAATCTGAAAACTAAAGGGAAATAACTGATACTTGTGTTGCTGTAATCGGGATGACTCCCGACTTCAAAACTTTCAGAAAAATGAAATGAAAATGGTAAGAAAACATCGAAAAATTAAATGAGATAACTTTGAACAAAACTAAAACTTTTTGAATCAGTTTGAACTCAACTGTTTGAATATGTACGTTAAATATGCAGATTTGGAAAATTATAAAGACATAATATCAAAATCGGTCAAAAACTCACAAAGTTACAAATTTAAATGTAGTGAGAAACATTGCACCCGGGCATAAAAATATTCTTTAAACTAAAGGGAAATAACTGAAACTTGTATAGCTGTAATCTGGTTTCCAAGATATGCTATATAATTATGGTTTCCAATATGTTCGGTTATAAGTAGGAAATCGTGACGACTTCTTAAAGTTGGGTTCCCAGATAAGTATTTATCGGGTGGTCATTGCCTATAAAAGTATGGCAATTTTGGTATATTTGGAAAGAAGAGATATCCAATCTTACTAGAAAAATACTGGATTCCCTGAAAAACACTCATGGAGCGTAAACAGGACAAAAATGTAAGGGGTTCCCTTAATAGTCAACCCGACGAATAAGGGTACCTGCACGCTTGGCGTTGAAGGCTGCACGCGAACTTGAGTGATTTGTGTACATTTTGAAAAACTTTATGAAGAGTTAGACATACAACAATTTCTGGGGTAAAAATCACGGAAAAAGACGCATGCAGTGGATAATCCGAGAATTTGATTAGGATTCTATATTTGTAGTAAATAGTCAGCGCTTACAGACAACATCGTCTTGTGTATGCAATGCATTCTCCCCTGTTGTCTGCCACCGTTGCCACTGGTTACGGCGAGGGGTAATCGCCTGACGCAAACATGGTCTCTTTCGATAGATTTTTATAGCAGGCTATTCTCGTCAATAAAAATGTTATGAGAACGATTTGAAGCAAAATTATGATAAGATAATTAGTTTGAATATGTTTTTAATTCTAATATATCATCAAATCACCCAGTTTGTATCCGGGAACCCAACTTTAAGCATATTTTAAACAAAGGGTCATAGACTGCAATATACAAGAATGGCACTCTGCAATAAAAAAAATGGCCAAAGCAAGATTTCTATGCAGAAATTAAATAATTGCTAGAACCCAAAAAATATTTATCCACTATAATAAATAAGCAACATAGAGAAAATGAAATGAAATTGAATGGGGTTTAACGTCCTACTGTTCTGCTCCTACAATGGGCTAATGAAGATTGGCATACGCCATAAAGTGTGCAATGAGGGAAATTTTACCCGGGCAGCGGCGTTACGGCCTACGAGGTTGGACAGGCGACCATACTCCTTGTCACGTACAATCAAGAAATCGAAACAACGCCAGTTGACTCAATGACAGACGTTATGATACTGAGCGCACGTGCTAACCATTCAGCCACGCAACTTCCCTAAAATCGGCAAATTGCTGACTTACATCGAGAAACATTTCAACCGGGCCAAATTTTCTATTTTAACAGTTTAATTTGCACGGTACCTTTAGTTATCAACCGATTATTACAAAACTTTTAAAAATAAGCTCCCCTTAATCGTTCGCAATAAACGTTTGCCCCTTAAAATCGACAAATTGCTGACTTTAAAGTGAGAAACATTACAACCGGGCCAAATTTTCTGTTTTATCACTTTTACAGTACCTTTGATTACCAACCGATTATTACAAAACTTTAAAAATAAAAGAGAAAGAGAGAAATGCGGCCTAACGTCCATTCGACACAAACTAGGTCATTTCGGGACTAACATATGTTTTTTTAACTTTATTAAAAAACTCCCCTTGCGCGTACTGGTCTTTAGCCGTTGGGAGGAAATCGAAGAACACGGAGAAAACCCACGAGGTTGGACATCATACACCATGTCACGTGCAACCTGGAGATCGAAACGACGCCCGTTGACTCAATGACAGACGTTACGATACAGCGCGCACATGCTAACCATTCAGCCTCCCTTAATTCGGAAAATTGCTGACTTATAGCAAGAAACATTTCAACCGGGCGAAATTTTCAGTTTTAACAGTTTAATGTGCACGGTACTTTAATTACCAACCGATTATTACAAAACTTTTGAAAATAAGCTCCAACTGGCCAGCTTAATCGTATGCAATAAACGTTTTGCCTGAATTGAAAGTTCTGCACGGAGAAAGTTCATCTCGATTTCCCGGCGTGGTTCCCCTTGTCAGTGAGGTAGAACGGAGGGCCTGACAAGCACAGCTGTATAGTCGTTCGGATGGGACGAAAAAACAAGGTCCCGTGTACACATTGGAGTACACGTAAAATATCCCTAAGCAGTTGGAATTCGATACTGTTGAATAAGCTCTATACGATGACTAAATGCGTAGATTGTAGTCACCCACACTGCATGTTTCGCTTAACAATGAAAGGGTGCCTTTTCAATGTTCGATCCTTTTGTTCTTCTACTCCTGATATGTTGGACTGTTGATCGATGGTTTCATATAAAAGACTACCAATAAGACTCTTTGTAGAAGAAGTTCCCCAAAAATAGTATGTTGACTTTACGAGAAAGACCTCTAAACATGCTCAAAATTGTAAAAATACGACTTTTTGGATTTTCAATCTCTTTTTTTCGGCTATCCCTGATATTTAAAAAAAAATGATACAATGATTTCAAACAACAGGCTAGCTATTACACTCTCTATTGACAAAAGTTTCACCATCCTCCCTTCATTATAACCGAAGTTATCATGCCCTAAAGAATCAACAAATCAGCATGCTTATCTCTGCTTACCCTAAGCAGAAAATGCTCATCTTTGAACTCAATCATAACATTGACCTAGTTAAGGTCTACACCAAGTTTGAACATTCTAGCTTAATTAGAAGGAGAGTAATTGTGTTCCAAAGTCCCGACCCTTTAAATTGCTTCTATTTTTCATTTTCAATTCAAAATGGTGACCATCACGTGACCGAAATCGAAATTCTGATCCGACAGATATTTAGGCATTCCTTCGAGGATTCCGAAAATATAATTCCCGAGTCTGTAAGTAAAATAGCAAAAAAGCCTTTTTGATTTTTCACTTTTAAAGATGGTGGCACTTCCGGTTCGATCGACAAACTCCATATTTTGTGTACGAATCAGTACTTACTTCTCTAGTATCCAAGAAAAAAAATAGGTCTTTGATTTTTTTGAAAAATTTGATCCTTAATTTCGTCAAGGGGAGATAATTTAGAAAATTTCTAATTATATTTTTGAAGTCACATCGGTAAGATATATTCATATACTAAATTTCATGAAAATCGTACAACTATTAAAGAAGTTGTCAAATTGGTCTAAACTTCCGGTTCGAAATCACAGCGACGAATTTTCAAAATTCGAAAATGTGAAACTGCAGATGAAAATGATTTTTTTCAAGGTATTCAAAGAAAAAAGAATTAGTAAAATTGGTCAAAAAATAAAAAAGTTACGACTATGCATTGTCAGTTTTTTCGTTCGTAAAATTCGGTGATTTCGGATTCGTAAAACGTTTTGAAAATATATTTAAACAACGTTCGCACCCCATTTTTGGGGGGGTAGGTCAAAGTTTCAGAAAGATCCCATGGTTAGATTCTGAGAAATCCGATTTGCAGAAAATACACAAAAAAAAAAAAAATAACTAGATCTGCTACTGTCCCATGCAGATATGAAAGCTTTCATATTCATCGTCACGTGTCATCGATTATATCAAGTATCTCAAATAAAAGGATACGAATAACAAACTATCAAAATTGGTCAAAAACTCGCAACGTTACAAGTCTAAATATAATATGAAACATTGCATAATCTGAAAACTAAAGAGAAATAACTGAAACTTGTGTTGCTGTAATCGGGATGACTTCCGACTTCAAAACTTTCAGAAAAATGAAATGAAAATGGTAAGAAAACATCGAAAAATTAAATGAGATAACTTTGAACAAAACTAAAACTTTTTGAATCAGGTTGAACTCAACTGTTTGAATATGTACGTTAAATATGTAGATTTGGAAAATTATAAAGACATAATTATCAAAATCGGTCAAAAACTCACAAAGTTACAAATTTAAATGTAGTGAGAAACATTGCACCCGGGCAAAAAAATAATCTTTAAACTAAAGGGAGACTTATATAGCTGTAATCGGGCTTCCAAAATTAGAGATATGTTATATAATTATGGTTTCCAATATGTTTGGTTATAAGTAGGAAATCGTGATGACTTCTTAAGCATGTTTTAAACAAAGGATCATAGACTGCAATATACAAGAATAGCACTCTGCAATAAAAAAAACTGGCCAAAGCAAGATTTCTATGCAGAAATTAAATAATTGCTAGAACCAGAAAAATATTTATCCACTATAATAAATAAGCAACATAGAGAAAATGAAATGAAATTGAATGGGGTTTAACTTCCTACTGTTCTGCTCCTAAAATGGGATAATGAAGACGGGCATACGCCATAAAGTGTGCAATGAGGGAAATTTTACCCACGAGGTTGGACAGGCGACCATACTCCTTGTCACGTACAACCAAGAAATCGAAACAACGCTAGTTGACTCAATGACAGACGTTATGATACAGAGCGCACGTGCTAACCATTCAGCCACGCAACCTCCCTAAAATCGGCAAATTGCTGACCTACAGCGAGAAACATTTCAACCGGGCCAAATTTTCTATTTTAACAGTTTAATTTGCACGGTACCTTTATTTATCAACCGAATATTACAAAACTTTTAAAAATAAGCACACCCTGACCAGCTTAATCGTTCGCAATAAACGTTTGCCCCTTAAAATCGACAAATTGCTGACTTTAAAGTGAGAAACATTACAACCGGGCCAAATTTTCTGTTTTATCACTTTTACAGTACCTTTGATTACCAACTGATTATTAAAAAACTTTAAAAAGAGAAAGAGAGAAATGCGGCCTAACGTCCATTCGACACAAACTAGGTCATTTCGGGACTAACATATGTTTTTTAATTTTATTTAAAAACTCCCCTTGCGCTTACAGGTCTTTAGCCGTTGGGAGGAAACCGAAGAACACGGAGAAAACCCACGAGGTTGGACATCATACACCATGTCACGTTCAACCTGGAGATCGAAACGACGCCCGTTGACTCAATGACAGACGTTACGATACAGCGCGCACATGCTAACCATTCAGCCTCCCTGAATTCGGAAAATTGCTGACTTATAGCAAAAAAACATTTCAACCGGGCGAAATTTTCTGTTTTAACAGTTTAATGTGCATGGTACTTTAATTACCAACCGATTATTACAAAACTTTTGAAAATAAGCTCCAATTGACCAGCTTAATCGTATGCAATAAACGTTTTGCCTGAATTGAAAATTCTGAACGGAGAAAGTTCATCTCGATTTCCCAGCGTGGTTCCCCTTGTCAGTGAGGCAGAACGGAGGGCCTGACAAGCACAGCTGTCTAGTCGTTCGGATGGGACGAAAAACAAAGGTCCCGTGTACACATTGGAGTGCACGTAAAATATCCCTAAGCAGTTGGAATTCGATACTGTTGAATAAGCTCTATACGATGACTAAATGTGTAGATTGTAGTCACCCACACTGCATGTTTCGCTTAACAATGAAAGGGTGCTGTTTTCAATGTTCGATACTTTTGTTCGTCTATTCCTGATATGTTGGACTGTTGATCGATGGTTTCATATAAAAGACTACCAATAAGACTCTTTGTAGAAGAAGTTCCCAAAAAATATTATGTTGACTTTACGAGAAAGATCTCTAAACATGCTCCAAATTGTAAAAATACGACTTTTGGGATTTTCAATCTCTTTTTTTCGGCTATCCCTGATATTTTAAAAAAATGATACAATAATTTCACACAACAGGCTATCTATTAGACTCTCTCTTGACAAAAATTTCACCGCCCTCCCTTCATTATAACCGAAGTTATCGTGCCCTAAAGAATCAACAAATCAGCATGCTTATCTCTGCTTACCCTAAGCAGAAAATGCTCATCTTTGAACTCAATCATAACATTGACCTAGTGAACGTCTACACCAAGTTTGAACATTCTAGCTTAATTAGAACGAGAGTTATTGTGTTCCAAAGTCCCGGCCCTTCAAATTGCTTCTATTTTTCATTTTCAATTCAAAATGGTGACCATTACGTGACCGAAATCAAAATTCTGATCCGACAGATTTTTAGGCATTCCTTCAAGGATTCAGAAAATATAACTCCCGAGTCTGTAAGTAAAATAGCAAAAAAGCCTTATTGATTTTTCACTTTTAAAGATGGCGGCACTTCCGGTTCGATCCACAAACTCCATATTTTGTGTACGAATCAGTAATTACTTCTCTAGCATCCAAAAAAAAAATTAGGTCATTCTGACCTATATTTCTTTGATTTTTTTGAAAAATTTGATCCTTAATTTCGTCAAAGGGAGATAATTTAGAAAATTTCTAATTATATTTTTGAAGTCACATCGGTAAGATCTACTTATATACTAAATTTCATGAAAATCGTACAACTATTAAAGAAGTTGTCAAATTGGTATAAACTTCCGGTTCGAAATCACAGCGACGAATTTTCGAAATTGGAAAATGTGAAACTGCTGATGAAAATGATTTTTTTCAAGGTATTTAAAGAAAAAAGAATTAGTAAAATTGGTCAAAAAATAACAAAGTTACGACTATGCATTGTCAGTTTTTTCGTTCGTAAAATTCGGTGATTTCGGATTCGAAAAACGTTTTGAAAATATATTTAAACAACGTTCGCACCCCATTTTTGGGGGGGTAGGTCAAAGTTTCAGAAAGATCCCATGGTTAGATTCTGAGAAATCCGATTTGCAGAAAAAAAAAATAATAACTAGATCTGCTACTGTCCCATGCAGATATGAAAGCTTTCATATTCATCGTCACGTGTCATCGATTATATCAAGTATCTCAAATAAAAGGATAAGAATAACAAACTATCAAAATTGGTCAAAAACTCGCGAAGTTACAAGTCTAAATATAGTATGAAACATTGAGTAATCTGAAAACTAAAGGGAAATAACTGATACGTGTGTTGCTGTAATCGGGATGAATGAGATAACTTTGAACAAAACTAAAACTTTTTGAATCAGGTTGAACTCAACTGTTTGAATATGTACGTTAAATATGTAGATTTGGAAAATTATAAAGACATAATATCAAAATCGTTCAAAAACTCACAAAGTTACAAATTTAAATGTAGTGAGAAACATTGCACCCGGGCAAAAAAATAATCTTTAAAGTAAAGGGAAATAACCTAAACTTGTATAGCTGTAATCGGGCTTCCAAAATTAGAGATATGTTATATAATTATGGTTTCCAATATGTTTGGTTATAAGTAGGAAATCGTGACAACTTCTTAAGCATGTTTCAAACAAAGGGTCATAGACTGCAATATACAAGAATGGCACTCTGCAATAAAAAAAACTGGCCAGAAATTTCTATGCAGAAATTAAATAATTGCTAGAACCAGAAAAATATTTATCCACTATAATAAATAAGCAACATAGAGAAAATGAAATGAAATTGAATGGGGTTTAACGTCCTACTGTTCTGCTCCTACAATGGGCTAATGAAGACGGGCATACGCCATAAAGTGTGCAATGAGGGAAATTTTACCCGGGCAGCGGCGTTACGGCCTACGAGGTTGGTAAGGTGTACATACTCCTTGTCACGTACAACCAAGAAATCGAAACAAGGCCAGTTGACTCAATGACAGACGTTATGATACAGAGCGCACGTGCTAACCATTCAGCCACGCAACCTCCCTAAAATCGGCAAATTGCTGACCTACAGCGAGAAACATTTGAACCGGGCCAAATTTTCTATTTTAACAGTTTAATTTGCACGGTACCTTTAGTTATCAACCGAATATTACAAAACTTTTAAAAATAAGCTCCCCCTGACCAGCTTAATCGTTCGCAATAAACGTTTGCCCCTTAAAATCGACAAATTGCTGACTTTAAAGTGAGAAACATTACAACCGGGCCAAATTTTCTGTTTTATCACTTTAACAGTACCTTTGATTACCAACCGATTATTACAAAACTTTAAAAAGAGAAAGAGAGAAATGCGGCCTAACGTCCATTCGACACAAACTAGGTCATTTCGGGACTAACATGTTTTTTAATTTTATTTAAAAACTCCCCTTGCACGTACTGGTCTTCTGGTCTTTAGCCGTTGGGAGGAAACCGAAGAACACGGAGAAAACCCACGAGGTTGGACATCATACACCATGTCACGTGCAACCTGGAGATCGAAACGACGCCCGTTGACTCAATGACAATACAGCGAGCACATGCTAACCATTCAGCCATCCAGCCTCCCTGAATTCGGAAAATTGCTGACTTATAGCAAGAAACATTTCAACCAGGCGAAATTTTCTGATTTAACAGTTTAATGTGCACGGTACTTTAATTACCAACCGATTATTACAAAACTTTTGAAAATAAGCTCCAACTGACCAGCTTAATCGTATGCAATAAATGTTTTGCCTGAATTGAAAGTTCTGCACAGAGAAAGTTCATCTCGATTTCCCGGCGTGGTTCTCTTGTCAGTAAGGCAGAACGGAGGGCCAGACAAGCACAGCTGTCTAGCTAGTCCTTCGGATGGTACGAAAAACCACGGTCCCGTGTACACATTGGAGTGCACGTAAAATATCCCTAAGCAGTTGGAATTCGATACTGTTGAATAAGCTCTATACGATGACTAAATGCGTAGATTGTAGTCACCCACACTTCATGTTTCGCTCAACAATGAAAGGGTGCCGTTTTCAATGTTCGATCCTTTTGTTCTTCTACTCCTGATATGTTGGACTGTTGATCGATGGATTCATATAAAAGACTACCAATAAGACTCTTTGTAGAAGAAGTTCCAAAAAAATAGTATGTTGACTTAACGAGAAAAACCTCTAAACATGCTCCAAATTGTAAAAATACGACTTTTTGGATTTTCAATCTCTTTTTTTCGGCTATCCCTGATATTTAAAAAAAATGATACAATCATTTCACACAACAGGCTACCTATTAGACTCTCTATTGACAAAAGTTTCACCGCCCTCCCTTCATTATAACCGAAGTTATCGTGCCCTAAAGAATCAACAAATCAGCATGCTTATCTCTGCTTACCCTAAGCAGAAAATGCTCATCTTTGAACTCAATCAAGATAGTGACCTAGTGAACGTCTACACCAAGTTTGAACATTCTAGCTCAATTAGAAGGAGAGTTATTGTGTTCCGAAGTCCGGGCCTTTCAAATTGCTTCTATTTTTCATTTTCAATTCAAAATTGTGACCATCACATGACCGAAATCAAAATTCGGATCCGATAGATTTTTAGGCATTCCTTCAAGGATTCCGAAAATATAACTCCCGAGTCTGTAAGTAAAATAGCAAAAAAGCCTTTTTGATTTTTCACGTTTAAAGATGGTGGCACTTCCGGTTCGATCGACAAACTCCATATTTTGTGTACGAATCATTAATTCCTTGTCTAGTATCGAAAAAAAAAATTAGATCATTCTGACCTATATTTCGACGATTTTTTTGAAAACTTTGATCCTTAATTTCACCAAGGGGAGATAATTTAGAAAATTTCTAATTATATTTTTGAAGTCACATCGGTAAGATCTACTTGTATACTAAATTTCATGAAAATCGTACAACTATTAAAGAAGTTGTCAAATTGGTCTACACTTCCGGTTCGAAATCACAGCGACGAATTTTCGAAATTCGAAAATGTGAAACTGCAGATGAAAATGATTTTTTTCAAGGTATTCAAAGAAAAAAGAATTAGTAAAATCGGTCAAAAAATAACAAAGTTACGACTATGCATTGTCAGTTTTTTCGTTCGTAAAATTCGGTGATTTCGGATTCGTAAAACGTTTTGAAAATATATTTAAACAACGTTCGCACCCCATTTTTGGGGGGGTAGGTCAAGGTTTTAGAAAGATCCCATGGTTAGATTCTGAGAAATCCGATTTGCAGAAAATACACAAAAAAAAAATAATAATAATCTTAACAGAAACAATAAGCTTTCATATGTAATATGAAAGCTTAACTAGATCTGCTACTGTCCCATGCAGATATGAAAGCTTCCATATTCATCGTCACGTGTCATCGATTATATCAAGTATCTCAAATAAAAGGATAAGAATAACAAACTATCAAAATTGGTCAAAAACTCGCGAAGTTACAAGTCTAAATATAGTATGAAACATTGAGTAATCTGAAAACTAAAGGGAAATAACTGATACGTGTGTTGCTGTAATCGGGATGAATGAGATAACTTTGAACAAAACTAAAACTTTTTGAATCAGGTTGAACTCCACTGTTTGAATATGTACGTTAAATATGTAGATTTGGAAAATTATAAAGACATAATATCAAAATCGTTCAAAAACTCACAAAGTTACAAATTTAAATGTAGTGAGAAACATTGCACCCGGGCAAAAAAATAATCTTTAAAGTAAAGGGAAATAACCTAAACTTGTATAGCTGTAATCGGGCTTCCAAAATTAGAGATATGTTATATAATTATGGTTTCCAATATGTTTGGTTATAAGTAGGAAATCGTGACAACTTCTTAAGCATGTTTCAAACAAAGGGTCATAGACTGCAATATACAAGAATGGCACTCTGCAATAAAAAAAACTGGCCAGAGATTTCTATGCAGAAATTAAATAATTGCTAGAACCAGAAAAATATTTATCCACTATAATAAATAAGCAACATAGAGAAAATGAAATGAAATTGAATGGGGTTTAACGTCCTACTGTTCTGCTCCTACAATGGGCTAATGAAGACGGGCATACGCCATAAAGTGTGCAATGAGGGAAATTTTACCCGGGCAGCGCCGTTACGGCCTACGAGGTTGGTAAGGCGACCATACTCCTTATCACGTACAACCAAGAAATCGAAACAAGGACAGTTGACTCAATGACAGACGTTATGATACAGAGCGCACGTGCTAACCATTCAGCCACGCAACCTCCCTAAAATCGGCAAATTGCTGACCTACAGCGAGAAACATTTCAACCGGGCCAAATTTTCTATTTTAACAGTTTAATTTGCACGGTACCTTTAGTTATCAACCGAATATTACGAAACTTTTAAAAATAAGCTCCCCCTGACCAGCTTAATCGTTCGCAATAAACGTTTGCCCCTTAAAATCGACAAATTGCTGAATTTAAAGTGAGAAACATTACAACCGGGCCAAATTTTCTGTTTTATCACTTTTACAGTACCTTTGATTACCAACCGATTATTACAAAACTTTAAAAAGAGAAAGAGAGAAATGCGGCCTAACGTCCATTCGACACAAACTAGGTCATTTCGGGACTAACATGTTTTTTAATTTTATTTAAAAACTCCCCTTGCACGTACTGGTCTTTAGCCGTTGGGAGGAAACCGAAGAACACGGAGAAAACCCACGAGGTTGGACATCATACACCATGTCACGTGCAACCTGGAGATCGAAACGACGCCCGTTGACTCAATGACAATACAGCGAGCACATGCTAACCATTCAGCCATCCAGCCTCCCTGAATTCGGAAAATTGCTGACTTATAGCAAGAAACATTTCAACCGGGCTAAATTTTCTGTTTTAACAGTTTAATGTGCACGGTACTTTAATTACCAACCGATTATTACAAAACTTTTGAAAATAAGCTCCAACTGACCAGCTTAATCGTATGCAATAAATGTTTTGCCTGAATTGAAAGTTCTGCACAGAGAAAGTTCATCTCGATTTCCCGGCGTGGTTCCCTTGTCAGTAAGGCAGAACGGAGGGCCAGACAAGCACAGCTGTCTAGCTAGTCCTTCGGATGGTACGAAAAACCAAGGTCCCGTGTACACATTGGAGTGCACGTAAAATATCCCTAAGCAGTTGGAATTCGATACTGTTGAATAAGCTCTATACGATGACTAAATGCGTAGATTGTAGTCACCCACACTTCATGTTTCGCTCAACAATGAAAGGGTGCCGTTTTCAATGTTCGATCCTTTTGTTCTTCTACTCCTGATATGTTGGACTGTTGATCGATGGATTCATATAAAAGACTTCCAATAAAAGACTCTTTGTAGAAGAAGTTCCAAAAAAATAGTATGTTGACTTAACGAGAAAAACCTCTAAACATGCTCCAAATTGTAAAAATACGACTTTTTGGATTTTCAATCTCTTTTTTTCGGCTATCCCTGATATTTAAAAAAAATGATACAATCATTTCACACAACAGGCTAACTATTAGACACTCTATTGACAAAAGTTTCACCGCCCTCCCTTCATTATAACCGAAGTTATCGTGCCCTAAAGAATCAACAAATCAGCATGCTTATCTCTGCTTACCCTAAGCAGAAAATGCTCATCTTTGAACTCAATCAAGATAGTGACCTAGTGAACGTCTACACCAAGTTTGAACATTCTAGCTCAATTAGAAGGAGAGTTATTGTGTTCCGAAGTCCGGGCCTTTCAAATTGCTTCTATTTTTCATTTTCAATTCAAAATTGTGACCATCACATGACCGAAATCAAAATTCTGATCCGATAGATTTTTAGGCATTCGTTCAAGGATTCCGAAAATATAACTCCCGAGTCTGTAAGTAAAATAGCAAAAAAGCCTTTTTGATTTTTCACGTTTAAAGATGGTGGCACTTCCGGTTCGATCGACAAACTCCATATTTTGTGTACGAATCAGTAATTCCTTGTCTAGTGTCGAAAAAAAAAATTAGGTCATTCTGACCTATATTTCGACGATTTTTTTTGAAAACTTTGATCCTTAATTTCACCAAGGGGAGATAATTTAGAAAATTTCTAATTATATTTTTGAAGTCACATTGGTAAGATCTACTTGTATACTAAATTTCATGAAAATCGTACAACTATTAAAGAAGTTGTCAAATTGGTCTAAACTTCCGGTTCGAAATCACAGCGACGAATTTTCGAAATTCGAAAATGTGAAACTGCAGATGAAAATGATTTTTTTCAAGGTATTCAAAGAAAAAAGAATTAGTAAAATCGGTCAAAAAATAACAAAGTTACGACTATGCATTGTCAGTTTTTTCGTTCGTAAAATTCGGTGATTTCGGATTCGTAAAACGTTTTGAAAATATATTTAAACAACGTCCGCACCCCATTTTTGGGAGGGTAGGTCAAGGTTTTAGAAAGATCCCATGGTTAGATTCTGAGAAATCCGATTTGCAGAAAATACACAAAAAAAAAAATAATAACTAGATCTGCTACTGTCCCATGCAGATATGAAAGCTTTCATATTCATCGTCACGTGTCATCGATTATATCAAGTATCTCAAATAAAAGGATAAGAATAACAAACTATCAAAATTGGTCAAAAACTCGCGAAGTTACAAGTCTAAATATAGTATGAAACATTGAGTAATCTGAAAACTAAAGGGAAATAACTGATACGTGTGTTGCTGTAATCGGGATGAATGAGATAACTTTGAACAAAACTAAAACTTTTTGAATCAGGTTGAACTCAACTGTTTGAATATGTACGTTAAATATGTAGATTTGGAAAATTATAAAGACATAATATCAAAATCGTTCAAAAACTCACAAAGTTACAAATTTAAATGTAGTGAGAAACATTGCACCCGGGCAAAAAAATAATCTTTAAAGTAAAGGGAAATAACCTAAACTTGTATAGCTGTAATCGGGCTTCCAAAATTAGAGATATGTTATATAATTATGGTTTCAAATATGTTTGGTTATAAGTAGGAAATCGTGACAACTTCTTAAGCATGTTTCAATCAAAGGGTCATAGACTGCAATATACAAGAATGGCACTCTGCAATAAAAAAAACTGGCCAGAGATTTCTATGCAGAAATTAAATAATTGCTAGAACCAGAAAAATATTTATCCACTATAATAAATAAGCAACATAGAGAAAATGAAATGAAATTGAATGGGGTTTAACGTCCTACTGTTCTGCTCCTACAATGGGCTAATGAAGACGGCCATACGCCATAAAGTGTGCAATGAGGGAAATTTTACCCGGGCAGCGCCGTTACGGCCTACGAGGTTGGTAAGGCGACCATACTCCTTATCACGTACAACCAAGAAATCGAAACAAGGACAGTTGACTCAATGACAGACGTTATGATACAGAGCGCACGTGCTAACCATTCAGCCACGCAACCTCCCTAAAATCGGCAAATTGCTGACCTACAGCGAGAAACATTTCAACCGGGCCAAATTTTCTATTTTAACAGTTTAATTTGCACGGTACCTTTAGTTATCAACCGAATATTACGAAACTTTTAAAGATAAGCTCCCCCTGACCAGCTTAATCGTTCGCAATAAACGTTTGCCCCTTAAAATCGACAAATTGCTGAATTTAAAGTGAGAAACATTACAACCGGGCCAAATTTTCTGTTTTATCACTTTTACAGTACCTTTGATTACCAACCGATTATTACAAAACTTTAAAAAGAGAAAGCGAGAAATGCGGCCTAACGTCCATTCGACACAAACTAGGTCATTTCGGGACTAACATGTTTTTTAATTTTATTTAAAAACTCCCCTTGCACGTACTGGTCTTTAGCCGTTGGGAGGAAACCGAAGAACACGGAGAAAACCCACGAGGTTGGACATCATACACCATGTCACGTGCAACCTGGAGATCGAAACGACGCCCGTTGACTCAATGACAATACAGCGAGCACATGCTAACCATTCAGCCATCCAGCCTCCCTGAATTCGGAAAATTGCTGACTTATAGCAAGAAACATTTCAACCGGGCGAAATTTTCTGTTTTAACAGTTTAATATGCACGGTATTTAATTACCAACCGATTATTACAAAACTTTTGAAAATAAGCTCCAACTGACCAGCTTAATCGTATGCAATAAATGTTTTGCCTGAATTGAAAGTTCTGCACAGAGAAAGTTCATCTCGATTTCCCGGCGTGGTTCCCTTGTCAGTAAGGCAGAACGGAGGGCCAGACAAGCACAGCTGTCTAGCTAGTCCTTCGGATGGTACGAAAAACCAAGGTCCCGTGTACACATTGGAGTGCACGTAAAATATCCCTAAGCAGTTGGAATTCGATACTGTTGAATAAGCTCTATACGATGACTAAATGCGTAGATTGTAGTCACCCACACTTCATGTTTCGCTCAACAATGAAAGGGTGCCGTTTTCAATGTTCGATCCTTTTGTTCTTCTACTCCTGATATGTTGGACTGTTGATCGATGGATTCATATAAAAGACTTCCAATAAGACTCTTTGTAGAAGAAGTTCCAAAAAAATAGTATGTTGACTTAACGAGAAAAACCTCTAAACATGCTCCAAATTGTAAAAATACGACTTTTTGGATTTTCAATCTCTTTTTTTCGGCTATCCCTGATATTTAAAAAAAATGATACAATCATTTCACACAACAGGCTACCTATTAGACTCTCTATTGACAAAAGTTTCACCGCCCTCCCTTCATTATAACCGAAGTTATCGTGCCCTAAAGAATCAACAAATCAGCATGCTTATCTCTGCTTACCCTAAGCAGAAAATGCTCATCTTTGAACTCAATCAAGATAGTGACCTAGTGAACGTCTACACCAAGTTTGAACATTCTAGCTCAATTAGAAGGAGAGTTATTGTGTTCCGAAGTCCGGGCCTTTCAAATTGCTTCTATTTTTCATTTTCAATTCAAAATTGTGACCATCACATGACCGAAATCAAAATTCTGATCCGATAGATTTTTAGGCATTCCTTCAAGGATTCCGAAAATATAACTCCCGAGTCTGTAAGTAAAATAGCAAAAAAGCCTTTTTGATTTTTCACGTTTAAAGATGGTGGCACTTCCGGTTCGATCGACAAACTCCATATTTTGTGTACGAATCATTAATTCCTTGTCTAGTATCGAAAAAAAAAATTAGGTCATTCTGACCTATATTTCGACGATTTTTTTGAAAATTTTGATCCTTAATTTCACCAAGGGGAGATAATTTAGAAAATTTCTAATTATATTTTTGAAGTCACATCGGTAAGATCTACTTGTATACTAAATTTCATGAAAATCGTACAACTATTAAAGAAGTTGTCAAATTGGTCTAAACTTCCGGTTCGAAATCACAGCGACGAAGTTTCGAAATTCGAAAATGTGAAACTGCAGATGAAAATGATTTTTTTCAAGGTATTCAAAGAAAAAAGAATTAGTAAAATCGGTCAAAAAATAACAAAGTTACGACTATGCATTGTCAGTTTTTTCGTTCGTAAAATTCGGTGATTTCGGATTCGTAAAACGTTTTGAAAATATATTTAAACAACGTTCGCACCCCATTTTTGGGGGGGTAGGTCAAGGTTTTAGAAAGATCCCATGGTTAGATTCTGAGAAATCCGATTTGCAGAAAATACACAAAAAAAAAATAATAATAATCTTAACAGAAACAATAAGCTTTCATATGTAATATGAAAGCTTAACTAGATCTGCTACTGTCCCATGCAGATATGAAAGCTTTCATATTCATCGTCACGTGTCATCGATTATATCAAGTATCTCAAATAAAAGGATAAGAATATCAAACTATCAAAATTGGTCAAAAACTCGCGAAGTTACAAGTCTAAATATAGTATGAAACATTGAGTAATCTGAAAACTAAAGGGAAATAACTGATACTTGTGTTGCTGTAATAGGGATGACTCCCGACTTCAAAACTTTCAGAAAAATGAAATGAAAATGGTAAGAAAACATCGAAAAATTAAATGAGATAACTTTGAACAAAACTAAAACTTTTTGAATCAGGTTGAACTCAACTGTTTGAATATGTACGTTAAATATGCAGATTTGGAAAATTATAAAGATATAATATCAAAATCGGTCAAAAACTCACAAAGTTACAAATTTAAATGTAGTGAGAAACATTGCACCCGGGCAAAAAAATAATCTTTAAACTAAAGGGAAATAACTGAAACTTGTATAGCTGTAATCGGGCTTCCAAGATATGTTATATAATTATGGTTTCCAATATGTTCGGTTATAAGAAGGAAATCGTGACGACTTCTTAAGCATGTTTTAAACAAAGGGTCATAGACTGCAATATACAAGAATGGCACTCTGCAATAAAAAAAAAACTGGCCAGAGATTTCTATGCAGAAATTAAAAGATAGGCTGGCACTGCCAGGCAGGATACGCCCACATTTTCGAGAGATGGATAGAGAACAAACAATACGGAAAGTGATTTTTCCTACATCATTAAGTCCTGTATTTCATACTGTATTGGGAGCAGCCATTTTGTTGGTCAGTTCCAGTCTGATATTCATGAAATTCGAAGTCGACAATGATTATGGTGTGACGGTACACAACCTAGAAATGTGACTTTTCGTCAAAATCGGATAAGAATTGTGACCTGTACAGAGTCAACAACCATGATATACCATATCTTTACACTATTCGCGTACAAACGGCGACCATTTCTTCCGGCAATTTTGGTACCATTTTCACGAAATTCGAATAATTCAGGAAGTTACGATCCGATATGCGCAAATACCGAAAAGAACCAAGATCTTTGGGTTATAACCATGCATTTCAAGTTTCATCAAAATCGAATTAAAATTGTGACCTTTACAGGGTCCACAACCTTGATATACCATTTTTTAACAGTATTCACGTACAAACGGTGGCCATTTTGTATGGCAATTTTGGTCTGATTTTCCCGAAATTCGAACTCAACCTTCCTTACGGTGTAACGGTAATATAATCAAACGTTTTTTTTAAATCGGATAATAATTGTGACCTCCAAGCTAAAAAAACAGGCGATTTTGCGTATAATCAGGGGCCATAATTCAGGAAGTTACGATCCGATATGCGCAAATATCGAAAAGAAGCAAGATCTTTGGGTTATAACCTTGAATTTCAAGTTTCATCACAATCGAATCAAAATTGTGACCTCCACAGGGTCCACAACCTTGATATACCATTTTTTAACAGTATTCGCGTACAAACGGCGGCCATTTTGTATGGCAATTTTCGTCCGATTTTCCCGAAATTCGAACTCAACCTTCCTTAGGGTGTAACGGTGATATAATCAAACGTTTTTTTAAATCGAATAATAATTGTGACCTCCAAGCTAAAAAAAAGGCGATTTTGCGTATAATCAGGGGCCATAATTCAGGAAGCTACGATCCGATATGCGCAAATATCGAAAGGAAGCAAGATCTTTGGGTTATAACCATGAATTTCAAGTTTCATCAAAATCGAATCAAAATTGTGACCTCCACAGGGTCCACAACCTTGATATACCATTTTTTAACAGTATTCGCGTACTAACGGCGGCCATTTGGTATGGCAATTTTCGTCCGATTTTCGCGAAATTCGAACTCAACCTTCCTTAGGGTGTAACGGTGATATAATCAAACGGTTTTTTAAATCGAATAATAATTGTGACCTCCAGAGGGACCACAAGCTAAAAAGGGTGATTTTTCGGACAATCAGGGGCCATAATTCAGGAAATTACATTCCGATAGCCGCAAATATCGAAAGGAACCAAGATCTTTGGGTTACAAACATGCATGTCAAGTTTCATCAAAATCGGTTCAAAATTGTGACCTCTATAGGGTCCACAAGCTAAAAACGTGATTTTTCGTACAATCAGGGGCCATAATCCATGAAGTTTTGATCCGATACATGCCAATATCGAAAGGAACCGAGATCTTTTGGGGATAAACCTATATTTCAAGTTTCGTCAAAATCGGATAAGAATTGTGACCTGTAGAGAGTCCACAATCAAATTGTGGACGGACGGACGTCCGGACGGACAGGGGCGACGACATAATACGTCCACATGAAAATGTGGGCGTATAATAATTGCTAGAACCAGAAAAATATTTATCCACTATAATAAATAAGCAACATAGAGAAAATGAAATGAAATTGAATGGGGTTTAACGTCCTACTGTTCTGCTCCTACAATGGGCTAATGAAGACGGGCATACGCCATAAAGTGTGCAATGAGGGAAATTTTACCCGGGCAGCGGCGTTACGGCCTACGAGGTTGGTAAGGCGACCATACTCCTTGTCACGTACAACCAAGAAATCGAAACAAGGCCAGTTGACTCAATGACAGACGTTATGATACAGAGCGCATGTGCTAACCATTCAGCCACGCAACCTCCCTAAAATCGGCAAATTGCTGACCTACAGCGAGAAACATTTCAACCGGGCCAAATTTTCTATTTTAACAGTTTAATTTGCACGGTACCTTTAGTTATCAACCGAATATTACAAAACTTTTAAAAATAAGCTCCCCCTGACCAGCTTAATCGTTCGCAATAAACGTTTGCCCCTTAAAATCGACAAATTGCTGAATTTAAAGTGAGAAACATTACAACCGGGCCAAATTTTCACTTTAACAGTACCTTTGATTACCAACCGATTATTACAAAACTTTAAAAAGAGAAAGAGAGAAATGCGGCCTAACGTCCATTCGACACAAACTAGGTCATTTCGGGACTAACATATGTTTTTTAATTTTATTTAAAAACTCCCCTTGCACGTACTGGTCTTTAGCCGTTGGGAGGAAACCGAAGAACACGGAGAAAACCCACGAGGTTGGACATCATACACCATGTCACGTGCAACCTGGAGATCCAAACGACGCCCGTTGACTCAATGACAAAGGTTACGATACAGCGAGCACATGCTAACCATTCAGCCATCCAGCCTCTCTGAATTCGGAAAATTGCTGACTTATAGCAAGAAACATTTCAACCGGGCGAAATTTTCTGTTTTAACAGTTTAATGTGCACGGTACTTTAATTACCAATCGATTATTACAAAACTTTTGAAAATAAGCTCCAACTGACCAGCTTAATCGTATGCAATAAACGTTTTGCCTGAATTGAAAGTTCTGCACAGAGAAAGTTCATCTCGATTTCCCGGCGTGGTTCCCTTGTCAGTAAGGCAGAACGGAGGGCCTGACAAGCACAGCTGTCTAGTCCTTCGGATGGGACGAAAAACCAAGGTCCCGTGTACACATTGGAGTGCATGTAAAATATCCCTAAGCAGTTGGAATTCGATACTGTTGAATAAGCTCTATACGATGACTAAATGCGTAGATTGTAGTCACCCACACTTCATGTTTCGCTCAACAATGAAAGGATGCCGTTTTCAATGTTCGATCCTTTTGTTCTTCTACTCCTGATATGTTGGACTGTTGATCGATGGTTTCATATAAAAGACTACCAATAAGACTCTTTGTAGAAGAAGTTCCCAAAAAATAGTATGTTGACTTTACGAGAAAGACCTCTAAACATGCTCCAAATTGTAAAAATACGACTTTTTGGATTTTCAATCTCTTTTTTTCGGCTATCCCTGATATTTAAAAAAAATGATACAATCATTTCACACAACAGGCTACCCATTAGACTCTCTATTGACAAAAGTTTCACCGCCCTCCCTTCATTATAACCGAAGTTATCGTGCCCTAAAGAATCAACAAATCAGCATGCTTATCTCTGCTCACCCTAAGCAGAAAATGCTCATCTTTGAACTCAATCATAACATTGACCTAGTGAACGTCTACACCAAGTTTGAACATTCTAGCTTAATTAGAAGGAGAGTTATTGTGTTCCGAAGTCCGGGCCTTTCAAATTGCTTCTATTTTTCATTTTCAATTCAAAATTGTGACCATCACATGACCGAAATCAAAATTCTGATCCGATAGATTTTTAGGCATTCCTTCAAGGATTCCGAAAATATAACTCCCGAGTCTGTAAGTAAAATAGCAAAAAAGCCTTTTTGATTTTTCACGTTTAAAGATGGTGGCACTTCCGGTTCGATCGACAAACTCCATATTTTGTGTACGAATCAGCAATTCCTTGTCTAGTATCGAAAAAAAAAATTAGGTCATTCTGACCTATATTTCGACGATTTTTTTGAAAACTTTGATCCTTAATTTCACCAAGGGGAGATAATTTAGAAAATTTCTAATTATATTTTTGAAGTCACATCGGTAAGATCTACTTGTATACTAAATTCATGAAAATCGTACAACTATTAAAGAAGTTGTCAAATTGGTCTAAACTTCCGGTTCGAAATCACAGCGACGAATTTTCGAAATTCGAAAATGTGAAACTGCAGATGAAAATGATTTTTTTCAAGGTATTCAAAGAAAAAAGAATTAGTAAAATCGGTCAAAAAATAACAAAGTTACGACTATGCATTGTCAATTTTTTCGTTCGTAAAATTCGGTGATTTCGGATTCGTAAAACGTTTTGAAAATATATTTAAACAACGTTCGCACCCCATTTTTGGGGGGGTAGGTCAAAGTTTTAGAAAGATCCCATGGTTAGATTCTGAGAAATCCGATTTGCAGAAAATACACAAAAAAAAAATAATAACTAGATCTGCTACTGTCCCATGCAGATATGAAAGCTTTCATATTCATCGTCACGTATCATTGATTGTATCAAGTATCCTAAATAAAAGGATAAGAAGAAAAAATTATCAAAATTGGTCAAAAACTCGCGAAGTTACAAGTCTAAATATAGTATGAAACATTGCACCCAGGCATAACAATAATCTGAAAACTAAAGGGAAATAACTGAAACTTGTATTACTGTAATGAGACGGATGAGAAAATGAAATGAAAATGGCGGGAAAAAAAAATAAAAATGTCAGGTTGGACAGGCGACCTTACTCCTTGTCACGTACAACCGGGCATTCGAAAACACGCTAGTTAACTCAATGACAGGCGCGCGTGCTAGCCATTCAGCCATCCAACCCCCCTTTGAAATCCGACACGTGCAATATGTCATATAGGAAGAATAAGAAGTCGCTCACAACAAAATGGTAAATTAATGAGTTTAGGTCAAAAGGTTGAGCTACTATTTTAGAGTACTTTATAGTTTTAAAGAGACACGTTAAGGGTTGTTCATAGTTAAATGAAAGTTTAATTTTAAATAAGACCAATAAAATTAGGATTTAATAATGCCCGACAAATATTTCCAATATGTTTGGTTATAAGTAGGAAATCATGACGACTTCTTAAGCATGTTTTAAACAAAGGATCATAGACTGAATTATACAAGAATGGCACTCTGCAATAAAAAAAACTGGCCAAAGCAAGATTTCTATGCAGAAATTAAATAATTGCTAGAACCAGAAAAATATTTATCCACTACAATAAATAAGCAACATAGAGAAAATGAAATGAAATTGAATGGGGTTTAACGTCCTACTGTTCTGTTCCTAAAATGGGCTAATGAAGACTGGCATATGCCATAAAGTGTGCAATGAGGGAAATTTTACCCGGGCAGCGGCGTTACGGCCTACGAGGTTGGACAGGCGACCATACTCCTTGTCACGTACAACCAAGAAATCGAAACAACGCCAGTTGACTCAATGACAGACGTTTTGATACAGAGCGCACGTGCTAACCATTCAGCCACGCAACCTCCCCAAAATCGGCAAATTGCTGACCTACAGCGAGAAACATTTCAACCGGCCCAAATTTTCTATTTGAACAGTTTAATTTGCATGGTACCTTTAGTTATCAACCGAATATTACAAAACTTTTAAAAATAAGCTCCCCCTGACCAGCTTAAGCGTTCGCAATAAACGTTTGCCCCTTAAAATCTGCAAACTGCTGACCTTAAAGTGAGAAACATTACAACCGGGCGAAATTTTCTGTTTTATCACTTTTACAGTACCTTTGATTACCAACCGATTATTACAAAACTTTAAAAATAAAAGAGAAAGAGAGAAATGCGGCCTAATGTCCATTCGACACAAACTAGGTCATTTTGTGACTAACATATGTTTTTTAATTTTATTTAAAAACTCCCCTTGCGCTTACTGGTCTTTAGCCTTTGGGAGGAAACCGAAGGACACGGAGAAAACCCACGAGGTTGGACATCATACTTCATGTCACGTGCAACCTGGAGATCGAAACGACGCTCGTTGACTCAATGACAGACGTTACGATACAGCGCGCAGATGCTAACCATTCAGCCTCCCTGAATTCGGAAAATTGCTGACTTATAGCAAGAAACATTTCAACCGGGCGAAATTTTCTGTTTTAACAGTTTAATGTGCACGGTACTTTAATTGCCAACCGATTATTACAACTGACCAGCTTAATCGTGTGCAATAAACGTTTGGCCTGAATTGAAAGTTCTGCACGGAGAAAGTTCATCTTGATTTCCCGGCGTGGTTCCCCGTTGTCAGTGAGGCAGAACGGGGGGCCTGACAAGCACAGCTGTCTAGTCGTTCGGATGGGATGAAACACCAAGGTCCCGTGTACACATTGGAGTGCACGTAAAATATCCCTAAGCAGTTGGAATTCGATACTGTTGAATAAGCTCTATACGATGACTAAATGTGTAGATTGTAGTCACCCACACTGCATGTTTCGCTTAACAATGAAAGGGTGCCGTTTTCAATTTTCGATCCTTTTGTTCTTCTACTCCAGATATGTTGGACTGTTGATCGATGGTTTCATATAAAAGACTACCAATAAGACTCTTTGTAGAAGAAGTTCCCAAAAAATATTATGTTGACTTTACGAGAAAGACCTCTAAACATGCTCCAAATTGTAAAAATACGACTTTTTGGATTTTCAATCTCTTTTTTTCGGCTATCCCTGATATTTAAAAAAAATGATACAATGATTTCAAACAACAGGCTAGCTATTAGACTCTCTATTGACAAAAGTTTCATCGCCCTCCCTTCATTATAACCGAAGTTATCGTGCCCTAAAGAATCAACAAATCAGCATCCTTATCTCTGCTTACCCTAAGCAGAAAATGCTCATCTTTGAACTCAATCATGACATTGTCCTAGTGAACGTCTACACCAAGTTTAAACATTTTAGCTTAATTAGAAGGAGAGTTATTGTGTTCCAAAGTCCCGGCCCTTCAAATTGCTTCTATTTTTCATTTTCAATTCAAAATGGTGACCATCACGTGACCGAAATCAAAATTCGGATCCGATAGATTTTTAGGCATTCCTTCAAGGATTCTGAAAATATAACTCCCGAGTCTGTAAGTAAAATAGCAAAAAAGCCTTTTTGATTTTTCACGTTTAAAGATGGTGGCACTTCCGGTTCGATCGACAAACTCCATATTTTGTGTACGAATCAGTAATTACTTGTCTAGTATCAAAAAAAAAAAATTAGGTCATTCTGACCTATATTTCGACGATTTTTTTTAAAACTTTGATCCTTAATTTCGTCAAGGGGAGATAATTTAGAACATTTATAATTATATTTTTGAAGTCACATCGGTAACATCTACTTACACACTAAATTTCATGAAAATCGTACAACTATTAAAGAAGTTCTCAAATTGGTCTAAACTTCCGGTTCGAAATCACAGCGACGAATTTTCGAAATTGGAAAATGCGAAACTGCAGATGAAAATGATTTTTTTCAAGGTATTCAAAGAAAAAAGAATTAGTAAAATCGGTCAAAAAATAACAAAGTTACGACTATGCATTGTCAGTTTTTTCGTTCGTAAAATTCGGTGATTTCGGATTCGTAAAACGTTTTGAAAATATATTTAATCAACAGCCACCACCCATTTTTGGGGGGATAGGTAAAAGTTTCAGAACGATCCTATCGTTAGATTCTGAGAAATCCGATTTGTGGACAAAACACAAAAAAAAAATAACAATAATAATCTTAACAGAAACAATAAGCTTTCATATGTAATATGAAAGCTTAATAATCTTAACAGAAACAATAAGCTTTCATATGTAATATGAAAGCTTAACTAGATCTGCTACTGTCCCATGCAGATATGAAAGCTTTCATATTCATCGTCACGTGTCATCGATTATATCAAGTATCTCAAATAAAAGGATAAGAATAACAAACTATCAAAATTGGTCAAAAACTCGCGAAGTTACAAGTCTAAATATAGTATGAAACATTGAGTAATCTGAAAACTAAAGGGAAATAACTGATACGTGTGTTGCTGTAATCGGGATGAATGAGATAACTTTGAACAAAACTAAAACTTTTTGAATCAGGTTGAACTCAACTGTTTGAATATGTACGTTAAATATGTAGATTTGGAAAATTATAAAGACATAATATCAAAATCGTTCAAAAACTCACAAAGTTACAAATTTAAATGTAGTGAGAAACATTGCACCCGGGCAAAAAAATAATCTTTAAAGTAAAGGGAAATAACCTAAACTTGTATAGCTGTAATCGGGCTTCCAAAATTAGAGATATGTTATATAATTATGGTTTCCAATATGTTTGGTTATAAGTAGGAAATCGTGACAACTTCTTAAGCATGTTTCAAACAAAGGGTCATAGACTGCAATATACAAGAATGGCACTCTGCAATAAAAAAAACTGGCCAGAGATTTCTATGCAGAAATTAAATAATTGCTAGAACCAGAAAAATATTTATCCACTATAATAAATAAGCAACATAGAGAAAATGAAATGAAATTGAATGGGGTTTAACGTCCTACTGTTCTGCTCCTACAATGGGCTAATGAAGACGGGCATACGCCATAAAGTGTGCAATGAGGGAAATTTTACCCGGGCAGCGCCGTTACGGCCTACGAGGTTGGTAAGGCGACCATACTCCTTATCACGTACAACCAAGAAATCGAAACAAGGACAGTTGACTCAATGACAGACGTTATGATACAGAGCGCACGTGCTAACCATTCAGCCACGCAACCTCCCTAAAATCGGCAAATTGCTGACCTACAGCGAGAAACATTTCAACCGGGCCAAATTTTCTATTTTAACAGTTTAATTTGCACGGTACCTTTAGTTATCAACCGAATATTACGAAACTTTTAAAAATAAGCTCCCCCTGACCAGCTTAATCGTTCGCAATAAACGTTTGCCCCTTAAAATCGACAAATTGCTGAATTTAAAGTGAGAAACATTACAACCGGGCCAAATTTTCTGTTTTATCACTTTTACAGTACCTTTGATTACCAACCGATTATTACAAAACTTTAAAAAGAGAAAGAGAGAAATGCGGCCTAACGTCTATTCGACACAAACTAGGTCATTTCGGGACTAACATGTTTTTTAATTTTATTTAAAAACTCCCCTTGCACGTACTGGTCTTTAGCCGTTGGGAGGAAACCGAAGAACACGGAGAAAACCCACGAGGTTGGACATCATACACCATGTCACGTGCAACCTGGAGATCGAAACGACGCCCGTTGACTCAATGACAATACAGCGAGCACATGCTAACCATTCAGCCATCCAGCCTCCCTGAATTCGGAAAATTGCTGACTTATAGCAAGAAACATTTCAACCGGGCGAAATTTTCTGTTTTAACAGTTTAATGTGCACGGTACTTTAATTACCAACCGATTATTACAAAACTTTTGAAAATAAGCTCCAACTGACCAGCTTAATCGTATGCAATAAATGTTTTGCCTGAATTGAAAGTTCTGCACAGAGAAAGTTCATCTCGATTTCCCGGCGTGGTTCCCTTGTCAGTAAGGCAGAACGGAGGGCCAGACAAGCACAGCTGTCTAGCTAGTCCTTCGGATGGTACGAAAAACCAAGGTCCCGTGTACACATTGGAGTGCACGTAAAATATCCCTAAGCAGTTGGAATTCGATACTGTTGAATAAGCTCTATACGATGACTAAATGCGTAGATTGTAGTCACCCACACTTCATGTTTCGCTCAACAATGAAAGGGTGCCGTTTTCAATGTTCGATCCTTTTGTTCTTCTACTCCTGATATGTTGGACTGTTGATCGATGGATTCATATAAAAGACTTCCAATAAAAGACTCTTTGTAGAAGAAGTTCCAAAAAAATAGTATGTTGACTTAACGAGAAAAACCTCTAAACATGCTCCAAATTGTAAAAATACGACTTTTTGGATTTTCAATCTCTTTTTTTCGGCTATCCCTGATATTTAAAAAAAATGATACAATCATTTCACACAACAGGCTAACTATTAGACACTCTATTGACAAAAGTTTCACCGCCCTCCCTTCATTATAACCGAAGTTATCGTGCCCTAAAGAATCAACAAATCAGCATGCTTATCTCTGCTTACCCTAAGCAGAAAATGCTCATCTTTGAACTCAATCAAGATAGTGACCTAGTGAACGTCTACACCAAGTTTGAACATTCTAGCTCAATTAGAAGGAGAGTTATTGTGTTCCGAAGTCCGGGCCTTTCAAATTGCTTCTATTTTTCATTTTCAATTCAAAATTGTGACCATCACATGACCGAAATCAAAATTCTGATCCGATAGATTTTTAGGCATTCGTTCAAGGATTCCGAAAATATAACTCCCGAGTCTGTAAGTAAAATAGCAAAAAAGCCTTTTTGATTTTTCACGTTTAAAGATGGTGGCACTTCCGGTTCGATCGACAAACTCCATATTTTGTGTACGAATCAGTAATTCCTTGTCTAGTGTCGAAAAAAAAAATTAGGTCATTCTGACCTATATTTCGACGATTTTTTTTGAAAACTTTGATCCTTAATTTCACCAAGGGGAGATAATTTAGAAAATTTCTAATTATATTTTTGAAGTCACATCGGTAAGATCTACTTGTATACTAAATTTCATGAAAATCGTACAACTATTAAAGAAGTTGTCAAATTGGTCTAAACTTCCGGTTCGAAATCACAGCGACGAATTTTCGAAATTCGAAAATGTGAAACTGCAGATGAAAATGATTTTTTTCAAGGTATTCAAAGAAAAAAGAATTAGTAAAATCGGTCAAAAAATAACAAAGTTACGACTATGCATTGTCAGTTTTTTCGTTCGTAAAATTCGGTGATTTCGGATTCGTAAAACGTTTTGAAAATATATTTAAACAACGTTCGCACCCCATTTTTGGGGGGGTAGGTCAAGGTTTTAGAAAGATCCCATGGTTAGATTCTGAGAAATCCGATTTGCAGAAAATACACAAAAAAAAAATAATAATAATCTTAACAGAAACAATAAGCTTTCATATGTAATATGAAAGCTTAATTATACGTAGAACAAATTCAAGAGACTTACTCGATGTAATAGAGCTAATTCAGGGTAAATAATAGATAATGTAACCAAAAAATTACTACACACTAAAACGAGAAATAATTTTTTTAAAAACATTGTGCCCTTGATTGTCATAGGCAGATTTAGCTCCTGCATAATGCAATTTTAATTAGTTTGTGTCATCTATTTATTTTGGGACGTCAGTGGGGGTCATCAGCAGGTAAAATGTGATTAATCAAATCCAATCCCAACCGTCGCCTACCCATAATAACCATTATTCTGAAGTTTCAAAAATATTGGTCAAACATTGTGTACATTTTATAATTTGCACTTTACAAACTAAAGTATGTTATAAAATATATATAACTTTTAAACTAATACACGCTAAATGTATAATAAAACAATAGAAATATAATAAACATGAAAGTAATTTGACCCAAAGAGGTCAATGTACTGCATATTTTTAAATCATTGCTAACTGTTTATTCTTCTAACTATGCTATTAAAATTATGCCCTGTAATTTTTTTGAATACTGGTAATTAAAGATACATTATGGGAGATTAGATAACGAGTTGGCAGTTTTCACTACCATATTTAAAAACTAGCCAATGTAAATTGATCCACTATGAACTTAGAACAAAGCAAATGTAAGTTCGCTTAGACTCGGTCATCATTACTAAAGTTGGTAAGACAAAACTAGTAGTAATCTCGGCTATACATTTAATGTGGTAAATCATGAAGGAAACTATTGTAGCAAATCGAAATTCAAATCCAACAAAAATCTCATCCTCGACATCGAGAGTTGATTATGGTCTGGATAAGTTAATTAATGTCTAATTAATAATTTAGATAACATCACATTATGGGCTTTATATTGATTTTCTCCTGGTATAATTAATATCTAAATACAGATTCGATTTAAAAGTTTGGCCTGTTATGGTATCATATACTTACATCATTTTAATGGATAACCCTATTAATGTGGGATGTTTGATCGCTGGGTATGTCTATATTAATTGTTAATATCTCAGGCAGTGATTATATTGTGATTATACGCTGTTACTGTCCATATCTCAGGTATTGATTATCTTATATTATTACTTCTAAGGGACAATTATCTATAGTGTGTCTTATTAGGGTTTCACACTGCGTAGCTTGTGTGAAACACTATTGTTTTTGTTAAAATTATTATTCTTATTAAGCTTTCATATTACATATGAAAGCTTATTGTTTCTGTTAAGATTATTAAGCTTTCATATTACATATGAAAGCTTATTGTTTCTGTTAAGATTATTATTATTTTTTTTTTGTGTATTTTCTGCAAATCGGATTTCTCAGAATCTAACCATGGGATCTTTCTAAAACTTTGACCTACCCCCCCAAAAATGGGGTGCGAACGTTGTTTAAATATATTTTCAAAACGTTTTACGAATCCGAAATCACCGAATTTTACGAACGAAAAAATTGACAATGCATAGTCGTAACTTTGTTATTTTTTGACCGATTTTACTAATTCTTTTTTCTTTGAATACCTTGAAAAAAATCATTTTCATCTGCAGTTTCACATTTTCGAATTTCGAAAATTCGTCGCTGTGATTTCGAACCGGAAGTTTAGACCAATTTGACAACTTCTTGAATAGTTGTACGATTTTCATGAAATTTAGTATACAAGTAGATCTTACCGATGTGACTTCAAAAATATAATTAGAAATTTTCTAAATTATCTCCCCTTGGTGAAATTAAGGATCAAAGTTTTCAAAAAAATCGTCGAAATATATGTCACAATGACCTAATTTTTTTTTTCGATACTAGACAAGGAATTGCTCATTCGTACACAAAATATGGAGTTTGTCGATCGAACCGGAAGTGCCACCATCTTTAAACGTGAAAAATCAAAAAGGCTTTTTTGCTATTTTACTTACAGACTCGGGAGTTATATTTTCGGAATCCTTGAAGGAATGCCTAAAAATCTATCGGATCAGAATTTTGATTTCGGTCATGTGATGGTCACAATTTTGAATTGAAAATGAAAAATAGAAGCAATTTGAAAGGCCCGGACTTCGGAACACAATAACTCTCCTTCTAATTGAGCTAGAATGTTCAAACTTGGTGTAGACGTTCACTAGGTCACTATCTTGATTGAGTTCAAAGATGAGCATTTTCTGCTTAGGGTGAGTAGAGATAAGCATGCTGATTTGTTGATTCTTTAGGGCACGATAACTTCGGTTATAATGAAGGGAGGGCGGTGAAACTTTTGTCAATAGAGAGTCTAATGGGTAGCCTGTTGTGTGAAATGATTGTATCATTTTTTTTAAATATCAGGGATAGCCGAAAAAAAGAGATTGAAAATCCAAAAAGTCGTATTTTTACAATTTGGAGCATGTTTAGAGGTCTTTCTCGTAAAGTCAACATACTATTTTTTGGGAACTTCTTCTACAAAGAGTCTTATTGGTAGTCTTTTATATGAAACCATCGATCAACAGTCCAACATATCAGGAGTAGAAGAACAAAAGGATCGAACATTGAAAACGGCATCCTTTCATTGTTGAGCGAAACATGAAGTGTGGGTGACTACAATCTACGCATTTAGTCATCGTATAGAGCTTATTCAACAGTATCGAATTCCAACTGCTTAGGGATATTTTACATGCACTCCAATGTGTACACGGGATCTTGGTTTTTCGTCCCATCCGAAGGACTAGACAGCTGTGCTTGTCAGGCCCTCCGTTCTGCCTTACTGACAAGGGAACCACGCCGGGAAATCGAGATGAACTTTCTCTGTGCAGAACTTTCAATTCAGGCAAAACGTTTATTGCATACGATTAAGCTGGTCAGTTGGAGCTTATTTTCAAAAGTTTTGTAATAATCGGTTGGTAATTAAAGTACCGTGCACATTAAACTGTTAAAACAGAAAATTTCGCCCGGTTGAAATGTTTCTTGCTATAAGTCAGCAATTTTCCGAATTCAGAGAGGCTGGATGGCTGAATGGTTAGCATGTGCTCGCTGTATCGTAACCTTTGTCATTGAGTCAACGGGCGTCGTTTGGATCTCCAGGTTGCACGTGACATGGTGTATGATGTCCAACCTCGTGGGTTTTCTCCGTGTTCTTCGGTTTCCTCCCAACGGCTAAAGACCAGTACGTGCAAGGGGAGTTTTTAAATAAAATTAAAAAACATATGTTAGTCCCGAAATGACCTAGTTTGTGTCGAATGGACGTTAGGCCGCATTTCTCTCTTTCTCTTTTTAAAGTTTTGTAATAATCGGTTGGTAATCAAAGGTACTGTTAAAGTGATAAAACAGAAAATTTGGCCCGGTTGTAATGTTTCTCACTTTAAATTCAGCAATTTGTCGATTTTAAGGGGCAAACGTTTATTGCGAACGATTAAGCTGGTCAGGGGGAGCTTATTTTTAAAAGTTTTGTAATATTCGGTTGATAACTAAAGGTACCGTGCAAATTAAACTGTTAAAATAGAAAATTTGGCCCGGTTGAAATGTTTCTCGCTGTAGGTCAGCAATTTGCCGATTTTAGGGAGGTTGCGTGGCCTTGTTTCGATTTCTTGGTTGTACGTGACAAGGAGTATGGTCGCCTTACCAACCTCGTAGGCCGTAACGCCGCTGCCCGGGTAAAATTTCCCTCATTGCACACTTTATGGCGTATGCCCGTCTTCATTAGCCCATTGTAGGAGCAGAACAGTAGGACGTTAAACCCCATTCAATTTCATTTCATTTTCTCTATGTTGCTTATTTATTATAGTGGATAAATATTTTTCTGGTTCTAGCAATTATTATACGCCCACATTTTCATGTGGACGTATTATGTCGTCGCCCCTGTCCGTCCGGACGTCCGTCCGTCCACAATTTGATTGTGGACTCTCTACAGGTCACAATTCTTATCCGATTTTGACGAAACTTGAAATATAGGTTTATCGCCAAAAGATCTCGGTTCCTTTCGATATTGGCATGTATCGGATCAAAACTTCATGGATTATGGCCCCTGATTGTACGAAAAATCACGTTTTTAGCTTGTGGACCCTATAGAGGTCACAATTTTGAACCGATTTTGATGAAACTTGACATGCATGTTTGTAACCCAAAGATCTTGGTTCCTTTGGATATTTGCGGCTATCGGAATGTAATTTCCTGAATTATGGCCCCTGATTGTCCGAAAAATCACCCTTTTTAGCTTGTGGTCCCTCTGGAGGTCACAATTATTATTCGATTTAAAAAACCGTTTGATTATATCACCGTTACACCCTAAGGAAGGTTGAGTTCGAATTTCGGGAAAATCGGACGAAAATTGCCATACAAAATGGCCGCCGTTAGTACGCGAATACTGTTAAAAAATGGTATATCAAGGTTGTGGACCCTGTGGAGGTCACAATTTTGATTCGATTTTGATGAAACTTGAAATTCATGGTTATAACCCAAAGATCTTGCTTCCTTTCGATATTTGCGCATATCGGATCGTAACTTCCTGAATTATGGCCCCTGATTATACGCAAAATCGCCCTTTTTTTTAGCTTGGAGGTCACAATTATTATTCGATTTAAAAAAACGTTTGATTATATCACCGTTACACCCTAAGGAAGGTTGAGTTCGAATTTCGGGAAAATCGGACGAAAATTGCCATACAAAATGGCCGCCGTTTGTACGCGAATACTGTTAAAAAATGGTATATCAAGGTTGTGGACCCTGTGGAGGTCACAATTTTGATGCGATTGTGATGAAACTTGAAATTCAAGGTTATAACCCAAAGATCTTGCTTCTTTTCGATATTTGCGCATATCGGATCGTAACTTCCTGAATTATGGCCCCTGATTATACGCAAAATCGCCTGTTTTTTTAGCTTGGAGGTCACAATTATTATCCGATTTAAAAAAAACGTTTGATTATATTACCGTTACACCGTAAGGAAGGTTGAGTTCGAATTTCGGGAAAATCAGACCAAAATTGCCATACAAAATGGCCACCGTTTGTACGTGAATACTGTTAAAAAATGGTATATCAAGGTTGTGGACCCTGTAAAGGTCACAATTTTAATTCGATTTTGATGAAACTTGAAATGCATGGTTATAACCCAAAGATCTTGGTTCCTTTCGGTATTTGCGCATATCGGATCGTAACTTCCTGAATTATTCGAATTTCGTGAAAATGGTACCAAAATTGCCGGAAGAAATGGTCGCCGTTTGTACGCGAATAGTGTAAAGATATGGTATATCATGGTTGTTGACTCTGTACAGGTCACAATTCTTATCCGATTTTGACGAAAAGTCACATTTCTAGGTTGTGTACCGTCACACCATAATCATTGTCGACTTCGAATTTCATGAATATCAGACTGGAACTGACCAACAAAATGGCTGCTCCCAATACAGTATGAAATACAGGACTTAATGATGTAGGAAAAATCACTTTCCGTATTGTTTGTTCTCTATCCATCTCTCGATGGATGTGGGCGTATCCTGCCTGGCAGTGCCAGCCTATCTTTTAATTTCTGCATAGAAATCTCTGGCCAGTTTTTTTTTTATTGCAGAGTGCCATTCTTGTATATTGCAGTCTATGACCCTTTGTTTAAAACATGCTTAAGAAGTCGTCACGATTTCCTTCTTATAACCGAACATATTGGAAACCATAATTATATAACATATCTTGGAAGCCCGATTACAGCTATACAAGTTTCAGTTATTTCCCTTTACTTAAAAGATTATTTTTTTGCCCGGGTGCAATGTTTCTCACTACATTTAAATTTGTAACTTTGTGAGTTTTTGACCGATTTTGATATTATATCTTTATAATTTTCCAAATCTGCATATTTAACGTACATATTCAAACAGTTGAGTTCAACCTGATTCAAAAAGTTTTAGTTTTGTTCAAAGTTATCTCATTTAATTTTTCGATGTTTTCTTACCATTTTCATTTCATTTTTCTGAAAGTTTTGAAGTCGGGAGTCATCCCTATTACAGCAACACAAGTATCAGTTATTTCCCTTTAGTTTTCAGATTACTCAATGTTTCATACTATATTTAGACTTGTAACTTCGCGAGTTTTTGACCAATTTTGATAGTTTGATATTCTTATCCTTTTATTTGAGATACTTGATATAATCGATGACACGTGACGATGAATATGAAAGCTTTCATATCTGCATGGGACAGTAGCAGATCTAGTTATTAAGCTTTCATATTACATATGAAAGCTTATTGTTTCTGTTAAGATTATTATTGTTATTTTTTTTTTGTGTTTTGTCCACAAATCGGATTTCTCAGAATCTAACGATAGGATCGTTCTGAAACTTTTACCTATCCCCCCAAAAATGGGTGGTGGCTGTTGATTAAATATATTTTCAAAACGTTTTACGAATCCGAAATCACCGAATTTTACGAACGAAAAAACTGACAATGCATAGTCGTAACTTTGTTATTTTTTGACCGATTTTACTAATTCTTTTTTCTTTGAATACCTTGAAAAAAATCATTTTCATCTGCAGTTTCGCATTTTCCAATTTCGAAAATTCGTCGCTGTGATTTCGAACCGGAAGTTTAGACCAATTTGAGAACTTCTTTAATAGTTGTACGATTTTCATGAAATTTAGTGTGTAAGTAGATGTTACCGATGTGACTTCAAAAATATAATTATAAATGTTCTAAATTATCTCCCCTTGACGAAATTAAGGATCAAAGTTTTCAAAAAAATCGTCGAAATATAGGTCAGAATGACCTAATTTTTTTTTTTTGATACTAGACAAGTAATTACTGATTCGTACACAAAATATGGAGTTTGTCGATCGAACCGGAAGTGCCACCATCTTTAAACGTGAAAAATCAAAAAGGCTTTTTTGCTATTTTACTTACAGACTCGGGAGTTATATTTTCAGAATCCTTGAAGGAATGCCTAAAAATCTATCGGATCCGAATTTTGATTTCGGTCACGTGATGGTCACCATTTTGAATTGAAAATGAAAAATAGAAGCAATTTGAAGGGCCGGGACTTTGGAACACAATAACTCTCCTTCTAATTAAGCTAAAATGTTTAAACTTGGTGTAGACGTTCACTAGGACAATGTCATGATTGAGTTCAAAGATGAGCATTTTCTGCTTAGGGTAAGCAGAGATAAGGATGCTGATTTGTTGATTCTTTAGGGCACGATAACTTCGGTTATAATGAAGGGAGGGCGATGAAACTTTTGTCAATAGAGAGTCTAATAGCTAGCCTGTTGTTTGAAATCATTGTATCATTTTTTTTAAATATCAGGGATAGCCGAAAAAAAGAGATTGAAAATCCAAAAAGTCGTATTTTTACAATTTGGAGCATGTTTAGAGGTCTTTCTCGTAAAGTCAACATAATATTTTTTGGGAACTTCTTCTACAAAGAGTCTTATTGGTAGTCTTTTATATGAAACCATCGATCAACAGTCCAACATATCTGGAGTAGAAGAACAAAAGGATCGAAAATTGAAAACGGCACCCTTTCATTGTTAAGCGAAACATGCAGTGTGGGTGACTACAATCTACACATTTAGTCATCGTATAGAGCTTATTCAACAGTATCGAATTCCAACTGCTTAGGGATATTTTACGTGCACTCCAATGTGTACACGGGACCTTGGTGTTTCATCCCATCCGAACGACTAGACAGCTGTGCTTGTCAGGCCCTCCGTTCTGCCTCACTGACAACGGGGAACCACGCCGGGAAATCAAGATGAACTTTCTCCGTGCAGAACTTTCAATTCAGGCCAAACGTTTATTGCACACGATTAAGCTGGTCAGTTGTAATAATCGGTTGGCAATTAAAGTACCGTGCACATTAAACTGTTAAAACAGAAAATTTCGCCCGGTTGAAATGTTTCTTGCTATAAGTCAGCAATTTTCCGAATTCAGGGAGGCTGAATGGTTAGCATCTGCGCGCTGTATCGTAACGTCTGTCATTGAGTCAACGAGCGTCGTTTCGATCTCCAGGTTGCACGTGACATGAAGTATGATGTCCAACCTCGTGGGTTTTCTCCGTGTCCTTCGGTTTCCTCCCAAAGGCTAAAGACCAGTAAGCGCAAGGGGAGTTTTTAAATAAAATTAAAAAACATATGTTAGTCACAAAATGACCTAGTTTGTGTCGAATGGACATTAGGCCGCATTTCTCTCTTTCTCTTTTATTTTTAAAGTTTTGTAATAATCGGTTGTTAATCAAAGGTACTGTAAAAGTGATAAAACAGAAAATTTCGCCCGGTTGTAATGTTTCTCACTTTAAGGTCAGCAGTTTGCAGATTTTAAGGGGCAAACGTTTATTGCGAACGCTTAAGCTGGTCAGGGGGAGCTTATTTTTAAAAGTTTTGTAATATTCGGTTGATAACTAAAGGTACCATGCAAATTAAACTGTTCAAATAGAAAATTTGGGCCGGTTGAAATGTTTCTCGCTGTAGGTCAGCAATTTGCCGATTTTGGGGAGGTTGCGTGGCTGAATGGTTAGCACGTGCGCTCTGTATCAAAACGTCTGTCATTGAGTCAACTGGCGTTGTTTCGATTTCTTGGTTGTACGTGACAAGGAGTATGGTCGCCTGTCCAACCTCGTAGGCCGTAACGCCGCTGCCCGGGTAAAATTTCCCTCATTGCACACTTTATGGCATATGCCAGTCTTCATTAGCCCATTTTAGGAACAGAACAGTAGGACGTTAAACCCCATTCAATTTCATTTCATTTTCTCTATGTTGCTTATTTATTGTAGTGGATAAATATTTTTCTGGTTCTAGCAATTATTTAATTTCTGCATAGAAATCTTGCTTTGGCCAGTTTTTTTTATTGCAGAGTGCCATTCTTGTATAATTCAGTCTATGATCCTTTGTTTAAAACATGCTTAAGAAGTCGTCATGATTTCCTACTTATAACCAAACATATTGGAAATATTTGTCGGGCATTATTAAATCCTAATTTTATTGGTCTTATTTAAAATTAAACTTTCATTTAACTATGAACAACCCTTAACGTGTCTCTTTAAAACTATAAAGTACTCTAAAATAGTAGCTCAACCTTTTGACCTAAACTCATTAATTTACCATTTTGTTGTGAGCGACTTCTTATTCTTCCTATATGACATATTGCACGTGTCGGATTTCAAAGGGGGGTTGGATGGCTGAATGGCTAGCACGCGCGCCTGTCATTGAGTTAACTAGCGTGTTTTCGAATGCCCGGTTGTACGTGACAAGGAGTAAGGTCGCCTGTCCAACCTGACATTTTTATTTTTTTTTCCCGCCATTTTCATTTCATTTTCTCATCCGTCTCATTACAGTAATACAAGTTTCAGTTATTTCCCTTTAGTTTTCAGATTATTGTTATGCCTGGGTGCAATGTTTCATACTATATTTAGACTTGTAACTTCGCGAGTTTTTGACCAATTTTGATAATTTTTTCTTCTTATCCTTTTATTTAGGATACTTGATACAATCAATGATACGTGACGATGAATATGAAAGCTTTCATATCTGCATGGGACAGTAGCAGATCTAGTTATTTTTTTTTTTGTGTATTTTCTGCAAATCGGATTTCTCAGAATCTAACCATGGGATCTTTCTAAAACCTTGACCTACCCCCCCAAAAATGGGGTGCGAACGTTGTTTAAATATATTTTCAAAACGTTTTACGAATCCGAAATCACCGAATTTTACGAACGAAAAAACTGACAATGCATAGTCGTAACTTTGTTATTTTTTGACCGATTTTACTAATTCTTTTTTCTTTGAATACCTTGAAAAAAATCATTTTCATCTGCAGTTTCACATTTTCGAATTTCGAAAATTCGTCGCTGTGATTTCGAACCGGAAGTTTAGACCAATTTGACAACTTCTTTAATAGTTGTACGATTTTCATGAAATTTAGTATACAAGTAGATCTTACCGATGTGACTTCAAAAATATAATTAGAAATTTTCTAAATTATCTCCCCTTGGTGAAATTAAGGATCAAAGTTTTCAAAAAAATCGTCGAAATATAGGTCAGAATGACCTATTTTTTTTTTTCGTTACTAGACAAGGAATTAATGATTCGTACACAAAATATGGAGTTTGTCGATCGAACCGGAAGTGCCACCATCTTTAAACGTGAAAAATCAAAAAGGCTTTTTTGCTATTTTACTTACAGACTCGGGAGTTATATTTTCGGAATCCTTGAAGGAATGCCTAAAAATCTATCGGATCAGAATTTTGATTTCGGTCATGTGATGGTCACAATTTTGAATTGAAAATGAAAAATAGAAGCAATTTGAAAGGCCCGGACTTCGGAACACAATAACTCTCCTTCTAATTGAGCTAGAATGTTCAAACTTGGTGTAGACGTTCACTAGGTCACTATCTTGATTGAGTTCAAAGATGAGCATTTTCTGCTTAGGGTAAGCAGAGATAAGCATGCTGATTTGTTGATTCTTTAGGGCACGATAACTTCGGTTATAATGAAGGGAGGGCGGTGAAACTTTTGTCAATAGAGAGTCTAATAGGTAGCCTGTTGTGTGAAATGATTGTATCATTTTTTTTAAATATCAGGGATAGCCGAAAAAAAGAGATTGAAAATCCAAAAAGTCGTATTTTTACAATTTGGAGCATGTTTAGAGGTTTTTCTCGTTAAGTCAACATACTATTTTTTTGGAACTTCTTCTACAAAGAGTCTTATTGGAAGTCTTTTATATGAATCCATCGATCAACAGTCCAACATATCAGGAGTAGAAGAACAAAAGGATCGAACATTGAAAACGGCACCCTTTCATTGTTGAGCGAAACATGAAGTGTGGGTGACTACAATCTACGCATTTAGTCATCGTATAGAGCTTATTCAACAGTATCGAATTCCAACTGCTTAGGGATATTTTACGTGCACTCCAATGTGTACACGGGACCTTGGTTTTTCGTACCATCCGAAGGACTAGCTAGACAGCTGTGCTTGTCTGGCCCTCCGTTCTGCCTTACTGACAAGGGAACCACGCCGGGAAATCGAGATGAACTTTCTCTGTGCAGAACTTTCAATTCAGGCAAAACATTTATTGCATACGATTAAGCTGGTCAGTTGGAGCTTATTTTCAAAAGTTTTGTAATAATCGGTTGGTAATTAAAGTACCGTGCACATTAAACTGTTAAAACAGAAAATTTAGCCCGGTTGAAATGTTTCTTGCTATAAGTCAGCAATTTTCCGAATTCAGGGAGGCTGGATGGCTGAATGGTTAGCATGTGCTCGCTGTATTGTCATTGAGTCAACGGGCGTCGTTTCGATCTCCAGGTTGCACGTGACATGGTGTATGATGTCCAACCTCGTGGGTTTTCTCCGTGTTCTTCGGTTTCCTCCCAACGGCTAAAGACCAGTTCGTGCAAGGGGAGTTTTTAAATAAAATTAAAAAACATGTTAGTCCCGAAATGACCTAGTTTGTGTCGAATGGACGTTAGGCCGCATTTCTCTCTTTCTCTTTTTAAAGTTTTGTAATAATCGGTTGGTAATCAAAGGTACTGTAAAAGTGATAAAACAGAAAATTTGGCCCGGTTGTAATGTTTCTCACTTTAAATTCAGCAATTTGTCGATTTTAAGGGGCAAACGTTTATTGCGAACGATTAAGCTGGTCAGGGGGAGCTTATTTTTAAAAGTTTCGTAATATTCGGTTGATAACTAAAGGTACCGTGCAAATTAAACTGTTAAAATAGAAAATTTGGCCCAGTTGAAATGTTTCTCGCTGTAGGTCAGCAATTTGCCGATTTTAGGGAGGTTGCGTGGCTGAATGGTTAGCACGTGCGCTCTGTATCATAACGTCTGTCATTGAGTCAACTGTCCTTGTTTCGATTTCTTGGTTGTACGTGATAAGGAGTATGGTCGCCTTACCAACCTCGTAGGCCGTAACGGCGCTGCCCGGGTAAAATTTCCCTCATTGCACACTTTATGGCGTATGGCCGTCTTCATTAGCCCATTGTAGGAGCAGAACAGTAGGACGTTAAACCCCATTCAATTTCATTTCATTTTCTCTATGTTGCTTATTTATTATAGTGGATAAATATTTTTCTGGTTCTAGCAATTATTTAATTTCTGCATAGAAATCTCTGGCCAGTTTTTTTTATTGCAGAGTGCCATTCTTGTATATTGCAGTCTATGACCCTTTGTTTGAAACATGCTTAAGAAGTTGTCACGATTTCCTACTTATAACCAAACATATTGGAAACCATAATTATATAACATATCTCTAATTTTGGAAGCCCGATTACAGCTATACAAGTTTAGGTTATTTCCCTTTACTTTAAAGATTATTTTTTTGCCCGGGTGCAATGTTTCTCACTACATTTAAATTTGTAACTTTGTGAGTTTTTGAACGATTTTGATATTATGTCTTTATAATTTTCCAAATCTACATATTTAACGTACATATTCAAACAGTTGAGTTCAACCTGATTCAAAAAGTTTTAGTTTTGTTCAAAGTTATCTCATTCATCCCGATTACAGCAACACACGTATCAGTTATTTCCCTTTAGTTTTCAGATTACTCAATGTTTCATACTATATTTAGACTTGTAACTTCGCGAGTTTTTGACCAATTTTGATAGTTTGTTATTCTTATCCTTTTATTTGAGATACTTGATATAATCGATGACACGTGACGATGAATATGAAAGCTTTCATATCTGCATGGGACAGTAGCAGATCTAGTTAGGGTTTCACACTGCGTAGCTTGTGTGAAACACTATTGTTTTTGTTAAAATTATTATTAGGGTTTCACACTGCGTAGCTTGTGTGAAACACTATTGTTTTTGTTAAAATTATTATTCTTATTATTATTATTATTATTATTATTATTCAGATTCCAATTTGAATAGATCTCAGCAACTACGTGTCGCATCGTTACGATTTCTTCGGTTTTACTGGGAAAGTGGGTGTGACTTAGAGGATAAAGCTATTTTGAACGTTCTGCGCCAATGCGAAATGTCCGAAATCACCGAAGTTATCGTTTTTGAAAATATTGCAGTAATTTTAACAATAATCATTGGATTTTAACTTTCGATACATTTTGGCATAGCCTGAGACAGGGCACATAGCTACGCTACTTTCGATTTTTGATTTTCGGCAAATCTTCGAAGATATTAGGCGCCAAATTTCGAAAATTTAAAATTTTACTAAACATTTTTTTATTTATGAATATTTTTTAGTCGTATTGTGCACAGAATTAAAGAGTCATCTGACTAGTGCAAAAATGTTAAAAATTTTTGTCTCAGTAATTTTCCTTGGCCGCCATTGGCTAATTCAGTTTTTCAGTCCTAGATTAATTTTTTATGGTTCGATTTGTATAAAACAAAGTTCATATGCTTCGTTGTCTCAATTGTCATTTTTTTTGTTACCAATAATGTTATCTGTCGGCACCGGAAGTGGCATAATTTTACCAAAAACTACAATTTTGACAGTTATTTTCTTATTTCGAAAACAAATATTATCTTTTTGAAAAATTATATGACTCAAAGAGTGTGTCTTTTCAAGGCGCAAAAAATGTAGGAAGCGGTTTTTTTAATTTCGATTTCATTTTCGAGCAAATTCGATTAAATGGCTAAAAATGGTGTAAAATTGGCCTATTTACAACCTATTCAGGCTTTTCAGATTTGAAAATATTTCTTCGTAACTTTTATAAACTTGTAGCTATAATCCATACGAAGAAAATGTATGTTAAAATTCGTTTGTAATATAAGAAGTTACCAAGAAATGGGCAGTTCTGTACAAGTCACTGTTTTCGTTATTTTGCCTGTAAAATAGTCAATTATGATTGGATTTTTATAAAAGTGACATCATTTGATTCAAAAAGCACGTAGCGTCATATCAAGTTGATTACAATTTAAAATTGACACCGGAAGTGACATCATTTGGTCAAAAAATGCATTTTAAACTTTTTAAATCAATGTTTTATTCAACCATGAATAACTTAATATGTATTAATAATTTTAACTTTTGGTTTAAATTCACATATAAACAAAACTCATATGGTCATATAGATATCATAAAATGGTTTCTAACTTGTTCGGTTGCCGAGAAATAGACGGTTTTCTACAGGTCACTTTTGAAGGTTTCGGGGCCATAAAAGGGTCAATTATTATTCGATTTTCATAAACGTAACACCATGTTATACCTATTGCCATTTGGGATTTCATACAAGTAATTTAAGATTTTCATTATCACCGGAAGTAACGTCATTTTGGCAAAAACTGTATTTTTAGCCTCCAAAAAAGATATTTTATTCAAATGAGTCTGTTTTGAAACCTTTTTCAAATTATGGTATTTGATGCCAATCAACAAATAGAATGAACCCATACGATCATACAGATACCACAAAATGGTTTCTAACTTGTACGGTTGCAGAGAAATAGCCGATTTTCTATAAGTCACTTTTCAAGGTTTTTGGTTCATAAAAAGTGTCAGTTATTATTCGATTTTCATAAAATTTTCACAATATGATATCGTATGCCATTTCTGATTTCATAAGACTAATTGAACATTTTCATTAACACAGGAAGTAATTTAATTTTGTCAAGATCATTTACAAGTAACAAATGTATAAAATGAGTTGATATCGCTGGATTGATTGGTTGATTCTGCGTCCATTTTATTTGTGTGCAATGTTAATTTGGAAACCTGTTTAGTGGTTTCGTTGGTACCGGAAGTGACATATGTTCAAGGGTAACTTGGCACCGGAAGTGACATGATTAAGAGTAACTTGGCACCAGTGAAACCCGTCATTCCTGCATGCAGGTCTAGTTAGGCTTTCAGACTTTCGTCTGAAAGCCTATTGAGATTACTAAAATTATTATTATTATTATTATTATTATTTACCGCGAGGGCCTAGATCTCCATGATCGAAAACAGATATCGATCTGGAATTAGCTTTTCTATCGGGAAACCATGTGGTGGCTACTTGATAAAATATTTTTGAAATTTCTGCGCATACCGGAAGTGACCGAACTTTGTACTTTCTCTAAAAATTGAAAATCGGCCATAGTTTCGTCAATTCTTTATCCATTTTCAAACAAATTACATTTTTGGAATCCCTGAATCTTTTCTGAGACAATGGCTATCTCACATTTTTCAATTTCGAACATTCGTCTATGACTTTTATCGTTCGAAAATTGAAAACATGTTGTTTACGAGACAATTTTTGTTATTTTTCAAAATTTTCAAATTTGACCTACATTTTTGGATACCTGAAGTCCATCCGATTCCAGTAATATAAGTTTCATTCAGAGTTATCGCCCTTTATTTTCCGATTTTTTTCGAATTTTCTTCCCATTTTGCGAGCTCGGGTTTCGTTTTATGGTAGAATTGACGTTTATGAAACTTCTGGAACATGAAGTTATAGTCCAATACCAACTGATAAAGCAATTTCGACACGGATCTTCAAACCGGAAGTGGTCGAAATAATGTTCAATATTTTGAAAAAAATGCAAAAAATGGATATTTTGGGGGAAAACGCTATTTCTCTGTCCGATATCAATGGATTAAACGAATGAAGGTACCGTTTGATGGCACGATTGTTGGACTATCATATGATACCCCATTCATACGGATACTATGAACAGACAGCAAAATATGGCACGCTGAAAATCAAGTATTTTCTGATTTGGAGCGTTTTTGGACGCCTGTATCTCGAAAACTTAACCTGCAATATTTTTTAAATTTTTTCTATCGAGAGTCCTTTGGGAGGTATTTGACATGAAGCCATCCAATAGGACTTTGAAATGTCTGGAATAGGATAAAAAAGGGACTGAAAATCGAAAAAAGTCGAAAAATCGTGAAATTTTGGAAAATGCTCTACTATTTTTTTATTTTAAGAGATTTTTAAAAAAAGGTTGTATATTCAGATAGCTGACCTAATTACGATTCTAACGATGTATAATATGTATGTAATTATTAAAATTTAATTTTCTATATTTTAATTTTTTTGCATTTTTGGCACTTTTGAACATAGGATTTCTCAGGGGCATTTTATCTGATCAGATAATGTAATATATCATTACAGAGCCATGTGGCTATTTTAGTGCCCAAACCGGCTATTAGAACTATTCCGACAATAATAACCATACCGGAAGTATTCAAAAAATGAAAAAAAAGAGTAAAAACATTGTCGCACTTGCGAAAAACTTGATTTCTCCCTTAGGTAATAGCGGACCAAAAGAACTAAAGTTTCGCTGGATAGCCCTATTAATGGACCATCATATGGTATCTAAATAATACGATTTCGATGGTAAGGAAATAAATTATTGTATGCCAAAAATCTAGTATTTTCCAATTTTTTAACATTCTGAGACGCCCTTTTCTCGAAAACGACGCCTACGATTTTTCTTAAACGTTTCTTACTCAAAGTCCTGTCAGTTGTCTATATAGGGAATCCAAAATGAAAAGCATTGAAATAATATAAGTGGTCGAAAAATGGCCTCAAACTTTGAAAAAAATTGAAAAATCGTTAAATTTTTTGAAACGCTCTTTAATTTATCTTTTTTTCCAAAACTACTCAATGGATGTTTCTGACACTTCTGGTACGTACAGTTAAGTATCCAAAGGACTTCGTAAAGCTATCACAACAACGATCGTAAAACCGGAAGTAGTCGAAAAAATGTCCGATATTTCGAAAAAAATTAATTTTTTTACGAAAACCTTTTTTATTTATGAATATTTTTTGATGATATTTTACACAGGGTTAAAATATCATCGTACTTGAGCAGAAATGAGAAAAAAAATTGTCTCGGTAATTTGCGTTAGCCACCATCGGCTAATTTAGTTTTTCGTACCCAGAAAAATTATTTATTGTTCGATTTGTATAAAACAAAGTTCATATGCACCATGGTCCCAATTGTAATTTTTTTTGTTACGGTGAAATTTTTCTGTCGGCAACGGAAGTGACGTAATATTAACAAAAACTACAATTTTGACAGTTCGGTACCACTTTTTGAAAGCAAATATTATTTTTTTTCAAAACTGATATGACTAAAAGGATGCACCCTGCAAAGGTGCACAAAAACCTTAGCTCATATTTTTTAATTTCAACTTCATTTTCGGGCAATTTCGAATAAAATGTAAAATAAAGTGTAAAATTCAGTTATTTACAATTCATTCAGCGTCTTCATATTTTGAAATATTTATTTGTAATTTTCATAAACTCGTAGCAATAATCCAGACGAAGAGAATGTATGCGAAAATTAGTTTGTAATATGAGCAGTTGCCGAGAAATATGCAATTTTGCATGCATCACTTTTCACGTTATTTTGCCTATAAAAGAGTTAATTATTATTCGATTTGCAATATTTTTTTCTCCATTTGATGCCTAATGCCAATTTGGACTAGGTCAAGCCAATTTTACATTTTCACTGTGACCGGAAATGACGTCATTTGGGCAAAAACTGTATTTTTAACCTAAAAAATAAATATTTTATTCAAATGAGTCTGCCTTATAATATTTTTAAAATTATGATATTTGATTCCCATCAACGAATAAAATGAAGCCATATGACCATACAGATACCACAAAATGGTTTCTAACTTGTACGGTTACAGAGAAATAGGCGATCTTCTATAAGTCACTTTTCAAGGTTTTTGGTCTGTAAAACTGTCAATTATTATTCGATTTTTACAATTTATTTACCATTTCATGCCTTATGCTATTTATGACTTCTATGAACCAAGTTAAAATTATCAATATCACCGGAAGTAATGTAATTTTTGCAAAAAACGTATTTTTAGCCTTTAAAACAAACATTTTTTTGAAGGGATTTATATTTATTATTCGTTTAACTTTATAACGTCTGACTCTAATGGGCAGTAAGACTGAATCAATACCATCATATTGATATCAAGAAAAATCTTCTAGCATGTTCCCTTGTCGAATAATAACCAATTTTCCGAGGGTCACTTTTCAGTTTTTTACCTTCTTAATTTCAGTTTATGGGTTATAGGTTAATTATTTATTGTCCGATATTTATAAAAAAAGTTTGTATTTTGTATGTTGCGAATTTTCGACTTATTTTTCATCTATAAAAATTTCTTTCGGCACCGGAAGTGACATACTTTTGCCATAATTTACAATTTTGACCGGTCTTTTAGCCAGCAAATATTACTTTTAGATATGATAGAGGGTGTCACTGAAGCAAAACAACTAAAGTATAGTTTGGTAGCTCAATGGATCGGCTATGGTATAATAAACTTCCTGTATGATTCCTGAAAGCCGGTTCAGTGCTGCTTGCAGGTCTAGTTATTATTATTATTTACCGCGGGGGCCAAGTTCTCCATGATCGAAAGCAGATATCGATCTGAAATCAACTTTTCTTTCGGGAAACCATGTGGTGGCTACTTGATAAAGTATTTTCGAAAATTCTGCGCATACCGGAAGTGGCAGATCTTTGTACGTTGTCAAAAAATGGAAAATTGGCCATAGTTTCGTCAATTATTTACCCATTTTCAAACAAATGACATTTTCGGAAACCCTGAATCTTTTTCGAGCCAATAGCAATCTAAGATTTTGTAATTTCGAAACTTCGTCGCTGACTTCTAGCGTTCGAAAATTGAAAAATTTTGTTTAAGAGACAATTTTTTTCATTTTTCAAAATTTTCAAATTTGACTTATATTTTTGGATACCTTAAGTCCATCCGATTCCAGTAATATAAGTTTCATTCAGAGTTATCGCCCTTTATTTTTCGATTTTTTTCGAATTTTCTACCTATTTTGTGAGCTCGGGTTTCGTTATATGGCCGAATTGGCGAATCTGAAACTTCTAAGGCATGAAGCCAAATGACCATTGCAAGGAATAAGGCAATTTCAACAATGATCCGTAGACCGGAAGTAGTCGAAATAATGTGCAATATTTTGAAAAAATGCAAAAAAATGGATAGTTTTGGGGAAAACGCGATTTCTCCGTCCGATATCAATGGATTAAACAAATTAGGGTACCATTGGACTGCACTAGGATTGTACTATCGTATGATACCCAATTCATACAGATACTATGATCAGGCAGTAAAATATGGCACGCTGAAAATCAAGTATTTTCTGATTTTTAGCATTTTTGGACGCCTGTATCTCGAAAACTTAACCTACAATTTTTTTTTAATTTTTTCTATTGAGAGTCCTTTTGGAGGTATTTTGCATGAAGCCATCCAATAAGACTTTGAAATGTCTGGAATAGGATAAAAAAGGGACTGAAAATCGAAAAAAGTCGAAAAATCGTGAAATTTTGGAAAATGCTCCACCATTTTTTTATTTTAAGAGATTTTCAAAAAAAGGTTGTATATTCAGATAGCTGACCTAATTACGATTCTAACGATGTATAATATGTATGTGCTTATTGAAATTTAATTTTCGATATTTTAATTTTTTTGCATTTTTGGCACTTTTGAACACCAGATTTCCCAGGGGCACTTTATCTGATCATATAATGTAATACATCATTACAGAGCCCTGTGGCTATTTTAGTGCCCAAACCGGCTATTAAAACTATTCCGACAATAATAACCATACCGGAAGTATTCAAAAAATGAAAAAAAAGGTTAAAAAAATTGTCGCACTTGCGAAAAACTTGATTTCTCCCTTAGGTAATAGCGGACCAAAAGAACTAAAGTGTCGTTGGATAGCCCTATTAATGGACCATCATATGGTATCTAAATAATACGATTTCGATGGTAAGGAAATAAATTATTGTATGCCAAAAATCTAGTATTTTCCGATTTTTTAACATTCCGAGACACCCTTTTCTCGAAAACAACGCCTACGATTTTTCTTAAACTTTCCTTACTTAAAGTCCTATCGGTTGTCTATATAGTGAATCCAAAATGAAAAGCATTGAAATAATGTAGGTGGTCCAAAAATGGCCTCAAACTTTGAAAAAAATTGAAAAATCGTTAAATTTTTGGAAACGCTCTTTAATTTATCTTTTTTCCAAGACTACTCAATGGATGTTTCTGACACTTCTGGTACGTAAAGTTAAGTATCCAAAGAACTTCGTAAAGCTATCACGACAATGATCGTAAAACCGGAAGTAGTCGAAAAAATGTCCGATATTTTGAAAAAAAAAATTTTTTTTACGAAAACCTTTTTCATTTATGAATATTGTTTGATGGTATTTTACACAGGGTTAAAATATCATCCTACTTGAACAGAAATGAGAAAAAAAATTGTCTCGGTAATTTGCGTTAGCCGCCATCGGCTAATTTAGTTTTTCGTACCCAGAACAATTATTTATTGTTCGATTTGTATGAAACAAAGTTCATATGCTCCGTGTTCCCAATTGTAATATTTTTTGTTACGGTGGAATTTTTCTGTCGGCAACGGAAGTGACGTAATATTAACAAAAACTACAATTTGGACAGTTCTGTACCACTTTTTGAAAGCAAATGTTATTTTTTTCAAAACTGATATAACTAAAAGGATGCACCCTGCAAAGGTGCACAAAATCTTTAGCTCAGATTTTTTAATTCCAATTTCATTTTCGGGCAATTTCGAATAAAATGTAAAATAAAGTGTAAAATTCAGTTATTTACAAATCATTCAGCGTCTTCATATTTTGAAATATTTATTTGTTATTTTCATAAACTCGTAGCATTAATCCAGACGAAGACAATGTATGGGAAAATTAGTTTGTAATATGAGCAGTTGCCGAGAAATATGCAATTTTGCATGCATCACTTTTCACGTTATTTTGCCTATAAAGGAGGGAATTATTATTCGATTTGCAATTTTTTTTTCCATTTGATGCTTAATGCCAATTTGGACTAGGTCAAGCCAATTTTACAATTTCACTGTGACCGGAAATGACGTCATTTGGGCAAAAACTGTATTTTTAACCTAAAAAACAAATATTTTATTAAAATGAGTCTGCCTTATAATATTTTTAGAATTATGATATTTGATTCCCATCAACGAATAGAATGAAGCCATACGGCCATACAGATACCACAAAATGGTTTCTAACTTGTACGGTTACAGAGAAATAGGCGATCTTCTATAAGTTACTTTTCAAGGGTTTTCGTCCATAAAAGTGTCAATAATTATACGATTTTAATAATTTTTTTACCATTTGATGCCTTATGCCATTTATGACTTCTGTGAACTAAATTAACATTTTCAATATAACCGGAAGTAATGTAATTTTTGCAAAAAAAAACATTTTTAGCCTTCAAAACAAACATTTTTTTGAAGGGATTTATATTTATCAATCGTTTAACTTTATAACGTCTAACTCTAATGGGCAGTAAGATTGAATCAATACCATCATATTGATATCAAGAAAAGGCTTCTAGCATGTTCCCTTGTTGAATAATAGCCAATTTTCCCAGGGTCACTTTTAAGTTTTTTACCTTAATTATTTATTGCCCGATATGATAAAACAAAGTTTGTATTTTGTATGTCGCGAATTTTCGACTTATTTTTCACCTATAAAAATTTCTTTCGGCACCGGAAGTGACGTAATTTTGCCATAATTTACAATTTTGACCGGTCTTTTCGCCAGCAAATATTACTTTAACATATGGTATAGGGTGTCACTGAAGCAAAACAACTAAAGTATAGTTTGGTAGCTCAATGGATCGACTATGGTATAATAAACTTTCTGTATGATTCCTGAAAGCCGGTTCAGTGCTGCTTGCAGGTCTAGTTCTTATTAGGCTTTCAGACTTTCGTCTGAAAGCCTATTGAGATTACTAAAATTATTATTATTATTATTATTATTATTTACCGCGAGGGCCTAGATCTCCATGATCGAAAACAGATATCGATCTGGAATTAGCTTTTCTATCGGGAAACCATGTGGTGGCTACTTGATAAAATATTTTTGAAATTTCTGCGCATACCGGAAGTGACCGAACTTTGTACTTTCTCTAAAATTTGAAAATCGGCCATAGTTTCGTCAATTCTTTATCCATTTTCAAACAAATTACATTTTTGGAATCCCTGAATCTTTTCTGAGACAATGGCTATCTCACATTTTTCAATTTCGAACATTCGTCTATGACTTTTATTGTTCGAAAATTGAAAACATGTTGTTTACGAGACAATTTTTGTTATTTTTCAAAATTTTCAAATTTGACCTACATTTTTGGATACCCGAAGTCCATCCGATTCCAGTAATATAAGTTTCATTCAGAGTTATCGCCCTTTATTTTCCGATTTTTTTCGAATTTTCTTCCCATTTTGCGAGCTCGGGTTTCGTTTTATGGTAGAATTGACGTTTATGAAACTTCTGGAACATGAAGTTATAGTCCAATACCAACTGATAAAGCAATTTCGACACGGATCTTCAAACCGGAAGTGGTCGAAATAATGTTCAATATTTTGAAAAAAATGCAAAAAATGGATATTTTGGGGGAAAACGCTATTTCTCTGTCCGATATCAATGGATTAAACGAATGAAGGTACCGTTTGATGGCACGATTGTTGGACTATCATATGATACCCCATTCATACGGATACTATGAACAGACAGCAAAATATGGCACGCTGAAAATCAAGTATTTTCTGATTTGGAGCGTTTTTGGACGCCTGTATCTCGAAAACTTAACCTGCAATATTTTTTAAATTTTTTCTATCGAGAGTCCTTTGGGAGGTATTTGACATGAAGCCATCCAATAGGACTTTGAAATGTCTGGAATAGGATAAAAAAGGGACTGAAAATCGAAAAAAGTCGAAAAATCGTGAAATTTTGGAAAATGCTCTACTATTTTTTTATTTTAAGAGATTTTTAAAAAAAGGTTGTATATTCAGATAGCTGACCTAATTACGATTCTAACGATGTATAATATGTATGTAATTATTAAAATTTAATTTTCTATATTTTAAATTTTTTGCATTTTTGGCACTTTTGAACATAGGATTTCTCAGGGGCATTTTATCTGATCAGATAATGTAATATATCATTACAGAGCCCTGTGGCTATTTTAGTGCCCAAACCGGCTATTAGAACTATTCCGGCAATAATAACCATACCGGAAGTATTCAAAAAATGAAAAAAAAAAGAGTAAAAACATTGTCGCACTTGCGAAAAACTTGATTTCTCCCTTAGGTAATAGCGGACCAAAAGAACTAAAGTGTCGCTGGATAGCCCTATTAATGGACCATCATATGGTATCTAAATAATACGATTTCGATGGTAAGGAAATAAATTATTGTATGCCAAAAATCTAGTATTTTCCAATTTTTTAACATTCTGAGACGCCCTTTTCTCGACAACGACGCCTACGATTTTTCTTAAACGTTTCTTACTCAAAGTCCTGTCAGTTGTCTATATAGGGAATCCAAAATGAAAAGCATTGAAATAATATAAGTGGTCGAAAAATGGCCTCAAACTTTGAAAAAAATTGAAAAATCGTTAAATTTTTTGAAACGCTCTTTAATTTATCTTTTTTTCCAAAACTACTCAATGGATGTTTCTGACACTTCTGGTACGTACAGTTAAGTATCCAAAGGACTTCGTAAAGCTATCACAACAACGATCGTAAAACCGGAAGTAGTCGAAAAAATGTCCGATATTTCGAAAAAAATTAATTTTTTTACGAAAACCTTTTTTATTTATGAATATTTTTTGATGATATTTTACACAGGGTTAAAATATCATCGTACTTGAGCAGAAATGAGAAAAAAAATTGTCTCGGTAATTTGCGTTAGCCACCATCGGCTAATTTAGTTTTTCGTACCCAGAAAAATTATTTATTGTTCGATTTGTATAAAACAAAGTTCATATGCACCATGGTCCCAATTGTAATTCTTTTTGTTACGGTGAAATTTTTCTGTCGGCAACGGAAGTGACGTAATATTAACAAAAACTACAATTTTGACAGTTCGGTACCACTTTTTGAAAGCAAATATTACTTTTTTTCAAAACTGATATCACTAAAAGGATGCACCCTGCAAAGGTGCACAAAAACCTTAGCTCATATTTTTTAATTTCAACTTCATTTTCGGGCAATTTCGAATAAAATGTAAAATAAAGTGTAAAATTCAGTTATTTACAATTCATTCAGCGTCTTCATATTTTGAAATATTTATTTGTAATTTTCATAAACTCGTAGCAATAATCCAGACGAAGAGAATGTATGCGAAAATTAGTTTGTAATATGAGCAGTTGCCGAGAAATATGCAATTTTGCATGCATCACTTTTCACGTTATTTTGCCTATAAAAGAGTTAATTATTATTCGATTTGCAATATTTTTTTTCCATTTGATGCCTAATGCCAATTTGGACTAGGTCAAGCCAATTTTACATTTTCACTGTGACCGGAAATGACGTCATTTGGGCAAAAACTGTATTTTTAACCTAAAAAATAAATATTTTATTCAAATGAGTCTGCCTTATAATATTTTTAAAATTATGATATTTGATTCCCATCAACGAATAAAATGAAGCCATACGACCATACAGATATCACAAAATGGTTTCTAACTTGTACGGTTACAGAGAAATAGGCGATCTTCTATAAGTCACTTTTCAAGGTTTTTGGTCTGTAAAACTGTCAATTATTATTCGATTTTCACAATTTATTTACCATTTCATGCCTTATGCTATTTATGACTTCTATGAACCAAGTTAAAATTTTCAATATCACGGGAAGTGATGTAATTTTTGCAAAAAACGTATTTTTAGCCTTTAAAACAAACATTTTTTTGAAGGGATTTATATTTATTATTCGTTTAACTTTATAACGTCTGACTCTAATGGGCAGTAAGACTGAATCAATACCATCATATTGATATCAAGAAAAATCTTCTAGCATGTTCCCTTGTCGAATAATAACCAATTTTCCGAGGGTCACTTTTCAGTTTTTTACCTTCTTAATTTCAGTTTATGGGTTATAGGTTAATTATTTATTGTCCGATATTTATAAAAAAAAGTTTGTATTTTGTATGTTGCGAATTTTCGACTTATTTTTCATCTATAAAAATTTCTTTCGGCACCGGAAGTGACATACTTTTGCCATAATTTACAATTTTGACCGGTCTTTTAGCCAGCAAATATTACTTTTAGATATGATAGAGGGTGTCACTGAAGCAAAACAACTAAAGTATAGTTTGGTAGCTCAATGGATCGGCTATGGTATAATAAACTTCCTGTATGATTCCTGAAAGCCGGTTCAGTGCTGCTTGCAGGTCTAGTTATTATTATTATTCAGATTCCAATTTGAATAGATCTCAGCAACTACGTGTCGCATCGTTACGATTTCTTCGGTTTTACTGGGAAAGTGGGTGTGACTTAGAGGATAAAGCTATTTTGAACGTTCTGCGACAATGCGAAATGTCCGAAATCACCGAAGTTATCGTTTTTGAAAATATTGCAGTAATTTTAACAATAATCATTGGATTTTAACTTTCGATACATTTTGACATAGCCTGAGACAGGGCACATAGCTACGCTACTTTCGATTTTTGATTTTCGGCAAATCTTCGAAGATATTAGGCGCCAAATTTCGAAAATTTTAAATTTTACAAAAAACTTTTTTATTTATTAATATTTTTAAGTCGTATTGTGCACAGAATTAAAGAGTCATCTGACTAGTGCAAAAATGTTAAAAAATTTTGTCTCAGTAATTTTCCTTGGCCGCCATTGGCTAATTCAGTTTTTCAGTCCTAGATTAATTTTTTATTGTTCGATTTGTATAAAACAAAGTTCATATGCTTCGTTGTCTCAATTGTCATTTTTTTTGTTACCAATAATGTTATCTGTCGGCACCGGAAGTGGCATAATTTTACCAAAAACTACAATTTTGACAGTTATTTTCCTACTTCGAAAACAAATATTATTTTTTTGAAAAATTATATGACTCAAAGAGTGTGTCTTTTCAAGGCGCAAAAAATGTAGGAAGCAGTTTTTTTAATTTCGATTTCATTTTCGAGCAAATTCGATTAAGAGGCTAAAAATGGTGTAAAATTGGCCTATTTACAACCTATTCAGGTTTTTCAGATTTTAAAATATTTCTTCGTAACTTTTATAAACTTGTAGCTATAATACATACGAAGAAAATGTATGTTAAAATTCGTTTGTAATATAAGCAGTTACCAAGAAATGGACAGTTCTGTACAAGTCACTGTTTTCGTTATTTTGCCTGTAAAATAGTCAATTATGATTCGATTTTTATAAAAGTGACATCATTTGATTCAAAAAGCACGTAGCGTCATATCAAGTTGATTACAATTTAAAATTGACACCGGAAGTGACATCATTTGGTCAAAAAATGCATTTTAACTTTTTAAATCAATGTTTTATTCAACCAAGAATAACTTAATATGTATTAATAATTTTAACTTTTGGTTTAAATTCACATATAAACAAAACTCATATGGTCATATAGATATCATAAAATGGTTTCTAACTTATTCGGTTGCCGAGAAATAGACGGTTTTCTACAGGTCACTTTTGAAGGTTTCGGGGCCATAAAAGGGTCAATTATTATTCGATTTTCATAAACGTCACACCATGTTATACCTAATGTCATTTGGGATTTCATACAAGTAATTTAAGATTTTCATTATCACCGGAAGTAACGCCATTTTGGCAAAAACTGTATTTTAAGACTCCAAAACAGATATTTTATTCAAATGAGTCTGTTTTGAAATCTTGTTCAAATTATGGTATTTGATGCCAATCAACAAATAGAATGAACCCATACGATCATAAAGATACCACAAAATGGTTTATAACTTGTACGGTTGCAGAGAAATAGCAGATTTTCTGCAAGTCACTTTTCAAGTTTTTTTGGTCTTTAAAAGTGGCAATTATTATTCGATTTACATAAAATTTTCACTATATGATATCGTATGCCATTTCTGATTTCATAAGACTAATTGAACATTTGCATTAACACCGGGAGTAATTTAATTTTGTCAAGATCATTTACAAGTAACAAATGTATAAATTGATATTGCTGGATTTTGTTGATTCTGCGTCCATTTTATTTGTGTGCAATGTTAATTTGGAAACCTGTTTAGTGGTTTCGCTGGTACCGGAAGTGACATATGTTCAAGGGTAACTTGGCACCGGAAGTGACATGTTTAAGGGTAACATGGCACCAGTGAAACCCGTCATTCCTGCATGCAGGTCTAGTTATTAAGCTTTCATATTACATATGAAAGCTTATTGTTTCTGTTAAGATTATTATTATTTTTTTTTTTTTGTGTATTTTCTGCAAATCGGATTTCTCAGAATCTAACCATGGGATCTTTCTGAAACTTTGACCTACCCCCCCCCAAAAATGGGGTGCGAACGTTGTTTAAATATATTTTCAAAACGTTTTACGAATCCGAAATCACCGAATTTTACGAACGAAAAAACTGACAATGCATAGTCGTAACTTTGTTATTTTTTGACCGATTTTACTAATTCTTTTTTCTTTGAATACCTTGAAAAAAATCGTTTTCATCTGCAGTTTCACATTTTCGAATTTCGAAAATTCGTCGCTGTGATTTCGAACCGGAAGTTTAGACCAATTTGACAACTTCTTTAATAGTTGTACGATTTTCATGAAATTTAGTATACAAGTAGATCTTACCGATGTGACTTCAAATATATAATTAGAAATTTTCTAAATTATCTCCCCTTGGTGAAATTAAGGATCAAAATTTTCAAAAAAATCGTCGAAATATAGGTCAGAATGACCTAAAAAATTTTTTCGATACTCGACAAGTAATTACTGATTCCTACACAAAATATGGAGTTTGTCGATCGAACCGGAAGTGCCACCATCTTGAAACGTGAAAAAACAATTGAACTTTTGCGATATTGCACTTACAGACACGGGAGTTATATTTTCTGAATCCTTGAAGGATGGCCCAAAAATCGTAGGGAGCAGAATTTTGATTTCGGTCACGTGATGGTCACCATTTTGAATTGAAAATGAAAAGTAGTAGCAATTTGAAGGGCCGAGACTTTGAAACACAATAACTCTCCTTCTAATTGAGCTAGAATGTTCAAACTTGGTGTAGACGTTCACTAGGTCAATGTCATGATTGAGTTCAAAGATGAGCATTTTCTGCCTAGGGTAAGCAGAGATAGGCATGCTGATTTGTTGATTCTTTAGGGCACGATAACTTCGGTTATAATGAAGGGAGGGCTGTGAAACTTTTGTCAATAGAGAGTCCAATAGCTAGCCTGTTGTGTGAAATCATTGTATCATTTATTTTAAATATCAGGGATAGGCGAAAAAAAGAGATTGAAAATCCAAAAAGTCGTATTTTTACAATTTGGAGCATGTTTAGAGGTCTTTCTCGTAAACTTAATATTTTTTGGGAACTTCTTCTACAAAGAGTCTTATGGGTAGTCTTTTGTATAAAACCATCGATCAACAATCCAACATATCAGGAGTAGAAGAACAAAAGGATCGAACATTGAAAACGGCACCCTTTCATTGTTAAGCAAAACATGCAGTGTGGGTGGCTACAATCTGCACATTTAGTCATCGTATATAGCTTATTCAACAGTATCGAATTCCAACTGCTACGGGATCTTTTACGTGCACTCCAATGTGTACACGGCGGGTGGGGGGACACGCCAGAAAATCGAGATGAACTTTCTCGGACAATGCAGGGATCGAACACCCGACCTCCTGGCTAGCAGGCCAACGCCTTAGCCACATAGTGTGGACACCCATCGTACATTTCATCCGTCAAATCAAAGCATTTCATTGCATTAGACCAATAATTAATTATTCTTAATTGAAAATTTTATTTTAATATTAGTCTGGCATTATTAAATCCTAATTTTATTGGTCTTATTTAAAATTAAACTTTCATTTAAGTATGAACAACCCTTAACGTGTCTCTTTAAAACATAAAAAAATACTCTAAAACAGTAGCTCAACCTTTTGACCTAAACTCATTAATTTACCATTTTTTGTGAGCCACTTGTTATTTTTCCTATGACATATTACACGTGTCTGATTTTAAAGGGGGGTTGGGTGGCTGAATGGTTAGCACGCGCGCCTGTCATTGAGTTAACTAGCGTGTTTTCGAATGCCCGGTTGTACGTGACAAGGAGTAAGGTCGCCTGTCCAACCTGCCATTTTTAATTTTTTTTCCCGCCATTTTCATACCATTTTCTCATCCGTCTAATTACAGTAATACAAGTTTCAGTTATTTCCCTTTAGTTTTCAGATTATTGTTATGCCTGGGTGCAATGTTTCATACTATATTTAGACTTGTAACTTCGCGAGTTTTTGACCAATTTTAATAATTTTTTCTTCTTATCCTTTTATTTAGGATATTTGATACAATCAATGACACGTGACGATGAATATGAAAGCTTTCATATCTGCATGGGACAGTAGCAGATCTAGTTCTTATTATTATTATTATTCAGATTCCAATTTGAATAGATCTCAGCAACTACATGTCGCATCGATTTCTTCGGTTTTACTGAGAAAGTGGGTGTGACTTAGAGGATAAAGCTATTTTGAACGTTCTGCGACAATGCGAAATGTCCGAAATCACCAAATTATCGTTTTTTTAAAATATTGCAGTAATTTTAACAATAATCATTGAATTTTAACTTTCGATACATTTTGGCATAGCCAGAGACAGGGCACATAGCTACACTACTTTCGATTTTTGATTTTCGGTAAATCTTCAAAGATATTAGGCGCCAAATTTTGAAAATTTAAAATTTTACAAAAAACTTTTTTATTTATGAATATTTTTTTAGTCGTATTATGCACAGAATGAAAGGGTCATCTGACTAGTGCAAAAATGTTAAAGAATTTTGTCTCAGTAATTTACCTTGGCCGCCATTGGCTAATTCAGTTTTTAAGTCCTAGATTAATTTTTTATTGTTCGATTTGTATAAAACAAAGTTCATATGCTTCGTTGTATCAATTGTCATTTTTTTTATTACCAAAAGTTTTATCTGTCGGCACCGGAAGTGGCATAATTTTACCAAAAACTACAATTTTGACAGTTATTTTCCTTCTTCGAAAACAAATATTATTTTTTGGAAAAATTATTTGACTCAAAGAGTGTGCCCTTTCAAGGCGCAAAAAATGTAGGAAGCAGTTTTTTTAATTTCGATTTCATTTTCGAGCAAATTCGATTAAGAGGCTAAAAATGGTGTAAAATTGGCCTATTTACAACCTATTCAGGCTTTTCAGATTTTAAAATATTTCTTCGTAACTTTTATAAACTTGTAGCTATAATCCATATGAAGAAAATGTATGTTAAAATTCGTTTGTACTATAAGCAGTTACCAAGAAATGGGCAGTTCTGTACAAGTCACTGTTTTCGTTATTTTGCCTGTAAAATAGTCAATTATGATTGGATTTTTATAAAAGTGACATTATTTGATTCAAAAAGCACGTAGCGTCATATCAAGTTGATTACAATTTAAAATTGACACCGGAAGTGACATCATTTGGTCAAAAAATGCATTTTAAACTTTTTAAATCAATGTTTTATTCAACCAATAATAACTTAATATGTATTAATAATTTTAACTTTTGGTTTAAATTCACATATAAACAAAACTCATATGGTCATATAGATATCATAAAATGGTTTCTAACTTGTTCGGTTGCCGAGAAATAGACGGTTTTCTACAGGTCACTTTTGAAGGTTTCGGGGCCATAAAAGGGTCAATTATTATTCGATTTTCATAAACGTCACACCATGTTATACCTAATGCCATTTGGGATTTCATACAAGTAATTTAAGATTTTCATTATCACCGGAAGTAACGTCATTTTGGCAAAAACTGTATTTTTAGCCTCTAAAACAGATATTTTATTCAAATGAGTCTGTTTTGAAATCTTTTTCAAAGTATGGTATTTGATGCCAATCAACAAATAGAATGAACCCATACGATCATACAGATACCACAAAATGGTTTCTAACTTGTACGGTTGCAGAGAAATAGCCGATTTTCTACAAGTCACTTTTCAAGTTTTTTTGGTCTTTAAAAGTGGCAATTATTATTCGATTTACATAAAATTTTCACTATATGATATCGTATGCCATTTCTGATTTCATAAGACTAATTGAACATTTGCATTAACACCGGGAGTAATTTAATTTTGTCAAGATCATTTACAAGTAACAGATGTATAAAATGAATTGATATTGCTGGGTTTTGTTGATTCTGCGTCCATTTTATTTGTGTGCAATGTTAATTTGGAAACCTGTTTAGTGGTTTCGCTGGTCCGGAAGTGACATATGTTAAAGGGTAACTTGGCACCGGAAGTGACATGTTTAAGGGTAACGTGGCACCAGTGAAACCCGTCATTCCTGCATGCAGGTCTAGTTAGGGTTTCACACTGCGTAGCTTGTGTGAAACACTATTGTTTTTGTTAAAATTATTAGGGTTTCACACTGCGAAGCTTGTGTGAAACACTATTGTTTTTGTTAAAATTATTATTCTTATTATTAGGGTTTCACACTGCGAAGCTTGTGTGAAACACTATTGTTTTTGTTAAAATTATTAGGGTTTCACACTGCGTAGCTTGTGTGAAACACTATTGTTTTTGTTAAAATTATTATTCTTATTATTATTATTCAGATTCCAATTTGAATAGATCTCAGCAACTACGTGTCGCATCGTTATGATTTCTTCGGTTTTACTGGGAAAGTGGGTGTGACTTAGAGGATAAAGCTATTTTGAACGTTCTGCGACAATGCGAAATGTCCGAAATCACCAAATCATCGTTTTTTAAAATATTGCAGTAATTTTAACAATAATCATTGAATTTTAACTTTCGATACATTTTGGCATAGCCGGAGACAGGGCACATAGCTACGCTACTTTCGATTTTTGATTTTCGGCAAATCTTCGAAGATATTAGGCGCCAAATTTCGAAAATTTAAAATTTTACAAAAAACTTTTTTATTTATGAATATTTTTTAGTCGTATTGTGCACAGAATTAAAGAGTCATCTGACTAGCGCAAAAATAGTAAAAAAAATTGTCTCAGTAATTTTCCTTGGCCGCCATTGGCTAATTCAGTTTTTCAGTCCTAGATTAATTTTTTATTGTTCGATTTGTATAAAACAAAGTTCATATGCCTCGTTGTCTCAATTGTCATTTTTTTTATTACCAAAAGTGTTATCTGTCGGCACCGGAAGTGGCGTAATTTTACCAAAAACTACTATTTTGACAGTTAGGTACCATTTTTCGAAAACAAATATTATTTTTTGGAAAAATTATTTGACTCAAAGAGTGTGCCCTTTCAAGGCGCAAAAAATGTCGGAAGCAGTTTTTTTAATTTCGATTTCATTTTCGAGCAAATTCGATTAAGAGGCTAAAAATGGTGTAAAATTGACCTATTTACAACCTATTCAGGCTTTTCAGATTTTAAGATATTTCTTCGTAACTTTTATAAACTTGTAGCTATAATCCATACGAAGAAAATGTATGTTAAAATTAGTTTGTAATATAAGCAGTTACCAAGAAATGGGCAGTTCTGTACAAGTCACTGTTTTCGTTATTTTGCCTGTAAAATAGTCAATTATTATTGGATTTTTATAAAAGTGACATCATTTGATTCAAAAAGCATGTAGCGTCATATCAATTTGATTACAATTTAAAATTGACTCCGGAAGTGACGTCATTTGGTCAAAAACTGCATTTTAAACTTTTTAAATCAATGTTTTATTCAACCATGAATAACTTAATATGTAATAATAATTTTAACTTTTGGTTTAAATTCACATATAAACACAACTCATATGGTCATATAGATATCATAAAATTGTTTCTAACTTGTTCGGTTGCCGAGAAATAGACGGTTTTCTACAGGTCACTTTTGAAGGTTTCGGGGCCATAAAAGTGTCAATTATTATTCGATTTTCATAAACGTTACACCATGTTATACCTAATGCCATTTGGGATTTTATACAAGTAATTTAAGATTTCCATTATCACCGGAAGTAATGTCATTTTGGCAAAAACTGTATTTGTAGCCTTCAAAACAGATATTTTATTCAAATGAGTCTGTTTTGAAATCTTTTTCAAATTATGGTATTTGATGCCAATCAACAAATAGAATGAACCCATACGATCATACAGATACCACAAAATGGTTTCTAACTTGTACGGTTGCAGAGAAATAGCAGATTTTCTACAAGTCACTTTTCAAGTTTTTTGGTCTTTAAAAGTGGCAATTATTATTCGATTTACATAAAGTTTTCACTATATGATATCGTATGCCATTTCTGATTTGATAAGACTAATTGAACATTTTCATTAACACCGGAAGTAATTTAATTTTGTCAAGATCATTTACAAGTAACAAATGTATAAAATGACTTGATATTGCTGGATTGATTGGTTGATTCTGCGTCCATTTTATTTGTGTGCAATGTTAATTTGGAAACCTGTTTAGTGGTTTCGTTGGTACGGGAAGTGACATATGTTCAAGGGTAACTTGGCACCGAAAATGACATGTTTAAGAGTAACTTGGCACCAGTGAAACCCGTCATTCCTGCATGCAGGTCTAGTTATTCTTATTATTATTATTATTATTATTCTTCTTTTGTTTTGAGTAGATCTCAGCAACTACGTGTCGCATCGTTACGATTTCTTCGGTTTTACTGGGAAAGTGGGTGTGACTTAGAGGATAAAGCTATTTTGAACGTTCTGCGACAATGCGAAATGTCCGAAATCACCGAAGTTATCGTTTTTACAAATATTGCGGTAATTTTAACAATAATCATGGGATTTTAACTTTCGATACATTTTGGCATAGCTGGAGACAGGGCACATAGCTGCGCTACTTTCGATTTTTGATTTTCGGCAAATCTTCGAAGATATTAGGCGCCAAATTTCGGAAATTTAAAATTTTACAAAAAACTTTTTTATTTATGAATATTTTTTAGTCGTGTTGTGCACAGAATTAAAGAGTCATCTGACTTGCGCAAAAATGTTAAAAAATTTTGTCTCAGTAATTTTCCTTGGCCTCCATTGGCTAATTCAGTTTTTCAGTCCTAGATTAATTTTTTATTGTTCGATTTGTATAAAACAAAGTTCATATGCTTCGTTGTCTCAATTGTCATTTTTTTTATTACCAAAAGTGTTATCTGTCGGCACCGGAAGTGGCATAATTTTACCAAAAACTACAATTTTGACAGTTAGGTACATTTTTTGAAAACAAATATTATTTTTTTGAAAAATTATATGACTCAAAGAGTGTGTCCTTTAAAGGCGCAAAAAATGTCGGAAGCAGTTTTTTTAATTTCTTTTTCATTTTCTAGCAAATTGGATTAAGAGGTGAAAAAAGGCGTAAAATTGACCTATTTACAACTCATTCAGGCTTTTCAGATTTTAAAATATTTTTACGTAACTTTTATAAACTTGTAGCTATAATCCATACGAAGAGAATGTATGTGAAAATTAGTTTGTAATATAAGCAGTTGCCGAGAAATAGGCAATTTTGCATGAGTCACTTTTCACGTAATTTTGGCTGTAAAAGAATCAATTATTATTCGATTTTCAATTTTCTTTCGCCATTGGATGCCTAATGCCATAGTGGACTATGTCAAACCATTTTACCCCTTGCGCTGCCACCGGAAATGACGTCATTTGCTCAAAACTTAAATTTTAGCCTTCAAAAAACAATATTTTATTCAAATGAGTCGTATTTGTTATTTTTTTCAAATTGTGATATTTGATTCTATTGATCAAATAGATTGAACCCATACGATCATACAGATACCACAAAATGGTTTCTAACTTGTACGGTTGCAGAGAAATGGGCGATTTTCCTTAAGTCACTATTCAAGGTTTTTGGTCTATAAAAGTGTCAGTTATTAGTCGATTTTCATAAAATTTTCACCATATGATATCTTGTGTCATTTATGATTTCATAGAACTAATTTAACATTTTCAGTATCACCGGAAGTAATGTCATTTTGGCAAAAACTGTATTTTTAGCTTTCAAAACAGACATTTTTTTCAAATGAGTCTGATTTGTAATATATTTCAAATTATGATATTTGATTCCAATCAACAAATGGATTGAACCCATACGATCATATAGATACCAAAAGATAGTTTTTATCGTGTACGGTTGCCGAGAAATAGACGATTTTCTACAAGTCACTTTTCAAGGTTTTTGGTCTATAAAAGTGGCAATTCTCATTCGATTTACATACAATTTTCGCCATTATGCTGCCTTATGCCATTTCTGATTTCATAAAACTAATTGAACATTTTCATTATCACCGGAAGTAATGAAATTTTGCCAGGATCACTTACAAGTAACATATATATAAAATGAATTGATATTGCTGGATTTGGTTGATTCTTCGTCCATTTTATTTGATGTTTACGATGCTTATGTGGAAACCTGTTTGATGGTTTCATTGGTATCGGAAGTGACATATGTTTAAGGGTAACGTGGCACCGAAAGTGACGTGGCACCAGTGAAACCCGTCATTCCTGCATGCAGGTCTAGTTATTAGGGTTTCACACTGCGAAGCTTGTGTGAAACACTATTGTTTTTGTTAAAATTATTATTCTTATTAGGGTTTCACACTGCGAAGCTTGTGTGAAACACTATTGTTTTTGTTAAAATTATTATTCTTATTATTATTATTATTATTATTCTTCTTTTGTTTTGAGTAGATCTCAGCAACTACGTGTCGCATCGTTACGATTTCTTCGGTTTTACTGGGAAAGTGGGTGTGACTTAGAGGATAAAGCTATTTTGAACGTTCTGCGACAATGCGAAATGTCCGAAATCACCGAAGTTATCGTTTTTACAAATATTGCGGTAATTTTAACAATAATCATGGGATTTTAACTTTCGATACATTTTGGCATAGCTGGAGACAGGGCACATAGCTGCGCTACTTTCGATTTTTGATTTTCGGCAAATCTTCGAAGATATTAGGCGCCAAATTTCGGAAATTTAAAATTTTACAAAAAACTTTTTTATTTATGAATATTTTTTAGTCGTGTTGTGCACAGAATTAAAGAGTCATCTGACTTGCGCAAAAATGTTAAAAAATTTTGTCTCAGTAATTTTCCTTGGCCTCCATTGGCTAATTCAGTTTTTCAGTCCTAGATTAATTTTTTATTGTTCGATTTGTATAAAACAAAGTTCATATGCTTCGTTGTCTCAATTGTCATTTTTTTTATTACCAAAAGTGTTATCTGTCGGCACCAGAAGTGGCATAATTTTACCAAAAACTACAATTTTGACAGTTAGGTACATTTTTTGAAAACAAATATTATTTTTTTGAAAAATTATATGACTCAAAGAGTGTGTCCTTTAAAGGCGCAAAAAATGTCGGAAGCAGTTTTTTTAATTTCTTTTTCATTTTCTAGCAAATTGGATTAAGAGGTGAAAAAAGGCGTAAAATTGACCTATTTACAACTCATTCAGGCTTTTCAGATTTTAAAATATTTTTACGTAACTTTTATAAACTTGTAGCTATAATCCATACGAAGAGAATGTATGTGAAAATTAGTTTGTAATATAAGCAGTTGCCGAGAAATAGGCAATTTTGCATGAGTCACTTTTCACGTAATTTTGGCTGTAAAAGAATCAATTATTATTCGATTTTCAATTTTCTTTCGCCATTGGATGCCTAATGCTATAGTGGATATGTCAAACCATTTTACCCCTTGCGCTGCCACCGGAAATGACGTCATTTGCTCAAAACTTAAATTTTAGCCTTCAAAAAACAATATTTTATTCAAATGAGTCGTATTTGTTATTTTTTTCAAATTGTGATATTTGATTCTATTGATCAAATAGATTGAACCCATACGATCATACAGATACCACAAAATGGTTTCTAACTTGTACGGTTGCAGAGAAATGGGCGATTTTCCTTAAGTCACTTTTCAAGGTTTTTGGTCTATAAAAGTGTCAGTTATTATTCAATTTTCATAAAATTTTCACCATATGATATCTTGTGTCATTTATGATTTCATAGAACTAATTTAACATTTTCAGTATCACCGGAAGTAATGTCATTTGGCAAAAACTGTATTTTTAGCCTTTAAAACAGACATTTTTTTCAAATGAGTCTGATTTGTAATATATTTCAAATTATGATATTTGATTCCAATCAACAAATGGATTGAACCCATACGATCATATAGATACCAAAAGATAGTTTTTATCGTGTACGGTTGCCGAGAAATAGACGATTTTCTACAAGTCACTTTTCAAGGTTTTTGGTCTATAAAAGTGGCAATTCTCATTCGATTTACATACAATTTTCGCCATTATGCTGCCTTATGCCATTTCTGATTTCATAAAACTAATTGAACATTTTCATTATCACCGGAAGTAATGAAATTTTTCCAGGATCACTTACAAGTAACATATATATAAAATGAATTGATATTGCTGAATTTGGTTGATTCTTCGTCCATTTTATTTGATGTTTACAATGCTTATGTGGAAACCTGTTTGATGGTTTCATTGGTATCGGAAGTGACATATGTTTAAGGGTAACGTGGCACCGAAAGTGACGTGGCACCAGTGAAACCCGTCATTCCTGCATGCAGGTCTAGTTATTATTATTATTATTATTATTAGGGTTTCACACTGCGAAGCTTGTGTGAAACACTATTGTTTTTGTTAAAATTATTATTAGGGTTTCACACTGCGAAGCTTGTGTGAAACACTATTGTTTTTGTTAAAATTATTAGGGTTTCACACTGCGAAGCTTGTGTGAAACACTATTGTTTTTGTTAAAATTATTATTAGGGTTTCACACTGCGAAGCTTGTGTGAAACACTATTGTTTTTGTTAAAATTATTAGGGTTTCACACTGCGAAGCTTGTGTGAAACACTATTGTTTTTGTTAAAATTATTATTCTTATTATTATTATTATTATTCTTCTTTTGTTTTGAGTAGATCTCAGCAACTACGTGTCGCATCGTTACGATTTCTTCGGTTTTATTGGGAAAGTGGGTGTGACTTAGAGGATAAAGCTATTTTGAACGTTCTGCGACAATGCGAAATGTCCGAAATCACCGAAGTTATCGTTTTTACAAATATTGCGGTAATTTTAACAATAATCATGGGATTTTAACTTTCGATACATTTTGGCATAGCTGGAGACAGGGCACATAGCTGCGCTACTTTCGATTTTTGATTTTCGGCAAATCTTCGAAGATATTAGGCGCCAAATTTCGGAAATTTAAAATTTTACAAAAAACTTTTTTATTTATGAATATTTTTTAGTCGTGTTGAGCACAGAATTAAAGAGTCATCTGACTTGCGCAAAAATGTTAAAAAAATTTGTCTCAGTAGTTTTCCTTGGCCTCCATTGGCTAATTCAGTTTTTCAGTCCTAGATTAATTTTTTATTGTTCGATTTGTATAAAACAAAGTTCATATGCTTCGTTGTCTCAATTGTCATTTTTTTTATTACCAAAAGTATTATCTGTCGGCACCGGAAGTGGCATAATTTTACCAAAAACTACAATTTTGACAGTTAGGTACATTTTTTGAAAACAAATATTATTTTTTTGAAAAATTATATGACTCAAAGAGTGTGTCCTTTAAAGGCGCAAAAAATGTCGGAAGCAGTTTTTTTAATTTCTTTTTCATTTTCTAGCAAATTGGATTAAGAGGTGAAAAAAGGCGTAAAATTGACCTATTTACAACTCATTCAGGCTTTTCAGATTTTAAAATATTTTTACGTAACTTTTATAAACTTGTAACTATAATCCATACAAAGAGAATGTATGTGAAAATTAGTTTGTAATATAAGCAGTTGCCGAGAAATAGGCAATTTTGCATGAGTCACTTTTCACGTAATTTTGGCTGTAAAAGAATCAATTATTATTCGATTTTCAATTTTCTTTCGCCGTTGGATGCCTAATGCCATAGTGGACTATGTCAAACCATTTTACCCCTTGCGCTGCCACCGGAAATGACGTCATTTGCTCAAAACTTAAATTTTAGCCTTCAAAAAACAATATTTTATTCAAATGAGTCGTATTTGTTATTTTTTTCAAATTGTGATATTTGATTCTATTGATCAAATAGATTGAACCCATACGATCATACAGATACCACAAAATGGTTTCTAACTTATACGGTTGCAGAGAAATGGGCGATTTTCCTTAAGTCACTTTTCAAGGTTTTTGGTCTATAAAAGTGTCAGTTATTATTCTATTTTCATAAAATTTTCACCATATGATATCTTGTGTCATTTATGATTTCATAGAACTAATTTAACATTTTCAGTATCACCGGAAGTAATGTCATTTTGGCAAAAACTGTATTTTTAGCCTTCGAAACAGACATTTTTTTCAAATGAGTCTGATTTGTAATATATTTCAAATTATGATATTTGATTCCAATCAACAAATGGATTGAACCCATACGATCATATAGATACCAAAAGATAGTTTTTATCGTGTACGGTTGCCGAGAAATAGACGATTTTCTACAAGTCACTTTTCAAGGTTTTTGGTCTATAAAAGTGGCAATTCTCATTCGATTTACATACAATTTTCGCCATTATGCTGCCTTATGCCATTTCTGATTTCATAAAACTAATTGAACATTTTCATTATCACCGGAAGTAATGAAATTTTGTCAGGATCACTTACAAGTAACATATATATAAAATGAATTGATATTGCTGGATTTGGTTGATTCTTCGTCCATTTTATTTGATGTTTACAATGCTTATGTGGAAACCTGTTTGATGGTTTCATTGGTATCGGAAGTGACATATGTTTAAGGGTAACGTGGCACCGAAAGTGACGTGGCACCAGTGAAACCCGTCATTCCTGCATGCAGGTCTAGTTATTCTTATTATTATTATTCTTCTTTTGTCTTGAGTAGATCTCAGCAACTGCTTGTCGCATCGTTACGATTTCTTCGGTTTTACTGGGAAAGTGGGTGTGACTTAGAGGATAAAGCTATTTTGAACGTTCTGCGACAATGCGAAATGTCCGAAATCACCAAATTATCGTTTTTTAAAATATTGCAGTAATTTTAACAATAATCATTGAATTTTAACTTTCGATACATTTTGGCATAGCCGGAGACAGGGCACATAGCTACGCTACTTTCGATTTTTGATTTTCGGCAAATCTTCGAAGATATTAGGCGCCAAATTTCGAAAATTTAAAATTTTACAAAAAACTTTTTTATTTATGAATATTTTTTAGTCGTATCGTGCACAGAATTAAAGAGTCATCTGACTAGTGCAAAAATGTTAAAAAATTTTGTCTCAGTAATTTTCCTTGGCCGCCATTGGCTAATTCAGTTTTTCAGTCCTAGATTAATTTTTTATTGTTCGATTTGTATAAAACAAAGTTCATATGCTTCGTTGTCTCAATTGTCATTTTTTTTATTACCGGAAGTGTTATCTGTCGGCACCGGAAGTGGCATAATTTTACCAAAAACTACAATTTTGACAGTTAGGTACCATTTTTCGAAAACAAATATTATTTTTTGGAAAAATTATTTGACTCAAAGTATGTGCCCTTTCAAGGCGCAAAAAATGTCGGAAGCAGTTTTTTTAATTTCGATTTCATTTTCGAGCAAATTCGATTAAATGGCTAAAAATGGTGTAAAATTCACCTATTTACAACCTATTCAGGCTTTTCAGATTTTAAAATATTTCTTCGTAACTTTTATAAACTTGTAGCTATAATCCATACGAAGAAAATGTATGTTAAAATTAGTTTGTAATATAAGCAGTTCCCAAGAAATGGGCAGTTCTGTACAAGTCACTGTTTTCGTTATTTTGCCTGTAAAATAGTCAATTATTATTGGATTTTTATAAAAGTGACATCATTTGATTCAAAAAAGCATGTAGCGTCATATCAAGTTGATTACAATTTAAAATTGACACCGGAAGTGACGTCATTTGGTCAAAAACTGCATTTTAAACTTTTTAAATCAATGTTTTATTCAACTATGAATAACTTAATATGTATTAATAATTTTAACTTTTGGTTTAAATTCACATATAAATACAACTCATATGGTCATATAGATATCATAAAATTGTTTCTAACTTGTTCGGTTGCCGAGAAATAGACGGTTTTCTACAGGTCACTTTTGAAGGTTTCGGGGCCATAAAAGTGTCAATTATTATTCGATTTTCATTAACGTTACACCATGTTATACCTAATGCCATTTGTGATTTCATACAAGTAATTTAAGATTTTCATTATCACCGGAAGTAATGTGATTTTGGCAAAAACTGAATTTTTAGCCTTCAAAACAGATATTTTATTCAAATGAGTCTGTTTTGAAATCTTTTTCAAATTATGGTATTTGATGCCAATCAACAAATAGAATGAACCCATACGATCATACAGATACCAAAAAATGGTTTCTAACTTGTACGGTTGCAGAGAAATAGCAGATTTTCTACAAGTCACTTTTCAAGTTTTTTGGTCTTTAAAAGTGGCAATTATTATTCGATTTACATAAAATTGTCACTATCTGATATCGTATGCCATTTCTGATTTCATAAGACTAATTGAACATTGTCATTAACACCGGAAGTAATTTAATTTTGTCAAGATCGTTTACAAGTAACAAATGTATAAAATGACTTGATATTGCTGGATTGATTGGTTGATTCTGCGTCCATTTTATTTGTGTGCAATGTTAATTTGGAAACCTGTTTAGTGGTTTCGTTGGTACCGGAAGTGACATATGTTCAAGTGTAACTTGGCACCGAAAGTGACATGTTTAAGAGTAACTTGGCACCAGTGAAACCCGTCATCCCTGCATGCAGGTCTAGTTCTTATTATTATTATTATTATTCTTCTTTTGTTTTGAGTAGATCTCAGCAACTACGTGTCGCATCGTTACGATTTCTTCGGTTTTACTGGGAAAGTGGGTGTGACTTAGAGGATAAAGCTATTTTGAACGTTCTGCGACAATGCGAAATGTCCGAAATCACCGAAGTTATCGTTTTTACAAATATTGCGGTAATTTTAACAATAATCATGGGATTTTAACTTTCGATACATTTTGGCATAGCTGGAGACAGGGCACATAGCTGCGCTACTTTCGATTTTTGATTTTCGGCAAATCTTCGAAGATATTAGGCGACAAATTTCGGAAATTTAAAATTTTACAAAAAACTTTTTTATTTATGAATATTTTTTAGTCGTGTTGTGCACAGAATTAAAGAGTCATCTGACTTGCGCAAAAATGTTAAAAAATTTTGTCTCAGTAATTTTCCTTGGCCTCCATTGGCTAATTCAGTTTTTCAGTCCTAGATTAATTTTTTATTGTTCGATTTGTATAAAACAAAGTTCATATGCTTCGTTGTCTCAATTGTCATTTTTTTTATTACCAAAAGTGTTATCTGTCGGCACCGGAAGTGGCATAATTTTACCAAAAACTACAATTTTGACAGTTAGGTACATTTTTTGAAAACAAATATTATTTTTTTGAAAAATTATATGACTCAAAGAGTGTGTCCTTTAAAGGCGCAAAAAATGTCGGAAGCAGTTTTTTTAATTTCTTTTTCATTTTCTAGCAAATTGGATTAAGAGGTGAAAAAAGGCGTAAAATTGACCTATTTACAACTCATTCAGGCTTTTCAGATTTTAAAATATTTTTACGTAACTTTTATAAACTTGTAGCTATAATCCATACGAAGAGAATGTATGTGAAAATTAGTTTGTAATATAAGCAGTTGCCGAGAAATAGGCAATTTTGCATGAGTCACTTTTCACGTAATTTTGGCTGTAAAAGAATCAATTATTATTTGATTTTCAATTTTCTTTCGCCATTGGATGCCTAATGCCATAGTGGACTATGTCAAACCATTTTACCCCTTGCGCTGCCACCGGAAATGACGTCATTTGCTCAAAACTTAAATTTTAGCCTTCAAAAAACAATATTTTATTCAAATGAGTCGTATCTGTTATTTTTTTCAAATTGTGATATTTGATTCTATTGATCAAATAGATTGAACCCATACAATCATACAGATACCACAAAATGGTTTCTAACTTGTACGGTTGCAGAGAAATGGGCGATTTTCCTTAAGTCACTTTTCAAGGTTTTTGGTCTATAAAAGTGTCAGTTATTATTCGATTTTCATAAAATTTTCACCATATGATGTCTTGTGTCATTTATGATTTCATAGAACTAATTTAACATTTTCAGTATCACCGGAAGTAATGTCATTTTGGCAAAAACTGTATTTTTAGCCTTCAAAACAGACATTTTTTTCAAATGAGTCTGATTTGTAATATATTTCAAATTATGATATTTGATTCCAATCAACAAATGGATGGAACCCATACGATCATATAGATACCAAAAGATAGTTTTTATCGTGTACGGTTGCCGAGAAATAGACGATTTTCTACAAGTCACTTTTCAAGGTTTTTGGTCTATAAAAGTGGCAATTCTCATTCGATTTACATACAATTTTCGCCATTATGCTGCCTTATGCCATTTCTGATTTCATAAAACTAACTGAACATTTTCATTATCACCGGAAGTAATGAAATTTTGCCAGGATCACTTACAAGTAACATATATATAAAATGAATTGATATTGCTGGATTTGGTTGATTCTTCGTCCATTTTATTTGATGTTTACAATGCTTATGTGGAAACCTGTTTGATGGTTTCATTGGTATCGGAAGTGACATATGTTTAAGGGTAACGTGGCACCGAAAGTGACGTGGCACCAGTGAAACCCGTCATTCCTGCATGCAGGTCTAGTTATTCTTATTATTAGGGTTTCACACTGCGAAGCTTGTGTGAAACACTATTGTTTTTGTTAAAATTATTATTCTTATTATTATTATTATTATTATTCTTCTTTTGTTTTGAGTAGATCTCAGCAACTACGTGTCGCATCGTTACGATTTCTTCGGTTTTACTGGGAAAGTGGGTGTGACTTAGAGGATAAAGCTATTTTGAACGTTCTGCGACAATGCGAAATGTCCGAAATCACCGAAGTTATCGTTTTTACAAATATTGCGGTAATTTTAACAATAATCATGGGATTTTAACTTTCGATACATTTTGGCATAGCTGGAGACAGGGCACATAGCTGCGCTACTTTCGATTTTTGATTTTCGGCAAATCTTCGAAGATATTAGGCGCCAAATTTCGGAAATTTAAAATTTTACAAAAAACTTTTTTATTTATGAATATTTTTTAGTCGTGTTGTGCACAGAATTAAAGAGTCATCTGACTTGCGCAAAAATGTTAAAAAATTTTGTCTCAGTAATTTTCCTTGGCCTCCATTGGCTAATTCAGTTTTTCAGTCCTAGATTAATTTTTTATTGTTCGATTTGTATAAAACAAAGTTCATATGCTTCGTTGTCTCAATTGTCATTTTTTTTATTACCAAAAGTGTTATCTGTCGGCACCGGAAGTGGCATAATTTTACCAAAAACTACAATTTTGACAGTTAGGTACATTTTTTGAAAACAAATATTATTTTTTTGAAAAATTATATGACTCAAAGAGTGTGTCCTTTAAAGGCGCAAAAAATGTCGGAAGCAGTTTTTTTAATTTCTTTTTCATTTTCTAGCAAATTGGATTAAGAGGTGAAAAAAGGCGTAAAATTGACCTATTTACAACTCATTCAGGCTTTTCAGATTTTAAAATATTTTTACGTAACTTTTATAAACTTGTAGCTATAATCCATACGAAGAGAATGTATGTGAAAATTAGTTTGTAATATAAGCAGTTGCCGAGAAATAGGCAATTTTGCATGAGTCACTTTTCACGTAATTTTGGCTGTAAAAGAATCAATTATTATTCGATTTTCAATTTTCTTTCGCCATTGGATGCCTAATGCCATAGTGGACTATGTCAAACCATTTTACCCCTTGCGCTGCCACCGGAAATGACGTCATTTGCTCAAAACTTAAATTTTAGCCTTCAAAAAACAATATTTTATTCAAATGAGTCGTATTTGTTATTTTTTTCAAATTGTGATATTTGATTCTATTGATCAAATCGATTGAACCCATACGATCATACAGATACCACAAAATGGTTTCTAACTTGTACGGTTGCAGAGAAATGGGCGATTTTCCTTAAGTCACTTTTCAAGGTTTTTGGTCTATAAAAGTGTCAGTTATTATTCGATTTTCATAAAATTTTCACCATATGATATCTTGTGTCATTTATGATTTCATAGAACTAATTTAACATTTTCAGTATCACCGGAAGTAATGTCATTTTGGCAAAAACTGTATTTTTAGCCTTCAAAGCAGACATTTTTTTCAAATGAGTCTGATTTGTAATATATTTCAAATTATGATATTTGATTCCAATCAACAAATGGATTGAACCCATACGATCATATAGATACCAAAAGATAGTTTTTATCGTGTACGGTTGCCGAGAAATAGACGATTTTCTACAAGTCACTTTTCAAGGTTTTAGGTCTATAAAAGTGGCAATTCTCATTCGATTTACATACAATTTTCGCTATTATGCTGCCTTATGCCATTTCTGATTTCGTAAAACTAATTGAACATTTTCATTATCACCGGAAGTAATGAAATTTTGCCAGGATCACTTACAAGTAACATATATATATAAAATGAATTGATATTGCTGGATTTGGTTGATTCTTCGTCCATTTTATTTGATGTTTCCAATGCTTATGTGGAAACCTGTTTGATGGTTTCATTGGTATCGGAAGTGACATATGTTTAAGGGTAACGTAGCACCGAAAGTGACGTGGCACCAGTGAAACCCGTCATTCCTGCATGCAGGTCTAGTTATTATTATTATTATTATTCTTTTGTTTTGAGTAGATCTCAGCAACTACGTGTCGCATCGTTACGATTTCTTCGGTTTTACTGGGAAAGTGGGTGTGACTTAGAGGATAAAGCTATTTTGAACGTTCTGCGACAATGCGAAATGTCCGAAATCACCACAGTTATCGTTTTTACAAATATTGCGGTAATTTTAACAATAATCATGGGATTTTAACTTTCGATACATTTTGGCATAGCTGGAGACAGGGCACATAGCTGCGCTACTTTCGATTTTTGATTTTCGGCAAATCTTCGAAGATATTAAGCGCCAAATTTCTGAAATTTAAAATTTTACAAAAAACTTTTTTATTTATGAATATTTTTTAGTCGTGTTGTGCACAGAATTAAAGAGTCATCTGACTTGCGCAAAAATGTTAAAAAATTTTGTCTCAGTAATTTTCCTTGGCCTCCATTGGCTAATTCAGTTTTTCAGTCCTAGATTAATTTTTTATTGTTCGATTTGTATAAAACAAAGTTCATATGCTTCGTTGTCTCAATTGTCATTTTTTTTATTACCAAAAGTGTTATCTGTCGGCACCGGAAGTGGCATAATTTTACCAAAAACTACAATTTTGACAGTTAGGTACATTTTTTGAAAACAAATATTATTTTTTTGAAAAATTATATGACTCAAAGAGTGTGTCCTTTAAAGGCGCAAAAAATGTCGGAAGCAGTTTTTTTAATTTCTTTTTCATTTTCTAGCAAATTGGATAAAGAGGTGAAAAAAGGCGTAAAATTGACCTATTTACAACTCATTCAGGCTTTTCAGATTTTAAAATATTTTTACGTAACTTTTATAAACTTGTAGCTATAATCCATACGAAGAGAATGTATGTGAAAATTAGTTTGTAATATAAGCAGTTGCCGAGAAATAGGCAATTTTGCATGAGTCACTTTTCACGTAATTTTGGCTGTAAAAGAATCAATTATTATTCGATTTTCAATTTTCTTTCGCCATTGGATGCCTAGTGCCATAGTGGACTATGTCAAACCATTTTACCCCTTGCGCTGCCACCGGAAATGACGTCATTTGCTCAAAACTTAAATTTTAGCCTTCAAAAAACAATATTTTATTCAAATGAGTCGTATTTGTTATTTTTTTCAAATTGTGATATTTGATTCTATTGATCAAATAGATTGAACCCATACGATCATACAGATACCACAAAATGGTTTCTAACTTGTACGGTTGCAGAGAAATGGGCGATTTTCCTTAAGTCACTTTTCAAGGTTTTTGGTCTATAAAAGTGTCAGTTATTATTCGATTTTCATAAAATTTTCACCATATGATATCTTGTGTCATTTATGATTTCATAGAACTAATTTAACATTTTCAGTATCACCGGAAGTAATGTCATTTTGGCAAAAACTGTATTTTTAGCCTTCAAAACAGACATTTTTTTCAAATGAGTCTGATTTGTAATATATTTCAAATTATGATATTTGATTCCAATCAACAAAGGGATTGAACCCATACGATCATATAGATACCAAAAGATAGTTTTTATCGTGTACGGTTGCCGAGAAATAGACGATTTTCTACAAGTCACTTTTCAAGGTTTTTGGTCTATAAAAGTGGCAATTCTCATTCGATTTACATACAATTTTCGCCATTATGCTGCCTTATGCCATTTCTGATTTCATAAAACTAATTGAACATTTTCATTATCACCGGAAGTAATGAAATTTTGCCAGGATCACTTACAAGTAACATATATATAAAATGAATAGATATTGCTGGATTTGGTTGATTCTTCGTCCATTTTATTTGATGTTTACAATGCTTATGTGGAAACCTGTTTGATGGTTTCATTGGTATCGGAAGTGACATATGTTTAAGGGTAACGTGGCACCGAAAGTGACGTGACACCAGTGAAACCCGTCATTCCTGCATGCAGGTCTAGTTCTTATTATTATTATTATTCTTCTTTTGTTTTGAGTAGATCTCAGCAACTGCTTGTCGCATCGTTACGATTTCTTCGGTTTTACTGGAAAAGTGGGTGTGACTTAGAGGATAAAGCTATTTTGAACGTTCTGCGACAATGCGAAATGTCCGAAATCACCGAAGTTATCGTTTTTGAAAATATTGCAGTAATTTTAACAATAATCATTGGATTTTAACTTTCGATACATTTTGGCATAGCCTGAGACAGGGCACATAGCTACGCTACTTTCGATTTTTGATTTTCGGCAAATCTTCGAAGATATTAGGCGCCAAATTTCGAAAATTTAAAATTTTACAAAAAACTTTTTTATTTATGAATATTTTTTAGTCGTATTGTGCACAGAATTAAAGAGTCAACTGCCTAGTGCAAAAATGTTAAAAAAATTTGTCTCAGTAATTTTCCTTGGCCGCTATTGGCTAATTCAGTTTTTCAGTCCTAGATTAATTTTTTATTGTTCGATTTGTATAAAACAAAGTTCATATGCTTCGTTGTCTCAATTGTCATTTTTTTTTATTACCGGAAGTGTTATCTGTCGGCACCGAAAGTGGCATAATTTTACCAAAAACTACAATTTTGACAGTTAGGTACCATTTTTCGAAAACAAATATTATTTTTTGGAAAAATTATTTGACTCAAAGAGTGTGCCCTTTCAAGGCGCAAAAAATGGCGGAAGCAGTTTTTTTAATTTCGATTTTATTTTCGAGCAAATTCGATTAAATGGCTAAAAATGGTGTAAAATTGACCCATTTACAACCTATTCAGGCTTTTCAGATTTTAAAATATTTCTTCGTAACTTTTATAAACTTGTAGCTATAATCCATACGGAGAAAATGTATGTTAAAATTAGTTTGTAATATAAGCAGTTACCAAGAAATGGACAGTTCTGTACAAGTCACTGTTTTCGTTATTTTGCCTGTAAAATAGTCAATTATGATTGGATTTTTATAAAAGTGACATCATTTGATTCAAAAAGCATGTAGCGTCATATCAAGTTGATTACAATTTAAAATTGACACCGGAAGTGACGTCATTTTGTCAAAAACTGCATTTTAAACTTTTTAAATCAATGTTTTATTCAACCAAGAATTACTTAATATGTATTAATAATTTTAACTTTTGGTTTAAATTCACATATAAACACAACTCATATGGTCATATACATATCATAAAATAGTTTCTAACTTGTTCGGTTGCCGAGAAATAGACGGTTTTCTACAGGCCACTTTTGAAGGTTTTTGGGCCATAAAAGTGTCAATTATTATTCGATTTTCATAAACGTTACACCATGTTATACCTAATGCCATTTAGGATTTCATACAAGTAATTTAAGATTTTCATTATCACCGGAAGTAACATCATGTTGGCAAAAACTGTATTTTTAGCCTTCAAAACAGATATTTTATTCAAATGAGTCTGTTTTGAAATGTTTTTCAAATTATGGTATTTGATGCCAATCAACAAATAAAATGAACCCATACGATCATACAGATACCACAAAATAGTTTCTAACTTGTACGGTTGCAGAGAAATAGTCGATTTTCTACAAGTCACATTTCAAGTTTTTTGGTCTTTAAAAGTGGCAATTATTATTCGATTTACATAAAATTTTCACTATATGATATCGTATGCCATTTCTGATTTCATAAAACTAATTGAACATTTTCATTAACACCGGAAGAAATGTAATTTTGTCAAGATCATTTACAAGTAACAAATGTATAAAATGAATTGATATTGCTGGATTTGGTTGATTCTGCATCCATTTTATTTGTGTGCAATGTTAATTTGGAAACCTGTTTAATGGTTTCGTTGGTACCGGAAGTGACATATGTTCAAGGGTAACTTGGCACCGGAAGTGACATGTTTAAGGGTAACGTGGCACCAGTGAAACCCGTCATTCCTGCATGCAGGTCTAGTTCTTCTTTTGTTTTGAGTAGATCTCAGCAACTACGTGTCGCATCGTTACGATTTCTTCGGTTTTACTGGGAAAGTGGGTGTGACTTAGAGGATAAAGCTATTTTGAACGTTCTGCGACAATCCGAAATGTCCGAAATCACCGAAGTTATCGTTTTTACAAATATTGCGGTAATTTTAACAATAATCATGGGATTTTAACTTTCGATACATTTTGGCATAGCTGGAGACAGGGCACATAGCTGCGCTACTTTCGATTTTTAATTTTCGGCAAATCTTCGAAGATATTAGGCGCCAAATTTCGGAAATTTAAATTTTTTTAAAAAACTTTTTTATTTATAAATATTTTTTAGTCGTGTTGTGCACAGAATTAAAGAGTCATCTGACTTGCGCAAAAATGTTAAAAAATTTTGTCTCAGTAATTTTTCTTGGCCTCCATTGGCTAATTCAGTTTTTCAGTCCTAGATTAATTTTTTATTGTTCGATTTGTATAAAACAAAGTTCATATGCTTCGTTGTCTCAATTGTCATTTTTTTTATTACCAAAAGTGTTATCTGTCGGCACCGGAAGTGGCATAATTTTACCAAAAACTACAATTTTGACAGTTAGGTACATTTTTTGAAAACAAATATTATTTTTTTGAAAAATTATATGACTCAAAGAGTGTGTCCTTTAAAGGCGCAAATAATGTCGGAAGCAGTTTTTTTAATTTCTTTTTCATTTTCTAGCAAATTGGATTAAGAGGTGAAAAAAGGCGTAAAATTGACCTATTTACAACTCATTCAGGCTTTTCAGATTTTAAAATATTTTTACGTAACTTTTATAAACTTGTAGCTATAATCCATACGAAGAGAATGTATGTGAAAATTAGTTTGTAATATAAGCAGTTGCCGAGAAATAGGCAATTTTGCATGAGTCACTTTTCACGTAATTTTGGCTGTAAAAGAATCAATTATTATTCGATTTTCAATTTTCTTTCGCCATTGGATGCCTAATGCCATAGTGGACTATGTCAAACCATTTTACCCCTTGCACTGCCACCGGAAATGACGTCATTTGCTCAAAACTTAAATTTTAGCCTTCAAAAAACAATATTTTATTCAAATGAGTCGTATTTGTTATTTTTTTCAAATTGTGATATTTGATTCTATTGATCAAATAGATTGAACCCATACGATCATACAGATACCACAAAATGGTTTCTAACTTGTATGGTTGCAGAGAAATGGGCGATTTTCCTTAAGTCACTTTTCAAGGTTTTTGGTCTATAAAAGTGTCAGTTATTATTCGATTTTCATAAAATTTTCACCATATGATATCTTGTGTCATTTATGATTTCATAGAACTAATTTAACATTTTCAGTATCACCGGAAGTAATGTCATTTTGGTAAAAACTGTATTTTTAGCCTTCAAAACAGACATTTTTTTCAAATGAGTTTGATTTGTAAAATATTTCAAATTATGATATTTGATTCCAATCAACAAATGGATTGAACCCATACGATCATATAGATACCAAAAGATAGTTTTTATCATGTACGGTTGCCGAGAAATAGACGATTTTCTACAAGTCACTTTTCAAGGTTTTTGGTCTATAAAAGTGGCAATTCTCATTCGATTTACATACAATTTTCGCCATTATGCTGCCTTATGCCATTTCTGATTTCATAAAACTAATTGAACATTTTCATTATCACCGGAAGTAATGAAATTTTGCCAGGATCACTTACAAGTAACATATATATAAAATGAATTGATATTGCTGGATTTGGTTGATTCTTCGTCCATTTTATTTGATGTTTACAATGCTCATGTGGAAACCTGTTTGATGGTTTCATTGGTATCGGAAGTGACATATGTTTAAGGGTAACGTGGCACCGAAAGTGACGTGGCACCAGTGAAACCCGTCATTCCTGCATGCAGGTCTAGTTATTCTTATTATTATTATTATTATTATTATTCAGATTCCAATTTGAATAGATCTCAGCAACTACGTGTCGCATCGTTACGATTTCTTCGGTTTTACTGGGAAAGTGGGTGTGACTTAGAGGATAAAGCTATTTTGAACGTTCTGCGACAATGCGAAATGTCCGAAATCACCGAAGTTATCGTTTTTGAAAATATTGCAGTAATTTTAACAATAATCATTGTATTTTAACTTTCGATACATTTTGGCATAGCCTGAGACAGGGCACATAGCTACGCTACTTTCGATTTTTGGTTTTCGGCAAATCTTCGAAGATATTAGGCGCCAAATTTCGAAAATTTAAAATTTTACAAAAAACTTTTTTATTTATGAATATTTTTTAGTCGTATTGTGCACAGAATTAAAGAGTCATCTGACTAGTGCAAAAATGTTAAAAAATTTTGTCTCAGTAATTTTCCTTGGCCGCCATTGGCTAATTCAGTTTTTCAGTCCTAGATTAATTTTTTATTGTTCGATTTGTATAAAACAAAGTTCATATGCTTCGTTGTCTCAATTGTCATTTTTTTTGTTACCAATAATGTTATCTGTCGGCACCGGAAGTGGCATAATTTTACCAAAAACTACAATTTTGACAGTTATTTTCTTATTTCGAAAACAAATATTATTTTTTTGAAAAATTATATGACTCAAAGAGTGTGTCTTTTCATGGCGCAAAAAATGTAGGAAGCAGTTTTTTTAATTTCGATTCCATTTTCGAGCAAATTCGATTAAGAGGCTAAAAATGGTGTAAAATTGGCCTATTTACAACCTATTCAGGCTTTTCAGATTTTAAGATATTTCTTCGTAACTTTTATAAACTTGTAGCTATAATCCATACGAAGAAAATGTATGTTAAAATTCGTTTGTAATATAAGCAGTTACCAAGAAATGGGCAGTTCTGTACAAGTCACTGTTTTCGTTATTTTGCCTGTAAAATAGTCAATTATGATTGGATTTTTATAAAAGTGACATCATTTGATTCAAAAAGCACGTAGCGTCATATCAAGTTGATTACAATTTAAAATTGACACCGGAAGTGACATCATTTGGTCAAAAAATACATTTTAAACTTTTTAAATCAATGTTTTATTCAACCAAGAATAACTTAATATGTATTAATAATTTTAACTTTTGGTTTAAATTCACATATAAACAAAACTCATATGGTCATATAGATATCATAAAATGGTTTCTAACTTATTCGGTTGCCGAGAAATAGACGGTTTTCTACAGGTCACTTTTGAAGGTTTCGGGGCCATAAAAGGGTCAATTATTATTCGATTTTCATAAACGTCACACCATGTTATACCTAATGCCATTTGGGATTTCATACAAGTAATTTAAGATTTTCATTATCACCGGAAGTAACGTCATTTTGGCAAAAACTGTATTTTTAGCCTCCAAAACAGATATTTTATTCAAATGAGTCTGTTTTGAAATCTTTTTCAAATTATGGTATTTGATGCCAATCAACAAATAGAATGAACCCATACGATCATACAGATACCACAAAATGGTTTCTAACTTGTACGGTTGAAGAGAAATAGCCGATTTTCTACAAGTCACTTTTCAAGTTTTTTGGTCTTTAAAAGTGGCAATTATTATTCGATTTACATAAAATTTTCACTATACGATATCGTATGCCATTTCTGATTTCATAAGACTAATTGAACATTTGCATTAACACCGGGAGTAATTTAATTTTGTCAAGATCATTTACAAGTAACAAATGTATAAAATGAATTGATATTGCTGGATTTTGTTGATTCTGCGTCCATTTTATTTGTGTGCAATGTTAATTTGGAAACCTGTTTAGTGGTTTCGCTGGTACCGGAAGTGACATATGTTCAAGGGTAACTTGGCACCGGAAGTGACATGTTTAAGGGTAAAATGGCACCAGTGAAACCCGTCATTCCTGCATGCAGGTCTAGTTATTATTATTATTATTATTCAGATTCCAATTTGAATAGATCTCAGCAACTACGTGTCGCATCGTTACGATCTCTTCGGTTTTACTGGGAAAGTGGGTGTGACTTAGAGGATAAAGCTATTTTGAATGTTCTGCGACAATGCGAAATGTCCGAAATCACCGAAGTTATCGTTTTTGAAAATATTGCAGTAATTTTAACCATAATCATTGGATTTTAACTTTCGATACATTTTGACATAGCCTGAGACAGGGCACATAGCTACGCTACTTTCGATTTTTGATTTTCGGCAAATCTTCGAAGATATTAGGCGCCAAATTTCGAAAATTTAAAATTTTACAAAATTTTTTTTTATTTATGAATATTTTTTAGTCGTATTGTGCACAGAATTAAAGAGTCATCTGACTAGTGCAAAAATGTTAAAAAAAATTGTCTCAGTAATTTTCCTTGGCCGCCATTGGCTAATTCAGTTTTTCAGTCCTAGATTAATTTTTTATAGTCCGATTTGTATAAAACAAAATTCATATGCTTCGTTGTATCAATTGTCATTTTTTTTATTACCAAAAGTGTTATCTGTCGGCACCGGAAGTGGCATAATTTTACCAAAAACTACAATTTTGACAGTTATTTTCCTACTTCGAAAACAAATATTATTTTTTGGAAAAATTATTTGACTCAAAGAGTGTGCCCTTTCAAGGCGCAAAAAATGTAGGAAGCAGTTTTTTTAATTTCGATTTCACTTTCGAGCAAATTCGATTAAGAGGCTAAAAATGGTGTAAAATTTACCTATTTACAACCTATTCAAGCTTTTCAGATTTTAAAATATTTCTTCGTAACTTTTATAAACTTGTAGCTATAATCCATACGAAGAAAATGTATGTTAAAATTCGTTTGTAATATAAGCAGTTACCAAGAAATGGGCAGTTCTGTACAAGTCACTGTTTTCGTTATTTTGCCTGTAAAATAGTCAATTATTATTGGATTTTTATAAAAGAGACATCATTTGATTCAAAAAGCATGTAGCGTCATATCAAGTTGATTACAATTTAAAATTGACACCGGAAGTGACATCATTTGGTCAAAAACTGCATTTTAAACTTTTTAAATCAATGTTTTATTCAACCAAGAATAACTTAATATGTATTAATAATCTTAACTTTTGGCTTAAATTCACATATAAATAAAACTCATATGGTCATATAGATATCATAAAATTGTTTCTAACTTGTTCGGTTGCCGAGAAATAGACGGTTTTCTACAGGTCACTTTTGAAGGTTTCGGGGCCATAAAAGTGTCAATTATTATTCGATTTTCATAAACGTTACACCGTGTTATACCTACTGCCATTTGGGATTTCATTCAAGTAATTTAAGATTTTCATTATCACCGGAAGTAACGGCATTTTGGCAAAAACTGTATTTTTAGCCTTCAAAACAGATATTTTATTCAAATGAGTCTGTTTTGAAATCTTTTTCAAATTATGGTATTTGATGCTAATCAACAAATAGAATGAACCCATACGATCACACAGATACCACAAAATGGTTTGTAACTTGTACGGTTGCAGAGAAATAGTAGATTTTCTACAAGTCACTTTTCAAGTTTTTTGGTCTTAAAATTTTACATAAAATTTTCACTATATGATATCGTATGCCATTTCTGATTTCATAAGACTAATTGAACATTTTCATTAACACAGGAAGTAATCTAATTTTGTCAAGATCATTTACAAGTAACAAATGTATAAAATGAATTGATATTGTTGGATTTTGTTGATTCTGCGTCCATTTTATTTGTGTGCAATGTTAATTTGGAAACCTGTTTAGTGGTTTCGCTGGTACCGGAAGTGACATATGTTCAAGGGTAACTTGGCACCGGAAGTGACATGTTTAAGGGTAACATGGCACCAGTGAAACCCGTCATTCCTGCATGCAGGTCTAGTTATTTTCATTATTGTTTCTTTTGAACTTTTTATCACTTTTTAATGGTTTCTTCTGGTTATTAATTGGTTGAAAGAAGTATAAATAGGCTGAGTAGATGGATATTTATCATTAATGTAAAAACATCACGGGTATACATTACGAAACATCGTTATTAAATAATAGAAATGTAGTTATATCCACATATAGGCCTACCTTGTGTTGTGTTATGATTATTATGAATGGTTAACCGTGGATGTCATTTAAAAAATAGAAATAGACCAAGAGGTGACAATTCACGCTATAATAGTGAAAAAAATAGATAATGAAAAGAGAAAATGCTGAAAGTTTTTCGCCAAATTGCTTCACTCTAAACCAAGGATATTAACGATTTAATTTTCAGATAGCCTCGATCATCATTACTGATTATCATAACTAAGGTTGGTTCTATAAATAACAAAACTAACAATGTCTTGCTTTTCCATTTTTATGTTAAATTATCCATCACAGAGATTCCATATGGTGTGAATAAACATCTTTATGATCCTGTGAGGCTTTATCCAAGATTAAAAATGAACAGGTTATTATTGGCATGGTACCATAATATATAGTCTTTACACTTTCCAAACAAAATGGTACAAAACACAAGGATGGCTTTCTCTTCATTTTCTGAGACATTAACTGTAATTATCTTTTAGGAACTCATCATAACTATACAAAAATGAAAAATAAAATGAAAATTAAAGATTGGAACAATAAAGGCTAACAAATAATTTGTGAATAAAATTCTAAAAATATATTACCATGCAATATCTGCACAGAAGCAAATGATGGATTTGTTGATGTTATGTTACTGGCTATTTTCTGTAACCGATCAGAAGATATAGGCCTATAATTTACTACAGCAGTAGGCTTCTAGAAATGAAATTTGAAATGTTAATTTTAACTATATCTTACTAGGCCTTTTGATAATAAAATAATTATTAAAATTATACTTCATGAGTACAATAACAATCATACTATGTTTATCATGACACGTGTGTAGTATATATTTTTGAGCCTACCTGTTTACTTACTGTACATGTTACTGTTTGTTGATATCTACCATCATCGTATGGTACTGCAACTGCAGACTCCACAAACTCTGAGAAGAATTCCTGTGACGATAAATAAACAGAACTTATATAGCCAAGATGCACTCGCAAAGAAGGGAGGGGGTAGGTTTACGTTTTTATGAATATGGCGGTAAAGAACGGCGCAATATTTACATTAAAAATGCCTAGGCCTATCTGGACTGCTATTATACATTATGTGAACTACGTTTAGTTTACGCGTCCGAGACGCCTCATTACAGTCAGAGAAAAATTACGAACGGCACGATTTTACATTATAAATAATTCATTAAAAACATAACTATAAAATATCAGAGACGCCTCGATGTTATTAAGAACAAATGGGTAAACTTTTCAGTCATAACTTTACCTCGATCACGCCGTCTAATTCTGGAAAATAACTGGTGTCTGCCATTACTTAGTGTTATGCCGGAAGTCACCTGTGCAAAACGTGTGATAGACCGCCTATTCGCCAGAATCGCGTGGTAGAGACGTTGCGACTTCCGTTGAGGGAAGAAACCAATATGGCTGCCATCTGTTTGACAGTGTTTTGAGTTTTGGAATAATAGAAAAACAAAACTACCACTGCAAAACTGACAAACTGTGCCCGAAATAAGTATTTGAAAGTGCGTAAGTAAATTTTTTTATCGATATTATTAGTTTTCAGTAAATATTTCGTTCGTATAATAAGCATTTTATCGTTAGGCCTTGCCGTAAGTTGGAAAGGTGACAGTGCAATGACATGGGCCGTACCGTGGCGTTATAAAACTTATTTTATTACCAATTCAAAACAAGATAAATTTAAGAAATAAAGAACAATTAATTTTAAGTGACATCGCTATAAGGCCTACAACATATATATTATTCATGTTTAGCAGTATTATTATTTATCAATCATTGTTTCTTTATTTACCCAGCCAGTCGTGTTCATATAGGCCTACCACCATTTTAATTATTTTACAAATTTAATTTTTGTTTTGCAAGAAAAAAACCCCTGTCGATTATAACTTTTTTTGTATTAAAATAGGATAATTAAGATTACCGGTACTTTATTTAAAGTTACATTATGGGAGATACGATAAAGAGATGGTAGTTCTCACTACAATAGTTAAAAACTAGATAGTGTAAAGATAATTTGCTGAAAATTTCAGTCAAATTGATTCACTATTAGCCGAGAAAAAAGCTTTTGAAATATTCATAGCCTCGGTCTTCATTACTCAAATCATTAATATAAACAGCATAGTCTCGATTATCCACTTGATTGATTTAATTATCAACCGCCATTAAGCGGCATATACGATTTTAATCTGCCAACATCGAAGGCTAGTCTTGACATAAAGAGTTTATTATGGTCTGGATATGTAATTAATGTCTAATTGATTATTTAGATAACATCTCAGGCTTAACGAAAGACCTGTAAAAATCAGATTTTGCTCTTGCATAATGCTATTTTAAAAGGGGTTGAACCCAAAATAATTATATATTACACAATAGATCTAGGCCCATATGATAGTAATATTAAAGCTGAACTCCGATTACAAAACTACAGAAATGATTAATATCACCGTACATAATCGCCATACTTGTTTTCAATTCGTAGAAGAAGTATGGCGGCTGTACGGTGTAAGAAAACAGTGGCAGGCCACGCCCACATCCAGTGTGTCTCTTGTCAGCCACACTGTTAGGGCAAAGCCCTGTATAGGGAAAGTTACTACAACTCATTTACAGGCGCCATTTTGGGTCCCAACTATGACGCCATAAAAACTATGACGTCATGGCGTCATATAGCTTTACTCAGAATTTTTTTTTTTTTTCTTGGTATATCGTTTTACGGAATACAATTAATTCTAAACAAATTGCAAGAGAATAGATGTATAAACTTAGTATTATCCTATAGTTCAGATAGCCTCCAATCCATCATCTACACTGTAGTCTCTAAAACATGCTGTACCCTGTAGTTCAGATAGAGTCTCAACCATGTTTACACTGGGATGTAAATAGGAGGTCGGTCGTCAAATGAATATGAAGTAATCCTGAAATGACATAGTTTCTTTTGATGAATATATTGTTAACTCGCTTAAAATATATGGATACAATAGCAGGCCCGTAGCTAGCCCAAAATTGTTTGAGGGGCAAAAACTTCTGGGGCGCTTCTGTGGGCGCTGATAGAGCTACCGTGGAAAGCTCTATAGGGTGCTCTCCATAGGCGTATGTTAGGGGGAAGAATTTGGAATGCCCGAACCAATTTTGGGTTATGCCTACAGACGTCTAGGGACCCTACGCTCACCCCCCCCCCCAAGGAAAATTGAGGAAATTTGACGACCTCAAACGCATTTTCTTGCTATTCCAGTCCCTGAATTCAGTGGGTGGTCTGATATAACCTTACTATGGTGGCTGGGCCGAATTCCAATCAATTGTTTATATTCCACGGAGATGGGGAGGTCGTGAGCAAATTTTGACTGCCGCAAACGTGTTTTCCTGCTATTTCAGCCTATGAATACAGAAACTGAAATGTGAACCAATATAGTCTACCTTGCAGTGTTTCGTTTGATTAGAGCTAATCCCACTTAACACTGCTGTATTGGAAGAAAATTTCTGCTTCAAATAATAACTGGTCAATAGTCCGATTAACAACCAATAGCTAACTACGTAACAATGTCATTACGCGTTCAATAGAGCTCTAAATTGGACGATTTTATCATTAACCAGTGCATAGCAGAATGTTACAGAAAAAATAATTGCGTGACAAAAAAGGCTATCTTAACGGGTACAATAACTTAAATCACTGTCCAAAGCTTTCTAAAGGGAAGACCCCAGATTAAACGAAAGGCAGTCATGTTGCTGGCCAACAATGGCCAAGGATGGATTTCATGGGTTATTGTTCAGGAATATGGTGGCTTACCTGAACTCAATACAACCGCCGCTTTATTATGCGTTTTTTTTTTGGGGGGGGGGGGGGGCTATTCTAACCAAAGAATAAAAGCAACTTCCAATTTTCCAATATTTTTGTAACAGAAATCCTACTCTATTCCGACCTGAATTCCAACCATCCGATCGGAGTGTGGCAGCTGCATCCACAAATAATAACCGATGCCCGAAATATGTGGCACAAAGTAGTGTGGCTTCAGACAAAATGTTTTAATCCATTGTCAATTTTAGTACTAATTCGCAATATTCTATTATAAGAAAAGTAAATTTAGAATTAGTGTTTTATTTCATTTCAGGTACTTTTTTTGACACCGACATGAGAGCGACCTGTTTGAATTTTGAAGATTATCAAGCCATTTCGTGTACCCAATTCATTCGTAGGCGCCTAACTTATCTCATTAGCATTATATTATGGGCGCTGGGATCTCGTCATTATAGGCGCCCTTACGGAATGAGGCACCCCACAAATCATGCTGTTTGAATTTTTAAGATTATCATATTATTGGTGTCCACGATCTCGGTATTATGGGCGCACCTCCGGGATTATATATAGTTTATTCTGTATTGAAGGTCACAGACCCAAAGATACAAATATACAATAATCATTTGGATGATGGTAAAAAGATGGTGGTAGATGAACAAATTTGTAGACAATTTTTCAAGATTTACATGTACAATTCAGAACTAAGTGAAGATACATTCATAGTGCTTTGATTACTTAAACCTTCTCAGCTATTCTATACATGGCTTTATTGATATACTTTACAATAGATATAATGACCTTGGCATTAAAACAGTGACATAAATTTGAAAAGTTGTGTAGATTATTTCGGGTGCGCAAATAGTTTCTGGGAATATGTTGAGTTCTCAAATCTGTTAACTGCTCACAAACATATAAAATATGTACAATATCCTCATCTAGAAGGTTACACAAACGACATATGGGGGATGAGCTCCGTTTTTGTTTGAACAAATTTACATTTGTGGGTAGTTGATTTAATCTTACAAGCGTAAAAATTCGTTTTACACTTTTCTCCAAATATAGGGATAAATATTGCTCTTGACAAATATTCGTTTTAAAGTTTTTGTAATATTGAAGACTATTTGAATTTGATAATACATCTGACCATTTTTGTAGATCAATATCAGTCAGTCTAAGCTTAAATTCTCTGATAAAGTGAGAAGTATTGCCGATATCATTTGAATTCCAAACGAAACCAAAACCAATAGAGTAAAATAGAACCCTGACTTTAGTTGCCCAGTTTACACGACCAACCGAATCTAATTGCCTTAGCATTAAATATACCTGCCTAGGTTGTCTACATTTTGACATAAGGACAAGTTTACACCAGTACTTGGCAAAATTTGACATGTAATCAATGGATAATTTATGGCGGCCGCATTCACCTAGAGCCCCTACTGTTGACGAGCTTCTGTGTACACCAAGTAAAAATTTACAAAAGTTTGACTGCACCCTTTCGATATCCTTTCTTACCTCAAAGCCCCAAAGTTGGGAGCCATACAGAAGTATAGGTTTTATTATCGAGTCAAATATTTTGAAGCAGATATTTATGGGGGGATAGTCAGCTTTTCTAATGAGACTCTTAATACAGATAAGAGCTTTATCGCTTTGACAGAAAGAGTATATACACATTTTGACCAACACAATCTTGATGAGAATATAATACCAAGATAATTGTAGTAGGATTCAGTTGAAATACACGTGTTCTTAAAGTACCATTGTTCGTTCTTTCTGAGTGGGCCCCCATTGCGGAAAATGATGATTTTCGTCTTAGACAAATTTACTTCTAAATCAAAGTTATCACAGAATTTTTCTAATACATTGATTTTCCCCTGTAGCCCACCCACAGAATCGGCTACTATAGACAGTTCATCAGCGTATAAGAGAAGTAGTATATCCTCGGCCTCCTGTATGGTAAATATACCTGTAATATTTTCACCATTTGACATAGCATCAACAAGTTGGTTTATATAGAAGCAGAAACACAGGGGACTGAGGATGCACCCTTGTCTTACACCATTGAAACTTTCGAAACTGTCTGTCTGCTTTGTCCCTAATTTAATACTAGATACTGTAGAAGAGTATAAACTCTTTAAGGCAGTGTACACTTTCCCATGGACACCCTTCTCTATCAGGAGGGAAAGTAATTTGGTTCGATTGATGGAGTCAAACGCGACTGAGAAATCGACATACAGACTGTAAAATCGACCTCTTGACCTAGACAAGTACTTTTGGACAAGGCCACTAAGGGTGAATGCATGGTCTATAGTAGAATATCCAGGACGATACCCCGCTTGCGACTCACATAGTTTACCATGTTGGTCAGCCCATGATGCGAGTCTTGCATTTAAAATTGACGTGTAAACCTTCCCAACGCAGTCAAGAAGCGAGATTCCTCGATAGTTTTTACATTCAAGGTGTGAACCCTTCTTATGTAGTGGAGAGATCAGAGCAGTCGCCCACGCCCGTGGGAATTGGCCGTCATCAAAAATGGCATTATATAAAGCCGTTAATAAAGGAATGAACAAATCAGCACACGATTTAAAGAATGATATGCCAATTCCATCAGGGCCAGGGGATTTGCCCGATTTCATCTTATTTATAGCTTTCTTGACCTCCAAATCATTAATTGGGTCATTGAATTGACAGTTTACGTAACAGTTACAATTGTTATGATAATTACTAATAACATTTTGAGCATTTTCTAGAACTTGATCATCCTCAATTGACAACGACTTACAGTACAGTTCCTTGAAATGATTAAACCATGTTCCATGATCTATATTTAAACTATATCTGGACTTGGGGCTAAAACTTCTCAAAGATTTCCAGAACAAGGTTGGATCATTCAAGCTAGACTGTAATTTAATAATGCTCTCTTTATCATGATTTTCTTTCTTAACTTTACAAATATTCTTAAAATCATTCTTACACCTGGTATATACTTGCAGATCATCATCAATATCAGATGTTCTAAATTTGTTTAGTGCTTGATATTTGGCAGATTTGAGGGATTCGCATTCTGAGTCAAACCATCCTGGTTGTTTCTTAACAAAAGGCCGGTCAGGGGTAGGTTTAGATATCATGTGCTTAGCACAATGCTTGATGTAGCAACATAGGTGTGAGAGCGCAGTTTCACTATTTACCTGTAGTTGTTCATGGAATTCTTTGCTAAATGTGTCAATATTTTCAATTACATTGTTCTTATATAAAGGAACTTTATCAGGATTCCAAATAAGCTTCTCATAATTATAGGTGTTGACAGTGTTGTGTGCAGTGCTAACAAAAGGAATATTGCAAACAATATTGAACTCTAGGGGAAGATGATCTGACTCAGTTCTTTGTTGAACATACAAATTTGTAATTAAATGGAAAATGCAACTGGAAACAATTAAGTAGTCTACAACGCTGGCACCATTGTGTTTTATGCAAGTCAATTCGCCATTTCTATCAGAATCTAGTCTTCCATTAACTATGTGAACATTGAGAGTTGCACATAATGTCAATAACTTTAAACCAAAATTGTTCGTTTCACTGTCTTTGGAGTGTCTAGGCAGAGAAAAGTCATCTGCGATACACGTAGCTCCATCTAAAGTTTCTAGAAATTTTGTTGAGTCGTCCAATAGAAAATCATATAAAGTTCCATTTCCAGTTCTGGCATTTAAGTCACCTGAAATAAGTAGGTCACATTCCGGGTAATGTTAGAATGTTTATTAGATTATCCTCTAGAGTTTCGATTCCACAATCACCATCATGAATTTTAGAACCTTCTGGTGGTATGTATTGGAAACAGAAGATAATATTTTTCTCCCAGCCGAAGAAATCACTACTGAACCGCAGAAAACACAGATTCTTGAATATGATCATATAGGCGTTTCACACCGTCACAATAGTTTGATTTAATGAGTACAATAATACCACTTCGAATTTTACCGTTACCTCTGGTACAGAAATATGATGCATAATTCGGAAAATAAAGATCAATGTTAATATCATCAGAGCACCATGTTTCTATCAAACCAATCACATCGAATGTTTTCAAATAATTTATAAAATCTATATCAGATAATTTTTGTTTTAGACCATTTACATTCCAACAGACACAACATAAATGTAGTAGGGTGTAATAGCCCCTTTAATTATTTTATTAGGTGTTATAATCCCTTTAAATCTTTTAGTCAGTTTCTATTGTCCGGTATATCCAGGTACATGTAGTCTTGCATTTCCAGTTGTTATAATTGCTTAGGTGTATAGTTTAAAGTTGCTATTTAAAGATGGTGAGTAGTGTTCCGTTACTAAGCTACTGTCCTAACATCCTGTTTCACCTTTAGTCACTTTTTCTTCTGTCTCCATCTTGGATGCGCCGATTTCACTAACTCAGGTAGGTTTATATTTGTTTAACTTGACTTGACATTACTAAATATGACAATTCCTATTTAATTTAAATACTGTTTTATTCTGGCATAAATTATAAATAAGTAAATACAATAAAAATACATAAGTAATAATTTAAGTTAGATTCCAAACTGTATGTCTAATTTGGTGTTTGTTTTATCTTTTAGTGTTTCGCTATTTTCATAATTTGTATATGGGTTTCCTGCTCTTCTAGTTCTTCCTTTTCCTTATATATTAAGAGCACCTTTCTCAGGGTACGTTTTTATATATTTCCTTATTATATGTATTACAGTTCTGATTCTTTTAATATTACCTGTAATAGGCAATATATTTCTATGTATAATTATAAATAGTTAATAGTCCTTATAAGCTATATGTACATCCCTTTTGGTATATAAACTAATTTCATTCTTTTTATTATTTCAGTGCTCTTTTCGTCTATTCATCTTTTGATTTATTGTATATAATCCTGTGTAAATAAACTGTTTTGTGGTGTTCCTGTTGTCTCTTTGTGGTTATACTCACGACCTGGAAAGTGGATAGTCTGTCGTCCATCGATCCTGCTACATAAACAAACAACATCACGTGGTTTCTTGTGTAAACCATCATCGGTATTTAGGTTGCGGTTGAATGCACGTGCATGGCAGGTCCGACCAAAACATTAATCATAGTCACCGTTTTCCAGTTCATCTAAGGAATAAATTTTTCGGTCGATCAAACGTTTATCAAATTTCAATTTTGCGTTATGTCCATTGTCACGAGCCTTGATCATATGCTTTATAAGTTTCTTTCTGGTTTGTCTGACCTTATACGAATAATCACTTGATATATAAATGGCTGGATCACTTAGGGCCATGGCCGCGGAGATGATCAAGCTTTTATCCCTGGCATTGGTTAGCTTGACTATCATACACGATCTATCTTTATTTGGAAAAGCTTTATCTACCTTTATATCTTCTCTGATCTTCAGTTTGTCTTTAAATAAAGTACTATTGTGTGTCCCATGGTAAATAATAAACGGATTTCTACGATTATGAACAAACTACTCTACTCCATTATACAACTAAATATACCAACGAATAAAAAAGTTCTCTCTTGAAAAATTGAACTTCTCACAAACTTTGACACCGAGAAATAAAAAATGGAGGTTTATTACGTCACTTTATCGGAATAGATCATTTCGTATGAGGGGGTCAAAGCAAACCTATTTACGACAGTTCATATTTTGTGTTGATGCGTTCGATTACTGGCGCCGCGCTTACTCTAGCCACCGCGAATGCGTACAGGTTACTTATGGAAGTATCCCATTATTCAACATGGATGCAAATCAATTATTTGATCGAAGTTATATTTGCCTATAAAGTTTAGGCGACGGAAGAATTATTGTTGACACTTGTCTCAGCAGTGTTGTGTTTATTTTAGTGATTCTACATCTTGGTTTAACGATTTCAAGAATTAGAAAAATCCACTCAGCGTCCTTTCTTTCAGTTGCCCAAAGGCACTGAGATGTTTATTAAATATTATTTCTTGATGACGGGTCAGTTTCCCCAAATCAATGTATGGAGTCATAAGCCATGGTGGCTATAGAGAGCAGACTGGGTCCCCAAGTAGGAATTCTCCCTAGTGAATTTGGTATCTGATTAGAGGAAAGTCTTCAAAACCCTAGCGTCATGTGTACACCCAGGCCAGCCGATGTGAACATGAGCAAATCGAACTCGATGATCACATAGCCTACGGCCTGGAGTACGACCGAGTGACCTTTTTGCGGTTTATGTATGATATTCGATAGTCATTCATCTTGGGCGCCATAATTCGAATATGACAGCCATCCGTACCTCCGATTATTCCAATCCGGGAAATTTACAATATTTAGCAAAACCGTAATAAATTTCTTCACGTTTGTGGGGTAATGGCAATTGTAACACGGACAGGAGGTCTTCCTTTGGTCTTTTCGCAGATTATTTTACCTCTGCTAAACTCACTGGGGCGTAACTGTGCAATAAATAGACATTTGCAGTGTTGTTGCACACTTTTACTGGTTACGCTAGTGTTAGTAGAAATCATATAGAGAAGTTGAATGGGTTTTCCGTGCAATAACAACGACCATGTTGAGCAAGTATCAGTATTACAATCATTTATATCACGCTTCATTCGCTACCAGGTTTAACACAGGTCTCTGTGCGATCATAACCTTGCACTCTAACTACAATTCTTGTAAGCTATGGTGCTCGTTAACAAAGCTAACCAAAGGTTACATTGGTTGAACGAAAATGTGTTTTAAAGTATGTTTTGCATAATATGAGCTTTATTTCGCTTCTCTGGATTTAATAATTCCAATGAGATACAAATGAAAAGGTCTAAAGTTTGTTGATGGATTATTATCTGCTCGTTGTTATTTATCAGAACATCGAGCACAATTAATTATTGTTTGGTGGTGTTCATCTTCCATTTTGATATCCGAAGAAAGTGCCGCACCGTTTGATTACCCATTCCCACTGCGCATGTCGAAACGTACGCGAGGATCCTGGTCGAGTAAGCACGGAGCAAATAATCGAACGCGACATGTATGAATAAGCTTTTGCTCTGAGACCCAGTAATGAGTTTGAGCGTTTACAAACATAAATACGCCCATAGTCCGATATTTTGTTTCCGCCTTGTATTAATTATTTGGTTAGAGAGTTCTGGGGGAATTTTTTTCTTTTGAATTACATTTGTTTTACTGGCCTTGCATATCACCGTTGAATATTTTTAATATTTCCTGATGATGAACTTAAGCAGTCCTGCCAATTAACCCCGGCAATCTGCTGTGGACCAGGTAGGCCTAAATTCCGATGTATTTTACATTTGCCTCGGCAAAATTAATAGCCGAGGCCATTGAATCATTGAATAGGTATATAACGTTTTTTTATAGATAAATACCAATAATTATTATCACCAAATCATACCGCGCATCGGTTTAATTATCGGTAGATAGTTCCATATCTTTTTATTTCTCTTTAAATATTATTTCTGGTGTGTTCAGAATTTTATGATCGTGAAATTCACAAGGCTGTTTATCCATAAAATTTTGAAATCCACGGAGAATGGAATTTCCCGATGGCATTTAGTAGATCGTCCCAGCTAATCAACACTTTGAATTATATTGCCGTAAAAGTACCATGTCATATGTGTTATTGTATGCCACACAGATGGTTAAATTTAGTGCCGCGAAACTTACACGAATTTTCCCCGCGGTCTGCATAATTAACACACAAAACCTAATAATACACACAATCTGGCGTGTGATTTTTTGTTTTAAATACATTTTTTATAAAGACGATAAACGATGTTTAGACATCCCAAACTGTTCTTATCAAGAATGTTTCGATTTCAGTATCTGTCGAATGAACAAAAACAAGTAATTTAATCAGGAACATTAATGATATGAACAGTCGGAACGTGAATAAAATATGGAAATTATTGAGAAGCGGTGGTCTTTTTCATACGAAATATGATCAATTAAAATTATGATTGACTGGGCTGTAATATATTTTATACAAATATATATAATAATATACACGGGTGAAATTACGGGGTGAAAAGCAATATTATTCATGTATTTACGAGTATTCGTATAATCGGTAAATAAAATTTACCAGACTGATTGGAACTCTGATTTCTATTTAAAGGCTACGAAAAGAGCACGTTTATACTATTTTCTTGCCCAAACTCAAACGATCGAAAAGGCAGTGGGCTGTTTTGATTACAACACACGTGGTTATTATAAATTACCCCCTTCAACATAATTACGATGGTTTAGCCCATAACGTCACGTGTGTAATGTTGTGATGAACACAGGCGAAAATACAAGCAAAAACATTGAATTTTCAAGAGAGAACCTCTTTTTTCCGTTGGGATGTTTAATTGTGCAATGAATTTTATTTAACCGGAGGTGATTTTAAACACATAGGTAAGTTTATAATAACTTAAGTAGAGTAGTTTGTTCATAATCGTAGAAATCCGTTTATTATTTACCATGGGACACACAGTAACCTTCTCTTCAAATTCTTTCTGCCTGTCACTGACTCTTATATCCAGACCGTTGATCACAAAATGGTTTTGTTTGTTTTCATTTTCTATAACATCTATTTTATCTTCTAGTTCTCCTATTTTTTTCTTTAGTTGTCTATTTTCTTTCTTTATACTCTCTGTGTCTTCTTTGGCTTTACTTACATCATCTATTACTTTATTTACATCAGATCTCAAACTTCCAATCTGTTGAATGTCCGATTTCATCTCTCGTATCTCCCGTCACATGTCTTTCAAAACATCAATAACATTGGAGTCATCATTTATTCTTTCTAGGTCTTTTTCTTTCTGGACAGCGTTTCTTTTCGGGGGGCCGGGGTTTGCTTCTGTATCACCAGCTAACAGGATCAACAAAATGATCACATATAAAGCCGATAATTTATAAAATTCATCAGACCCATGAAACGTGTTTTCACCCGCCGCCATCTTCCCATCAACCATCTCCGGGATTAGACCCCCACGAATCATGCCGTTTTGGGCTCCCCGTTGATCAAGTTGTGGGCGCCCAACCAATCTGATTTGACATCATACGGCGCCTCACCAACAATTAAGGCCGTCTCTCCGGGATAAGGCAATCCACAGATCAAACCGTTTTGGGCGCCCAATTCATTCGTGGGCACCTAACTAATCTCACTAGCATTATATTATGGGCGCCCATGATCAAGTCGTTGGCGCCCCACAAATCGGGCCATTGTCGTGTTAATCGGGTGGGTTATTATGAGTAGGGCTGTGTCGATACAGTTCATTTTCGATACGATACGTATTGGCGATACGGTAAACCGATATGCGATACGTATCGCGATATGGTGACGTCATAAATTATGCCCAAAAAACCCCCCAAACTACATTCTGTTTCAAGACGTTGTTTGTGATGGGGAAGCATCGGGCCATCACGAAACGGCAATTGAGGTCCCGTAGGAAATGCGTCCATTCCCTTTAAAACTAGACTTCAACAAAAATAATTCTAGGTAATTTTTTTATCGAGAATGTCGTATTTTATAGGGCTGTGTCGATATATCGATACACCGATATGTATCGATACGTTCCAGCGATATTTATATCGATATGTAATATGGCCGTATCGTTGAAAAAATTCTTCAGTTCAGAAAGACCATGAATTGAAACCCACGTGGCGAAAGAAAACCATCTTAGCATGATGGTTTGTCAATCGAACGTCTTCAACTCCCCGTATGAATTCCATGTACCGCTAAATATTATAATAACTGGATCAAACATTGATGGATTCACTGACCAGTTGTTAGGTAAATTAAATCTTCATTTAATATAATCCCCTGATAGAACACCGAATACACCGAGAAACAATCATTTTATAATATATTTTCCCGATGGCATCTCCAATGCTGAATTCCAATGACACGTGACATCGGTTGCAAATTAGGTCAATAAACCAGTTCTAAATAGCGCTTACCATGACTTTTTTTTATTTTATACACATTCTGACAAAAGTTTAATTTAATAAATATTGTCGTTTTTATTGAAGGCTATATCATAATTGTACGGAATTTTTATTTTTGAAAGCAATTTCAAGTATGGTTGTCACGTGAATTGTGTCGTGTGTCTATCATCATTGGCGAATGACTAAAAAACTTTTGTAAGTTACGTTATAGATTTAAGCTACAAATTGTGTTATGAAGAAATGCCATCAGCTTATTTTGGCTACGGTATTTTCTGATATTGACAGTAGTAGAAAAATGCTAATATTTTAGATCATCGACTTATGAAAAATGAAACGCGAATGTTTCATCGAATAAACGAAGACCGTAATTTTTATTGATTATTCTGGAATATTACTGACGTAATTTCAACATGGTATATATGTAAATTAAATATGGACAATATTCAAAAGGTGTACCTGTTGTTATTTTTTTTGTGGAAATCAAGTACATTAAAATACTAGGGCTGTGTCGATACAGTTCATTTTCGTATTGGCGATACGGTTAATCGATATGCGATACGTATCGCGATATGGTGACGTCATAAATTATGCCAAAAAAAATCCCAAACTACATTCTGTTTTAAGAAGTTGTTTGTGATTGGTAAGCATCGGGCCATCAGGCTTCTAAATCCATTTTAAAACGAAATGGCAATTGAGGTCCCGTAGGAAATGCGTCCATTCCCTTTAAAACTAGACTTCAACAAAAATAATTCAATAAAAATTACGGTCTTCGTTTATTCGATGAAACATTCGCGTTTCATTTTTCATAAGTCGATGATCTAAAATATTAGCATTTTTCTACTACTGTCAATATCAGAAAATACCGTAGCCAAAATAAGCTGATACGGCACCATGGCATTTCTTCATAATACAATTTGTAGCTTAAATCTATGACGTAACTTACCAAAGTTTTTTAGTCATTCACCAATGATGATAGACACACGACACAATTGTCACGTGACAACCATACTTGAAATTGCTTTCAAAAATAAAAATTCCGTACGATTATGATATAGATTTCAATAAAAACGACAATATTTATTAAATTAAACTTTTCTCAGAATGTGTATAAAATAAAAAAAAATAGGTTGCCAGGCAACGAAACATACGCCCACGCAGCAGCCAAATCGTCCGGGCAGTCAACAAGAGTTGTCGCATATTAAGGAATTATCAGAAAATCATTAGAATTTGTTTGGTTTTTATAATCAAACATTTTTTTTTAAAATCAGATAATAATTGTGACCTCCAGAGGGACCACAAGCTAAAAAGGGTGATTTTTCGTACAATCAGGGGACAGACATAATTCAGGAAGTAATGACCCGATGGGTGCAAATATCGAAAGGAACCAAAATCTTTGGGTTATAAACATACATGTCAAGTTTCATCAAAGTTGATTCAAAATTGTGACCTCTATAGGGTCCACAACCTTGATATAACATATTTTCACACTATTCGTGTACAAATGGCGGCCATTTTGTCTGTCAATTCTAGTCCGATTTTCACGTAATTCAAACTCTCTCTTCATTACCAAGTAACGGTGATATAGTCAAACGTTTTTTTAAATCCGATAATAATTTTTGACCTCCAGAGGGACCAAAAGCTAACACCGATTTTTCGGACAATCCGGGGACATAATTCAGGAAGTTATGATCCAATGGCCGCAAATATCGAAAGGAACCAAGATCTTTGGGTTATAAACATGTCAAGTTTCATCAAAATGCGTTCAAAATTGTGACCACTATGAGGTCCACAACCTTTATATAACATATTTTCACACTATTCACGTACAAACGGCGGCCATTTTGTCCGTCAATCTTTGTCCGATTTTCACAAAATTCACACTCAGCCTTCATAACCATGGAATGGTGATATAATCAAACGGTTTTTTAAATCGGATAACAATTTTGACCTCCAGAGGGACCACAAGCTAAAAAGGGCGATTTTTGGGACAATCAGGGGCCATAATTCAGGAAGTTACGATCCGATGGACGCAAATATAGAAAGGAACCAAGATATTTGGGTTATAAACATACATGTCAAGTTTCATCAAAATTGGTTTTAAAATTGTGACCTCTATAAGGTCCACAATCTTGATATAACATATTTTCACACTATTCGCGTACAAACGGCGGCCATTTTGTCCGTCAATTTTGGTCCGATTTTCACGAAATTCGAACTCAACCTTCATAACCATGGAACATTGATATAATCAAACGGTTTTTTAAATCCGATAACAATTTTGACCTCCAAAGGGACTACAAGCTAAAAAGGGCAATTTTTCGGACAATCAGGGGCCATAACTCAGGAAGTTGCGATCCGATGGGCGCAAATATCGAAAGGAACCAAGATCTTTGGGTTATAAACATACATGTCAAGTTTCATGAAAATCGGTTCAAAATTTTGACCTCTATAAGGTCCACAACCTTGATATAACATATTTTCACACTATTCGCGTACAAACGGCGGCCATTTTGTCCGTCAATTTTGGTCCGATTTTCACGAAATTCGAACTCAACCTTCATAACCATGGAACGGTTATATAATCAAACGGTTTTTTAAATCCGATTACAATTTTGACCTCCAGAGGGACCACAAGCTAAAAAGGGCGATTTTTCGGACAATCAGGGGCCATAATTCAGGAAGTTACGATCCGATTGGCGCAAATATCGAAAGGAAACAAGATCTTTGGGTTATAAATATGCATTTCAAGTTTCATCCAAATCGGTTCAAAATTGTGACCTCAACACTGTTCACAAGCTAAAAAACGTGATTTTTCGTACAATCAGGGGCCATAACCCATGGAGTTACAGTCCGATACATGTCAATATCGAAAGGAACCGAGATCTTAGGGTGATAAACCTATATTTTAAGTTTCATTGAAATCGGATAAAAATTGTGACCTGTAGACTGTTCACAAACAATTGTGGACAGACGGACGGACGAACAGGGGTGACGACAATATACGTCCACATGAAAATGTGGGCGTATAAAAAGTCATGGTAAGCGCTATTTAGAACTGGTTTATTGACCTAATTTGCAACCGATGTCACGTGTCATTGGAATTCAGCATTGGAGATGCCATCGGGAAAATATATTATAAAATGATTGTTTCTCGGTGTATTCGGTGTTCTATCAGGGGATTATATTAAATGAAGATTTAATTTACCTAACAACTGGTCAGTGAATCCATCAATGTTTGATCCAGTTATTATAATATTTAGCGGTACATGGAATTCATACGGGGAGTTGAAGACGTTCGATTGACAAACCATCATGCTAAGATCGTTTTCTTTCGCCACGTGGGTTTCAATTCATGGTCTTTCTGAACTGAAGAATTTTTTCAACGATACGACGATACGGCCATATTACATATCGATATAAATATCGCTGGAACGTATCGATACATATCGGTGTATCGATATATCGACACAGCCCTAATTATGAGACGGCTCATATATAGCGACATGATTAGCGAGGCGCCCATAAAACCAAGTGACATTGGTTGGGTGCCAATCTCGTCGTTGGCGCCCAACTAATGTCACTCGGCTTTATGTGTCGCCCATACAAATATGGAGACTTTGGTCGTTGACCTCGTGTTGAGCGCTTTGGCGCCCATTGTCGGAGCCGATTTTTCCACGACGGCCAAAGGGCGCCTGGGGCGCCCATAGGGGGCGCCGAAATTTTCCAGGGGAGGGGGGCAGCTGCCCCCCCCCGCTAGCTACGGGCCTGAATAGATTTGTTCTAGAAAGTTCTAGTTACTCACTGTTAACCACACATAGACGTCTTATGTCAATAATTCATATACTTTATTTAGCTCGACGAAAATTAAAAAAATTATGCACAGTTGATTAAACTTAAATGTAGATATAAATAATCTACGTTGCATATACATAATGTATGTACCTTTCGGTTGAATCATATCATAAAAATATCTTACTTCATAAAGTCTTACGTATTTTTCGACATTAAGGTTTAGGCCTACTTGTTCCATTTAGCCTTTGAATTTTCTTGTTGCACATTTGGTAGGGATGTATGATTTTATAGATGGAACAAAAAAGCCGAAAAATGTAGGGATATGTGGAACAAACTCGAAACAATTTGTAACAAATCTGATATGTCTTTGATAGAGCCTACTGGTTGAGAACCAGAGGGGGCAAATATCCAAAGAAGTCGGACAAACTCAAAACTAACTGCGTCCCCTTTATTGTCTAGGCCGACCTGTGGAATAACATGTATTTGTATCTGTTAAATTTGTGTCGTTTATATATTAGACAAACACATGTCGCGCATAGACATAAAGAAATTTCGATTTTTGAAATATTGATGATACAATTAATGATCGATGACCGAAAACTGACACACAGTGACACAGGAATGGCTCCAGACCAAAAAATCGCGCAATTTCAGGCTAGAAGGAAAAATGGTTTATCTCCCAAATTATTATATATATTTTGGTTTTTCAATTTAACCCTCTGCACAAAAAAAATCTGATTTGTAAAAGCGTATGCAAGTTAAATATATTTGATAGCACTTTTATCTGGGAAATCTTTTACTTTCTTTTTTTTATGAATTCGGCTATACTCGTGTGGTATAATAATTAATAATGATAGTATGTTCATCTATACTTTTCGTTTTAAACATGTATGATTTATCGCCTATAGACTCTTTTTCGCAGAATTCTATAGCATATCGATCAACATTTCATATCCCTATTGGGACAGGCAACTTCGACACAGCAATATAATTGGGCATAAAATAGATAGTGAGCAAGCAATGACTTGGGACCCAACATGGCGTCTTTTTACACTTGACGTCATATTTTCATGACGTCATATGAAATTTCTGGCTTCACAGTTGTCGCAACTTTACCTATATACGGCTTTGCATCCGGCTAGTAATATTTCAACTCCCAATTACCTTCTGACTGTGGAACGTGTTTACACTATCAGTTTGATGAAAATATCATTGCTACACAATTATTATGTCTGATCAGGTACATATTTAGTTTACTAATTAGACGAAATAAGTCAGCCACGAAATACTTTTGATCTAAAAACAAGGTAAACTGCCTTACTCGAAAGAATTACAAATCTATGAACACCATTGCAACCAATGCTTTTTGTTGTTGACATAACTTCAAGGGACATAACATGTCCCTTGATCCTCATAAATAACGACAAGATGAAGAATATTTTGAAGTGAAACATACTTCTTTGATGGAGAGAACAATGGTTTTATGCCGCTTTGGATAAATTTTGGGACGATAATACTAGACTTTATAATACTACAAATTATCGGGTGTTTACACGCTGTTGTGCAAAATTTTTCAAGAAATAATAAGAAAAAATTGATTGGTGTTGATAGAATTGTTATTCTATGGGGTAAGGCAGTTTTTCCTTCTTTTTAGAGCAAAAGTATTTCGTGGTTGACTTATTTCGTCTAATTAGTAAACTAATAGGTACCTGATCAGACATAATAATTGTGTAGCAATGATATTTTCATCAAACTGATAGTGTAAAACATGTCCCACAGTCAGGAGGTAATTGGTAGTTGAAATGTTACTAGCCGGATGTGGACAGTGTGGCTGACAAGAGACACACTGGATGTGGGCGTGGCCTGCCACTGTTTTCTTACACCGTACAGCCGCCATACTTCTTCTTCAAATTGAAAACAAGTATGGCGATTATGTACGGCGGTATTTTTTTTTTATTTAATCATTTCTGTAGTTTTGTAATCGGAGTTCAGCTTTAATAGACCCAAATTAATGAAATGAAAAAGAAACTTTACATCATTTTCATTAACTTAAATTAAAGTATCTAAATCTCTAACTCAATATCATCCAAAGTCTTCAACATTGAATTATATATTACATTAGTAGTTTAGTAACTTGGAAAAAAGGCATAGCCAACTTTCCTGTCGGATGCGGCATTGGCGTACGTGACCATTTTCAGTTTTTTCGCGCCAAAATCAACCATTTTACACATTTCTTAGTAAGCCATGCCTAATATGGTAATCAAAGGTACTGTAAAAGTGATAAAACAGAAAATTTCGCCCGGTTGTAATGTTTCTCACTTTAAAGTCAGCAATTTGCCGATTTTAAGGGGCAAACGTTTATTGCGAACGCTTAAGCTGGTCAGGGGGAGCTTATTTTTAAAAGTTTTGTAATATTCGGTTGATAACTAAAGGTACCGTGCAAATTAAACTGTTAAAATAGAAAATTTGGCCCGGTTGAAATGTTTCTCGCTGTAGGTCAGCAATTTGCCGATTTTATGGAGGTTGCGTGGCTGAATGGTTAGCACGTGCGCTCTGTATCATAACGTCTGTCATTGAGTCAACTGGCGTTGTTTCGATTTCTTGGTTGTACGTGACAAGGAGTATGGTCGCCTGTCCAACCTCGTAGGCCGTAACCGCCGCTGCCCGGGTAAAATTTCCCTCATTGCACACTTTATGGCATATGCCCGTCTTCATTAGCCCATTTTAGGAGCAGAACAGTCGGACGTTAAACCCCATTCAATTTCATTTCATTTTCTCTATGTTGCTTATTTATTATAGTGGATAAATATTTTTCTGGTTCTAGCAATTATTTAATTTCTGCATAGAAATCTTGCTTTGGCCAGTTTTTTTTATTGCAGAGTGCCATTCTTGTTTAAACAAACATGATCCTTTGTTTAAAACATGCTTAAGAAGTTGTCACGATTTCCTACTTATAACCAAACATATTGGAAATATTAGTCTGGCATTATTAAATCCTAATTTTATTGGTCTTATTTAAAATTAAACTTCCATTTAACTATGAACAACCCTTAACGTGTCTCTTTAAAACTATTAAGTACTCTAAAACAGTAGCTCAACCTTTTGACCTAAACTCATTAATTTACCATTTTGTTGTGAGCGACTTCTTATTCTTCCTATATGACATATTGCACGTGTCTGATTTCAAAGGGGGGTTGGGTGGCTGAATGGTTAGCACGCGCGCCTGTCATTGAGTTAACTAGCGTGTTTTCGAGTGCCCGGTTGTACGTGACAAGGAGTAAGGTCGCCTGTCCAACCTGCCATTTTTAATTTTTTTTCCCGCCATTTTCATTTCATTTTCTCATCCGTCTCATTACAGTAATACAAGTTTCAGTTATTTCCCTTTAGTTTTCAGATTATTGTTATGCCTGGTTGCAATGTTTCATACTATATTTAGACTTGTAACTTCGCGAGTTTTTGACCAATTTTAATAATTTTTTCTTCTTATCCTTTTATTTAGGATACTTGATACAATCAATGACACGTGACGATGAATATGAAAGCTTTCATATCTGCATGGGACAGTAGCAGATCTAGTTATTAAGCTTTCATATGTATTACATATGAAAGCTTATTGTTTCTGTTAAAGTTATTATTAAGCTTTCATATTACATATGAAAGCTTATTGTTTCTGTTAAGATTATTAAGCTTTCATATTACATATGAAAGCTTATTGTTTCTGTTAAGATTATTAAGCTTTCATATTACATATGAAAGCTTATTGTTTCTGTTAAGATTATTATTATTATTTTTTTTTTTGTGTGTTTTCTGCAAATCGGATTTCTCAGAATCTATCCGTAGGATCTTTCTGAAATTTTGACCTACCCCCACAAAAATGAGGTGCGAACCTTGATTAAATATATTTTCAAAACGTTTTACGAATCCGAAATCACCGAAATTTACGAACGACGAAATGGACAAAGCATAGTCGTAACTTTGTTATTTTTTGACCGATTTTACTAATTCTTTTTTCTTTGAATACCTTGAAAAAAATCATTTTCATCTGCAGTTTCACATTTTCGAATTTCGAAAATTCGTCGCTGTGATTTCGAACCGGAAGTTTAGACCAATTTGACAACTTCTTTAATAGTTGTACGATTGTCATGAAATTTAATATATATGTAGACCTTACCGATGTGACTTCAAAAATATAATTAGAAATTTTCTAAATTATCTCCCCTTGACGAAATTAAAGATCAAAATTTTCAAAAAAATCATCGAAATATAGGTCAGAATGACCTGATTTTTTTTTTGGATACTAGACAAGTAATTACTGATTTGTACACAAAATATAAAGTTTGTTGATCGAACCGGAAGTGCCACCATCTTCAAACGTGAAATATCCCTAAGGCTTTTTTGCTATTTTACTTACAGACACGGGAGTTATATTTTCTGAATCCTTGAAAGATGGTCTAAAAATTGTTCAGAGAAGAATTTTGATTTAGGTCAATTGATGGTTGCCATTTTGAAGTGAATATGAAAAGAAGTAGCAATTTGAAGGGCCGAAACTTTGAAACACAATAACTCTCCTTCTAATTGAGCTAGAATGTTCAATCTTGGTGTAGACGTTCACTATGTCAATGTCATGATTGAGTTCAAAGATGAGCATTTTCTGCCTAAGGTAAGCAGAAATAAGCATGCTGATTTGTTGATTCTTTAGGGCAAGATAACTTCGGTTATAATGAAGGGAGGGCGGTGAAACTCTTGTTAATCGAGAGTGTAATAGCTGGCCTGTTGTGTGAAATCGTTGTATCTTTTTTTTGTAAATATCAGGGATAGCAGAAAAAAAGAGATCGAAAATCCAAAAAGTCGTATGTTTACGATTTGATGCATCTTTAAAGTTTCTTTTCTCTTAAAGTCAACATAATACTTTTTGGGAACTTCTTCTACAAAGAGTCTTACCGGTAGTCGTTTATATGAAAACTTCGATCAACAGTCCAAAATATCTGGAGTAGAAGAATAAAAGGATCGAACATTGAAAACGGCACCCTTTCATTGTTAAGCGAAACATGCAGTGTGTGTGACTACAATCTGCACATTTAGTCATTGTATAGAGCTTATTCAACAGTATCGAATTCCAACTGCTTAGGGATATTTTACGTGCACTCCAATGTGTACACGCGACCTTGGTTTTTCGTCCCACCCGAACGACTAGACAGCTGTCCTTGTCAGACCCTCCGTTCTGCCTCACTGACAAGGGGGGGACCACGCCGGAAAATCGAGATGAACTTTCTCGTTGCAGAACTTTCAATTCAGGCCAAACGTTTATTGCATACGATTAAGCTGGTCAATTGGAGCTTATTTTCAAAAGTTTTGTAATAATCGGTTGGTAATTAAAATACCGTGCGAATTAAACTGTTAAAACAGAAAATTTCGCCCGGTTAAAATGTTTCTTGCTATAAGTCAGCAATTTCCAGATTTTAGGGAGGCTGAATGGTTAGCATACGCGTGCTGTATCTGTCATTCAGTCAACCGGCGTCGTTTCGATTTCCAAGTTGCACGTGACATGGAGTATGGTGTCCAACCTCGTGGGTTTTCTCCGTGTCCTTCGGTTTCCTCCCACGGCTAAAGACCCATACGCGCAAGGGAAGTTTATAAATACAATTAAAAAACATATGTTGGTCCCGAAATGACCTAGTTTGTGTCGAATGGACGTTGAGCCGCATTTCTCTCTTTCTCTTTTATTTTTAAAGTTTTGTAATAATCGGTTGGTAATCAAAGGTACTGTAAAAGTGATAAAACATAAAATTTCGCCCGGTTATAATGTTTCTCACTTTAAAGTCAGCAATTTGCCGATTTTAAGGGCAAATGTTTATTGCGAACAATTAAGCTGGTCAGGGGGAGCTTATTTTTAAGGGAGGCTGAATGGCTGAATGGTTAGCATGTGCACGCTGTATCGTAACGTCTGTCATTGAGTCAACGGGCGTCGTTTCGATTTCGAGATTGCACGTGACATGGAGTATGGTGTCCATCCTCGTGGGTTTTCTCCGTGCCACTCGGTTTCCTCCCAACAGCTAAAGACCACTACGCGCAAGGGGAGTTTTTAAATAAAATTAAAAAACATATGTTAGTCCCGAAATGACCTAGTTTGTGTCGAATGGACGTTAAGCCGCATTTCTCTCTTTTTTTTATTTTTAAAGTTTTGTAATAATCGGTTGGTAATCAAAGATACTGTAAAAGTGATAAAACAGAAAAATTCGCCCGGTTGTAATGTTTCTCACTTTAAATTCAGCAATTTGCCGATTTTCAGGGGAAAACGTTTATTGCGAACGATTTAGCTTGTCAGGAGGAGCTTATTTTTAAAAGTTTTGTAATATTCGGTTGATAACTAAAGGTACCGTGCAAATTAAACTAATAAAATAGAAGATTTCGCCCCGTTGAAATGTTTCTATCTGTAGGTCAGCAATTTGCAGATTTTAGGGAGGTTGCGTGACTGAATGGTTAGCACGTGCGCTCTGTATCATAACGTCTGTCATTGAGTCAACTGGCGTTGTTTCGATTTCTTGGTTGTACGTGACAAGGGGTATGGTCGCCTGTCCAACCTCGTAGGCCGTAACGCCACTGCCCGGGTAAAATTTCCCTCATTGCACACTTTATGGCGTATGCCCGTCTTCATTAGCCCATTTTAGGAGCAAAACAGTAGGACGTTAAACAACCATTCAATTTGATTTCATTTTCTCTATGTTGCTTATTTATTATAGTGGATAAATGTTTTTCTGGTTCTATTAATTATTTCATTTCTGCATAGAAATCTTGCTTTGACCAGTTTTTTTTTTATTGCAAAGTGCCATTCTTGTATATTGCAGTCTATGACCCTTTGTTTAAAACATGCTTAAGAAGTTGTCACGATTTCCTACTTATAACCAAACATATTGGAAACCATAATTATATAACATATCTCTAATTTTGGAAGCCCGATTACAGCGATACAAGTTTGGGTTATTTCCTTTTAGTTTAGAGATTATTTTTTTGCCGAGGGTGCAATGTTTCTCACTACATTTAAATTTGTAACTTTGTGAGTTTTGACCGATTTTGATAATTATGTCTTTATAATTTTCCAAATTTACATATTTAACGTAAATATTCAAACAATTGGGATCAACCTGATTCAAAAGTTTTTAGTTTTGTTCAAAGTTTTCTCATTTAATTTTTCGATGTTTTCTTACTATTTTCATTTCATTTTTCTGAAAGTTTTGAAGTGGGAAGTCATCCCGATTACAGCAACACAAGTATCAGTTATTTCCCTTTAGTTTTCAGATTATGCAATGTTTCATACTATATTTAGACTTGTAACTTCGCGAGTTTTTGACCAATTTTGATAGTTTGTTATACTTATCCTTTTTTTTGAGATACTTGATATAATCTATGACACGTGACGATGAATATGAAAGCTTTCATATCTGCATGGGACAGTAGCAGATCTAGTTATTATTATTTTTTTTTTTTGTGTGTTTTCTGCAAATCGGATTTCTCAGAATCTATCCGTAGGATCTTTCTGAAATTTTGACCTACCCCCCCCCCCAAAAAAATGGGGTGCGAACCTTGATTAAATATATTTTCAAAACGTTTTACGAATCCGAAATCACCGAAATTTACGAACGACGAAATGGACAAAGCATAGTCGCAACTTTGTTATTTTTTGACCGATTTTACTAATTCTTTTTTCTTTGAATACCTTGAAAAAAATCATTTTCATCTGCAGTTTCACATTTTCGAATTTCGAAAATTCGTCGCTGTGATTTCGAACCGGAAGTTTAGACAAATTTGACAACTTCTTTAATAGTTGTACGATTGTAATGAAATTTAGTATATGTGTAGACCTTACCGATGTGACTTCAAAAATATAATTAGAAATTTTCTAAATTATCTCCCCTTGACGAAATTAAAGATCAAAATTTTCAAAAAAATCATCGAAATATAGGTCAGAATGACCTGATTTTTTTTTTGGATACTAGACAAGTAAATACTGATTTGTACACAAAATATAAAGTTTGTTGATCGAACCGGAAGTGCCACCATCTTGAAACGTGAAAAATCCCTAAGGCTTTTTTGCTATTTTACTTACAGACTCGGGAGTTATATTTTCTGAATCCTTGAAAGATGGTCTAAAAATTGTTCAGAGAAGAATTTTGATTTAGGTCAATTGATGGTTGCCATTTTGAAGTGAATATGAAAAGTAGTAGCAATTTGAAGGGCCGAAACTTTGAAACACAATAACTCTCCTTCTAATTGAGCTAGAATGTTCAATCTTGGTGTAGACGTTCACTATGTCAATGTCATGATTGAGTTCAAAGATGAGCATTTTCTGCCTAGGGTAAGCAGAAATAAGCATGCTGATTTGTTGATTCTTTAGGGCAAGATAACTTCGGTTATAATGAAGGGAGGGCGGTGAAACTCTTGTTAATCGAGAGTGTAATAGCTGGCCTGTTGTGTGAAATCGTTGTATCTTTTTTTTTAAATATCAGGGATAGCAGAAAAAAAGAGTGTGACAAAGTTATTTTTACATAGAACTTTGCTAGATTTGACATTATATTATATTTGACGTTTTCAACTATATACAACTTCTGCTTATCTGTTCAATATGTTATTTACAGGCAACACACGAATGACCTCTGCTCGTTTTGACAAAAGGCACGATCTCATTAAATATCTTATTTATTTATATGTTATTTATAACCTACACATGATCTATGTGTTTAACACTCGGCAGAACTTCGCGACATTAAAGGGAAGATGCAGTGCAGTTATAGAAACTATACTCTCAATTCCAAATAAGTTAATCTGTCATGTATCATTATTCTTAATGGCTGTATGCTTTATAAAGCCAGAATTAACTGACAGTAAGTCAGACTTGAATAGAGCTCCTTCCGATCTATGTCTATTCCATGTTCTCAATAAAAGATCTACAACCTATGCTGATGGTCTGTTATCTGTAGTGTTACAAGAGATCGAAAATCCAAAAAGTCGTATGTTTACGATTTGGAGCATCTTTAAAGGTTCTTTTCTCTTAAAGTCAACATAATACTTTTTGGGAACTTCTTCCACAAAGAGTCTTATCGGTAGTCTTTTATATGAAAACTTCGATCAACAGTCCAAAATATCTGGAGTAGAAGAATAAAAGGATCGAACATTGAAAACGGCACCCTTTCATTGTTAAGCGAAACATGCAGTGTGTGTGACTACAATCTGCACATTTAGTCATTGTATAGAGCTTATTCAACAGTATCGAATTCCAACTGCTTAGGGATATTTTACGTGCACTCCTATGTGTACACGCGACCTTGGTTTTTCGTCCCACCCGAACGACTAGACAGCTGTCCTTGTCAGGCCCTCCGTTCTGCCTCACTGACAAGGGGGGACCACGCCGGAAAATCGAGATGAACTTTCTCGTTGCAGAACTTTTAATTCAGGCCAAACGTTTATTGCATACGATTAAGCTGGTCAGTTGGAGCTTATTTTCAAAAGTTTTGTAATAATCGGTTGGTAATTAAAATACCGTGCGAATTAAACTGTTAAAACAGAAAATTTCGCCCGGTTAAAATGTTTCTTGCTATAAGTCAGCAATTTCCAGATTTTAGGGAGGCTGAATGGTTAGCATACGCGCGCTGTATCGTAACGTCTGTCATTGAGTCAACCGGCGTCGTTTCGATTTCCAAGTTGCACGTGACATGGAGTATGGTGTCCAACCTCGTGGGTTTTCTCCGTGTCCTACGGTTTCCTACCACGGCTAAAGACCCGTACGCGCAAGGGAAGTTTATAAATAAAATTAAAAACATATGTTAGTCCCGAAATGACCTAGTTTGTGTCGAATGGACGTTGAGCCGCATTTCTCTCTTTCTCTTTTATTTTTAAAGTTTTGTAATAATCGGTTGGTAATCAAAGGTTCTGTAAAAGTGATAAAACATAAAATTTCGCCCGGTTGTAATGTTTCTCACTTTAAAGTCAGCAATTTGCCGATTTTAGAGGGCAAATGTTTATTGCGAACAATTAAGCTGGTCAGGGGGAGCTTATTTTTAAGGGAGGCTGAATGGCTGAATGGTTAGCATGTGCGCGCTGTATCGTAACGTCTGTCATTGAGTCAACGGGCGTCGTTTCGATTTCGAGATTGTACGTGACATGGACATGCATACGATTAAGCTGGTCAGTTGGTGTTTATTTTCAAAAGTTTTGTAATAATCGGTTGGTAATTAAAATACCGTGCGAATTAAACTGTTAAAACAGAAAATTTCGCCCGGTTAAAATATTTCTTGCTATAAGTCAGCAATTTCTAGATTTTAGGGAGGCTGAATGGTTAGCATACGCGCGCTGTATCGTAACGTCTGTCATTGAGTCAACCGGCATCGTTTCGATTTCCAAGTTGCACGTGACATGGAGTATGGTGTCCAACCTCGTGGGTTTTCTCCGTGTCCTTCGGTTTCCTCTCAACAGCTAAAGACCAGTACGCGCAAGGGGAGTTTTTAAATAAAATTAAAAAACATATGTTAGTCCCGAAATGACCTAGTTTGTGTCGAATGGACGTTTAGCCGCATTTCTCTCTTTCTTTTTTTTATTTTTAAAGTTTTGTAATAATCGGTTGGTAATCAAAGATACTGTAAAAGTGATAAAACAGAAAATTTCGCCCGGTTGTAATGTTTCTCACTTTAAAGTCAGTAATTTGCCGATTTTAAGGGGAAAACGTTTATTGCGAACGATTTAGCTGGTCAGGGGGAGCTTATTTTTAAAAGTTTTGTAATATTCGGTTGATAACTAAAGGTACCGTGCAAATTAAACTAATAAAATAGAAGATTTCGCCCGGTTGAAATGTTTCTATCTGTAGGTCAGCAATTTGCCGATTTTAGGGAGGTTGCGTGACTGAATGGTTAGCACGTGCGCTGTGTATCATAACGTCCGTCATTGAGTCAACTGGCGTTGTTTCGATTTCTTGGTTGTACGTGACAAGTAGTATGGTCGCCTGTCCAACCTCGTAGGCCGTAACGCCGCTGCCCGGGTAAAATTTCCCTCATTGCACATTTTATGACGTATGCCCGTCTTCATTAGCCCATTTTAGGAGTAGGACGTTAAACCCCATTCAATTTGATTTCATTTTCTCTATGTTGCTTATTTATTATAGTGGATAAATGTTTTTCTGGTTCTATTAATTATTTCATTTCTGCATAGAAATCTTGCTTTGACCAGTTTTTTTTTATTGCAAAGTGCCATTCTTGTATATTGCAGTCTATGACCCTTTGTTTAAAACATGCTTAAGAAGTTGTCACGATTTCCTACTTATAACCAAACATATTGGAAACCATAATTATATAACATATCTCTAATTTTGGAAGCCCGATTACAGCTATACAAGTTTAGGTTATTTCCCTTTAGTTTAAAGATTATTTTTTCGCCCGGGTGCAATGTTTCTCACTACATTTAAATTTGTAACTTTGTGAGTTTTGACCGATTTTGATAATTATGTCTTTATAATTTTCCAAATTTACATATTTAACGTAAATATTCAAACAATTGGGATCAACCTGATTCGAATTTTTTTTAGTTTTGTTCAAAGTTATCTCATTTAATTTTTTCTATGTTTTCTTACCATTTTCATTTCATTTTTCTGAAAGTTTTGAAGTGGGAAGTCATCCCGATTACAGCAACACAAGTATCAGTTATTTCCCTTTAGTTTTCAGATTATGCAATGTTTCATACTATATTTAGACTTGTAACTTCGCGAGTTTTTGACCAATTTTGATAGTTTGTTATTCTTATCCTTTCATTTGATATACTTGATATAATCGATGACACGTGACGATGAATATGAAAGCTTTCATATCTGCATGGGACAGTAGCAGATCTAGTTAAGCTTTCATATTACATATGAAAGCTTATTGTTTCTGTTAAGATTATTATTATTTTTTTTTTGTGTATTTTCTGCAAATCGGATTTCTCAGAATCTAACCATGGGATCTTTCTAAAACCTTGACCTACCCCCCCAAAAATGGGGTGCGAACGTTGTTTAAATATATTTTCAAAACGTTTTACGAATCCGAAATCACCGAATTTTACGAACGAAAAAACTGACAATGCATAGTCGTAACTTTGTTATTTTTTGACCGATTTTACTAATTCTTTTTTCTTTGAATACCTTGAAAAAAATCATTTTCATCTGCAGTTTCACATTTTCGAATTTCGAAAATTCGTCGCTGTGATTTCGAACCGGAAGTTTAGACCAATTTGACAACTTCTTTAATAGTTGTACGATTTTCATGAAATTTAGTATACAAGTAGATCTTACCGATGTGACTTCAAAAATATAATTAGAAATTTTCTAAATTATCTCCCCTTGGTGAAATTAAGGATCAAAGTTTTCAAAAAAATCGTCGAAATATAGGTCAGAATGACCTAATTTTTTTTTTCGATACTAGACAAGGAATTAATGATTCGTACACAAAATATGGAGTTTGTCGATCGAACCGGAAGTGCCACCATCTTTAAACGTGAAAAATCAAAAAGGCTTTTTTGCTATTTTACTTACAGACTCGGGAGTTATATTTTCGGAATCCTTGAAGGAATGCCTAAAAATCTATCGGATCAGAATTTTGATTTCGGTCATGTGATGGTCACAATTTTGAATTGAAAATGAAAAATAGAAGCAATTTGAAAGGCCCGGACTTCGGAACACAATAACTCTCCTTCTAATTGAGCTAGAATGTTCAAACTTGGTGTAGACGTTCACTAGGTCACTATCTTGATTGAGTTCAAAGATGAGCATTTTCTGCTTAGGGTAAGCAGAGATAAGCATGCTGATTTGTTGATTCTTTAGGGCACGATAACTTCGGTTATAATGAAGGGAGGGCGGTGAAACTTTTGTCAATAGAGAGTCTAATAGGTAGCCTGTTGTGTGAAATGATTGTATCATTTTTTTTAAATATCAGGGATAGCCGAAAAAAAGAGATTGAAAATCCAAAAAGTCGTATTTTTACAATTTGGAGCATGTTTAGAGGTTTTTCTCGTTAAGTCAACATACTATTTTTTTGGAACTTCTTCTACAAAGAGTCTTATTGGAAGTCTTTTATATGAATCCATCGATCAACAGTCCAACATATCAGGAGTAGAAGAACAAAAGGATCGAACATTGAAAACGGCACCCTTTCATTGTTGAGCGAAACATGAAGTGTGGGTGACTACAATCTACGCATTTAGTCATCGTATAGAGCTTATTCAACAGTATCGAATTCCAACTGCTTAGGGATATTTTACGTGCACTCCAATGTGTACACGGGACCTTGGTTTTTCGTACCATCCGAAGGACTAGCTAGACAGCTGTGCTTGTCTGGCCCTCCGTTCTGCCTTACTGACAAGGGAACCACGCCGGGAAATCGAGATGAACTTTCTCTGTGCAGAACTTTCAATTCAGGCAAAACATTTATTGCATACGATTAAGCTGGTCAGTTGGAGCTTATTTTCAAAAGTTTTGTAATAATCGGTTGGTAATTAAAGTACCGTGGACATTAAACTGTTAAAACAGAAAATTTCGCCCGGTTGAAATGTTTCTTGCTATAAGTCAGCAATTTTCCGAATTCAGGGAGGCTGGATGGCTGAATGGTTAGCATGTGCTCGCTGTATTGTCATTGAGTCAACGGGCGTCGTTTCGATCTCCAGGTTGCACGTGACATGGTGTATGATGTCCAACCTCGTGGGTTTTCTCCGTGTTCTTCGGTTTCCTCCCAACGGCTAAAGACCAGTACGTGCAAGGGGAGTTTTTAAATAAAATTAAAAAACATGTTAGTCCCGAAATGACCTAGTTTGTGTCGAATGGACGTTAGGCCGCATTTCTCTCTTTCTCTTTTTAAAGTTTTGTAATAATCGGTTGGTAATCAAAGATACTGTAAAAGTGATAAAACAGAAAATTTGGCCCGGTTGTAATGTTTCTCACTTTAAATTCAGCAATTTGTCGATTTTAAGGGGCAAACGTTTATTGCGAACGATTAAGCTGGTCAGGGGGAGCTTATTTTTAAAAGTTTCGTAATATTCGGTTGATAACTAAAGGTACCGTGCAAATTAAACTGTTAAAATAGAAAATTTGGCCCGGTTGAAATGTTTCTCGCTGTAGGTCAGCAATTTGCCGATTTTAGGGAGGTTGCGTGGCTGAATGGTTAGCACGTGCGCTCTGTATCATAACGTCTGTCATTGAGTCAACTGTCCTTGTTTCGATTTCTTGGTTGTACGTGATAAGGAGTATGGTCGCCTTACCAACCTCGTAGGCCGTAACGGCGCTGCCCGGGTAAAATTTCCCTCATTGCACACTTTATGGCGTATGCCCGTCTTCATTAGCCCATTGTAGGAGCAGAACAGTAGGACGTTAAACCCCATTCAATTTCATTTCATTTTCTCTATGTTGCTTATTTATTATAGTGGATAAATATTTTTCTGGTTCTAACAATTATTTAATTTCTGCATAGAAATCTCTGGCCAGTTTTTTTTATTGCAGAGTGCCATTCTTGTATATTGCAGTCTATGACCCTTTGTTTGAAACATGCTTAAGAAGTTGTCACGATTTCCTACTTATAACCAAACATATTGGAAACCATAATTATATAACATATCTCTAATTTTGGAAGCCCGATTACAGCTATACAAGTTTAGGTTATTTCCCTTTACTTTAAAGATTATTTTTTTGCCCGGGTGCAATGTTTCTCACTACATTTAAATTTGTAACTTTGTGAGTTTTTGAACGATTTTGATATTATGTCTTTATAATTTTCCAAATCTACATATTTAACGTACATATTCAAACAGTTGAGTTCAACCTGATTCAAAAAGTTTTAGTTTTGTTCAAAGTTATCTCATTCATCCCGATTACAGCAACACACGTATCAGTTATTTCCCTTTAGTTTTCAGATTACTCAATGTTTCATACTATATTTAGACTTGTAACTTCGCGAGTTTTTGACCAATTTTGATAGTTTGTTATTCTTATCCTTTTATTTGAGATACTTGATATAATCGATGACACGTGACGATGAATATGAAAGCTTTCATATCTGCATGGGACAGTAGCAGATCTAGTTAATTTTATGATTTTACGAATTCAATAAAACAGACGGACAGATAGAATTTATTTCTGGATCACTCGTCTTCTCTTTTTCAAAGGTTTTTCATCAAGATCAATTGCTGCCTTCCTTGTCTTGATGTTCCAACGTGGTTGAAGTTGGAGAGAGAGACTGCGCTGAAGGCGAAGTTTATTTTCCTGGTAACTGAAAATTAAATTCAAAATTAATAATAATCTATGAAATCTCTATTTCTTCAGACAACATATCTTAATTTTAAAAAGATTAAAAATAATCAATACTGAATTAAAATTGACACAATTAATTGCATAAAATGGGACATAAAAGCAATTCAATGGTGCATTTTTCGGATTAAATCAATGTTTACAAATATGTCGTTTCAATTTACTATAAATATGCATCCCAAATTCATAGACTGTTGGGTTATCACTTCTTCTTCCCAAGGCCCTATGTCTTCCAAAATGTTCCTCAAGCGGGTCTTGGCAAAGTTTGAAGGAGGAACTTAGTTGCTTCCACAACTGATTTAACTACAGAAAAAAAAAGGATACATTTAATATACTACTCAAAAGAAGTTTAGGGTCAATCAATTATTCATCAATGAAGGAATTGCACCAATTCTTGAAGATTATCAGGTTACCTATGATTGTCTCTCACACGTCTGCCCAACTCATCCCATGCTTGCTCAATTGGTGCCAAGTCAGGACAGTATGCAGGCTAATCCATTCGTTCAATACCATTTTGGGTGAGAAAATCATTAACAACTTGTGCTCTATGCCGTCTAGCATTGTCATCTTGAAGAACAGAACCTGCTTCAATTTGACGAAGACTTGGGATGACAAAAGGGTGTAAAATTTCGTCTATCTACCTGATACCCGTCAAATTTCCTTGGACGACGAAAAGAGGAGTCCTGTGGTGTACCGAAATTCCAGCCCACACCATTACCGTACCACCACTGGTTAATCATGACACTGATTTTTTTACCCTTTGGTCTTCTTTTGGCACACTTTAATCAACTCTCATGTCTAGACACATACCCTGTAAAACCCGTGACTTCTAATAATATAATAGGCCTGACAATGATAAATGTCTAAATAACACACCTGTAATTACTAATCCCTTGTAGGTTTGGTGAGTTAGGAACATTTTCAACTTTTCAATTTTACTAAATCCTGCTCGATCATCGACCTGCTTTTTCCAGTCTTTTAGATATCCCAAGAAGTCATCAGTAAGAAACTACATAAAATAAAAATCAGCCATTTCTCTATAGTATTAAAATAAATGTTTCCAATTATTTTCCTTTACTAGAAACTATATAAAATACCAGTCAGTCATTTTGCTAGTCATTATTATTGTACTGTTATGTATAAATCAAATAAATTATGTATTAACGAGGAAAAAACGTGAAGAATAAGTATGTTTTCAAACTTTACTTAAATAATGCCAATGATGAACACTTTTAATATTTTGAGGTAGTTTAATATCTAATCAAAATGTTTCTGATTCTATTTATTTAACAGAAAACACTGGTGTACAGCTCACCTTGAACCTGGGATCATCAATACTTTCGTATGGCATTAGATCTGTTTTTCTTTTCTTTTGTCCCTCAAACTTCGATCTTACATTCAAACAATCAAAGAAACGATCGATTAGCAGAATAAACTTAGCTGTTTCCTGGGCCTCTTCTCCACCGAATTTTTCGATCACCTTGCCAACAGAACGACTAAAGACCTGCAAACATTTATGATGGAATAATAAATTATAATATTAGTATTATAACAATTTCTATTTTTAATAAATTGAAGTGTATTTAAATGCAAGTATCTGTCATGAAGATTACACGTCATTTCGGACTTACGACATTTCGGACTCCAAAAAACATGGCCTCTGCGAGTCATACTCGAGTATATGACATTTCGGACTCGCGTAGGTGACGCTTCAGACTCAGGAATAAGTTGAAAGGAAAGGTTGAACACAACTGTCAAATCAATATATAATACTCCGTGGCTATTCTTAATAGCCCAACAAAAATAGCACGCAGGTTAAATTATATAATTTACCGCTCGCCATCAAGTAGGCCTCCAGCGTGGAGTCGTGCATCACAAACCTACACGACAAAATTTCCAATGTTGAATGAATACGAAAAGAACGTTTTACTTCTTTATGCATGTATCGCTGTACTATGTATATAAAAAAGTTGCTGATGAATTTATTAGTAGCGGCATATATTTACCTGGGCAGCAAAATTCACTTTCATAACAGAAAATGATGTTGAAAAAATGGATGTGATAATAGGTAAGTTTTGTAACCTTGCTTAACTCATGAGCCATATCTCTTTCATATACATCTGCCACATGTTTCCATAAAAGATTCTGGTTGTCCTTCTTCAAATAAAAAATTAAAGAGTGATTTTGCAATATGCCTACCAACTGATTTAAAGGCCACTGGAAAAGCTTCATAAATTTTTTAAATAATAACTTACTAACGTTGAAATTTACCTGTGACATTATTTAAACAATTTATGAAGCTTTTCCGGTGAACTTTAACATCAAATGGCCCAAATTAACAAACTTTGTCTTTAAACCTATACTGAATTTTATGTTGTCTCTCCACGTCTTTCTTGGATTGTTCCATTAGGGCCGCGTTTCTCAACCTGGGGTGAATTCACCCCCAAGGGGGGAATGGCTCGCGTCCAGGGGGTGAATGACCACACTCACAGTAACTTCAAAAATGATCATATAAAGGTCGTGCAGTAGAGATTAGCACTCTCAAACACTGTCCCGAGAATTAATCGTTTGTGACAATCACCAGGAGCAAATTTCGCACTGATCTGGAAACGACGTATTTTCATTAAAATATAAATTTGGTTATTATTGAATCTCACCTTCGATCTGTATTCATTCCATATTCAATGTCAATGTGGTCATGGGGTGCAGGCCCGTGCAAGGATCCGCGGTTCATGTCGGATGGCTTCTATAGAAAAAGGCCATTTTCAAGTTCCTATGAAACGCCTGAAGAGTGCCTGAAATGGCTGGAAATCACAGTTCCGGGGTCCAATGTCTTAAAAAATTCCTAGGTGGGGGGGGGCCTTGACACTCCTCGACGGGCTTCGCGCCTACGGCGCTCACGGCACCAGCTTCGCCGGCCACGGCTCCGCGATCAGTAACCTCCTCAAAACTCTGGGGATAAATGGGTTGGTTGAGAATTCATTTAGGGGTGAGCGGTGAGAAAAGGTTGAGGAACGTGACATTAGGGTGTGAAATACTTGAGGTCGAGAGGAAATTTAAGTGAATATTGACTTACCCACAATAGTCTGATTACTGCCAGAGGCAGCTAAATTATTTCTTACAGTCTTGAGAAGATGAGGAGCATCAGAAAAGAAATACAGTCCTCGAAATTAAGAATTTTCTACCACGGCACAAAAAAATTAAAAATGCCGTGGCAGAATGGTACTGCTACGGCACCACGGCATTTTTTTGTATTTCAAAATCAATGCTTTTCTTAACTTTTCAAGATGAATAAAATTCATTTATTCACGCCACAAAATTTGACGCGAACGATACCCACCAGTTACGTGTGGTCGCGCGAGCTCAAAAACATTGGTTACGCAAATTGAAATATCGGTTACGTTAACAAATTTCATTAACACATTTATTCACATTTGATCAATATTTATACAGGATAACTTTGTGACACTTGTCTGAATTATTAGTATTATAGCACAAACTAAATTCATTCATTCTTCATTCTTGCCATTTCATTTCTCCATCAGTCTTACCGGTACTTTGAGTTTGACAGATGAAGTATTTTTGACATCAGGTATTGATTGATCAGTTGTAAGCAGGTTGATTTAAAAATGCCCCAAGCCTTAATTCTTTAAATGGTTAGTATTGCCATAAATATTCAAACATGTCAGCTATTTCCAAAGAATTTACAACACGTGTTGTGACAGTGGCCCGTATGTAGGTCGTCTACTTTGACCCAGACAAGACATCGCTTGACGGCCAATGTAAACGGTTTTACTGTCCTGTCTATTTTAATATTATTTCATCACATCAAATTATTCTGTTTCCTTTTGAAACTTGGTTTGTAGATTGTTGAGGTTAATAAATACTATTTATTTTGTCAATCAGTCGCTATCTCCGTTACATAGGGCGTAGTAATTATAAACAAAGGGTGTAAATCGGTCAAGGTCCACCGTATTTGACAAACGATAAAGTTAAAAATATAGATGACGAGAATGGTAACATTGTTCATGCATTAACCAGAGTAACTAGGTAACTAACAGTCCGTGCACGCTCTATCATCTATGTCTATTTTATTTTATAATCGTTGAAAAAAAAACTCCACTGTAAACGGTGAAGCATGGATATGCCTACAACACATGGGTTAAAAGTGTACCGGTATTCGGTAATTGCAATATATTTGTCAGACTTTCGTACACAAAATGATAAATTTTGATGTTTTTATTGGTGATATTTACACTTAATCTTAAAATAAATTACAATACAGATAGCCGATCGGTCGGTTATTGCATTGAGCCGTACATAGACTATACGGTTTATAATACGTTGTAACCGTTATTATACCCTATTCAAAAAGACCCTACGTGGTATATTGGACTATTATGTATGCGACTATGCATAGATACGAAACAAAACCCGGAAGGTAAAAACTAACGTGGTATAATCCTGTATAGGGGCGATAAGAAAGGGCGATAAGTTGACAGTAAAAAAAAAAGTGGTATATATACCGGGGCCGAGATAACCGTACCACGTTCGCCATGCTATTGCTATACAAACGGAACGTGGTACGCGACTTCGGTACCACGTCCTTTTTATTTATAGGGATTTTACATTATTTGTAGTAAATTTTTCAAATTATGTTGATTATTTAAAGTTCCAATAGCATTTTTTTAGGTTATATTTTTAAAATTTATTAAAATAAAGCCCCAAAATAGATTGAACCTATAAACAGTCCTACCTTGTTAAAGAATAATCCTATTAATCCTATAATTCACTATTGCCAGTTGAGAAATTGGCAAAAATATCATTTTCAACTTCAAATTCAAACGTTTGAAGATGGCAGTCCATGGAGAAGGATGGGAAAACAAGGGAGGTAATTGAGTAACTATTTCCTCAATCAACCAGTGTCGCCCTTTCTAACCCCCCAAAAATTTTGTCCATGATCGTATAATAGTGAGTTGGCAACCTTTTGAGCAAAAAACATAGAAATAATTATATTTTGACTTTCTTAGAAAAAGTGAAATTGGAACTTTAATCCATTTTGATGTTTTTATATGCCATATTTACACTTTATCTTAAAATTAATTACAATACAGATAACCGATCGGTAATAATACTGTGTAAATTTAAAAAGACCCAACGTGGTATATCGGAAATGAAATGAAATGGGGTTTAACGTCCTACTGTTCTGCTCCGACCGGGTTAATGAAAACGGGCATATCAGTACCTCGCTCGACTTTCTCCATCTACAAAAATAGATTGCCAGGCAACGAAACATACGCCCACACAGCAGCCAAATCGTCCGGGCAGTCAACAAGAGTTGTCGCATATTAAGGAATTATCAGAAAATCATTAGAATTTGTTTGGTTTTTATAATCAAACATTTTTTTTTAAATCAGATAATAATTGTGACCTCCAGAGGGACCACAAGCTAAAAAGGGTGATTTTTCGTACAATCAGGGGACATAATTCAGGAAGTAATGACCCGATGGGTGCAAATATCGAAAGGAACCAAGATCTTTGGGTTATAAACATACATGTCAAGTTTCATCAAAGTCGATTCAAAATTGTGACCTCTATAGGGTCCACAACCTTGATATAACATATTTTCACACTATTCGTGTACAAACGGCGGCCATTTTGTCTGTCAATTCTAGTCCGATTTTCACGTAATTCAAACTCTCTCTTCATTACCATGTACCGGTGATATAGTCAAACGTTTTTTTTAAATCCGATAATAATTTTTGACCTCAAGAGGGACCAAAAGCTAACAACATAGATTTTTCGGACAAACCGGGGACATAATTCAGGAAGTTATGATCCAATGGCCGCAAATATCGAAAGGAACCAAGATCTTTGGGTTATAAACATACATGTCAAGTTTCATCAAAATGCGTTCAAAATTGTGACCACTATAAGGTCCACAACCTTTATATAACATATTTTCACACTATTCACGTACAAACGGCGGCCATTTTGTCCGTCAATTTTGGTCCGATTTTCACAAAATTCACACTCAACCTTCATAACCATGGAATGGTGATATAATCAAACGGTTTTTTAAATCCGATAACAATTTTGACCTCCAGAGGGACCACACGCTAAAAAGGGCGATTTTTTGGACAATCAGGGGCCATAATTCAGGAAGTTACGATCCGATGGGCGAAAATATAGAAAGGAACCAAGATATTTGGGTTATAAACATACATGTCAAGTTTCATCAAAATTGGTTCAAAATTGTGACCTCTATAAGGTCCACAACCTTGATATAACATATTTTCAAACTATTCGCGTACAAACGGCGGCCGCTTTGTCCGTCAATTTTGGTCCGATTTTCACGAAATTCGAACTCGACCTTCATAACCATGGAACGGTGATATAATCAAGCGGTTTTTTAAATCCGATAACAATTTTGACCTCCAGAGGGACCACAAGCTAAAAAGGGCGATTTTTCGGACAATCAGGGGCCATAATTCAGGAAGTTACGATCCGATTGGCGCAAATATCGAAAGGAACCAAGATCTTTGGGTTATAAATATGCATTTCAAGTTTCATCCAAATCGGTTCAAAATTGTGACCTCTACACTGTTCACAAGCTAAAAAACGTGATTTTTCGTACAATCAGGGGCCATAACCCATGAAGTTACAGTCCGATACATGTCAATATCGAAAGGAACCGAGATCTTAGGGTGATAAACCTATATTTTAAGTTTCATTGAAATCGGATAAAAATTGTGACCTGTAGACTGTTCACAAACAATTGTGAACGGACGGACGGACGGACGAACAGGGTCGACGACAATATACGTCCACATGAAAATGTGGGCGTATAAAAATGTAGCGTGGTACACGACTTTGGCTTATTTTTCAAATTGGATTATTTAATCCATTTTGATGTTTTTATAGGCCATATACTGTATCCGATTTAAAAAGACCCTACGTGGTATAATCTATGAAATAAAACGTGGCAAGTAAAACGGGGTATAATAAAATATGTGGATTATACGAGAGTACCTTGAGTTGAATATAGTTAAACAAAATGTGGTATAATAGAATCCGGTGCTGAGATAACCGTACCACGCTCGCCTTGTTGGATCTATACAATCGAAACGTGGTACCCGACTTCGGTAAAAAAGAATCGTGGTAAAATAGAATCCAAGACTGAGACAACCGTAGCACGCTCGCTTTACTGGTTCTATAGAAACGGAACGTTTTACGCGACTTGGGTTCAAAAAACGTGGTATAATAGAACCGAGACAAAGAGATAACCGTACAACGCTCTTCCTACTGGTTCTGCATAAACGGAACGCTGTACGCGACTTCGGTAAAAAAAAAGGTGGTATACTAGAATCAGTGACTGGTATAACCATGGCACGCTCGCCTTATACTGGTTGTACACAAACGGAACGTGGTGCGCGACTTCGATACAAAAAACGTGGTATAATAGAATCCGAGACTGAGATAACCGTAATTAGAACCAAAGACTGGGATAACCACGCCCGGCTTACGACTTTTATAAACCTGAAACGTGTTAATGTTATGCTCACCTTACTTCTCATATACAATTGAAACGTGGTACTAGGATTTGGTACCACGTCTTTTTTTAATTATAGAGATTTTACATTATTCAAAGCAGATTTTGCAAATTGTGTTGATTATTTATTTAATCCATTTTCATGTTTTATACTATAGGCCATACTTACACTTTATGACCACAGGGATACTAATAAATGTACTGAGACAATCGTAACAGTACCACGCTCGTCTTACTGATTCTATACAAACGGAACTATGTACACGACTTCGGTACAAAAAACGTGGTATAATAGAATCCGAGACGGAGATAACCGTACCACGCTTGCCTGACAGACTCTATACAAACGAAACGTGGTACGCGACTTGGGTACAAAAACGTGGTAAACTAGAACCCGTGGCCAAGATAACGGTAACTAGAAACCGATACTGAGATAACCGTACCACGCCCGGCTTACTACTTCTATACAACCGAAACGTGTTATGCCCACCTTACTTCTCATATACAATTGAAACGTGGTACTCGGCTTTTGTACCACGTCTTTTTTTAATTATAGAGATTTTACATTATTCGAAGCAGATTTTGTTTATTGCGTTGATTATTTAATCCATTTTGATGTTTTAACTATAGGCCATATTTACACTTTATGATTAAATAAATTATCGCGTAACATAATGCGTTTCAGCGGCGCCATTTGTAACAAGGGACTCGAAGAACGAGGCTAGACTTATTCCACAAGTCATGTTAAACGGTGACCGCATATTCTTATCTGGAGAGCATGTGCAATAAATGAAATCGACGTAGACTGATATAACCAGACGCTAGAGATTGCCATTCGATTTCGCCGAAACTAACTGATTATAAATTACTGTAAAAACAGAAGCGATTGAATGTAAATCAGTTTATTTTCATTCATATTACATTAATATATGCGTCGCGACCCATTTATGTTAATGTCGAGGTCCCAGATATTAGCGATCGAGCCCCTTTAATCATAGGGATTTGTTCTATTTGTATAGAACCAGTATAAGGCGAGCGTGGCACGGTTATCCCTGTCTCTGATTCTATTATACCACTGAATTAAATAATCAACATAATTTGAGAAATACGACAAAATCGCGTACCACGTTTCGTTTGTATAAAAGTAGTAAAGCCAGCGTGGTACGATTATCTCAGTTTAGGAATCCATTATACCACGTTTTCTGTACCGAAGTCGCGTACCACATTCCGTTTGTATAGAACCAGTAGGATGAGCGTTATACTGTAATCTCAATCTATTATACCACGTTTTTGAACCGAAGTCGCGTACCACGTTTCGTTTTTACATAACCAGTTAGACGAGCATGGTACTATTATCCCAGTCTCGGATTCTATTATACCACGTTTTTTGAACCGAAGTCGCGTACCACGTTCCGGTTGTATAGAACCTGTAAGGCGAGCGTGGTACGATTATCTCAGTCTCGGATTCTATTATACCACGTTTTTTGAACAGAAGTCGCGTACTACGTTCCGTTTGTATAGAACCAGTAAGGCGAGCGTGGTACGATTATCGCAGTCTCGGATTCTATTATACCACAATTTTTGAACTGAAGTCGCGCACCATATTCCGGTTGTATAGAACCAGTAAGGCGAGCGTGGTACGATTATGTTCCGTTTGTATAGAACCAGTACGATTATCTCAGTCCCAGATTCCATTATACCACGTTTTTATACGCCCACATTTTCATGTGGACGTATATTGTCGTCGCCCCTGTTCGTCCGTCCGTCAGTCCACAATTGTTTGTGAACAGTCTACAGGTCACAATTTTTATCCGATTTCGATGAAACTTAAAATATAGGTTTATCACCCTAAGATATCGGTTCATTTCGGTATTGGCATGTATCGGACTGTAACTTCATGGGTTATGGCCCCTGATTGTACGAAAAATCACGTTTTTTAGCTTGTGAACAGTGTACAGGTCAAAATTTTGAACCGATTTGGATGAAACTTGAAATGCGTGTTTGTAACCCAAAGATCTTGGTTCCTTTCGATATTTGCGCCGATCGGATCGTAACTTCCCGAATTATGGCCCCTGATTGTCCGAAAAATCGCCCTTTTTAGCTTGTGGTCCCGCTGGAGGTCAAAATTGTTATCGGATTTAAAAAACCGTTTGATTATATCACCGTTCCATGATTATGAAGGTTGAGTTCAAATTTCGTAAAAATCGGACCATAATAGACGGACAAAATGGCCGCCGTTTGTACGCGAGTAGTGTGAAAATATGTTATATCAAGGTTGTGGACCTTATAGAGGTCACAATTTTGAACCAATTTTGATGAAACTTGTTATGAAGGTTGAGTTCGAATTTCGTGAAAATCGGACCAAAATTGACGGACAAAATGGCCACCGTTTGTACGCGAATAGTGTGAAAATATGTTATACCAAGGTTGTGGACCCTATAGAGGTCACAATTTTGAACCAATTTTGATGAAACTTGATGTATGTTTATAACCCAAAGATCTTGGTCCCTTTCGATATTTGCGCCCACTGGATCGTAACTTCCTGAATTATGAAGAGAGGGGTTGAATTACGTGAAAATCGGACTAGAATTGACGGACAAAATGGCCGCCGTTTGTACACGAATAGTGTGAAAATATGTTATATCAAGGTTGTGGACCCTATAGAGGTCACAATTTTGAATCGATTTGATGAAACTTGACATGTTTGTTTATAACCCAAAGATCTTGGTTCTTTTCGATATTTGCGCCCATCGGGTCATTACTTCCTGAATTATGTCCCCTGATTGTTCGAAAAATCACCCTTTTTAACTTGTGGTCCCTCTGGAGGTCACAATCATTATCTGATTTTAGAAAAAACGTTTGATTATAATAACCAAACAAATTCTAATGATTTGCTGATAATTCCTTAATATGTGACAACTCTTGTTGACTGCCAGGACGATTTGGCTGCTGTGTGGACGTATGTTTCGTTGCCTGGCAACCTATTTTTTGAACCGAAGTCGCGTACCACGTCCCGTTAGTATAGAAGCAGTAAGGCGAGCGTGGTTCGATTATCTCAGTCTCTGATTCTACTATACCACGTTTTTGTACCGAAGTCGCGTAACACGTTGTTATCTCTGTCTCAGTCGCGTGGTACGATTATCTCAGTCTCGGATTCTATAGTATTATACCACGTTTTTGAACCGATGCTGTGTACCGCCTTCCGTTTGTAAAGCACCAATAAGGCGAGCGTGGTGCGATTATCTCAGTCTCGGATTCTATTATAAATTATTTTTTGTACCGAAGTCGCGTACCACGTCCCGTTTGTATAGAACCAGTAAGGCCACCGTAGTACGGTTATCCCAGTTTCGTTTGTATAGAACCAGTAAGGCGAGCGTGGTACGATTATCTCAGTTTCGGATTCTATTATACCACGTTTTTTGTACCGAAGTCGCGCACCATGTTCCGTTTGTAAAGAACACGTAAGACGAGTGTGGTACGATTATCCCAGTCTCGGATTCTATTATACCACGTTTTTTGAACCGAAGTCACGTACCACGTTCCTGATGTACATAACCAGTAAGGCGAGCGTGGTACGATTATCTCTGTTTCTGATTCTATTATACCACGATTTTTGAATCGAAGTCGCGCACCATGTTCCGTTTGTATAGAACCAGTACGATTATCTCAGTCTCGGATTCTATTATACCACGTTTTTGTACCGAAGTCGCGTACCACGTTTATATCTCTGTCTCAGTCACGGGGTACGATTATCCCAGTATAGAACCAGTAAGGCGAGCGTGGTACGATTATCTGTCTCGGATTCTATTATACCACGTTTTTGAACCGAAGTTACGTACCGCGTTCCGTTTGTATAGAACCAGTAAGGCGAGCGTGGTACGATTATCTCAGTCTCGGATTCTATTATAAAACATTTTTTGTACCGAAGTCGCGCACCACGTCCCGGTGAACCAGTACGGTGAGCGTGGTACGATTATCTCATTCTCGGATTCTTTTATACCATCATTCTTGAGCTGTCAGTTACAACTTCCTGTTTACATTTCCCAACCCACATAGTAAACACGACCACCTGAAAAATAAAAAAAAAAGATAACACACACTGATGTACGTGTCATATTATTCATATATATTCTGATGATATTCCAATGCATGATAATTCGTTGCTAGAAGACAGGTAAAAAAAAACAAATCTGGCTTTATGTCATGTGTTGCGAAACAAACTGAGCATTGAAGGGCAACAACTAATAATATCATAAGATAAGATAAGATTAGATATTTATTGTATCGAAACATCCATTGAGGACACCATACAATATAAACATGTACATAAAATTAAACAATATGACAATTATAACACAAGACACACAGTATTGCATACAAACCTCCATTGAGGACAACAGTCGTTATTGTTGTTACCATATTCCTTGGTATGGCCTTTGCATTGAAATCATCTTTTTTTTGGCTGTTGCATAAGCTTATTTAGTTTTTTCAAATATTTAGCAGGATTGCTACTTGGAACAAAAGGGCCTACCCTTCTATAATAATTGTTGTAAGCCCTTCAATTTAATAGCATAATTAATGTGCAGTCGACCAACCTTGAATAACATGGGTTTTGGAATGATTTCTGACTTTCTTTTGTTCCATTTTGGTAATTCCAGGTTTGTGGCCTTGTGTCGTTAAGTATAATTCTATTCTTTCTATCTTTTCACGGAACTGCTGAAATCGAATCTCTCTTTCACTTATAATATCTGCCATGATGATCGATCAATATTGGTACTAATAAGTAATACTTTACTATAATTACTACGAATCCGAATGCGATAGTCAATAGCAAATGAGGGAATGTTGTTGTTGTTCTTGGTGTTTAACGTCCGCTTCCACCGAAGGTGATATCGCAGACAAGTCTTATTTTTTTCCATTTCCATTATCTTAGCGCACGCGCAGGGGTCTTTGCTGTGGGAGGAAACCGGAGTGCCCGGAGGAAACCCACGAGGTTGAGAAGGAGCCCCTATCTCCATGCCACATACGCTCACACCAGGGCTCGAAACCACAGCCGCAAGCCAGAGGTGACCGGCCAGCTAGAGGTCGAAGCGCGGCACTCTAGACCACTATGATGCTTGATGGATTGAAGAGATTATTAAAAGATAAAGGTTTAATCAGTAACGTTTACGGTTGGATATATATTGCTTTCTCAAATCTTTATACGTTTCACACCCCATAAGGAAATACTGTTCTGATTCAGTTTTATTTGTACAGCGGGAGAACAAATCGTCGAGTCAAGGCGATCGGAAATAACCGACGGCTACCGATTGGGGTCAAGGACGTTGAATGATAACGATAGGCCGACTAATATTTTTTCATTTTACTTTTGCGCGAAAAAAAAAAGTTGAATGATAACGATAGGCCGACAAATATTTTTGTTTTGCTTTTCACATTTATTTTTGTTTTACATTTTAAATTACTTTTAAAAATGATTTTAGTTATCATTAATTAGGGTTTCACACTGCGTAGCTTGTGTGAAACACTATTGTTAGGGTTTCACACTGCGTAGCTTGTGTGAAACACTATTGTTTTTGTTAAAATTATTCTTATTAGGGTTTCACACTGCGTAGCTTGTGTGAAACACTATTGTTTTTGTTAAAATTCTTCTTATTATAAATTATTATTTATTAAGCTTTCATATTACATATGAAAGCTTATTGTTTCTGTTAAGATTATTATTGTTATTTTTTTTTTTGTGTTTTATCCACAAATCGGATTTCTCAGAATCTAACCACAGTATCTTTATGAAACTTTTACCTACACTCCCAAAAATGGGTGGTAGCTGTTGATTAAATATATTTTCAAAACGTTTTACGAATCCAAAATCACCGAAATTTACGAACGACAAAATGGACAATGCATAGTCGTAACTTTATTGTTTTTTGACCGATTTTACTAAATCTTTTTTCTTTGAATACCTTGAAAAAAATCATTTTCATCAGCAGTTTCACATTTTCGAATTTCGAAAATTCGTCGCTGTGATTTCGAACCGGAAGTTTAGACCAATTTCACAACTTCTTTAATAGTTGTGCGATTTTCATTCAATTTAGTATATAAGTAGATCCTACCGATGTGACTTCAAAAATATAATTAGAAATTTTCTAAATTATCTCCCCTTGGTGAAATTAAGGATAAAAGTTTTCAAAAAAATCGTCGAAATATAGGTCAGAATGACCTAATTTTTTTTTCCGATACTAGACAAGGAATTACTGATTCGTACACAAAATATGGAGTTTGTCGATCGAACCGGAAGTGCCACCATCTTGAAACGTGAAAAATCAATAAGGCTTTTTTGCTATTTTACTTACAGACTCAGGAGTTATATTTTCTGAATCCTTGTAGGAAGGCCTAAAAAATGTCGCGAACAGAATTTTGATTTAGGTCAACCGGGAGTCACCATTTTGAATTAAAAATCAAAAATAGAAGCAATTTGAAGGGCCGAGACTTTTGAGCACAATAACTCTCATTCTAATTAAGCTAGAATGTTCTAACTTGGTGTAGACGTTCACTAGGTCAATGTTATGATGAAGTTCAAAGATGAGCATTTTCTGCTTAGGGTAAGCAGAGATAAGCATATTGATTTGTTGATTCTTTAGGGCACGATAACTTCGGTTATAATGAAGGGAGGGCGGTGAAACTTTTGTCAATAGAGAGTCTAATAGCTAGCCTGTTGTGTGAAATCATTGTATCATTTTTTTTAAATATCAGGGATAGCCGAAAAAAAGAGATTGAAAATCCAAAAAGTCGTATTTTTACAACTTGGAGTATGTTTAGAGGTCTTTCTCGTAAAGTCAACATAATATTTGTTGGGAACTTCTTCTACAAAGAGTCTTATTGGTAGTCTTTTATATGAAACCATCGATCAACAGTCCAACATATCAGGAGTAGAAGAACAAAAGGATCGAACATTGAAAACGGCACCCTTTCATTGTTAAGCGAAACATGCAGTGTGGGTGACTACAATCTACACATTTGGTCATCGTATAGAGCTTATTCAACAGTATCGAATTCCAACTGCTTAGGGATATTTTACGTGCACTCCAATGTGTACACGGGACCGTGGTTTTCGTCCCATCCGAACTATACAGCCGTTCTGCCTCACTGACAAGGGGGAACCACGCCGGGAAATCGAGATGAACTTTCTCCGTGCAGAACTTTCAATTCAAGCCAAACTTTTATTGCATACGATTACGCTGGTCAGTTGGAGCTTATTTTCAAAAGTTTTGTAATAATCGGTTGGTAATTAAAGTACCATGCACATTAAACTGTTAAAACAGAAAATTTCGCCCGGTTGAAATGTTTCTTGCTATAAGTCAGCAATTTTCCGAATTCAGGGAGGCTGAATGGTTAGCATGTGCGCGCTGTATCGTAACGTCTGTCATTGAGTCAACGGGCGTCGTTTCGATCGCCAGGTTGCACGTGACATGGAATATGATGTCCAACCCCGTTTATTGCGAACGATTAAGCTGTTCAGGGGGAGCTTCTTTTTAAAAGTTTTGTAATATTCGGTTGATAACTAAAGGTATCGTGCAAATTAAACTGTTAAAATAGAAAATTTGGCCCGGTTGAAATGTTTCTCGCTGTAGGTCAGCTAGAATGTTCAAACTTGATCGAGTTCACAGCAGAAATAACAGTGAAACGATCAACGAACTCATAGCAGAAATAACAGTGCAAAACTTAACGAATTCATAGCAGAAATGAAATGGGGTTTTACGTCCTACTCTTCTGCACCTGACCTGGGCTAATGGAAGACGGCCATACGCCACACAGTGTGCTATGAGGGAATTTTTGCCCGGGCAAGGGATCTTTTACGTGCACTCCAATGTGTACACGGGACCTCGGTTTTTCGTCCCATCCGAACGACTAGGCAGCTGTCCTTATCAGGCCCTCCTTCTGCATCACTGACAAGAGGAAACCACGCCGGAAAATCGAGATGAGCTTTCTCGGCCAATGCAAGGATCGAACACCCGACCTCCAGGCTAACGAGCCAGCGCCTTGCCCACTTAGCCACCGTGATTCCCATAAATAGCAATGAAACGATCAACGAATTTTTAGCAGTAATAACACTTCAACAATTAACGAATTCGTAGCAGAAATAACGATGAAACAATTAACGAATTCGTAGCAGAAATAACAATGAAACGTTCAACGAAATCATAGCCGAAATAAGAGTGGAACAATGAACGAATTAATAGTAGACGAGTTCATAGTAGAAAAAACAGCGAAACAATGAACGAATCATAGCAGAAACCAGAAGGCTATCAATACACTGTGAAATTTGAAACCTAAATGGCCCGGCTAGGAACAATATCTACATGCCCGTAAAAGACTACTTAACAGTTGGAATTCGAAAGAAAAGACCGTAACGACGCTGTCCGATCAAACTTTAGTTAATTCAGTCGGCGCAAAAAGATAGGTCGTTAAAACCATTTCTGTTCAGTTCATTCCATTTCCTTAAATCTATGAAAGTTGTGTGAATTGGGAATCGCGTATTACTCAACAGTTTCAGGGGAGATAAGCCGTCTTTGAGATTGGAAATCAATTTTTGATATCGACTGTGTATGATTGCTACTAGATCGATTGTGATTCAGGTTCTAATCAGTTTGGATTGAAGAATCGGGGTGGTATATGTGTGTGTGATGGGGTGGGGGTGGTGGCACAAGACGCTATATCCCATTCGCAACCACACACCTAACAAATGCAGGGTATAGGTTGCGATCAGTTCTTTCAAGATTTTCATATATTTAAACCACTTTATTACACGCCTCATCTGAAAATGTCTGTGTTAGTGTAGATAAATGTTGACCAAATAACATCTTTCACCATTTTGACTTTCAGTTACAGAACTAGCATAGGGGCGTTTTAAGGTTTATCATGGGGGAGGCTGTACTATTTTGAGGGCCCTCTGTCGCGAGGGGAGGTTCTTGATTAATGATTGTCACCCCAATGCAATGGCTGCATTCTCATTCAGTAGTGGATTCGACAGTAACAGTGTATAGAAAACGATTGAGTTGGACTCGGGGGCCCTTTCCCTTGGCACTAGGGACCCTTTTGTCATTCGTCGGACCCTTTTGTCTGTCTTTAGAGCCCTCCCTAACTAGGACACATTTTCATTTTTCGCATCGGTTTTAGCATTTTTCTCCCGTTTTATTTTTTCAACTGCTTTGATTTTTTTCGCGGGGAGGCTGGCGCCTCCAGCGCCTCAGCTATAAAACGCTTTTGAACTAACAGTACTATTGACATAATACCGTTTTTTCCAGTAATGGTAACTCACTCGTTTCTTCAAGAATCATTCGGCATTCCAGGTATGCTACATTCTATTCGCTGTCTTCCATAGGAGCGGTAAGATGAGACCTGTTTGTGGGAAAATCCCTAAACAATATGCGAGGGTGGAATAATCGTACATTACTTTAAGGTTTGCGTGAAGTAATTGACATATCGAAATTACAGTTATATGCACTGAATAACCATGACACGGAGAGAGGGAGAGAGAGAGAGAGAGAGAGAGAGAGAGATAGAGAGAGAGAGAGAGAGAGAGAGAGAGAGAGAGAGAGAGAGAAATGGGGTTTAACGTCCACTCGACGCAAACTAGGTCATTTTGGGACTAACATATGGTTTAATTTTATTTCAATAATCTGCTTGCGCATATTAACAGTGGGAGGAAACCGCAGGTCCCGGGATAAACTCAGGAGATTGGACAGGCGAGATTGTAGGTTAGGGTTAGGGTAAGCGCTAAGGTTAGGTCTTGGGTTAGGATTAGGATTAGCGATATCCCTATTTACATCTCGTGACCTTTGACCAAACGTAATGAAGACAGGATGTGACGTATATATGCACATTGAGGTTATCAAGCTATAGACCGGACTAGTAGTAAGCTATAAACGGATAAATAACAAGAGTTTATATGTATATTATTTTATTAAATTTATATATATCTTAACTCCCTGATTTACGTATATACATTATGCATGAACAATAGAAACTATATACTAGTATTTATAAGTATTAAAGCTATGGTAATATTATGCTATCAAATAGCCGTATTGTCTTAATATTTGTTGTAACCGCAACCTTGATAGTTATTGTAAGAAGGATAACGGTTGTAGTTGTTGTATCCGTTACCGTATCCGTTCTTATTGTAGTTGTTATATCCCTTCCCATATTCGTTGTTATTGTGGCCATTGTTGTAACCGTTGTTGTAATTGTAGGGACCGTTGTAACTATTGTATCCTTTATTATTGTATTGGTTGTACTTGTATAGTCCGTTGTTGTATCGGTTGTATGGCCCGTTGTTGTACCCGTTGTAGTTGTATGATTGTTTGTAAGCTCCAATGTTTCCATGTCCAACAAATCCGTTTCCAATTATACCGTGTCCGATACCGTTACCAACGATACCATGACCAATTCCGTGTCCAACAATACCGTGTCCGATACCGTTACCAACGATGTCATGCCCAATGCCGTTACCAATTTTTCCATGTCCAATAAGTCCGTGTCCGATTCCGTTTCCAATGATACCATGTCCGATACCGTTACCAACGATACCATGACCAATTCCGTTTCCAACAATACCGTGTCCGATACCGTTACCAACGATGCCATGCCCAATGCCGTTACCAATCTCTCCATGTCCAATAAGTCCGTGCCCGATTCCGTTTCCAATGATACCATGTCCGATACCGTTACCAACGATACCATGACCAATTCCGTTTCTAACAATACCGTGTCCGATACCGTTACCAACAATACCATGACCAATTCCGTTACCAATAACACCGACTTTGCCAACAGCTACTATTCCGTGTCTGAGTCGGTTTCCTTGGATACCATGTCCAATACCATGGTTGAGTCCGTTGCCAATAGCTCCTACACCAACAAGACCATGTCCAACACCGGCATGTCCTCTTCCATATCCTTTACCAATTCCGTTTGCAAAGACACCAACACCATGTCCGAAACCGTGTCCGATTTTAGCATCGATGTATTGGGAAGCAGCTACTGTCAAACAGACAGCGAAAGCGACGAAAGCCTGAAAAAGAAAAAAAAACATGTGTTTTACAGAAATAGCCGTAGATTTGATTCCATACTAAAAAAAAATCGCGAGGGTTTATTTATAACCAAAAACTTGACAATCAAGAAATTTTACTGTGCCGCCATTATTTAGTACATGATCGAGTTTTGGCGTTACCAGGCAAAATCACAAGTAATGTTCAACTCTGGGTAATAATTTACACTTTTTATAATTTACCGTTCTGGCCCTATGAATATAAAACTGCCTTTAATACAATGTCAAGGGCGATAAGCAATAATGCAACAGTGACGATGCAATACCATATTCAACCCTCGATAATTTCTACCAGTTTTAAATTTAAAGATGGACCTATGGGTATGCATGCCAAGTGCGATAAGCAATCATATAAAAATTTAGTATGTAATGAAACTTATTAGTGCTATCAGGTTTCTTGTCTAGAAAGTTCAAGTATATCCCATCTGGGTCACGATCCTTGTCACTACATACCGCTAATTAGAAGTATTGAAGATTATTTAGTCAACAAGTTAAATTTACTCTCTGTAGATTGTTACAATGTTTTACTGTATTAGCCCAGTCTGTACAGAACAGAGGGCGAAAAAGCAAGTCCCATTTAAGATTTCAGGGACCGGGTATGCTTATCTTAAAACTTCAAAGATTTGAAATCTTATACGGAGTAGGGCAAAAGTCCTACTTTATACACCGACTGGACCATTGAAGACAAACAGGTAGATTTTGCCCGGACATCTGTATCACGATATACACTATCAAGGAATCTTTTACGTGCACGCCAATGTGCACACTGAACATTGCTTTTCGTCCCATCCTGACAATTAGACACTATTCCCTGTCAGACCGGGCAGACCTACTGTCCTGTACAGCTAACAAGGGCAGTCAAGCCTGTACAATTGACTTTCTGGTCAAACCCCGGGAGAGAGCCCAAGACCTGCTGGTTAGTTAATCAGTGTCTCTTATCACTGAGCCACCATGATCCCCATACACTAAAAACGCGGAGTTCGTAGATGAGCATATTATGCTTAGGGTAAGCAGAGATAAGCAATTAGATTGGTTGATGATTTTGGACACTTTCACTTCAGTCAGAGTGATGAAACTTGGTGTATAGTTTCATTACATCAATACCTTGAATACGTTCGACAATGAGCATTGTCTGCCCAGGATAAGCAGAGCGATGAGCAATTTGATTGGTCGAGAATTTGAAACAAAATAACTCTCCTTCTAATTGGGGCAGAATGTTCAATCTTGGTGAAGGCGTTCATTAGGTCAGTGCCATAAAGGAGTGCGAAGATGAGCATTGTCTGCTTACAGTAAGCAGAGATAAGCAATCTGATTGGTTGATTCTTTGGGGCACGATAACTTTGGTTATAATGAAGTGAGAGTGACAAAATTCCAAATATAGATTCATTATGTCATTACCTTGACTAAGTTTGATGTTGAGAATTTCTGCGTAGATTTAGGAGCAATAAGCAATTTGACAGATCACATTGGAACATAACACCTCTGTTTCTAATTAAGGTAGAATTTGAACCGGTTGAATTGTTTCTCGTTATAACTCGGTGAGTTTTTGGCGGATTTCATTAATTCTTTTTCCTTTTTTAAGATTCTTTATATAACTCTTGAGATGCGACAGAAACTGACCGTGAATATGAAAGCTTTAATATCTGCTTAGCAGATCTAGTTATTATTATTTTTTTTTTCGCCGGAGCCTATTTCTCAGTGCCTGTAACAGATACCGATCTGGGACCTAATTCTTTATCGGGAAACCATGTGTTGGCTACTTGATAAACTATATTTGAAACTTCTGCGCAGACCGGAAGTGGTCGAATTTCGTGCGGTGTCAAAAAATTAAAAAACGGCCGTAGATTCGTCAATTCTGTACCTATTTTCATACAAATGACATTTTCGGAAACCCTGAGTCTTTTCTCGGACGATAGCAGTTGAAAATTTCGATATTTCGAAACTTCATCGCTGACTTCTTGCGATCGAAAAATGAAAAATGTTGTTTGAGAGACAATTTTTGTTATTTTTCAAAATTTTGAAATTTGACCTACATTTTTGGATACCTGAAGTCCACCCGATTCCAGTAATATAAGTTTCATTCAGAGTTTTCGCCCTTTATTTTTCGATTTTTTTCGAATTTTCTACCCATTTTGGGAGCTCGGGTTTCGTTTTATGGCCGAATTGACGTTTCTGAAATTTCTGAAGCATGAAGCCAAATGACCATTGCAAGGAATAAAGCAATTTCAACAATAATCTGTACACCGGAAGTGGTCGAAATAATGTCCGATATTTTGAAAAAAATGCAAAAAATGGGTATTTTGGGGAAAAACGCGATTTCTCCGTCCGATATCAATGGATTAAACAAATTAGGGTACCGTTGGACTGCACTAGTATTGTGCTATCGTATGATACCCAATTCGTACGGATACGACGAGCAGGAAGCAAAATATTGCACGCTGAAAATCAAGTATTTTCTGATTTGGAGCGTTTTTGGACGCCTGTATCTCGAAAACTTAACCGCAACTTTTTTTTTAACTTTCTCTATTGAGAGTCCATTCGATAGTCTTGTGAATTATGCCATCCAATAAGACTTTGAAATGTCTGGAATACGATAAAAAAGGGACTGAAAATCAAAAAAAGTCGAAAAATCGTGAAATTTTGGAAAATGCTCTACTATTTTTTTATTTTAAAAGATTTTCAAAAAAAGGTTGTATATTCAGATAGCTGACCTAATTACGATTCTAACGATGTATAATATGTATGTAGTTATTGAAATTTAATTTTCGATATTTTAAATTTTTTGCATTTTTGGCACTTTTGAACATAGGATTTCTCAGAGGCATTTTATCTGATAAGATAATGTAATTTATCATTACAGAGCCCCGTCGCTATTTTAGTGCCCAAACCGGCTATTAAAACTATTCCGACAATAATAACCATACCGGAAGTATTCAAAAAATGAAAAAAAAAGGTTAGAAACATTGTCGCACTTGCGAGAAACTTGATTTCTCCCTTAGGTAATAGCGGACCAAAAGAACTAAAGTGTCGCTGGATAGCCCTATTAATGGACCATCATATGGTATCTAAATAATACGATTTCGATGGTAAGGAAATAAATTATTGTATGCCCAAAATCTAGTATTTTCCGATTTTTTAACATTCTGGGACGCCCTTTTCTCGGAAACGACACCGCAGATTTTTCTTAAACTTTTCTTACTCAAAGTCCTATCGGTTGTCTATATAGTGAATCCAAAATGAAAATCATTGAAATAATATAAATGGTCCAAAAATGGCCTCAAACCTTGAAAAAAATTGAAAAATCCTTAAATTTTTGGAAACGCTCTTTAATCTATCTTTTTTTCCAAAACTACTCAATGGATGTTTCTGACACTTCTGGTACAGAAAGTTAATTATCCAAAGAACTTCGTAAAGCTATCACGACAACGATCGTAAAACCGGAAGTAGTCGAAAAAATGTCCGATATTTTGAAAAAAAATTATTTTTTTACGAAAACCTATTTTATTTATGAATATTTTTTGATGATATTTTACACAGGGTTAAAAATATCATCCTACTTGAGCAGAAATGAGAAAAAAAATTGTCTCGGTAATTTGCGTTAGCCGCCATCGGCTAATTTAGTTTTTCGTACTTAGAAAAATTATTTATTGTTCGATTTGTATAAAACAAAGTTCATATGCTCCGTGGTCCCAATTGTAATTTTTTTTGTTACGGTGAAATTTTTCTGTCGGCAACGGAAGTGACGTAATATTAACAAAATCTACAATTTTGACAGTTCGGTACCACTTTTTGAAAGCAAATATTATTTTTTTTCAAAACTGATATAACTAAAAGGATGCACCCTGCAAAGGTGCACAAAATCCTTAGCTCAGATTTTGTAATTTCAATTTCATTTTCGGGCAATTTCGAATAAAATGTAAAATAAATTGTAAAATTCAGTTATTTACAATTCATTCAGCGTCTTCATATTTTGAAATATTTATTTGTAATTTTCATAAACTCGTAGCAATAATCCAGACGAAGAGAATGTGTGCGAAAATTAGTTTGTAATATGAGCAGTTGCCGAGAAATATTCAATTTTGCATGCATCACTTTTCACGTTATTTTGCCTATAAAGGAGTGAATTATTATTCGATTTGCAATATTTTTTTTCCATTTGATGCTTAATGCCAATTTGGACTAAGTCAAGCCAATTTTACATTTTCACTGTGACCGGAAATGACGTCATTTGGGCAAAAACTGTATTTTTAACTTTAAAAACAAATATTTTATTCAAATGAGTCTGCCTTATAATGTTTTTAAAATTATGATATTTGATTCCCATCAACGAATAGAATGAAGCCATACGACCATACGGATACCACAAAATGGTTTCTAACTTGTACGGTTACAGAGAAATAGGCGATCTTCTATAAGTCACTTTTCAAGGTTTTTGGTCTATAAAAGTGTCAATTATTATTCGATTTTTATCATTTTTTTACCATTTGATGCCTTATGCCATTTATGACTTCTATGAACTAAATTAACATTTTCAATATCTCCGGAAGTAATGTAATTTTTGCAAAAAAACGTATTTTTAGCCTTCAAAACAAACATTTTTTTTAAGAGATTTATATTTATTATTCGTTTAACTTTATAACGTCTGACTCTAATGGACAGTAAGATTGAATCAATACCATCATATTGATATCAAGAAAAGGCTTCTAGCATATTCCCTTGTCGAATAATAGCCAATTTTCCCTGGGTCACTTTGAAGTCTTATACCTTCTTAATTTCAGTTTATGGGTTATAGGTTGATTATTTATTGTCCGATATGTATAAAACAAAGTTTGTATTTTGTATGTTGCGAATTTTCGACTTATTTTTCACCTATAAAAATTTCTTTCGGCACCGGAAGTGACGTAATTTTGCCATAATTTACAATTTTGACCGGTCTTTTCGCCAGCAAATATTACTTTTACATATGATAGAAGGTGTCACTGAAGCAAAACAACTAAAGTTTAGTTTGGTAGCTCAATGGATCGGCTATGGTATAATGAACTTCCTGTATGATTCCTGAAAGCCGGTTCAGTGCTGCTTGCAGGTCTAGTTATTCTTATTATTATTATTTTTTTTTTCCAATTTGCTTATATCTCAGGAACTACTTGTCGGATCGATGCAATGTCTTGAGTTTTACTGCGAAAATGGGTGTGACTTAGAGATTAAAGCTATTTCCGGCATTCTGCGACAATGCGAAATGTCCGAAATCACCGAAGTTGTCGTTTTTTGAAATATTGCCGTAATATTAACAACAATTGTTGGATTTTATCGTTTGATAGTTTTTGACATAGCCAGAGAGATGGCACATAGCTACGGGTCTTTAGAGTTTTAAATTTCGCCGAATCTTCGGAAAAATAAGGCGCCAAATTTTGAAAATTTAAATTTTGACAAAATTTTTTTTTATTAATGAATATTTTTTAATGACCTTTTACCAAGGGTTAAAGGGTCGTCTGATTTGGGCAAAAATGTGAACATTTTTTTTCTGGATAATTTTCCTTGGTCGCTATTGGCTAATTCAGTTTATCGGTTCTATATAAATTATTTATTGTCCGATTTGTATAAAACAAAGTTTATATGCCCCATGGTCCAAAATGTCATTTTTTTTGTTACCGGCAAAGTTTCCTGTCGGCACCGTAAGTGACGTAAATTTAGCAAAAACTACAATTTTAACAGTTCGGTACCACTTTTTGAAAGCAAAAATTATTTTTTTCAAATCTAATATGACCGAAAAGATGTGCCATATAAATGCGCACAAAACATCGCGCTCAGTTTTTTTAATTTCGATTTCGTTTTCTGGCAATTTGGATTAAAGGGTGAAAAAAGGTGTCAAAATAAGCTATTTACAACCCATCCAGCGTCTTCATATTAAAAAATATATCTCCGTAGCATTCATAATCTCGTAGCAATAAACCATACTAAGAGAATGTATGTGAAAATTAATTTGTAATATGCGCAGTTGCCGAGAAAAAGTCAATTTTGCATGAGTCACTTTTCACGTTATTTTGGCTGTATAAGAATCAATTATTATGTGATTTTCAATTTTCTTTCACCATTGGATGAATAATGCCATAGTGGACAAGGTCAAACCATTCTACCTCATACGCTGACACCGGAAATGACGTCATTTGGTCAAAACTTAATTTTTAGCATTAAAAAACAATATTTTATTCAAATGGGTCGTACCTGTTATTTTTTTCAAATTATGATATTTGATTCTATTCATCAAATAGAATGAACCCATGCGATCATACAGATATCACAAAACGGTTTCTAACTTGTACGGTTGCAGAGAAATGGGCGATTTTCCACAAGTCACTTTTCGAGGATTTTGATCTATAAAAGTGTCAGTTGTTATTCGATTTTCATAAAATTTTCACCATATGATATCTTACGTCATTTATAATTTCATAGAACTATTTTAACATTTTCAGTATCACCGGAAGTAATTATATTTTGGCAAAAACTGTATTTTTAGCCTTCAAAACAGATATTTTTTTCAAATGAGTCTGATTTGTAATATATTTGAAATTATGATATTTAGTTCGCATCAACTAATAAAATGAACCCATGCGATCATTCAGATACCACAAAATGGTTTCTCGCTTGTATGTTTGCAGAGAAATAGACAATTTCTTACAAGTCACTTTTCAAGGTTTGGGGTCTATAAAAGTGTCAATTCTTATTCGATTTACATAAAATTTTCACCATGTGATTATTATTTCTGATTTTAAAAAACTAATTTAATATTTTCATTATCGTTGGAAGTACTGTGATATGGTCAGGATCACTTACATGTAACACGTGTACATGTATAACATGGATTGGTTCCTGTGGTAATTAGCACATATCGGATTGTAACTTCCTGAATTAAATATGATTGTATGAAAAATCGCTTTTTGTTTAGCTTGTTCACTATCCACCGCTTGCAAATTGTGTTTCTTAATTTCTTGGAAAGATTTATAAAAAAATCTCAGAACCATTTGTGGGCTATGATCTAGTATCTTAATGTTATTTAATACACGTCGGCGTCAGTGATTATGTACATGTCGTGTATCCCTTAGTACGTTTTTCACATTTGGCCAAAATAGGAGAAAGAATGAAAGAAGGGATATTATATTTGTTTCATGTATTAATCAATGCAGACTTTTGGAGGGTCAGATTAACGTGTTTGTCTTTATTCAAATGGTGAGCGTAGTTTGTTGATGCCGAGTCCACAATGTTATGGACACGGTGCGCTTTGGTCTTGTGCATCGATCTCCCAAGCAGAGTTGTCTTCGCTTGCAGTTCACACCTTGTCTCAATTGTCATTTTTTTTGTTACCAAATAGTTTTATCTGTCGGCACCGGAAATGGCATAAGTTTACCAAAAACTAACAAAATCTACAATTTTGACAGTTAGGTACCATTTTGCAAGAGAAAATATTATTTTTTTAAAAACTTGATATAACAAAAAGAGTGCGCCCTTTCGACATCATTTTCGAGCAACTTCGATTAAGAATTGAAAAAGGTGTAAAATTGACCTTTTACAACCCATTCAGGCTTTTCCGATTTTAAATTATTTCTACGCAACTTTTATAAACTTGTAGCTTTGATCCATACGCAGAAAATGTATGTTAAAATTAGTTTCTAATATAAGCAGTCGCCGAGAAATGGGCAGTTTTGCATAAGTCACTGTTTTCGTAATTTTGCCTGTAAAATAGTCAAGTATTAATGGATATTCGCAAAAGTGACATCATTTGATGCAAAAAGCAAGTGTGCGTCATATCATGTTGATTACTATTTAAAATTAACACCGGAATTGACGTCATTTAGTCAAAAACTCCATTTTTAACTTTTAAAATCGATATTTTTTTAAACCAAGAATTATGTCATATGTAATAATAAAATTAACTTTTGGTTTAAATTCACATATTAACAAAAATCATATGATCATACAGATATCATAAAATTGTTTCTAACTTGTTCGGTTGCCGAGATATAGGCGGGTTTCTACAAGTCACTTTTAAAGGTTTTTAGCCCGTAAATGTGTTAATTATTATTCGATTTTCATAAAAGTTTCATCATTTGATGCCTAATGTCAAAGACGATAGTATAAACTTAATTTAACATTTAAATAACACCGGAAGTAATGTCATTTTGGCAAAAACTGTATTATTAGCCTTCAAAACAGATATTTTATTCAAATGAGTCTGTTTTGAAATCTTTTTCAAGTTATGATATTTGATGCCAATCAACAAATAGAATGAACCCATACGATCATACAGATACCACAAAATGGTTTCTAACTTGTACGGTTGCAGAGAAATAGCCGATTTTCTACAAGTCACTTTTCAAGTTTTTTGGTCAATAAAAGTGGCAATTATTTTTCGATTTACATAAAATTTTCACTATATGATATCTTATGCCATTTCTGATTTCATGAAACTAATTGAACATTTTCATTATCACCGGAAGTACTGTAATTTTATCAGGATCAATTACATGTTACAAATGTATAAAATGAATTGATATTGCTGGATTTTTGTTGTATTTGTTTCCCTTTTATTTGATGTATGCAATGTTCATGTGGAAATCTGTTTATCGGTGCAATTGGTTCAAGGGCAACATGGGAGCGAAAGTGAAATAAGTTTAAAGTTAACGTGGGACCAGTGAAACCCGTCATTCCTGCATGCAGGTCTAGTTATTATTCTTCTTATTATTATTATTTTTTTTTTCCAATTTGCTTATATCTCAGCAACTTCTTGTCGGATCGATACAATGTCTTCAGTTTTACTGGGAAAGTGGGTGTGACTTAGAGATTAAAGCTATTCCCGGCATTCTGCGACATTGCGAAATGTCCGAAATCACCGAAAATGTAGTTTTTTGAAATATTGCCGTAATATTAACAATAATCATTGGATTTTAGCATATGATGCATTTTGACATAGTCAGAAACAGGGGACATAGCTATGTTACTTTTGATTTTTGATTTTCGACGAATCTTGGAAGATATTAGGCGCCAAATTTTGAAAATTTAAATTTTTACAAAAAACTTTTATATTTATTAATTTTTTTATATGACATTTTAACCAAGGTTAAAGAGTCATCTGATTTGAACAAAAATGTCAACATTTTTTGTTTCCGTAATTTTCCTTGGCCGCCATTGGCTAATTCAGTTTTTCAGTCCTACATTATTTATTTATTGTTCGATTTGTATAAAACTATGTTCATATGTTCCGTGGTTAAAAATGCCATTTTTTTTGTTACCGGTAAAGTTTCCTGTAGGCACCGGAAGTGGCGTAAATTCAGCAAAAACTACAATATTGACAGTTCGGTACATCTTTTTGAAAGCAAATATTATTTTTTTCAAATCTTATATGACTGAAAAGATGTGCCATGTAAAGGCGCACAAAACATCGGGCTCAGTTTTTTTAATTTCGATTTCGTTTTCTGGCAATTTGGATTAAAGGGTGAAAAAAGGTGTCAATATAAGCTATTTACAACCCATCCAGCGTCATCATATTAAAAAATATATCTTCGTAACACTCATAAACTCGTAGTCATAACCCATACGAAGAGAATGTATGTGAAAATTAATTTGTAATATGCGCAGTTGCCGAGAAATAGGCAATTTTGCATGAGTCACTTTTCACGTAATTTTGGCTGTAAAAGAATCAACAATTATTCGATTTTCAATTTTCTTTCGCCATTGGATGCCTAATGCCATAGTGAACTATGTCAAACCATTTTACCTCTTGCGCTGTCACCGGAAATGACGTTATTTACTCAAAACTTAAATTTTAGCCCTCAAAAACAATATTTTATTCAAATGAGTCGTACTTGTTATTTGTTTCAAATTATGATATTTGATTCTATTGATCAAATAGAATGAACCCATACGATCACACAGATACCACAAAATGGTTTCCAACTTGTACAGTTGCAGAAAAATGGGCGATTTTCCTTAAGTCACTTTTCAAGGTTTTTAGTCTATAAAAGTGTCAGTTATTATTCGATTTTAATAAAATTTTCACCATATGATATCTTATATCATTTATGATTTCATAGAACTAATTTAACATTTTCAGTATTTCCGGAAGTAATGTCATTTTGGCAAAAACTGTATTTTTAGCCTCCAAAACAGATATTTTTTTCAAATGAGTCTGATTTGTAATATATTTAAAATTATGATATTTGATTCCAATCAACAAATAGATTGAGCCCATACGATCATATAGATACAAAAAAAAATAGTTTTTATCATGTGCGGTTTCCGAGAAATAGACGATTTTCTACAAGTCACTTTTCAAGGTTTTTGGTCTATAAAAGTGGCAATTCTTATTCGATTTACATACAATCTTCGCCATATGATGCCTTATGCCATTTCTGATTTCATAAAACTAATTGAACATTTTCATTATCACCGGAAGTAATGAAATTTTGCCAAGTAACATATAAATATATAAAATGAATTGATATTGCTGGATTTGGTCGATTCTTCGTCCATTTTATTTGATGTTTGCAATGCTTATGTGGAAACCTGTTTAATGGTTTCATTGGTATCGGAAGTGACATATGTTCAAGGGCAACATGGCATCGAAAGTAACGTGGCACCAGTGAAACCCGTCATTCCTGCATGCAGGTCTAGTTTTAGTTAAAATTATTATTCTTATTACATATGAAAGCTTATTGTTTCTGTTAAGATTAATATTATTAAGCTTTCATATTACATATGAAAGCTTATTGTTTCTGTTAAGATTATTAAGCTTTCATATTTCATATGAAAGCTTATTGTTTCTGTTAAGATTATTAAGCTTTCATATTACATATGAAAGCTTATTGTTTCTGTTAAGATTATTATTATTTTTTTTTGTGTTTTATCCACAAATCGGATTTCTCAGAATCTAACCACAGTATCTTTATGAAACTTTTACCTACCCCCCCAAAAATGGGTGGTAGCTGTTGATTAAATATATTTTCAAAACGTTTTACGAATCCGAAATCACCGAAATTTACGAACGACAAAATGGACATTGCATAGTCGTAACTTTATTGTTTTTTGACCGATTTTACTAATTCTTTTTTCTTTGAATACCTTGAAAAAAATCATTTTCATCTGCAGTTTCACATTTTCGAATTTCGAAAATTCGTCGCTGTGATTTCGAACCGGAAGTTTAGACCAATTTGACAACTTCTTTAATAGTTGTACGATTTTCATGAAATTTAGTATACAAGTAGATCTAACCGATGTGACTTCAAAAATATAATTAGAAATTTTCTAAATTATCTCCCCTTGGTGAAATTAAGGATCAAAGTTTTCAAAAAAATCGTCGAAATATAGGTCAGAATGACCTGAAAATTTTTTTCGATACTCGACAGGTAATTACTGATTCCTACACAAAATATGGAGTTTGTCGATCAAACCGGAAATGCCACCATCTTGAAACATGAAAAATCCCTAAGGCTTTTTTGCTATCTTACTTACAGACACGGGAGTTATATTTTCTGAATCCTTGAAGGATGGCCCAAAAATCGTAGGGAGCAGAATTTTGATTTCGGTCATGTGATGGTCACAATTTTGAATTGAAAATGAAAAATAGAAGCAATTTGAAAGGCCCGGACTTCGGAACACAATAACTCTCCTTCTAATTAAGCTAGAATGTTCAAACTTGGTGTAGACGTTCACTAGGTCAATGTTATGATTGAGTTCAAAGATGAGCATTTTTTGCTTAGGGTAAGCCGAGATAAGCATGCTGATTTGTTGATTCTTTAGTGCACGATAACTTCGGTTATAATGAAGGGAGGGCGGTGAAACTTTTGTCAATAGAGAGTCTAATGGGTAGCCTGTTGTGTGAAATGATTGTATCATTTTTTTTAAATATCAGGGATAGCCGAAAAAAAGAGATTGAAAATCCAAAAAGTCGTATTTTTACAATTTGGAGCATGTTTAGAGGTCTTTCTCGTAAAGTCTACATACTATTTTTTGGGAACTTCTTCTACAAAGAGTCTTATTGGTAGTCTTTTATATGAAACCATCGATCAACAGTCCAACATATCAGGAGTAGAAGAACAAAAGGATCGAACATTGAAAACGGCACCCTTTCATTGTTGAGCGAAACATGAAGTGTGGGTGACTACAATCTACGCATTTAGTCATCGTATAGAACTTATTCAACAGTATCGAATTCCAAATGCTTAGGGATATTTTACGTGCACTCCAATGTGTACACGGGACCTTGGTTTTTCGTCCCATCCGAAGGACTAGACAGCTGTACTTGTCAGGCCCTCCGTTCTGCCTTACTGACAAGGTAACCACGCCGGGAAATCGAGATGAACTTTCTCTGTACAGAACTTTCAATTCAGGCAAAACGTTTATTGCATACGATTAAGCTGGTCAGTTGGAGCTTATTTTCAAAAGTTTTGTAATAATCGGTTGATAACTAAAGGTACCGTGCAAATTAAACTGTTAAAATAGAAAATTTGGCCCGGTTGAAATGTTTCTCGCTGTAGGTCAGCAATTTGCCGATTTTAGGGAGGTTGCGTGGCTGAATGGTTAGCACGTGCGCTCTGTATCATAACGTCTGTCATTGAGTCAACTGGCCTTGTTTCGATTTCTTGGTTGTACGTGACAAGGAGTATGGTCGCCTTACCAACCTCGTAGGCCGTAACGCCGCTGACCGGGTAAAATTTCCCTCATTGCACACTTTATGGCGTATGCCCGTCTTCATTTGCCCATTGTAGGAGCAGAACAGTAGGACGTTAAACCCCATTCAATTTCATTTCATTTTCTCTATGTTGCTTATTTATTATAGTGGATAAATATTTTTCAGGTTCTAGTAATTATTTAATTTCTGCATAGAAATCTCTGGCCAGTTTTTTTTTTTATTGCAGAGTGCCATTCTTGTATATTGCAGTCTATGACCCTTTGTTTAAAACATGCTTTATTTTTTGCCCGGGTGCTATGTTTCTCACTACATTTAAATTTGTAACTTTGTGAGTTTTTGACCGATTTTGATATTATGTCTTTATAATTTTCCAAATCTACATATTTAACGTACATATTCAAATAGTTGAGTTCAACCTGATTCAAAAAGTTTTAGTTTTGTTCAAAGTTATCTCATTCATCCCGATTACAGCAACACAAGTATCAGTTATTTCCCTTTAGTTTTCAGATTACTCAATGTTTCATACTATGTTTAGACTTGTAACTTCGCGAGTTTTTGACCAATTTTGATAGTTTGTTATTCTTATCCTTTTATTTGAGATACTTGATATAATCGATGACACGTGACGATGAATATGAAAGCTTTCATATCTGCATGGGACAGTAGCAGATCTAGTTATTATTTTTTTTTTTTTGTGTTTTTCCTGCAAATCGGATTTCACAGAATCTATCCATAGGATGTTTCTGAAACTTTGACCTACCCCCCCCCCCCCAAAATGGGTGGTGGCTGTTGATTAAATATATTTTCAAAACGTTTTGCGAATTCGAAATCACCGAATTTTACGAACGAAAAAACTGACAATGCATAGTCGTAACTTTGCTATTTTTTGACCGATTTTACTAATTCTTTTTTCCTTGAATACCTTTTAAAAAATCATTTTCATCTGCAGTTTTACATTTTCGAATTTCGAAAATTCGTCGCTGTGATTTCGAACCGGAGGTTTAGACCAATTTGACAACTTCTTTAATAGTTGTACGATTTTCATGAAATTTAGAATATAAGTAGATCTTACCAATGTGACTTCAAAAATATAATGAGAAATTTTCTAAATTATCTCCCCTTGGTGAAATTAAGGATCAAAGTTTTCCAAAAAATCGTCGAAATATAGGTCAGAATGATCTGAAATTTTTTTCCGATACTCGACAAGTAATTACTGTTTCCTACACAAAATATGGAGTTTGTCGATCTAACCGGAAATGCCACCATCTTGAAACATGAGAATTCCCTAAGGCTTTTTTGCTATCTTACTTACAGACACGGGAGTTATATTTTCTGAATCCTTGAAGGATGGCCCAAAAATCGCAGGGAGCAGAATTTTGATTTAGGTCAACTGATGGTTGCCATTTTGAAGTGAATATGAAAAGTAGTAGCAATTTGAAGGGCCGAGACTTTGAAACACAATAACTCTCCTTCTAATTGAGCTACAGTGTTCAATCTTGGTGTAGACGTTCACGAGGTCAATGTCATGATTGAGTGCAAAGATGAGCATTTTCTGTCTAGGGTAAGCAGAGATAAGCATGCTGATTTGTTGATTCTTTAGGGCACAATAACTTCGGTTATAATGAAGGGAGGGTGATGAAACTCTTGTCAATCGAGAGCCTAATAGCTAGCCTGTTGTGTCAAATCATTGTATCATTTTTTTTTAAATATCAGCGGTAGCAGAAAAAAGAGATCTAAAATCCAAAAAGTCGTATTTTTACGATTTGGAGCATTTTAAAAGGTCCTTTTCTCTAAAGTCAACATAATATTTTGGGAACTTCTTCTACAAAGAGTCTTATTGGTAGTCTTTTATATGAAACCATCGATCAACAGTCAAAAAATATCAGGAGTAGTAGAATAAAAGGATCGAAAATTGAAAACCCCACCCTTTCATTGTTAAGCAAAACATGCAGTGTCGGTGGCTACAATCTGCACATTTAGTCATCGTATAGAGCTTATTCAACAATATCGAATTCCAACTGCTAAGGAATCTTTTACGTGCACTCCAATGTGTACACGGCGGATGGGGGACGCGCCAGAATATCGAGATGAACTTTCTCGGCCAATGCAGGGATCCAACACCCGACCTCCTGGCTAGCTGGCCAACGCCTTAGCCACATAGTGTGGACACCCATTGTACATTTCATCCGTCAAATCAAATCATTTCATTGTATTAGACCAATAATTAATTATTCTTAATTTAAAACTTTATTTTAAAATTAGTCTGGCATTATTAAATCTTTTTAAAACAATTAAATACAAAAAACAAAAAAAAAATCAATAAGCAGGTCAATGCAGGTAAGTATAACTACGGGTTCTGTCTACCTTCTCTCGTCTGCGGCCATACCACATTGAAAACACCAGTTCTCGTCCGATCACTGAAGTTAAGCAAGGTCGGGCCCGGTTAGTACTTGGATGGGTGACCGCCTGGGAACACCGGGTCCTGTAGACGCCCTTTTGCCCTGATTCTTCGTGAAAAAATCACTTTTCCGCCAATCAGACCACAGCGCTTACTCTTTTGCACCACTCCAGCTATCCGCTCGGCCCGTCTCCCCAGGGAAAAAGACACAAAAAGAATTTGAGTAAGCACAAGTATGGGTTCTGTCCACCTTCTCTGGTCTACGGCCACACCACGTTGAAAACACCAGTACTCATCCGATCACTGAAGTTAAGCAACGTCGGGCCCGGTCAGTACTTGGATGGGTGACCGCCTGGGAACACCGGGTGCTGTAGACGCCTTTTTAAAACCGACAACCCCCCCAAAAAAATCAATAAGCGGGTCAATTCAAGTAAGTATAACTACGGGTTCTGTCCACCTTCTCTCGTCTACGGCCACACCACGTTGAAACCACCAGTTCTCGTCCGATCACTGAAGTTAAACAGCGTCGGGCCCGGTCAGTACTTGGATAGGTGACCGCCTGGGAACACCGGGTGCTGTACACGCCTTTTTAAAACCGACAAAATCGGCCCAAAAAATCAATAAGCGGGTCAATTCAGGTAAGTATAACTACGGGTTCTGTCCACCCCTCTCGTCTACGACCATACCACGTTGAAAACACCAGTTCTCGTCCGATCACTGAAGTTAAGCAAAGTCGGGCCCAGTTAGTATTTGGATGGGTGAACACCGGGTGCTGTAGACGTCTTTTTGCCCTAAACTCATTAATTTACCATTTTGTTGTGAGCGTCTTGTTATTCTTCCTATATGACATATTGCACGTTTCTGATTTCAAACGGGGGTTGGGCGGCTGAATGGTTAGCACGCGCGCCTGTACGTGACAAGGAGTAAGGTCGCCTGTCCAACCTGCCATTTTTAATTTTTTTCCGGCAATTTTCATTTCATTTTCTCATCCGTCTCATTACAGCAATACAAATTTCGGTTATTTCCCTTTAGTTTTCAGATTATTGTTATGCCTGGGTGCAATGTTTCATACTATATTTAGACTTGTAATTTTGCGAGTTTTTGACCAATTTTGATAATTTTTTCCTCTTATCCTTTTATTTAGGATACTTGATACAATCAATGCCACGTGACGATGAATATGAAAGCTTTCATATCTGCATGGGACAGTAGCAGATCTAGTTATTAAGCTTTCATATGTATTACATATGAAAGCTTATTGTTTCTGTTAAGATTAATATTATTATTATTTTTTTTTTTTGTGTTTTATCCACAAATCGGATTTCTCAGAATCTAACCATAGGATCGTTCTGAAACTTTTACCTATCCCCCCAAAAATGGGTGGTGGCTGTTGATTAAATATATTTTCAAAACGTTTTACGTATCCGAAATCACCGAATTTTACGAACGAATGCATTTGACCTACAATGCTGTAACTTTGTGACTATTTGACCTATTTTACTAAATTTTTTTTCTTTGAGTACCTTGAGACAATTACTATAAATCTGCAGTTTCAGATTTTCGAATTTCGAAAATTCGTCGCTGTGATTTCGAACCGGAAGTTTAGACCAATTTGACAACTTCTTTAATAGTTGTACGATTTTCATGAAATTTAGTATCTAAGTAGATCTTACCGATGTGACTTCAAGAATATAATTAGAAATTTTCTAAAGTATCTCCCCTTGACGAAATTAAGGATTAAAATATTCAAAAAAATCGTCGAAATATAGGTCAGAATGACCTGATTTTTTTTTTGGATACTAGATAAGTAATTACTGATTTGTACACAAAATATGGAGTTTGTCGATCGAACCGGAAGTGCCGCCATATTTAAAAATGAAAAATCAATAAGGCTTTTTTGCTATTTTACTTACAGACTCGGGAGTTATATTTTCTGAATCCTTGATGGAAGGCCTAAAAAATGTCGCGAATAGAATTTTGATTTCGGTCACGTGATGGTCACCATTTTGAATTGAAAATGAAAAATAGAAGCAATTTGAAGGGTCGGGACTTTGGAACACAATTACTCTCCTTCTTATTAAGCTAGAATGTTCAAACTTGGTGTAGACGTTCACTAGGTCAATGTTATGATTGAGTTTAAAGATGAGCATTTTCTGCTTAGGGTAAGCAGAGATAAGCACGCTAATTTGTTGATTCTTTAGGGCACGATAACTTCAGTTATAACGAAGGGAGGGCGGTGAAACTTTTGTCAATAGAGAGTCTAATAGCTAGCCTGTTGTGTGAAATCATTGTATTATTTTTTCTAAATATAAGGCATAGCCGAAAAAAAGAGATTGAAAATCCAAAAAGTCGTATTTTTACAATTTGGAGCATGTTTAGAGGTCTTTCTCGTAAAGTCAACATAATATTTTTTGGGAACTTCTTCTACAAAGAGTCTTATTGGTAGTCTTTTATATGAAACCATCGATCAACAGTCCAACATATCAGGAGTAGAAGAACAAAAGGATCGAACATTGAAAACGGCACCCTTTCATTGTTAAGCGAAACATGCAGTGTGGGTGACTACAATCTACACATTTAGTCATCGTATAGAGCTTATTCAACAGTATCGAATTCCAGCTGCTTAGGGATATTTTACGTGCACTCCAATGTGTACACGAGACCTTGGTTTTTCGTCCCATCCGAATGACTAGACAGCTGTGCTTGTCAGGCCCTCCGTTCTGCCTCACTGACAAGGGGAACCACGCCGGGAAATCGAGATGAACTTTCTCCGTGCAGAACTTTCAATTCAGGCGAAAACGTTTATTGCATACGATTAAGCTGGTCAGTTGGAGCTTATTTTCAAAAGTTTTGTAATAATCGGTTGGTAATTAAAGTACCGTGCACATTAAACTGTTAAAACAGAAAATTTCGCCCGGTTGAAATGTTTCTTGCTATAAGTCAGCAATTTTCTGAATTCAGGGAGGCTGAATGGCTGAATGGTTAGCATGTGCGCACTGTATCGTAACGTCTGTCATTGAGTCAACGGGCGTCGTTTCGATCTCCAGGTTGCACGTGACATGAAGTATGATGTCCAACCTCGTGGGTTTTCTCCGTGTCCTTCGGTTTCCTCCCAACGGCTAAAGACCTGTAAGCGCAACGGGAGTTTTTAAATAAAATTAAAAACATATGTTAGTCCCGAAATGACCTAGTTTGTGTCGAATGGACATTAGGCCGCATTTCTCTCTTTCTCTTTTATTTTTAAAGTTTTGTAATAATCGGTTGGTAATCAAAGGTACTGTAAAAGTGATAAAACAGAAAATTTCGCCCGGTTGTAATGTTTCTCACTTTAAAGTCAGCAATTTGCCGATTTTAAGGGGCAAACGTTTATTGCGAACGCTTAAGCTGGTCAGGGGGAGCTTATTTTTAAAAGTTTTGTAATATTCGGTTGATAACTAAAGGTACCGTGCAAATTAAACTGTTACAATAGAAAATTTGGCCCGGTTGAAATGTTTCTCGCTGTAGGTCAGCAATTTGCCGATTTTAGGGAGGTTGCGTGGCTGAATGGTTAGCACGTGCGCTCTGTATCATAACATCTGTCATTGAGTCAACTGGCGTTGTTTCGATTTCTTGGTTGTACGTGACAAGAAGTATGGTCGCCTGTCCAACCTCGTAGGCCGTAACCGCCGCTGCCCGGGTAAAATTTCCCTCATTGCACACTTTATGGCATATGCCCGTCTTCATTAGCCCATTTTAGGAGCAGAACAGTCGGACGTTAAACCCCATTCAATTTCATTTCATTTTCTCTATGTTGCTTATTTATTATAGTGGATAAATATTTTTCTGGTTCTAGCAATTATTTAATTTCTGCATAGAAATCTTGCTTTGGCCAGTTTTTTTTATTGCAGAGTGCCATTCTTGTTTAAACAAACATGATCCTTTGTTTAAAACATGCTTAAGAAGTCGTCACGATTTCCTACTTATAACCAAACATATTGGAAATATTAGTCTGGCATTATTAAATCCTAATTTTATTGGTCTTATTTAAAATTAAACTTTCATTTAACTGTGAACAACCCTTAACGTGTCTCTTTAAAACTATTAAGTACTCTAAAACAGTAGCTCAACCTTTTGACCTAAACTCATTAATTTACCATTTTGTTGTGAGCGACTTCTTATTCTTCCTATATGACATATTGCACGTGTCTGATTTCAAAGGGGGGTTGGGTGGCTGAATGGTTAGTACGCGCGCCTGTCATTGAGTTAACTAGCGTGTTTTCGAATGCCCGGTTGTACGTGACAAGGAGTAAGGTCGCCTGTCCAACCTGCCATTTTTATTTTTTTTTCCCGCCATTTTCATTTCATTTTCTCATCCGTCTCATTACAGAAATACAAGTTTCAGTTATTTCCCTTTAGTTTTCAGATTATTGTTATGCCTGGGTGCAATGTTTCATACTATATTTAGACTTGTAACTTCGCGAGTTTTTGGCCAATTTTAATAATTTTTTCTTCTTATCCTTTTATTTAGGATACTTGATACAATCAATGACACGTGACGATGAATATGAAAGCTTTCATATCTGCATGGGACAGTAGCAGATCTAGTTAAGCTTTCATATTACATATGAAAGCTTATTGTTTCTGTTAAAGTTATTATTAAGCTTTCATATGTATTACATATGAAAGCTTATTGTTTCTGTTAAAGTTATTATTATTATTATTTTTTTTTTTGTGTGTTTTCTGCAAATCGGATTTCTCAGAATCTATCCATAGGATCTTTCTGAAATTTTGACCTACCCCCCCAAAAATGGGGTGCGAACCTTGATTAAATGTATTTTCAAAACGTTTTACGAATCCGAAATCACCGAATTTTACGAACGAAAAAACTGACAATGCATAGTCGTATCTTTGTTATTTTTTGACCGATTTTACTAATTCTTTTTTCTTTGAATACCTTGAAAAAAATCGTTTTCATCTGCAGTTTCACATTTTCGTATTTCGAAAATTCGTCGCTGTGATTTCGAACCGGAAGTTTAGACCAATTTGACAACTTCTTTAATAGTTGTACGATTTTCATGAAATTTAGTATACAAGTAGATCTTACCGATGTGACTTCAAAAATATAATTAGAAATTTTCTAAATTATCTCCCCTTGGTGAAATTAAGGATCAAAGTTTTCAAAAAAATCGTCGAAATATAGGTCAGAATGACCTAAAAAAAATTTTCGATACTCGACAAGTAATTACTGATTCCTACACAAAATATGGAGTTTGTCGATCGAACCGGAAGTGCCACCATCTTGAAACAAGAAAAATCCCTAAGGCTTTTTTGCTATTTTACTTACAGACACGGGAGTTATATTTTCTGAATCCTTGAAGGATGGCCCAAAAATCATAGGGAGCAGAATTTTGATTTCGGTCACGTGATGGTCACCATTTTGAATTGAAAATGAAAAGTAGTAGCAATTTGAAGGGCCGAGACTTTGAAACACAATAACTCTCCTTCTAATTGAGCTAGAATGTTCAAACTTGGTGTAGACGTTCACTAGGATAATGTCATGATTGAGTCCAAAGATGAGCATTTTCTGCCAAGGGTAAGCAGAGATGGGCATGCTGATTTGTTGATTCTTTAGGGCACGATAACTTCGGTTATAATGAAGGGAGGGCTGTGAAACTTTTGTCAATAGAGAGTCCAATAGCTAGCCTGTTGTGTGAAATCATTGTATCATTTATTTTAAATATCAGGGATAGGCGAAAAAAAGAGATTGAAAATCCAAAAAGTCGTATTTTTACAATTTGGAGCATGTTTAGAGGTCTTTCTCGTAAAGTCAACTTAATATTTTTTGGGAACTTCTTCTACAAAGAGTCTTATTGGTAGTCTTTCATATAAAACCATCGATCAACAATCCAACATATCAGGAGTAGAAGAACAAAAGGATCGAACATTGAAAACGGCATCCTTTCATTGTTAAGCGACACATGCAGTGTGGGTGACTACAATCTACACATTTAGTCATCGTATACAGCTTATTCAACAGTATCGAATTCCAACTGCTTAGGGATATTTTTTAGAATCTAACCATAGGATCTTTCTAAAACTTTGACCTACCCCCCCAAAAATGGGGTGCGAACCTTGATTAAATATATTTTCAAAACGTTTTTCGAATCCAAAATCACCGAATTTTACGAACGAATGCTTTTGACCTACAATGCTGTAACTTTGTGACTATTTGACCTATTTAATTAATTCTTTTTTCTATGAGTACTTTGAGACATTTACTTCAAATCTGCAATTTCGGATTTTCGAATTTCGAAAATTCGTCGCTGTGATTTCGAACCGGAAGTTTAGACCAACTCGACAACTTCTTTAGTAGTTTTACGATTTTCATGAAATTTAATATGTAAGTAAACCTTAATGATGCGACTTGAAAAAATACTTTGGAAATTTTCTAAATTATCTCCCCTTGGAGAAATTGAGGATCGAAATTTTCAAAAAAATCGACGAAATATAGGTCAAATCATCTTGAATTTTTTTTTTAGGTACTAGCTACGAGACCACTGATTAGTACACAAAAAATGGAGTTTGTAGCTCAATCCGGAAGTGCCACCATCTTGAAATGTAAAAACCTCAAACGCCATTTTGCTATTTTACATACAGACACGGGGGTTATATTTTCTGAATCCTTGAAGGGATGGCTATAAAATGTTGGCAGTAGAATTTTGATTTAAGTCAATGGATAGTCACCATATTGAATTGAATATCAGAAATAGTGAAAAATGGACATTAACGGGCATGTAAATTATCAGAACAGACCGTAGTTTGTTGAATTCGTTTCTTATCTTTGAAATTAATACATTTGGGGATAGCCTAGCTCATTGTCGAATTTTTGGTATTTGCAAATTTCAAAATTTCAAATTTCGCCTTTGATGTTTTCCGTGCCGACAAAGTTGTTTTCGCGTGAATAACTCCGATTAACAGCTTGAAAATAATCAAATGGATCGCAGTTTCGCGATTTTGTCTCAAATCTGGGAAATCAATACATTTCTGGTTAGCCTCCTTTCAAAAATGGGTGGTGGCCTTGGAATCAATATATTTTCAAAACGTTTTGCGAATCCAAAATCACCGAAAACAACTGATGAAAAAATTGACCTTGACAGCTGTGTTACTTCGTGATTTTGTGATCTATTTTACTTTTCTGGTTAGCCTCCTTTCAAAAATGGGTGGTGGCCTTGGAATCAATATATTTTCAAAACGTTTTGCGAATCCAAAATCACCGTAAATAACTGATGAAAAAATTGAGCTTTGATGGAAACTATATAGAAAAATAAAAGGAAACATCAACAATATATAGGTCTTGCACACATAGGCTTAGAACTTTGCAGCCAGTCCTCATATTAATTGAAATTGAATAGGTTTGATTTGATATAATTATTTGTTTTCTATTTTAAAACTATCTAAAAAAAATATTTTTAATCATTTATGTTATTGATTTAGATTAATACTGTTTATATTGTGTACATTTTAACACCTTCATCGATTAATAATGGTTTGCATAGTCATCGTATAGAGCTTATTCAACAGTATCGAATTCCAACTGCTTAGGGATATTTTACGTGCACTCCAATGTGTACACCGGACCTTGGTTTTTCGTCCCATCTATATGTTAGTTTGTGTCGAATGGAGGTTAAGCCGCATTTATCTCTTTCTCTTTTATTTTTAAAGTTTTGTAATAATCGGTTGTACTGTACTGTAAAAGTGATAAAACAGAAAATTTCGCCCGGTAGTAATGTTTCTCACATTAAAGTCACCAATTTGCTCATTTTAGGGGGCAAACGTTTATTGCGAACAATTAAGCTGGTCAGGGGGGGGGGGGGCTTATTTTTAAAAGTTTTGTAATATTCGGTTGATAATTAAAGGTACCGTGCAAATTAAACTGTTAAAATAGAAAATTCCGCCCGGTTGAAATGTTTCTCCTTGTAGGTCAGCAATTTGCCAAATTTAGGGAGGTTGCGTGGCTAAATGGTTAGCACCTGCGCACTGTATCGTATGTCATTGAGTCAACTGGCGTTGTTTCGTTTGAAATGCCCGGTTGAAATGTTTCTTGCTATAAGTCAGCAATTTATCGATTTTAGGGAGCCTGAATGGCTGTATGGTTAGCATGTGCGCGCTGTATCGTAACGTCTGTCATTGAGTCAACCGGCATCGTTTCGATTTCCAGGTTGCACGTGACATGGAGTATGGTGTCCAACCTCGTGGGTTTTCTCCGTGTCCTTCGGTTTCCTCCCACGGCTGATTTCAGATTATTGTTATGACTGGGTGCAATGTTTCATACTATATTTAGATTTGTAACTTCGCGAGTTTTTGACCAATTTTGATAATTTTTTCTTCTTATCCTTTTATTTAGGATACTTGATACAATCAATGACACGTGACCATGAATATGAAAGCTTTCATATCTGCATGGGACAGTAGCAGATCTAGTTATTATTATTTTTTTTTTTGTGTGTTTTCTGCAAATCGGATTTCTCAGAATCTATCCATAGGATCTTTCTGAAATTTTGACCTACCCCCCCAAAAATGGGGTGCGAACCTTGATTAAATATATTTTCGAAACGTTTTACGAATCCGAAATCACCGAATTTTACGAACGAAAAAAATGACAATGCATAGTCGTAACTTTGTTATTTTTTGACCGATTTTACTAATTCTTTTTTCTTTGAATACCTTTAAAAAAACCATTTTCATCTGCAGTTTCACATTTTCGAATTTCGAAAATTCGTCGCTGTGATTTCGAACCGGAAGATTAGACCAATTTGACAACTTCTTTAATAGTTGTACGATTTTCATGAAATTTAGTATCTAAGTAGATCCTACCGATGTGACTTCAAAAATATAATTAGAAATTTTCTAAATTATCTCCCCTTGACGAAATTAAGGATCAAAATTTTCAAAAAAATCATCGAAATATAGGTCAGAATGACCTGATTTTTTTTTTGGATACTAGATAAGTAATTACTGATTTGTACACAAAATATGGAGTTTGTCGATCGAACCGGAAGTGCCGCCATATTTAAAAGTGAAAAATCAATAAGGCTTTTTTGCTATTTTACTTACAGACTCGGGAGTTATATTTTCTGAATCCTTGTAGGAAGGCCTAAAAAATGTCGCGAATAGAATTTTGATTTCGGTCACGTGATGGTCACCATTTTGAATTGAAAATGAAAAATAGAAGCAATTTGAAGGGTCGGGACTTTGGAACACAATTACTCTCCTTCTAATTAAGCTAGAATGTTCAAACTTGGTGTAGACGTTCACTAGGTCAATGTTATGATTGAGTTCAAAGATGAGCATTTTCTGCTTAGGGTAAGCAGAGATAAACAAGCTAATTTGTTGATTCTTTAGGGCACGATAACTTCGGTTATAATGAAGGGAGGGCGGTGAAACTTTTGTCAATAGAGAGTCTAATAGCTAGCCTGTTGTGTGAAATCATTGTATTATTTTTTCTAAATATCAGGGATAGCCGAAAAAAAGAGATTGAAAACCCAAAAAGTCGTATTTTTACAATTTGGAGCATGTTTAGAGGTCTTTCTCGTAAAGTCAACATAATATTTTTTGGGAACTTCTTGTACAAAGAGTCTTATTGGTAGTCTTTTATATGAAACCATCGATCAACAGTCCAACATATCAGGAGTAGAAGAACAAAAGGATCGAACATTGAAAACGGCACCCTTTCATTGTTAAGCGAAACATGCAGTGTGGGTGACTACAATCTACACATTTAGTCATCGTATAGAGCTTATTCAACAGTATCGAATTCCAACTGCTAAGGGATATTTTACGTGCACTCCAATGTGTACACGGGACCTTGGTTTTTCGTCCCATCCGAATGACTAGACAGCTGTGCTTGTCAGGCCCTCCGTTCTGCCTCACTGACAAGGGGAACCACGCCGGGAAATCGAGATGAACTTTCTCCGTGCAGAACTTTCAATTCAGGCGAAAACGTTTATTGCATACGATTAAGCTGGTCAGTTGGAGCTTATTTTCAAAAGTTTTGTAATAATCGGTTGGTAATTAAAGTACCATGCACATTAAACTGTTAAAACAGAAAATTTCGCCCGGTTGAAATGTTTCTTGCTATAAGTCAGCAATTTTCTGAATTCAGGGAGGCTGAATGGCTGAATGGTTAGCATGTGCGCACTGTATCGTAACGTCTGTCATTGAGTCAACGGGCGTCGTTTCGATCTCCAGGTTGCACGTGACATGAAGTATGATGTCCAACCTTGTGGGTTTTCTCCGTGTTCTTCGGTTTCCTCCCAACGGCTAAAGACCTGTAAGCGCAGGGGGAGTTTTTAAATAAAATTAAAAAACATATGTTAGTCCCGAAATGACCTAGTTTGTGTCGAATGGACATTAGGCCGCATTTCTCTCTTTCTCTTTTATTTTTAAAGTTTTGTAATAATCGGTTGGTAATCAAAGGTACTGTAAAAGTGATAAAACAGAAAATAATCGGTTGGTAATCAAAGGTACTGTAAAAGTCATAAAACAGAAAATTTCGCCCGGTTGTAATGTTTCTCACTTTAAAGTCAGCAATTTCCCGATTTTAAGTGGCAAACGTTTATTGCGAACGCTTAAGCTGGTCAGGGGGGAGCTTATTTTTAAAAGTTTTGTAATATTCGGTTGATAACTAAAGGTACCGTGCAAATTAAACTGTTACAATAGAAAATTTGGCCCGGTTGAAATGTTTCTCGCTGTAGGTCAGCAATTTGCCGATTTTAGGGAGGTTGCGTGGCTGAATGGTTAGCACGTGCGCTCTGTATCATAACGTCTGTCATTGAGTCAACTGCCGTTGTTTCGATTTTTTGGTTGTACGTGACAAGGAGTATGGTTGCCTGTCCAACCTCGTAGGCCGTAACCGCCGCTGCCCGGGTAAAATTTCCCTCATTGCACACATTATGGCATATGCCCGTCTTCATTAGCCCATTTTAGGAGCAGAACAGTCGGACGTTAAACCCCATTCAATTTCATTTCATTTTCTCTATGTTGCTTATTTATTATAGTGGATAAATATTTTTCTGGTTCTAGCAATTATTTAATTTCTGCATAGAAATCTTGCTTTGGCCAGTTTTTTTTATTGCAGAGTGCCATTCTTGTTTAAACAAACATGATCCTTTGTTTAAAACATGCTTAAGAAGTCGTCACGATTTCCTACTTATAACCAAACATATTGGAAATATTAGTCTGGCATTATTAAATCCTAATTTTATTGGTCTTATTTAAAATTAAACTTTCATTTAACTATGAACAACCCTTAACGTGTCTCTTTAAAACTATTAAGTACTCTAAAACAGTAGCTCAACCTTTTGACCTAAACTCATTAATTTACCATTTTGTTGTGAGCGACTTCTTATTCTTCCTATATGACATATTGCACGTGTCTGATTTCAAAGGGGGGTTGAGTGGCTGAATGGTAAGCACGCGCGCCTGTCATTGAGTAAACTAGCGTGTTTTCGAATGCCCGGTTGTACGTGACAAGGAGTAAGGTCGCCTGTCCAACCTGCCATTTTTAATTTTTTTTTCCCGCCATTTTCATTTCATTTTCTCATCCGTCTCATTACAGTAATACAAGTTTCAGTTATTTCCCTTTAGTTTTCAGATTATTGTTATGCCTGGGTGCAATGTTTCATACTATATTTAGACTTGTAACTTCGCGAGTTTTTGACCAATTTTAATAATTTTTTCTTCGTATCCTTTTATTTAGGTTACTTGATACAATCAATGACACGTGACGATAAATATGAAAGCTTTCATATCTGCATGGGACAGTAGCAGATCTAGTTATTATTTTTTTTTTTTTTGTGTTTTCTGCAAATCGGATTTCTCAGAATCTATCCGTAGGATCTTTCTGAAATTTTGACCTACCCCACCCCCCAAAAAAAAATGGGGTGCGAACCTTGATTAAATATATTTTCAAAACGTTTTACGAATCCGAAATCACCGAAATTTACGAACGACAAAATGGACAATGCATAGTCGTAACTTTGTTATTTTATGACCGATTTTACTAATTCTTTTTTCTTTGAATACCTTTAAAAAAAACATTTTCATCTGCAGTTTCACATTTTCGAATTTCGAAAATTCGTCGCTGTGATTTCGAACCGGAAGTTTAGACCAATTTGACAACTTCTTTAATAGTTGTACGATTTTCATGAAATTTAGTATATAAGTAGATCTTACCGATGTGACTTCAAAAATATAATTAGAAATTTTCTAAATTATCTCCCCTTCACGAAATTAAAGATCAAAATTTTCAAAAAAATCATCGAAATATAGGTTAGAATGACCTGATTTTTTTTTGGGATACTAGATAAGTAATTACTGATTTGTACACAAAATATGGAGTTTGTCGATCGAACCGGAAGTGCCGCCATATTTAAAAGTGAAAAATCAATAAGGCTTTTTTGCTATTTTACTTACAGACTCGGGAGTTATATTTTCTGAAACCTTGTAGGAAGGCTTAAAAAATGTCGCGAATAGAATTTTGATTTCGGTCACGTGATGGTCACCATTTTGAATTGAAAATCAAAAATAGAAGCAATTTGAAGGGTCGGGACTTTGGAACACAATTACTCTCCTTCTAATTAAGCTAGAATGTTCAAACTTGGTGTAGACGTTCACTAGGTCAATGTTATGATTGGGTTCAAAGATGAGCATTTTCTGCTTAGGGTAAGCAGAGATAAGCATGCTAATTTGTTGATTCTTTAGGGCACGATAACTTCGGTTATAATGAAGGGAGGGCGGTGAAACTTTTGTCAATAGAGAGTCTAATAGCTAGCCTGTTGTGTGAAATCATTGTATTATTTTTTCTAAATATCAGGGATAGCCGAAAAAAAAGAGATTGAAAATCCAAAAAGTCGTATTTTTACAATTTGGAGCATGTTTAGAGGTCTTTCTCGTAAAGTCAACATACTATTTTTGGGGAACTTCTTCTACAAAGAGTCTTATTGGTAGTCTTTTATATGAAACCATCGATCAACAGTCCAACATATCAGGAGTAGAAGAACAAAAGGATCGAAAATTGAATACTGCACCCTTTCATTGTTAAGCGAAACATGCGGTGTGGGTGACTACAATCTACGCATTTAGTCATCGTATAGAGCTTATTCAACAGTATCGAATTCCAACTGCTTAGGGATATTTTACGTGCACCCCAAAGTGTACACGGGACCTTGGTTTTTCGTCCCATCCGAACGACTATACAGCTGTGCTTGTCAGGCCCTCCGTTCTGCCTCACTGAAAAGGGGAACCACGCCGGGAAATCGAGATGAACTTTCTCCGTGCAGAACTTTCAATTCAGGCAAAACGTTTATTGCATACGATTAAGCTGGTCAGTTGGAGCTCATTTTCAAAAGTTTTGTAATAATCGGTTGGTAATTAAAGTACCGTGCACATTAAACTGTTAAAACAGAAAATTTCGCCCGGTTGAAATGTTTCTTGCTATAAGTCAGCAATTTTCCGAATTCAGGGAGGCTGAATGGCTGAATGGTTAGCATGTGCGCACTGTATCGTAACGTCTGTCATTTTGAGTCAATGGGCGTCGTTTCGATCTCCAGGTTGGACGTGACATGAAGTATGATGTCCAACCTCGTGGGTTTTCTCCGTGTCCTTCGGTTTCCTCCCAACGGCTAAAGACCTGTAAGCGCAAGGGGAGTTTTTAAATAAAATTAAAAAACATATGTTAGTCCCGAAATGACCTAGTTTGTGTCGTATGGACATTAGGCCGCATTTCTCTCTTTCTCTTTTATTTTTAAAGTTTTGTAATAATCGGTTGGTAATCAAAGGTACTGTAAAAGTGATAAAACAGAAAATTTCGCCCGGTTGTAATGTTTCTCACTTTAAAGTCAGCAATTTGCCGATTTTAAGGGGCAAACGTTTATTGCGAACGCTTAAGCTGGTCAGGGGGAGCTTATTTTTAAAAGTTTTGTAATATTCGGTTGATAACTAAAGGTACCGTGCAAATTAAACTGTTACAATAAAAAATTTGGCCCGGTTGAAATGTTTCTCGCTGTAGGTCAGCAATTTGCCGATTTTAGGGAGGTTGCGTGGCTGAATGGTTAGCACGTGCGCTCTGTATCATAACGTCTGTCATTGAGTCAACTGGCGTTGTTTCGATTTCTTGGTTGTACGTGACAAGGAGTATGGTCGCCTGTCCAACCTCGTAGGCCGTAACCGCCGCTGTCCGGGTAAAATTTCCCTCATTGCACACTTTATGGCATATGCCCGTCTTCATTAGCCCATTTTAGGAGCAGAACAGTCGGACGTTAAACCCCATTCAATTTCATTTCATTTTCTCTATGTTGCTTATTTATTATAGTGGATAAATATTTTTCTGGTTCTAGCAATTATTTAATTAGAAATCTTGCTTTGGCCAGTTTTTTTATTGCAGAGTGCCATTCTTGTTTAAACAAACATGATCCTTTGTTTAAAACATGCTTAAGAAGCCGTCACGATTTCCTACTTATAACCAAACATATTGAAAATATTAGTCTGGCATTATTAAATCCTAATTTTATTGGTCTTATTTAAAATTAAACTTTCATTTAACTATGAACAACCCTTAACGTGTCTCTTTAAAACTATTAAGTACTCTAAAACAGTAGCTCAACCTTTTGGCCTAAACTCATTAATTTACCATTTTGTTGTGAGCGACTTCTTATTCTTCTTATATGACATATTGCACGTGTCTGATTTCAAAGGGGGGTTGGGTGCCTGAATGGTTAGCACGCGCGCCTGTCATTGAGTTAACTAGCGTGTTTTCGAATGCCCGGTTGTACGTGACAAGGAGTAAGGTCGCCTGTCCAACCTGCCATTTTTAATTTTTTTTCCCGCTATTTTCATTTCATTTTCTCATCCGTCTCATTACAGTAATACAAGTTTCAGTTATTTCCCTTTAGTTTTCAGATTATTGTTATGCCTGGGTGCAATGTTTCATACTATATTTAGACTTGTAACTTCGCGAGTTTTTGACCAATTTTAATAATTTTATCTTCTTATCCTTTTATTTAGGATACTTGATACAATCAATGACACGTGACGATGGATATGAAAGCTTTCATATCTGCATGGGACAGTAGCAGATCTAGTTATTAAGCTTTCATATTACATATGAAAGCTTATTGTTTCTGTTAAGATTATTATTATTTTTTTTGTGTGTTTTATCCACAAATCGGATTTCTCAGAATCTAACCACAGTATCTTTATGAAACTTTTACCTACCCCCCCCCAAAAATGGGTGGTAGCTGTTGATTAAATATATTTTCAAAACGTTTTACGAATCCGAAATCACCGAAATTTACGAACGACAAAATGGACATTGCATAGTCGTAACTTTATTGTTTTTTGACCGATTTTACTAAATCTTTTTTCTTTGAATACCTTGAAAAAAATCATTTTCATCAGCAGTTTCACATTTTCGAATTTCGAAAATTCGTCGCTGTGATTTCGAACCGGAAGTTTAGACCAATTTGACAACTTCTTTAATAGTTGTGCGATTTTCATTCAATTTAGTATATAAGTAGATCCTACCAATGTGACTTCAAAAATATAATTAGAAATTTTCTAAATTATCTCCCCTTGGTGAAATTAAGGATCAAAATTTTCAAAAAAATCGGCGAAATATAGGTCAGAATGACCTAAAAAAATTTTTTTGATACTAGACAAGGAATTACTGATTCGTACACAAAATATGGAGTTTGTCGATCGAACCGGAAGTGCCACCATCTTTAAACGTGAAAAATCACTAAGGCTTTTTTGCTATCTTACTTACAGACACGGGAGTTATATTTTCTGAATCCTTGAAGGATGGCCCAAAAATCGTAGGGAGCAGAATTTTGATTTCGGTCATGTGAGGGTCACAATTTTGAATTGAAAATGAAAAATAGAAGCAATTTGAAAGGCCCGGACTTCGGAACACAATAACTCTCCTTCTAATTAAGCTAGAATGTTCAAACTTGGTGTAGATGTTCACTAGGTCAATGTTATGATTGAGTTCAAAGATGAGCATTTTCTGCTTAGGGTAAGCCGAGATAAGCATGTTGATTTGTTGATTCTTTAGGGCACGATAACTTCGGTTATAATGAAGGGAGGGCGGTGAAACATTTGTCAATAGAGAGTCTAATGGGTAGCCTGTTGTGTGAAATGATTGTATCATTTTTTTTAAATATCAGGGATAGCCGAAATAAAGAGATTGAAAATCCAAAAAGTCGTATTTAGAGGTCTTTCTCGTAAAGTCAACATACTATTTTTTGGGAACTTCTTCTACAAAGAGTCTTATTGGTAGTCTTTTATATGAAACCATCGATCAACAGTCCAACATTTCAGGAGTAGAAGAACAAAAGGATCGAACACTGAAAACGGCACCCTTTCATTGTTGAGCGAAACATGAAGTGTGGGTGACTACAATCTACGCATTTAGTCATCGTATAGAGCTTATTCAACAGTATCGAATTCCAACCGCTTAGGGATATTTTACGTGCACTCCAATGTGTACACGGGACCTTGGTTTTTCGTCCCATCCGAAGGACTAGTTATTATTATTATTATTTTTTTTTTTTGTGTATTTTCTGCAAATCGGATTTCTCAGAATCTAACCATAGGATCTTTCTGAAACTTTGACCTACCCCCCCAAAAATGGGGTGCGAACCTTGATTAAATATATTTTCAAAACGTTTTTCGAATCCGAAATCACCGAATTTTACGAACGAATGCTTTTGACCTACAATGCTGTAACTTTGTGACTATTTGACCTATTTAATTAATTCTTTTTTCTATGAGTACTTTGAGACATTTACTTCAAATCTGCAATTTCGGATTTTCGAATTTCGAAAATTCGTCGCTCTGATTTCGAACCGGAAGTTTAGACCAACTCGACAACTTCTTTAGTAGTTGTACGATTTTCATGAAATTTAATATGTAAGTAAACCTTAATGATGCGACTTGAAAAAATACTTTAGAAATTTTCTAAATTAGCTCCCCTTGGAGAAATTGAGGATCGAAATTTTCAAAAAAATCGACGAAATATAGGTCAAATCATCTTGAATTTGTTTTTTAGGTACTAGCTACGAAACCACTGATTCGTACACAAAAAATGGAGTTTGTAGCTCAATCCGGAAGTGCCACCATCTTGAAATGTAAAAACCTCAAACGCCATTTTGCTATTTTACATACAGACACGGGGGTTATATTTTCTGAATCCTTGAAGGGATGGCTATAAAATGTTGGCAGTAGAATTTTGATTTAAGTCAATGGATAGTCACCATATTGAATTGAATATCAGAAATAGTGAAAAATGGACATTAACGGGCATGTAAATTATCAGAACAGACCGTAGTTTGTTGAATTCGTTTCTTATCTTTGAAATTAATACATTTGGGGATAGCCTGGCTCATTGTCGAATTTTTGGTATTTGCAAATTTCAAAATTTCAAATTTCGCCTTTGATGTTTTCCGTGCCGACAAATTTGTTTTCGCGTGAATAACTTCGATTAACAGCTTGAAAATAATCAAATGGATCGCAGTTTCGCGATTTCGTCTCAAATCTGGGAAATCAATACATTTCTGGTTAGCCTCCTTTGAAAAATGGGTGGTGGCCTTGGAATCAATATATTTTCAAAACGTTTTGCGAATCCAAAATCACCGAAAACAACTGATGAAAAAATTGACCTTGACAGCTGTGTTACTTCGTGATTTTGTGATCTATTTTACTTTTCTGGTTAGCCTCCTTTCAAAAATGGAATCAATATATTTTCAAAACGTTTTGCGAATCCAAAATCACCGTAAATAACTGATGAAAAAATTGAGCTTTGATGGAATAAAATAAAACCAAGTACGAACAATCCAAACCATTAGGCAAAAATCGAAGTCCTAAGGAACGTAATAGGCAAAATAGTTAGGCAAAGTAGTGTAATCAGCAAATGGACTGTTCATCGTGTACGAAATACACAACAAACAGTGGTAACAGGTGTCCGGAAGAGTACGCTTACCCTGCCTGGCGCGCCACACCCGCCATCGCTGCATCCAAACTACTAGGCAAAATGTAGGTAAAATAACGTGATTGGCCAATGGACTATAGGTATGCAAAATGCACGTGATGAACATTGTTATCGGTGTAGTAGACATAATCAGAGAGATGGTAAATAGGATACGCGTCAATTAAATATATCAAGAATAATAGCTGAGAGCGACATGTTATATTTACCAATCAAGTCAATATGACGGCCATAAAACTTTTTAAAGGATTTTATAAGTTTAGTGCGTAAGTATCCTTGTAGTTGAAGCTTGGTGGACAAATGTCTCGATCTACTTAAAAAATCAGAATAGAAAGAACAAGCTCTCGCGTAACGAATAAGCTGAGACACAAACACTCCATAAGCTGGTGATACCGGAATGTTACTACTAATAAATGGAAAGTTAACAATCGGAAAGTCAAAGTCATCACGTTTATCATACAATTTAACACTGAGTCTATGGCAATTGTCAAAATCGAGACGCAGATCCAAGTAGGAAGCGTAATTGTCACTGTCAGTAGTATTTTTAATTTCAAGCTCATCAGGATATATGAATTCTACATAATCACTAAATTTAGGATTATTCAGTGATAGAACATCATCGATATACCGATAAGTAAAATTAAAATGTCTGACTAGTCGTTTATTTGTTTTAACTAGTGCCTGTATGTACTCGGCTTCATATGAATACAGAAATAAATCAGCAAGCAAAGGTGCACAGTTGGTGCCCATGGGGATACCAACCACTTGCTGATAGAAAAATAAAAGGAAACATCAACAATATATAGGTCTTGCACACATAGGCTTAGAACTTTGCAGCCAGTCCTCATATTAATTGAAATTGAATAGGTTTGATTTGATATAATTATTTGTTTTCTATTTTAAAACTATCTAAAAAAAATATATGTATTCATTTATGTTATTGATTTAGATTAATACTGTTTATATTGTGTACATTTTAACACCTTCATCGATTAATAATGGTTTGCATAGTCATCGTATAGAGATTATTCAACAGTATCGAATTCCAACTGCTTAGGGATATTTTACGTGCACTCCAATGTGTACACTGGACCTTGGTTTTTCGTCCCATCTATATGTTAGTTTGTGTCGAATGGACGTTAAGCCGCATTTATCTCTTTCTCTTTTATTTTTAAAGTTTTGTAATAATCGGTTGTACTGTACTGTACTGTAAAAGTTATAAAACAGAAAATTTCGCCCGGTAGTAATGTTTCTCACTTTAAAGTCACCAATTTGCTCATTTTAGGGGGCAAACGTTTATTGCGAACGATTAAGCTGGTCAAGGGGAGCTTATTTTTAAAAGTTTTGTAATATTCGGTTGATAATTAAAGGTACCGTGCAAATTAAACTGTTAAAATAGAAAATTTCGCCCGGTTGAAATGTTTCTCCTTGTAGGTCAGCAATTTGCCAAATTTAGGGAGGTTGCGTGGCTAAATGGTTAGCACCTGCGCACTGTATCGTAACGTCTGTCATTGAGTCAACTGGCGTTGTTTCGATTGAAATGCCCGGTTGAAATGTTTCTTGCTATAAGTCAGCAATTTATCGATTTTAGGGAGCCTGAATGGCTGTATGGTTAGCATGTGCGCGCTGTATCGTAACGTCTGTCATTGAGTCAACCGGCATCGTTTCGATTTCCAGGTTGCACGTGACATGGAGTATGGTGTCCAACCTCGTGGGTTTTCTCCGTGTCCTTCGGTTTCCTCCCATGGCTGATTTCAGATTATTGTTATGACTGGGTGCAATGTTTCATACTATATTTAGATTTGTAACTTCGCGAGTTTTTGACCAATTTTGATAATTTTTTCTTCTTATCCTTTTATTTAGGATACTTGATACACGTGACGATGAATATGAAAGCTTTCATATCTGCATGGGACAGTAGCAGATCTAGTTATTTTTTTTTTGTGTTTTATCCACAAATCGGATTTCTCAGAATCTAACCATAGGATCGTTCTGAAACTTTTACCTATCCCCCCAAAAATGGGTGGTGGCTGTTGATTAAATATATTTTCAAAACGTTTTACGTATCCGAAATCACCGAATTTTACGAACGAATGCATTTGACCTACAATGCTGTAACTTTGTGACTATTTGACCTATTTTACTAAATCTTTTTTCTTTGAGTACCTTGAGACAATTACTATAAATCTGCAGTTTCAGATTTTCGAATTTCGAAAATTCGTTGCTGTGATTTCGAACCGGAAGTTTAGACCAATTTGACAACTTCTTTAATAGTTGTACGATTTTCATGAAATTTAGTATCTAAGTAGATCTTACCGGTGTGACTTCAAAAATATAATTAGAAATTTTCTAAATTATCTCCCCTTGACGAAATTAAGGATCAAAATTTTCAAAAAAATCGTCGAAATATAGGTCAGAATGACCTGATTTTTTTTTTGAATACTAGATAAGTAATTACTGATTTGTACACAAAATATGGAGTTTGTCGATCGAACCGGAAGTGCCGCCATATTTAAAAGTGAAAAATCAATAAGGCTTTTTTGCTATTTTACTTACAGACTCGGGAGTTATATTTTCTGAATCCTTGTAGGAAGGCCTAAAAATGTCGCGAATAGAATTTTGATTTCGGTCACGTGATGGTCACCATTTTGAATTGAAAATGAAAAATAGAAGCAATTTGAAGGGTCGGGACTTTGGAACACAATTACTCTCCTTCTAATTAAGCTAGAATGTACAAACTTGGTGTAGACGTTTACTAGGTCAATGTTATGATTGAGTTTAAAGATGAGCATTTTCTGCTTAGGGTAAGCAGAGATAAGCATGCTAATTTGTTGATTCTTTAGGGCACGATAACTTCGGTTATAATGAAGGGAGGGCGGTGAAACTTTTGTCAATAGAGAGTCTAATAGCTAGCCTGTTGTGTGAAATCATTGTATTATTTTTTCTAAATATCAGGGATAGCCCAAAAAAAAAGAGATTGAAAATCCAAAAAGTCGTATTTTTACAATTTGGAGCATGTTTAGAGGTCTTTCTCGTAAAGTCAACATAATATTTTTTGGGAACTTCTTCTACAAAGAGTCTTATTGGTAGTCTTTTATATGAAACCATCGATCAACAGTCCAACATATCAGGAGTAGAAGAACAAAAGGATCGAACATTGAAAACGGCACCCTTTCATTGTTAAGCGAAACATGCAGTGTGGGTGACTACAATCTACACATTTAGTCATCGTATAGAGCTTATTCAACGAGCTTATTCAACAGTATCGAATTCCAGCTGCTTAGGGATATTTTACGTGCACTCCAATGTGTACATGAGACCTTGGTTTTTCGTCCCATCCGAATGACTAGACAGCTGTGCTTGTCAGGCCCTCCGTTCTGCCTCACTGACAAGGGGAACCACGCCGGGAAATCGAGATGAACTTTCTCCGTGCAGAACTTTCAATTCAGGCGAAAACGTTTATTGCATACGATTAAGCTGGTCAGTTGGAGCTTATTTTCAAAAGTTTTGTAATAATCGGTTGGTAATTAAAGTACCGTGCACATTAAACTGTTAAAACAGAAAATTTCGCCCGGTTGAAATGTTTCTTGCTATAAGTCAGCAATTTTCTGAATTCAGGGAGGCTGAATGGTTAGCATGTGCGCACTGTATCGTAACGTCTGTCACTGAGTCAACGGGCGTCGTTTCGATCTCCAGGTTGCACGTGACATGAAGTATGATGTCCAACCTCGTGGGTTTTCTCCGTGTCCTTCGGTTTCCTCCCAACGGCTAAAGACCTGTAAGCGCAAGGGGAGTTTTTAAATAAAATTAAAAACATATGTTAGTCCCGAAATGACCTAGTTTGTGTCGAATGGACGTTAGGCCGTATTTCTCTCTTTCTCTTTTATTTTTAAAGTTTTGTAATAATCGGTTGGTAATCAAAGGTAGTGTAAAAGTGATAAAACAGAAAATTTCGCCCGGTTGTAATGTTTCTCACTTTAAAGTCAGCAATTTGCCGATTTTAAGGGGCAAACGTTTATTGCCAACGCTTAAGCTGGTCAGGGGGAGCTTATTTTTAAAAGTTTTGTAATATTCGGTTGATAACTAAAGGTACCGTGCAAATTAAACTGTTACAATAGAAAATTTGGCCCGGTTGAATTGTTTCTCGCTGTAAGTCAGCAATTTGTCGATTTTAGGGAGGTTGCGTGGCTGAATGGTTAGCACGTGCGCTCTGTATCATAACGTCTGTCATTGAGTCAACTGGCGTTGTTTCGATTTCTTGGTTGTACGTGACAAGGAGTATGGTCGCCTGTCCAACCTCGTAGGCCGTAACCGCCGCTGCCCGGGTAAAATTTCCCTCATTGCACACTTTATGGCATATGCCCGTCTTCATTAGCCCATTTTAGGAGCAGAACAGTCGGACGTTAAACCCCATTCAATTTCATTTCATTTTCTCTATGTTGCTTATTTATTATAGTGGATAAATATTTTTCTGGTTCTAGCAATTATTTAATTTCTGCATAGAAATCTTGCTTTGGCCATTTTTTTTTATTGCAGAGTGCCATTCTTGTTGAAACAAACATGATCCTTTGTTTAAAACATGCTTAAGAAGTCGTCACGATTTCCTACTTATAACCAAACATATTGGAAATATTAGTCTGGCATTATTAAATCCTAATTTTATTGGTCTTATTTAAAATTAAACTTTCATTTAACTATGAACAACCCTTAACGTGTCTCTTTAAAACTATTAAGTACTCTAAAACAGTAGCTCAACCTTTTGACATAAACTCATTAATTTACCATTTTGTTGTGAGCGACTTCTTATTCTTCCTATATGACATATTGCACGTGTCTGATTTCAAAGGGGGGTTGGGTGGCTGAATGGTTAGCACGCGCGCCTGTCATTGAGTTAACTAGCGTGTTTTCGAATGCCCGGTTGTACGTGACAAGGAGTAAGGTCGCCTGTCCAACCTGCCATTTTTATTTTTTTTTCCCGCCATTTTCATTTCATTTTCTCATCCGTCTCATTACAGTAATACAAGTTTCAGTTATTTCCCTTTAGTTTTCAGATTATTGTTATGCCTGGGTGCAATGTTTCATACTATATTTAGACTTGTAACTTCGCGAGTTTTTGACCAATTTTAATAATATTTTCTTCTTATCCTTTTATTTAGGATACTTGATACAATCAATGACACGTGACGATGAATATGAAAGCTTTCATATCTGCATGGGACAGTAGCAGATCTAGTTATTATTATTATTCAGATTCCAATTTGAATAGATCTCAGCAACTACGTGTCGCATCTTTACGATTTTTTCGGTTTTACTGGGAAAGTGGGTGTGACTTAGAGGATAAAGCTATTTTGAACGTTCTGCGACAATGCGAAATGTCCGAAATCACCGAAGTTATCGTTTTTGAAAATATTGCAGTAATTTTAACAATAATCATTGGATTTTAACTTTCGATATATTTTGGCATAGCCTGAGACAGGGCATATAGCTACGCTACTTTCGATTTTTGATTTTCGGCAAATCTTTGAAGATATTAGGCGCCAAATTTCGAAAATTTAAAATTTTACAAAAAACTTTTTTATTTATGAATATTTTTTAGTCGTATTGCGCACAGAATTAAAGAGTCATCTGACTAGTGCAAAAATGTTAAGAATTTTTGTCTCAGTAATTTTCCTTGGCCGCCATTGGCTAATTCAGTTTTTCAGTCCTAGATTAATTCTTTATTGTTCGATTTGTATAAAACAAAGTTCATATGCTTCGTTGTCTGAATTGTCATTTTTTTTGTTACTGATAATGTTATCTATCGGCACCGGAAGTGGCATAATTTTACCAAAAACTACAATTTTGACAGTTATTTTCCTATTTCGAAAACAAATATTATTTTTTTGAAAAATTATATGACTCAAAGAGTGTGTCTTTTCAAGGCGCAAAAAATGTAGGAAGCAGTTTTTTTAATTTCGATTTCATTTTCGAGCAAATTCGATTAAGAGGCTAAAAATGGTGTAAAATTGGCCTATTTACAACCTTTTCAGATTTTAAAATATTTCTTCGTAACTTTTATAAACTTGTAGCTATAATCCATACGAAGAAAATGTATGTTAAAATTCGTTTGTAATATAAGCAGTTACCAAGAAATGGGCAGTTCTGTACAAGTCACTGTTTTCGTTATTTTGCCTTTAAAATAGTCAATTATGATTGGAGTTTTATAAAAGTGACATCATTTGATTCAAAAAGCACGTAGCGTCATATCAAGTTGATTACAATTTAAAATTGACACTGGAAGTGACATCATTTGGTCAAAAAATGCATTTTAAACTTTTTAAATCAATGTTTTATTCAACCAAGAATAACTTAATATGTATTAATAATTTTAACTTTTGGTTTAAATTCACATATAAACAAAACTCATATGGTCATAAAGATATCATAAAATTGTTTCCAACTTGTTCGGTTGTCGAGAAATAGCGGGTTTTCTACAGGTCACTTTTGAAGGTTTCGGGGCCATAAAAGGGTCAATTATTATTCGATTTTCATAAACGTCACACCATGTTATACATAATGCCATTTGGGATTTCATACAAGTAATTTAAGATTTTCATTATCACCGGAAGTAACATCATTTTGGCAAAAAACTGTATTTTTAGCCTCCAAAACAGATATTTTATTCAAATGAGTCTGTTTTGAAATCTTTTTCAAATTATGGTATTTGATGCCAATCAACAAATAGAATGAACCCATACGATCATACAGATACCACAAAATGGTTTCTAACTTGTACGGTTGCAGAGAAATAGCCGATTTTCTACAAGTCACTTTTCAAGTTTTTTGGTCTTTAAAAGTGGCAATTATTATTCGATTTACATAAAATTTTCACTATATGATATCGTATGCCATTTCTGATTTCATAAGACTAATTGAACATTTGCATTAACACCGGGAGTAATTTAATTTTGTCAAGATCATTTACAAGTAACAAATGTATAAAATGAATTGATTGATATTGCTGGATTTTGTTGATTCTGCGTCTATTTTATTTGTGTGCAATGTTAATTTGGAAACCTGTTTAGTGGTTTCGCTGGTACCGGAAGAGACATATGTTCAAGGGTAACTTGGCACCGGAAGTGACATGTTTAAGGGTAACATGGCACCAGTGAAACCCGTCATTCCTGCATGCAGGTCTAGTTGTGTTTTGATTTTAATTTACATTTTGGTTTTACTTTTACTTTTACTTTGTGTTTTGATTTTAATTAGGGTTTCACACTGCGTAGCTTGTGTGAAACACTATTGTTTTTGTTAAAATTATTATTAGGGTTTCACACTGCGTAGCTTGTGTGAAACACTATTGTTTTTGTTAAAATTATTAGGCTTTCAGACTTTCGTCTGAAAGCCTATTGAGATTACTAAAATTATTATTATTATTATTATTTACCGCGAGAGCCTAGATCTCTATGATCGAAACAGATATCGATCTGGAATTAGATTTTCTATTGGGAAACCATGTGGTGGCTACTTGATAAAATATTTTCGAAATTTCTGCGCATACCGGAAGTGACCGAACTTTGTACGTTGTCTAAAAATTGAAAATTGGCCATAGTTTCGCCAATTCTTTATCCATTTTCAAACAAATTACATTTTTGGAATCCCTGAATCTTTTCTGAGACAATGGCTATCTCACATTTTTCAATTTCGAACATTCGTCTGTGACTTTTATCGTTTGAAAATTGAAAAGATGTTGTTTACGAGACAATTTTTGTTATTTTTCAAAATTTTCAAATTTGACCTACATTTTTGGATACCTGAAGTCCATCCGATTCCAGTAATATAAGTTTCATTCAGAGTTATCGCCCTTTATTTTTCGAATTTTTTCGAATTTTCTTCACATTTTGTGAGCTCGGGTTTCGGTTTGTGGCAGAATTGACGTTTCTGAAACTTATGGAACATGAAGTTATAGTCCAATACCAACTTATAAAGCAATTTCGACAAGAATCCTTAAACCGGAAGTGGTCGAAATAATAGGCAATATTTTGAAAAAAATGCAAAAAATGGATATTTTGGGGAAAAACGCGATTTCTCCGCCCGATATCAATGGATTAAAGAAATTAGGGTACCATTGGACTGCACTAGGATTGTACTATCGTATGATACCCAATTCATACGGATTCTATGATCAGGCAGCAAAATATGGCACGCTGAAAATCAAGTATTTTCTGATTTGGAGCGTTTTTGGACGCCTGTATCTCGAAAACTTAACCTACAATTTTTTTTAAATTATTTCTATCGAGAGTCCTTTTGGAAGTCTTTTGCATGAAGCCATCCAATAAGCCTTTGAAATGTCTGGAATAGGATAAAAAAGGGACTGAAAATCGAAAAAAGTCGAAAAATCGTAAAAATTTTGGAAAATGCTCTACTATTTTTTTATTTTAAGAGATTTTTAAAAAAAGGTTGTATATTCAGATAGCTGACCTAATTACGATTCTAACGGTGTATAATATGTATGTAATTATTGAAATTTAATTTTCGATATTTTAAATTTTTTGCATTTTTGGAACTTTTGAACGTAGGATTTCTCAGGGGCATTTTATCTGATCAGATAATGTAATATATCATTACAGAGCCCTGTGGCTATTTTAGTGCCCAAACTGGCTATTAAAACTATTCCGAAAATAATAACCATACCGGAAGTATTCAAAAAATAAAAAAAAAGGTTAAAAATATTGTCGCACTTGCGAAAAACATGATTTCTGCCGTAGGTAATAGCGGACCAAAAGAACTAAAGTGTCGCTGGATAGAACTATTAATGGACCATCATATGGTATCTCAATAATATGATTTCCATGGTAAGGAAATAAATTATTGCATGCCAAAAATCTAGTATTTTCCGATTTTTTAACATTCTGAGACGCCCTTTTCTCGAAAACGACGCCTACGATTTTTCTTAAACTTTTCTTACTCAAAGTCCTATCGGTTGTCTATATAGTGAATCCAAAATGAAAACCATTGAAATAAAATAGGTGGTCCAAAAATGGCATCAAACTTTGAAAAAAATTGAAAAATCGTTAAATTTTTGTAAACGCTCTTTAATTTATCTTTTTTTCCAAAACTACTTAATGGATGTTTCTGACACTTCTGGTACAGAAAGTTAAGTATCCAAAGAAGTTAATAAAGCTATCACGACAACGATCGTTAAACCGGAAGTAGTCGAAAACATGTCCGATATTTTGAAAATAATTTATCTCTTTACGAAAACCTTTTTTATTTATGAATATTTTTTGATGGTATTTTACACAGGGTTAAAATATCATCCTACTTGAGCAAAAATGAGAAAAAAAATTGTCTCGGTAATTTGCGTTAGCTGCCATCGGCTAATATAGTTTTTCGTACCCAGAAAAATTATTTATTGTTTGATTTGTATAAAACAAAGTTCATATGCTCCGTGGTCCCAATGGTAATTTTTTTTGTTACGGTGAAATTTTTCTGACGTCAACGGAAGTGACGTAATATTAACAAAAACTACAATATTGACAGTTCGGTACCACTTTTTGAAAGCAAATATTATTTTTTTTCAAAACTGATATAACTAAAACTATGCACCTTGAAAAGGTGCACAAAATCCTTAGCTCAGATTTTTTAATTTCAATTTCATTTTCAGGCAATTTCGAATAAAATGTAAAATAAAGTGTAAAATTCAGTTGTTTACAATTCTTTCAGCGTCTTCATATTTTGAAATATTTATTTGTTATTTTCATAATCTCGTAGCATTAATCCAGACGAAGAGAATGTATGCGAAAATTAGTTTGTAATATGAGCAGTTGCCGAGAAATATGCAATTTTGCATGCATCACTTTTCACGTTATTTTGCCTATAAAAGAGTGAATTATTATTCGATCTGCAATATTTTTTTCCATTTAATGCCTAATGCCAATTTGGACTAGGTCAAGCCAATTATACATTTTCACTGTGACCGGAATGACGTCATTTGGTCAAAAACTGTATTTTTAACCTAAAAAACAAATATTTTATTCAAATGAGTCTGCCTTATAATATTTTTAGAATTATGATATTTGATTCCCATCAACGAATAGAATCAAGCCATACGACCATACAGATGCCACAAAATGGTTTCTAACTTGTACGGTTACAGAGAAATAGGCGATCTTCTATAAGTCACTTTTCAAGGTTTTTGGTCTATAAAAGTGTCAATTATTATTCGATTTTTATAATATTTTTATTATTTGATGCCTTATGCCATTTATGACTTCAATGAACTAAGTTAACATTTTCAATATCACCGGAAGTAATGTAATTTTTGCAAAAAACGTATTTTTAGCCTTCAAAACAAAACATTTTTTTGAAGGGATTTATATTTATTATTCAATTAACTTTATAACGTCTGACTCTAATGGGCAGTAAGATTGAATCAATACCATCATATCGATATCAAGAAAAGGCTTCTAGCATGTTCCCTTGTCGAATAATAGCCAATTTTCCCAGGGTCACTTTTAATTTTTTTACCTTCTTAATTTCAGTTGATGGGTTACAGGTTAGTTATTTATTGCCCGATACGTATAAAACAAAGTTTGTATTTTGTATGTTACGAATTTTCGACTTATTTTTCCCCTATAAAAATTTCTTTCGGCACCGGAAGTGACGTAGTTTTGCGATAATTTACAATTTTGGCCCGTCTTTTCGCCAGCACATTATTACTTTTATATATGATAGAAGGTTTCACTGTAGCAAAACATCTAAAGTATAGTTCGGTAGCTCAATGGATCGGCTATGGTATAATAAACTTCCTGTATGATTCCTGAAAGCCGGTTCAGTGCTGCTTGCAGGTCTAGTTATTAGGGTTTCACACTGCGTAGCTTGTGTGAAACACTATTGTTTTTGTTAAAATTATTAGGGTTTCACACTGCGTAGCTTGTGTGAAACACTATTGTTTTTGTTAAAATTATTATTCTTATTATTATTATTATTATTATTATTATTATTCAGATTCCAATTTGAATAGATCTCAGCAACTACGTGTCGCATCGTTACGATTTCTTCGGTTTTACTGGGAAAGTGGGTGTGACTTAGAGGATAAAGCTATTTTGAACGTTCTGCGACAATGCGAAATGTCCGAAATCACCGAAGTTATCGTTTTTGAAAATATTGCAGTAATTTTAACAATAATCATTGGATTTTAACTTTCGATACATTTTGGCATAGCCTGAGACAGGGCACATAGCTACGCTACTTTCGATTTTTGATTTTCGGCAAATCTTCGAAGATATTCGGCGCCAAATTTCGAAAATTTAAAATTTTACAAAAAACTTTTTTATTTATGAATATTTTTTAGTCGTATTGTGCACAGAATTAAAGAGTCATCTGACTAGTGCAAAAATGTTAAAAATTTTTGTCTCAGTAATTTTCCTTGGCCGCCATTGGCTAATTCAGTTTTTCAGTCCTAGATTAATTTTTTATTGTTCGATTTGTATAAAACAAAGTTCATATGCTTCGTTGTCTCAATTGCCATTTTTTTTGTTACCAATAATGTTATCTGTCGGCAACGGAAGTGGCATAATTTTACCAAAAACTACAATTTTGACAGTTATTTTCTTATTTCGAAAACAAATATTATTTTTTTGAAAAATTATATGACTCAAAGAGTGTGTCTTTTCATGGCGCAAAAAATGTAGGAAGCAGTTTTTTTAATTTCGATTTCATTTTCGAGCAAATTCGATTAAGAGGCTAAAAATGGTGTAAAATTGGCCTATTTACAACCTATTCAGGCTTTTCAGATTTTAAGATATTTCTTCGTAACTTTTATAAACTTGTAGCTATAATCCATACGAAGAAAATGTATGTTAAAATTCGTTTGTAATATAAGCAGTTACCAAGAAATGGGCAGTTCTGTACATGTCACTGTTTTCGTTATTTTGCCTGTAAAATAGTCAATTATGATTTAATTTTTATAAAAGTGACATCATTTGATTCAAAAAGCACGTAGCGTCATATCAAGTTGATTACAATTTAAAATTGACACCGGAAGTGACATCATTTGGTCAAAAAATGCATTTTAAACTTTTGAAATCAATGTTTTATTCAACCAAGAATAACTTAATATGTATTAATAATTTTAACTTTTGGTTTAAATTCACATATAAACAAAACTCATATGGTCATATACATATCATAAAATGGTTTCTAACTTATTCGGTTGCCGAGAAATAGACGGTTTTCTACAGGTCACTTTTGAAGGTTTCGGGACCATAAAAGGGTCAATTATTATTCGATTTTCATAAACGTCACACCATGTTATACCTAATGCCATTTGGGATTTCATACAAGTAATTTAAGATTTTCATTATCACCGGAAGTAACGTCATTTTGCCAAAAACTGTATTTTTAGCCTCCAAAACAGATATTTTATTCAAATGGGTCTGTTTTGAAATCTTTTTCAAATTATGGTATTTGATGCCAATCAACAAATAGAATGAACCCATACGATCATACAGATACCACAAAATGGTTTCTAACTTGTACGGTTGCAGAGAAATAGCCGATTTTCTACAAGTCACTTTTCAAGTTTTTTGGTCTTTAAAAGTGGCAATTATTATTCGATTTACATAAAATTTTCACTATATGATATCGTATGCCATTTCTGATTTCATAAGACTAATTGAACATTTGCATTAACACCGGGAGTAATTTAATTTTGTCAGGATCATTTACAAGTAACAAATGTATAAAATGAATTGATATTGCTGGATTTTGTTGATTCTGCGTCCATTTTATTTGTGTGCAATGTTAATTTGGAAACCTGTTTAGTGGTTTCGCTGGTACCGGAAGTGACATATGTTCAAGGGTAACTTGGCACCGGAAGTGACATGTTTAAGGGTAACATGGCACCAGTGAAACCCGTCATTCCTGCATGCAGGTCTAGTTATTCTTATTATTATTATTCAGATTCCAATTTGAATAGATCTCAGCAACTACGTGTCGCATCGTTATGATTTCTTCAGTTTTACTGGGAAAGTGGGTGTGACTTAGAGGATAAAGCTATTTTGAACGTTCTGCGACAATGCGAAATGTCCGAAATCACCAAATTATCGTTTTTTTAAAATATTGCAGTAATTTTAACAATAATCATTGAATTTTAACTTTCGATACATTTTGGCATAGCCGGAGACAGGGCACATAGCTACGCTACTTTCGATTTTTGATTTTCGGCAAATCTTCGAAGATATTAGGCGCCAAATTTCGAAAATTTAAAATTTTACAAAAAACTTTTTTATTTATGAATATTTTTTAGTCGTATTGTGCACAGAATTAAAGAGACATCAGACTAGTGCAAAAATGTTAAAAAAATTTGTCTCAGTAATTTTCCTTGGCCGCCATTGGCTAATTCAGTTTTTCAGTCCTAGATTAATTTTTTATTGTTCGATTTGTATAAAACAAAGTTCATATGCTTCGTTGTCTCAGTTGTCATTTTTTTTATTACCGGAAGTGTTATCTGTCGGCACCGGAAGTGGCATAATTTTACCAAAAACTACAATTTTGACAGTTAGGTACCATTTTTCGAAAACAAATATTATTTTTTGGAAAAATTATTTGACTCAAAGAGTGTGCCCTTTCAAGGCGCAAAAAATGTCGGAAGCAGTTTTTTTAATTTCGATTTCATTTTCGAGCAAATTCGATTAAATGGCTAAAAATGGTGTAAAATTGACCTATTTACAACCTATTCAGGCTTTTCAGATTTTAAAATATTTCTTCGTAACTTTTATAAATTTGTAGCTATAATCCATACGAAGAAAATGTATGTTAAAATTAGTTTGTAATATAAGCAATTCCAAAGAAATGGGCAGTTCTGTACAAGTCACTGTTTTCGTTATTTTGCCTGTAAAATAGTCAATTATTATTGGATTTTTATAAAAGTGACATCATTTGATTCAAAAAGCATGTAGCGTCATATCAAGTTGATTACAATTTAAAATTGACACCGGAAGTGACGTCATTTGGTCAAAAACTGCATTTTAAACTTTTTAAATCAATGTTTTATTCAACCATGAATAACTTAATATGTATTAATAATTTTAACTTTTGGTTTAAATTCACATATAAATACAACTCATATGGTCATATAGATATCATAAAATTGTTTCTAACTTGTTCGGTTGCCGAGAAATAGACGGTTTTCTACAGGTCACTTTTGAAGGTTTCGGGGCAATAAAAGTGTCAATTATTATTCGATTTTCATAAACGTTACACCATGTTATACCTAATGCCATTTGTGATTTCATACAAGTAATTTAAGACTTTCATTATCACCGGAAGTAACGTCATTTTGGCAAAAACTGAATTTTTAGCCTTCAAAACAGATATTTTATTTAAATGAGTCTGTTTTGAAATCTTTTTCAAATTATGGTATTTGATGCCAATCAACAAATAGAATGAACCCATACGATCATACAGATACCAAAAAATGGTTTCTAACTTGTACGGTTGCAGAGAAATAGCAGATTTTCTACAAGTCACTTTTCAAGTTTTTTGGTCTTTAAAAGTGGCAATTATTATTCGATATACATAAAATTGTCACTATATGATATCGTATGCCATTTCTGATTTCATAAGACTAATTAGGGTTTCACACTGCGTAGCTTGTGTGAAACACTATTGTTTTTGTTAAAATTATTAGGGTTTCACACTGCGTAGCTTGTGTGAAACACTATTGTTTTTGTTAAAATTATTATTCTTATTATTATTATTATTATTCAGATTCCAATTTGAATAGATCTCAGCAACTACGTGTCGCATCGTTACGATTTCTTCGGTTTTACTGGGAAAGTGGGTGTGACTCAGAGGATAAAGCTATTTTGAACGTTCTGCGACAATGCGAAATGTCCGAAATCACCGAAGTTATCGTTTTTGAAAATATTGCAGTAATTTTAACAATAATCATTGGATTTTAACTTTCGATACATTTTGGCATAGCCTGAGACAGGGCACATAGCTACGTTACTTTCGATTTTTGATTTTCGGCAAATCTTCGAAGATATTAGGCGCCAAATTTCGAAAATTTAAAATTTTACAAAAAACTTTTTTATTTATGAATATTTTTTAGTCGTATTGTGCACAGAATTAAAGAGTCATCTGACTAGTGCAAAAATGTTAAAAAATTTTGTCTCAGTAATTTTCCTTGGCCGCCATTGGCTAATTCAGTTTTTCAGTCCTAGATTAATTTTTTATTGTTCGATTTGTATAAAACAAAGTTCATATGCTCCGTTGTCTCAATTGTCATTTTTTTTGTTACCAATAATGTTATCTGTCGGCACCGGAAGTGGCATAATTTTACCAAAAACTACAATTTTGACAGTTATTTTCTTATTTCGAAAACAAATATTATTTTTTTGAAAAATTATATGACTCAAAGAGTGTGTCTTTTCATGGCGCAAAAAATGTAGGAAGCAGTTTTTTTAATTTCGATTTCATTTTCGAGCAAATTCGATTAAGAGGCTAAAAATGGTGTAAAATTGGCCTATTTACAACCTATTCAGGCTATTCAGATTTTAAGATATTTCTTCGTAACTTTTATAAACTTGTAGCTATAATCCATACGAAGAAAATGTATGTTAAAATTCGTTTGTAATATAAGCAGTTATCAAGAAATGGGCAGTTCTGTACAAGTCACTGTTTTCGTTATTTTGCCTGTAAAATAGTCAATTAGGATTGGATTTTTATAAAAGTGACATCATGTGATTCAAAAAGCACGTAGCGTCATATCAAGTTGATTAAAATTTAAAATTGACACCGGAAGTGACATCATTTGATCAAAAAATGCATTTTAAACTTTTTAAATCAATGTTTTATTCAACCAGGAATAATTTAATATGTATTAATAATTTTAACTTTTGGTTTAAATTCACATATAAACAAACCCATATGGTCATATAGATATCATAAAATGGTTTCTAACTTATTCGGTTGCCGAGAAATAGACGGTTTTCTACAGGTCACTTTTGAAGGTTTCGGGGCCATAAAAGGGTCAATTATTATTCGATTTTCATAAACGTCACACCATGTTATACCTAATGCCATTTGGGATTTCATACAAGTAATTAAGATTTTCATTATCACCGGAAGTAACGTCATTTTGGCAAAAACTGTATTTTTAGCCTCCAAAACAGATATTTTATTCAAATGAGTCTGTTTTGAAATCTTTTTCAAATTATGGTATTTGATGCCAATCAACAAATAGAATGAACCCATACGATCATACAGATACCACAAAATGGTTTCTAACTTGTACGGTTGCAGAGAAATAGCCGATTTTCTACAAGTCACTTTTCAAGTTTTTTGGTCTTTAAAAGTGGCAATTATTATCCGATTTACATAAAATTTTCACTATATGATATCGTATGCCATTTCTGATTTCATAAGACTAATTGAACATGTGCATTAACACCGGGGGTAATTTAATTTTGTCAAGATCATTTACTAGTAACAAATGTATAAAATGAATTGATATTGCTGGATTTTGTTGATTCTGCGTCCATTTTATTTGTGTGCAATGTTAATTTGGAAACCTGTTTAGTGGTTTCGCTGGTACCGGAAGTGACATATGTTCAAGGGTAACTTGGCACCGGAAGTGTCATGTTTAAGGGTAACGTGGCACCAGTGAAACCCGTCATTCCTGCATGCAGGTCTAGTTATTCTTATTATTATTATTCAGATTCCAATTTGAATAGATCTCAGCAACTACGTGTCGCATCGTTATGATTTCTTCAGTTTTACTGGGAAAGTGGGTGTGACTTAGAGGATAAAGCTATTTTGAACGTTCTGCGACAATGCGAAATGTCCGAAATCACCAAATTATCGTTTTTTTAAAATATTGCAGTAATTTTAACAATAATCATTGAATTTTAACTTTCGATACATTTTGGCATAGCCGGAGACAGGGCACATAGCTACGCTACTTTCGATTTTTGATTTTCGGCAAATCTTCGAAGATATTAGGCGCCAAATTTCGAAAATTTAAAATTTTACAAAAAACTTTTTTATTTATGAATATTTTTTAGTCGTATTGTGCACAGAATTAAAGAGACATCAGACTAGTGCAAAAATGTTAAAAAAATTTGTCTCAGTAATTTTCCTTGGCCGCCATTGGCTAATTCAGTTTTTCAGTCCTAGATTAATTTTTTATTGTTCGATTTGTATAAAACAAAGTTCATATGCTTCGTTGTCTCAATTGTCATTTTTTTTATTACCGGAAGTGTTATCTGTCGGCACCGGAAGTGGCATAATTTTACCAAAAACTACAATTTTGACGGTTAGGTACCATTTTTCGAAAACAAATATTATTTTTTGGAAAAATTATTTGACTCAAAGAGTGTGCCCTTTCAAGGCGCAAAAAATGTCGGAAGGGTTTTTTTTAATTTCGATTTCATTTTCGAGCAAATTCGATTAAATGGCTAAAAATGGTGTAAAATTGACCTATTTACAACCTATTCAGGCTTTTCAGATTTTAAAATATTTCTTCGTAACTTTTATAAACTTGTAGCTATAATCCATACGAAGAAAATGTATGTTAAAATTAGTTTGTAATTTAAGCAGTTCCCAAGAAATGGGCAGTTCTGTACAAGTCACTGTTTTCGTTATTTTGCCTGTAAAATAGTCAATTATTATTGGATTTTTATAAAAGTGACATCAGTTGATTCAAAAAGCATGTAGCGTCATATCAAGTTGATTACAATTTAAAATTGACACCGGAAGTGACGTCATTTGGTCAAAAACTGCATTTTAAACTTTTTAAATCAATGTTTTATTCAACCATGAATAACTTAATATGTATTAATAATTTTAACTTTTGGTTTAAATTCACATATAAATACAACTCATATGGTCATATAGATATCATAAAATTGTTTCTAACTTGTTCGGTTGCCGAGAAATAGATGGTTTTCTACAGGTCACTTTTGAAGGTTTCGGGGCCATAAAAGTGTTAATTATTATTCGATTTTCATAAACGTTACACCATATTATACCTAATGCCATTTGTGATTTCATACAAGTAATTTAAGATTTTCATTATCACCGGAAGTAACGTCATTTTGGCAAAAACTGAATTTTTAGCCTTCAAAACAGATATTTTATTCAAATGTGTCTGTTTTGAAATCTTTTTCAAATTATGGTATTTGATGCCAATCAACAAAAAGAATGAACCCATACGATCATACAGATACCAAAAAATGGTTTCTAACTTGTACGGTTGCAGAGAAATAGCAGATTTTCTACAAGTCACTTTTCAAGTTTTTTGGTCTTTAAAAGTGGCAATTATTATTCGATATACATAAAATTGTCACTATATGATATCGTATGCCATTTCTGATTTCATAAGACTAATTAGGGTTTCACACTGCGTAGCTTGTGTGAAACACTATTGTTTTTGTTAAAATTATTATTAGGGTTTCACACTGCGAAGCTTGTGTGAAACACTATTGTTTTTGTTAAAATTATTATTAGGGTTTCACACTGCGAAGCTTGTGTGAAACACTATTGTTTTTGTTAAAATTATTAGGGTTTCACACTGCGAAGCTTGTGTGAAACACTATTGTTTTTGTTAAAATTATTATTCTTATTATTAGGGTTTCACACTGCGTAGCTTGTGTGAAACACTATTGTTTTTGTTAAAATTATTATTAGGGTTTCACACTGCGAAGCTTGTGTGAAACACTATTGTTTTTGTTAAAATTATTATTCTTATTATTATTATTATTATTCTTCTTTTGTTTTGAGTAGATCTCAGCAACTACGTGTCGCATCGTTACGATTTCTTCGGTTTTACTGGGAAAGTGGGTGTGACTTAGAGGATAAAGCTATTTTGAACGTTCTGCGACAATGCGAAATGTCCGAAATCACCGAAGTTATCGTTTTTACAAATATTGCGGTAATTTTAACAATAATCATGGGATTTTAACTTTCGATACATTTTGGCATAGCTGGAGACAGGGCACATAGCTGCGCTACTTTCGATTTTTGATTTTCGGCAAATCTTCGAAGATATTAGGCGCCAAATTTCGGAAATTTAAAATTTTACAAAAAACTTTTTTATTTATGAATATTTTTTAGTCGTGTTGTGCACAGAATTAAAGAGTCATCTGACTTGCGCAAAAATGTTAAAAAATTTTGTCTCAGTAATTTTCCTTGGCCTCCATTGGCTAATTCAGTTTTTCAGTCCTAGATTAATTTTTTATTGTTCGATTTGTATAAAACAAAGTTCATATGCTTCGTTGTCTCAATTGTCATTTTTTTTATTACCAAAAGTGTTATCTGTCGGCACCGGAAGTGGCATAATTTTACCAAAAACTACAATTTTGACAGTTAGGTACATTTTTTGAAAACAAATATTATTTTTTTGAAAAATTATATGACTCAAAGAGTGTGTCCTTTAAAGGCGCAAAAAATGTCGGAAGCAGTTTTTTTAATTTCTTTTTCATTTTCTAGCAAATTGGATTAAGAGGTGAAAAAAGGCGTAAAATTGACCTATTTACAACTCATTCAGGCTTTTCAGATTTTAAAATATTTTTACGTAACTTTTATAAACTTGTAGCTATAATACATACGAAGAGAATGTATGTGAAAATTAGTTTGTAATTTAAGCAGTTGCCGAGAAATAGGCAATTTTGCATGAGTCACTTTTCACGTAATTTTGGCTGTAAAAGAATCAATTATTATTCGATTTTCAATTTTCTTTCGCCATTGGATGCCTAATGCCATAGTGGGCTATGTCAAACCATTTTACCCCTTGCGCTGCCACCGGAAATGACGTCATTTGCTCAAAACTTAAATTTTAGCCTTCAAAAAACAATATTTTATTCAAATGAGTCGTATTTGTTATTTTTTTCAAATTGTGATATTTGATTCTATTGATCAAATAGATTGAACCCATACGATCATACAGATACCACAAAATGGTTTCTAACTTGTACGGTTGCAGAGAAATGGGCGATTTTCCTTAAGTCACTTTTCAAGGTTTTTGGTCTATAAAAGTGTCAGTTATTATTCGATTTTCATAAAATTTTCACCATATGATATCTTGTGTCATTTATGATTTCATAGAACTAATTTAACATTTTCAGTATCACCGGAAGTAATGTCATTTTGGCAAAAACTGTATTTTTAGCCTTCAAAACAGACATTTTTTTCAAATGAGTCTGATTTGTAATATATTTCAAATTATGATATTTGATTCCAATCAACAAATGGATTGAACCCATACGATCATATAGATACCAAAAGATAGTTTTTATCGTGTACGGTTGCCGAGAAATAGACGATTTTCTACAAGTCACTTTTCAAGGTTTTTGGTCTATAAAAGTGGCAATTCTCATTCGATTTACATACAATTTTCGCCATTATGCTGCCTTATGCCATTTCTGATTTCATAAAACTAATTGAACATTTTCATTATCACCGGAAGTAATGAAATTTTGCCAGGATCACTTACAAGTAACATATATATAAAATGAATTGATATTGCTGGATTTGGTTGATTCTTCGTCCATTTTATTTGATGTTTACAATGCTTATGTGGAAACCTGTTTGATGGTTTCATTGGTATCGGAAGTGACATATGTTTAAGGGTAACGTGGCACCGAAAGTGACGTGGCACCAGTGAAACCCGTCATTCCTGCATGCAGGTCTAGTTCTTATTATTATTATTATTCAGATTCCAATTTGAATAGATCTCAGCAACTACGTGTCGCATCCTTACGATTTCTTCGGTTTTACTGGGAAAGTGGGTGTGACTTAGAGGATAAAGCTATTTTGAACGTTCTGCGACAATGCGAAATGTCCGAAATCACCGAAGTTATCGTTTTTGAAAATATTGCAGTAATTTTAACAATAATCATTGGATTTTAACTTTCGATACATTTTGGCATAGCCTGAAACATGGCACATAGCTACGCTACTTTCGATTTTTGATTTTCGGCAGATCTTCGAAGATATTAGGCGCCAAATTTGGAAAATTTAAAATTTTACAAAAAACTTTTTTATTTATGAATATTTTTTAGTCGTATTGTGCACAGTATTAAAGAGTCATTTGACTAGTGCAAAAATGTTAAACAATTTTGCCTCAGTAATTTTCCTTGGCCGCCATTGGCTAATTCAGTTTTTCAGTCCTAGATTAATTTTTTATTGTTTGATTTGTATAAAACAAAGTTCATATGCTTCGTTGTCTCAATTGTCATTTTTTTTATTACCGGAAGTGTTATCTGTCGGCACCGGAAGTGGCATAATTTTACCAAAAACTACAATTTTGACAGTTAGGTACAATTTTTCGAAAACAAATATTATTTTTTGGAAAAATTATTTGACTCAAAGAGTGTGCCCTTTCAAGGCGCAAAAAATGTCGGAAGCAGTTTTTTTAATTTCGATTTCATTTTCGAGCAAATTCGATTAAGAGGCTAAAAATGGTGTAAAATTGACCTATTTACAACCTATTCAGGCTTTTCAGATTTTAAAATATTTCTTCCCAACTTTTATAAACTTGTAGCTATAATCCATACGAAGAAAATGTGTGTTAAAATTAGTTTGTAATATAAGCAGTTACCAAGAAATGGGCAGTTCTGTACAAGTCACTGTTTTCGTTATTTTGCCTGTAAAATAGTCAATTATGATTGGATTTTTATAAAAGTGACATCATTTGATTCAAAAAGCATGTAGCGTCATATCAAGTTGATTACAATTTAAAATTGACACCGGAAGTGACGTCATTTTGTCAAAAACTGCATTTTAAACTTTTTAAATCAATGTTTTATTCAACCAAGAATTACTTAATATGTATTAATAATTTTAACTTTTGGTTTAAATTCACATATAAACACAACTCATATAGTCATATAGATATCATAAAATTGTTTCTAACTTGTTCGGTTGCCGAGAAATAGACGGTTTTCTACAGGTCACTTTTGAAGGTTTTGGGGCCATAAAAGTGTCAATTATTATTCGATTTTTATAAACGTTACACCATGTTATACCTAATGCCATTTAGTATTTCATGCAAGTAATTTAAGATTTTCATTATCACCGGAAGTAACGTCATTTTGGCAAAAACTGTATTTTTAGCCTTCAAAACATATATTTTTTTCAAATGAGTCTGATTTGTAATATATTTCAAATTATGATATTTGATTCCAATCAACAAATGGATTGAACCCATACGATCATATAGATACCAAAAAATAGTTTTTATCACGCACGGTTGCCGAGAAATAGACGACTTTCTACAAGTCACTTTTCAAGGTTTTTTGTCTATAAAAGTGGCAATTCTTATTCGATTTACATACAATTTTCGCTATATGATGCCTTATGCCATTTCTGATTTCATAAAACTAATTGAACATTTTTATTATCACCGGAAGTAATGAAATTTTGCCAGGATCACTTACAAGTAACATATATATAAAATGAATTGATATTGCTAGATTTGGTTGATTCTTCGTCCATTTTATTTGATGTTTACAATGCTTATGTGGAAACCTGTTTGATGGTTTCATTGGTATCGGAAGTGACATATGTTCAAGGGTAATGTGGCACCAAAAGTGACGTGGCACCAGTGAAACCCGTCATTCCTGCATGCAGGTCTAGTTAGGGTTTCACACTGCGAAGCTTGTGTGAAACACTATTGTTTTTGTTAAAATTATTATTCTTATTAGGCTTTCAGACTTTCGTCTGAAAGCCTATTGTGATTACTAAAATTATTATTTATTATTATTATTTTATTTTTCGGGGGAGCCTATTTCTCAGTGTCTGTAACAGATACAGATCTGGGACATAATTTTCTATCAGGAAACCATATGGTGGCTATCCCTTCCACTGTATTTGAAACTTCTGCGCAGACCGGAAGTGGCCGAATTTCGTGCGGTGCCAAATATTTAAAAAACGGCCGTAGATTCGTCAATTCTGTATCTATTTTCATACAAATTACATTTTTGGAAACCCCGAGTCTTTTCTCGGACGATAGCAGTTGAAAATTTTGCAATTTCGAAACTTCGCCGCTGACTTTTAGTGTTCGAAAAATGAAAATATGTTGTTTAAGACACATTTTTTGTTATTTTTCAAAATTTTAAAATTTGACCTCCATTTTTGGATACCTGAAGGCAATCCGGTTCCAGTAATATAAGTTTCATTCAGAGTTATCGCCCTTTATTTTTCGATTTTTTTCGAATTTTCTTCACATTTTGTGAGCTTAAGTTTCGTTTTACGGCCAGATCGACGCTTCTGAAATTCCTGGAACATGAAGTAATATGGTCAAACCACCGTTTAAAGCAATTTCAACAACAATCCGTAAACCGGAAGTAGTCGAAATAATATGCGATATTTTGAAAAAAAAGTGAAAAATGGGTGTTTTGGGTAAAAACACGATTTCTCCGTCCGATATCAACGGATTAAACGAATTAAGGTATCATTTGGTCGGGCGCTGATTGGACCACTGAATGATACCCAATTCGTAAGGATACGATTAGCAGGAAGCAAAATATGGCACGCTGAAAATCAAGTATTTTCTGATTTTTAGCATTTTTGGACACCTGTATCTCGAAAACTTAACCGCAACTTTTTTTTTAATTTTTTCTATCGAGAGTCCTTTCGGAGGTTTTTTGCATGAAGCCATCCAATAAGACTTTGAAATATCTGGAATAGGTGAAATAACGGACTGAAAATCGAAAAAAGTCGAAAAATCGTGAAATTTTGGAAAATGCTCTACTTTTTTTTTATTTTAAGAGATTTTCAAAAAAAGATTGTATATTCAGATAGCTGACCTAATTACGATTCTAACGATGTATAATATGTATGTAGTTTTTGAAATTTAATTTTCGATATTTTAATTTTTTTGCATTTTTGGCACTTTTGAACATAGGATTTCTCAGGGGCATTTTATCTGATCAGATAATGTAATATGTCATTACAGAGCCCTGTGGCTATTTTAGTGCCCAAACCGCCTATTAAAACTATTCCGACAATAATAGCCATACCGGAAGTATTCAAAAAATGAAAAAATAATGTTAAAAACATTGTCGCACTTGCGAAAAACATGATTTCTCCCTTAGGTAATAGCGGACCAAAAGAACTAAAGTGTCGCTGGATAGCCCTATTAATGGACCATCATAAGGTATCTAAATAATACGATTTCGATGGTAGGGAAATAAATTATTGTATGCCAAAAATCTAGTATTTTCCGATTTTTTAACATTCTGAGACGCCCTTTTCTCGAAAACGACGCCGCAGATTTTTCTTAAACTTTTCTTACTCAAAGTCCTATCGGTTGTCTATATAGTGAATCCAAAATGAAAAGCATTGAAATAATATAAGAGGTCCAAAAATGGCCTCAAACTTTGAAAAAAATTGAAAAATCGTTAAATTTTTGGAAACGCTCTTTAATTTATCTTTTTTTCCAAAACTACTCAATGGATGTTTCTGACACTTCTGGTACAGAAAGTTAAGTATCCAAAGAACTTCGTAAAGCTGTCACGACAATGATCGTAAAACCGGAAGTAGTCGAAAAAATGTCCGATATTTTGAAAATTGTTTTTTTTTTTTTTTTGCGAAAACCTTTTTTATTTATGAATATTTTTTGATGGTATTTTACACAGGGTTAAAATATCATCCTACTTGAGCAGAAATGATAAAAAAATGTCTCGGTAATTTGCGTTAGCCGCCATCGGCTCATTTAGTTTTTCGTAACCAGAAAAACTATTTATTGTTCGATTTGTATAAAACAAAGTTCATATGCTCCGTGGTCCCAATTGCAATTTTTTTTTGTTACGGTGAAATTTTTCTGTCGGCAACGGAAGTGACGTAATATTAACAAAAACTACAATTTTGACAGTTCGGTACCACTTTTTGAAAGCAAATATTTTTTTTTTAAACTGATATAACTAAAAGGATACAACCTGCAAAGGTGTATAAAATTTTTAGCTCAGATTTTTTAAATTTCAATTTCATTTTCGGGCAATTTCGAATAAAATGTAAAATAAAGTGTAAAATTCAATTATTTACAATTCATTCAGCGTCTTCATATTTTGAAATATTTATTTGTGATTTTCATAAACTCGTAGCAATAATCTAGACCAAGAGAATGTATGCGAAAATTAGTTTGAAATATGAGCAGTTGCCGAGAAATATGCAATTTTGCATGCATCACTATTCACGTTATTTTGCCTATAAAAGAGTGAATTATTATTCGATTTGCAATATTTTTTTTCCATTTGATGCCTAATGTCAATGTGGACTAGTTCAAGCCAATTTTACATTTTCACTGTGACCGGAAATGACGTCATTTCTGCAAAAACTGTATTTTTAACCTAAAAAACAAATATTTTATTCAAATGAGTCTGCCTTATAATATTTTTAAAATTATGATATTTGATTACCATCAACGAATAGAATGAAACCATACGACCACCACAAAATGGTTTCTAACTTGTACGGTTACAGAGAAATAGGCGATCTTCTATAAGTCACATTTCAAGGTTTTTGGTCTATAAAAGTGTCGGGGGGTTGGGATGGCCTAGTGGTCTAGAGTGCCGCGCTTCGCCCTATAGCTGGCCGGTCACCTCTGGCTTGCGGCTGTGGTTTCGAGCCCTGGTGCGAGCGTATGTGGCATGGAGATGGGGGCGCCTTCTCAACCTCGTGGGTTTCCTCCGGGCACTCCGGTTTCCTCCCACTGCTAAAGACCCCTACGCGCAAGCGAATTATTGAAATAAAACTGAAACCATATGTTAGTCCCAAAATGACCTAGTTTGTGTCGAGTGGACGTTAAACCCCATTTCTCTCTCTCTCTCTCTCTCTATAAAAGTGTCAATATTATTATTCGATTTTTATCATTTTTTTACCATTTGATGCCTATCAACTAAGTTAACATTTTCAATATCATCGGAAGTAATGTAATTTTTGCAAAAAACGTATTTTTAGCCTTCAAAACAAACATTTTTTTTGAAGGGATTTATATTTATTATTTGTTTAACTTTATAACGTCTGACTCTAATGGGCAGTAAGATTGAATCAATACCATCATAATGATATCAAGAAAAGGCTTCTAAAAGGGTCACTTTTAATTATTTTACCTTCTTAATTTCAGTTTATGGGTTATAGGTTAATTTTCCATTGCCCGATATGTATTAAACAAATTTCGTATGTTGCAAATTTTCGACTTATTTTTCACCTATAAAAATTTCTTTCGGCACCGGAAGTGACGTAATTTTGCCATAATTTACAATTTTGACCGCTCTTTTCGCCAGCAAATATTACTTTTACATATGGTACAGGGTGTCACTGAAGCAAAACAACTAAAGTTTAGTTCGGTAGCTCAATGGGTTGGCTTCCTGTATGATTCCTGAAAGCCGGTTCAGTGCTGCTTGCAGGTCTAGTTATTATTATTATTATTATTATTATTATTATTTACCGCGAGGGCCTAGATCTCCATGATCGAAAACAGATATCGATCTGGAATTAGCTTTTCTATTGGGAAACCATGTGGTGGCTACTTGATAAAATATTTTTGAAATTTCTGCGCATACCGGAAGTGACCGAACTTTGTACTTTCTCTAAAAATTGAAAATCGGCTATAGTTTCGTCAATTCTTTATCCATTTTCAAACAAATTACATTTTTGGAATCCCTGGATCTTTTCTGAGAAAATGGCTATCTCACATTTTTCAATTTCGAACATTCGTCTATGACTTTTATAGTTCGAAAATTGAACACATGTTGTTTACGAGACAATTTTTGTTATTTTTCAAAATTTTCAAATTTGACCTACATTTTTGGATACCTGAAGTCCATCCGATTCCAGTAATATAAGTTTCATTCAGAGTTATCGCCCTTTATTTTTCGATTTTTTTCGAATTTTCTTCCCATTTTGTGAGCTCGGGTTTCGTTTTATGGCAGAATTGACGTTTCTGAAACTTCTGGAACATGAAGTTAAAGTCCAATATCAACAGGTAAAGCAATTTCGACAAGACTCCTTAAACCGGAAGTGGTCGAAATAATGTGCAAAATTTGCAAAAAAACGAAAAAAATGGGTGGTTTTGGGAAAAACGTGATTTCTTCGCCCGATATCAACGGATTAAAGGGATTAAGGTATCGTTGGGTTGCATGAAGAATGGACTATCGTATGATACCCAAATCATACAGATACTATGAAAAGGTAGCAAAATATGGCACGCTGAAAATCAAGTATTTTCTGATTTGGAGCGTTTTTGGATGCCTGTATCTCGAAAACTTAACCTACAATTTTTTTTATTTTTTTTCTATCGAGAGTCCTTATGGAGGTATTTGGCATGAAGCCATCCAATAGGACTTTGAAATGTCTGGAATAGGATAAAAAAGGGACTGAAAATCGAAAAAAGTCGAAAAATCGTGAAATTTTGGAAAATGCTCTACTATTTTTTTATTTTAAGAGATTTTTAAAAAAAGGTTGTATATTCAGATAGCTGACCTAATTACGATTCTAACGATGTATAATATGTATGTAATTATTAAAATTTAATTTTCGATATTTTAAATTTTTTGCATTTTTGGCACTTTTGAACATAGGATTTCTCAGGGGCATTTTATCTGATCAGATAATGTAATATATCATTACAGAGCCCTGTGGCTATTTTAGTGCCCAAACCGGCTATTAGAACTATTCCGACAATAATAACCATACCGGAAGTATTCAAAAAATGAAAAAAAAAGAGTAAAAACATTGTCGCACTTGCGAAAAACTTGATTTCTCCCTTAGGTAATAGCGGACCAAAAGAACTAAAGTGTCGCTGGATAGCCCTATTAATGGACCATCATATGGTATCTAAATAATACGATTTCGATGGTAAGGAAATAAATTATTGTATGCCAAAAATCTAGTATTTTCCAATTTTTTAACATTCTGAGACGCCCTTTTCTCGAAAACGACGCCTACGATTTTTCTTAAACTGTTCTTACTCAAAGTCCTGTTAGTTGTCTATATAGGGAATCCAAAATGAAAAGCATTGAAATAATATAAGTGGTCGAAAAATGGCCTCAAACTTTGAAAAAAATTGAAAAATCGTTAAATTTTTTGAAACGCTCTTTAATTTATCTTTTTTTCTAAAACTACTCAATGGATGTTTCTGACACTTTTGGTACAGAAAGTTAAGTATCCAAAGGACTTCGTAAAGCTATCACAACAACGATCGTAAAACCGGAAGTAGTCGAAAAAATGTCCGATATTTCGAAAAAAAATAATTTTTTTACGAAAACCTTTTTTATTTATGAATATTTTTTGATGATATTTTACACAGGGTTAAAATATCATCGTACTTGAGCAGAAATGAGAAAAAAAATTGTCTCGGTAATTTGCGTTAGCCGCCATCGGCTAATTTAGTTTTTCGTACCCAGAAAAATTATTTATTGTTCGATTTGTATAAAACAAAGTTCATATGCACCATGGTCCCAATTGTAATTTTTTTTGTTACGGTGAAATTTTTCTGTCGGCAACGGAAGTGACGTAATATTAACAAAAACTACAATTTTGACAGTTGGGTACCACTTTTTGAAAGCAAATATTATTTTTTTTCAAAACTGATATAACTAAAAGGATGCACCCTGCAAAGGTGCACAAAAACCTTAGCTCATATTTTTTAATTTCAACTTCATTTTCGGGCAATTTCGAATAAAATGTAAAATAAAGTGTAAAATTCAGTTATTTACAATTCATTCAGCGTCTTCATATTTTGAAATATTTATTTGTAATTTTCATAAACTCGTAGCAATAATCCAGACGAAGAGAATGTATGCGAAAATTAGTTTGTAATATGAGCAGTTGCCGAGAAATATGCAATTTTGCATGCATCACTTTTCACGTTATTTTGCCTATAAAAGAGTTAATTATTATTCGATTTGCAATATTTTTTTTCCATTTGATGCCTAATGCCAATTTGGACTAGGTCAAGCCAATTTTACATTTTCACTGTGACCGGAAATGACGTCATTTGGGCAAAAACTGTATTTTTAACCTAAAAAACAAATATTTTATTCAAATGAGTCTGCCTTATAATATTTTTAAAATTATGATATTTGATTCCCATCAACGAATAAAATGAAGCCATACGACCATTCAGATACCACAAAATGGTTTCTAACTTGTACGGTTACAGAGAAATAGGCGATCTTCTATAAGTCACTTTTCAAGGTTTTTGGTCTGTAAAACTGTCAATTATTATTCGATTTTTACAATTTATTTACCATTTCATGCCTTATGCTATTTATGACTTCTATGAACCAAGTTAAAATTTTCAATATCACCGGAAGTAATGTAATTTTTGCAAAAAACGTATTTTTAGCCTTTAAAACAAACATTTTTTTGAAGGGATTTATATTTATTATTCGTATAACTTTATAACGTCTGACTCTAATGGGCAGTAAGACTGAATCAATACCATCATATTGATATCAAGAAAAATCTTCTAGCATGTTCCCTTGCCGAATAATAACCAATTTTCCGAGGGTCACTTTTCAGTTTTTTACCTTCTTAATTTCAGTTTATGGGTTATAGGTTAATTATTTATTGTCCGATATTTATAAAAAAAAAGTTTGTATTTTGTATGTTGCGAATTTTCGACTTATTTTTCATCTATAAAAATTTCTTTCGGCACCGGAAGTGACATACTTTTGCCATAATTTACAATTTTGACCGGTCTTTTAGCCAGCAAATATTACTTTTACATATGATAGAGGGTGTCACTGAAGCAAAACAACTAAAGTATACTTTGGTAGCTCAATGGATCGGCTATGGTATAATGAACTTCCTGTATGATTCCTGAAAGCCGGTTCAGTGCTGCTTGCAGGTCTAGTTATTATTATTATTATTATTTACCGCGGGAGCCTAGATCACCATGATCGAAAACAAATATCGATCTGGAATTAGATTTTCTGTCGGGAAACCATGTGGTGGCTACTTGATAAAATATTTTTGAAATTTCTGCGCATACCGGAAGTGACCGAACTTTGTATTTTGTCTAAAAATTGAAAATAGGCCATAGTTTCGTCAATTGTTTATCCATTTTCAAACAAATTACCTTTTTGGAATCCCTGAATCTTTTCTTAGACAATGGCTATCTCACATTTTTCGATTTCGAACATTCGTCTATGACTTTTAGCGTTCGAAAATTGAAAACATGTTGTTTACGAGACAATTTTTGTTATTTTTCAAAATTTTCAAATTTGACCTATATTTTTGGATACCTGACGTCCATGCGATTCCAGTAATATAAGTTTCATTCAGAGTTATCGCCCTTTATTTTTCGATTTTTTTCGAATTTTCTTCCCATTTTGTGAGCTCGGGTTTCGTTTTATGGCAGAATTGACGTTTCTGAAACTTCTGGAACATGAAGTTATAGTCCAATACCAACGAATAAAGCAATTTCGACAAGAATCCTTAAACCGGAAGTGGTCGAAATAATGTGCAATATTTTGAAAAAAATGCAAAAAATGGATATTTTTGGGAAAAACGCGATTTCTCCGCCCGATATAAATGGATTAAAGAAATTAGGGTACCATTGGACTGCACTAGGATTGCACTATCGTATGATACCAAATTTATACGGATACTATGAACAGGCAGCAAAATATGGCACGCTGAAAATCAAGTATTTTCTGATTTTTAGCATTTTTGGACGCCTGTATCTCGAAAACTACTCCAGCGATTTTTATGAAACTTTCTCTATCGAGAGACCTTGTGGTAGTCTTAAGTACAAAACAATCTATTACGACTTTGAAATATCTGGAATAGGTGAAATAACGGACTGAAAATCGAAAAAAGTCGAAAAATCGTGAAATTTTGGAAAAAGCTCTACTATTTTTTTATTTTAAGAGATTTTCGAAAAAAGGTTGTATTTTCAGATAGCTGACCTAATTACGATTCTAACGATGTATAATATGTATGTAGTTATTGAAAGTTAATTTTCGATATTTTAAATTTTTTGCATTTTTCTCACTTTTGGACATAGGATTTCTCAGTGGCATTTTATCTGATCAGTAAATGTAATATATCATTACAGAGCCCTATGACTATTTTAGTACCCAAACCGGCTATTTAAACTATTCCGACAATAATAACCATACCGGAAGTATTCAAAAATTAAAAAAAAAGGTTAAAAACATTGTCGCACTTGCGAAAAACTTGATTTCTCCCTTAGGTAATAGCGGACCAAAAGAACTAAAGTGTCGTTGGATAGCCTATTAATGGACCATCATACGGTATGTAAATAATACGATTTCGATGGCAAGGAAATAAATTATTGTATGCCAAAAATCCAGTAATTTCCGATTTTTTAACGTTCTGAGACGCCCTTTTCTCGAAAACGACGCCTACGATTTTTCTCAAACTTTTCTTACTCAAAGTCCTATCGATTGTCTATATAGTGAATCCAAAATGAAAAGCATTGAAATAATATAGGTGGTCCAAAAATTGCATCAAACTTTGAAAAAAAATAAAAAATCGTTAAATTTTTGTAAACGCTCTTTATTTTATCTTTTTTTCCAAAACTACTCAATAGATGTTTCTGACACTTCTGGTACAGAAAGTTAAGTATCCAAAGAACTCCGTAAAGCTATCACGACAACAATCGTAAAACCGGAAGTAGTCGAAAAAATGTCCGATATTTTGAAAAAAATTATTTTTTTTACGAAAACCTTTTTTATTTATGAATATTTTTTGACGGTATTTTACACTGGGTTAAAATATCATCCTACTTGAGCAGAAATGAGAAAAAAAATTGTCTCGGTAATTTGCATTAGCCGCCATCGGCTAATTAAGTTTTTCGTACCCAGAAAAATTATTTATTGTTCGATTTATATAAAACAAAGTTCATAAGCTCCGTGGTCCCAATTGTAATTTTTTTTGTTACGGTGAAATTTTTCTGTCGGCAACGGACGTGACGTAATATTAATAAAAACTACAATTTTGACAGTTCGGTACCACTTTTTGAAAGCAAATATTAATTTTTTTCAAAACTTATATAACTAAAAGGATGCACCCTGCAAAGGTGCACAATATCCTTAGCTCGGACTTTTTAATTTCAATTTCATTTTCGGGCAATTTCGAATAAAATGTAAAATAAAGTGTAAAATTCAGTTGTTTGCAATTCATTCAGCTCTTCATATTTTGAAATATTTATTTGTAATTTTCATAAACTCGTAGCAATAATCCAGACGAAGAGAATACATGCGAAAATTAGTTTGTAATGTGAACAGTTGCCGAGAAATATGCAATTTTGCATGCATCACTTTTCACGTTATTTTGCCTATAAAAGAATGAATTATTATTCGATTTGCAATTTTTTTCCCCATTTGATGCTTAATGCCATTTTGGACTAGGTCAAGCCAATTTTACATTTTCATTGTGACCGGAAATGACGTCATTTGGGCAAAAACTGTATTTTTAACCTAAAAAACAAATATTTTATTCAAATGAGTCTGCCTTATAATATTTTTAGAATTATGATATTTGATTCCCATCAACGAATAGAATCAAGCCATACGACCATACAGATGCCACAAAATGGTTTCTAACTTGTACGGTTACAGAGAAATAGGCGATCTTCTATAAGTCACTTTTCAAGGTTTTTGGTCTATAAAAGTGTCAATTATTATTCGATTGTTATAATATTTTTACCATTTGATGCCTTATGCCATTTATGACTTCAATGAACTAAGTTAACATTTTCAATATCACCGGAAGTAATGTAATTTTTGCAAAAAACGTATTTTTAGCCTTCAAAACAAACATTTTTTTGAAGGGATTTATATTCATTATTCGTTTAACTTTATAACGTCTGGCTCTAATGGGCAGTAAGATTGAATCAATACCATCATATTGATATCAAGAAAAGGTTTCTAGCATGTTCCCTTGTCGAATAATAGCCAATTTTCCCAGGGTCACTTTTAATTTTTTTACATTCTTAATTTCCGTTGATGGGTTACAGGTTAGTTATTTATTGCCCGATACGTATAAAACAAAGTTTGTATTTTGTATGTTACGAATTTTCGACTTTTTTCCCCTATAAAAATTTCTTTCGGCACCGGAAGTGACGTAATTTTGCGATAATTTACAATTTTGGCCTGTCTTTTCGCCAGCAAATATTACTTTTATATATGATAGAAGGTTTCACTGTAGCAAAACAACTAAAGTATAGTTCGGTAGCTCAATGGATCGGCTATGGTATAATAAACTTCCTGTATGATTCCTGAAAGCCGGTTCAGTGCTGCTTGCAGGTCTAGTTATTATTATTATTATTCTTCTTTTGTTTTGAGTAGATCTCAGCAACTACGTGTCGCATCGTTACGATTTCTTCGGTTTTACTGGAAAAGTGGGTGTGACTTAGAGGATAAAGCTATTTTGAACGTTCTGCGACAATGCGAAATGTCCGAAATCACCGAAGTTATCGTTTTTACAAATATTGCTGTAATTTTAACAATAATCATGGGATTTTAACTTTCGATACATTTTGGCATAGCTGGAGACAGGGCACATAGCTGCGCTACTTTCGATTTTTGATTTTCGGCAAATCTTCGAAGATATTAGGCGCCAAATTTCGGAAATTTAAAATTTTACAAAAAACTTTTTTATTTATGAATATTTTTTAGTCGTGTTGTGCACAGAATTAAAGAGTCATCTGACTTGCGCAAAAATGTTAAAAAATTTTGTCTCAGTAATTTTCCTTGGCCTCCATTGGCTAATTCAGTTTTTCAGTCCTAGATTCATTTTTTATTGTTCGATTTGTATAAAACAAAGTTCATATGCTTCGTTGTCTCAATTGTCATTTTTTTTATTACCAAAAGTGTTATCTATCGGCACCGGAAGTGGCATAATTTCACCAAAAACTACAATTTTGACAGTTAGGTACATTTTTTGAAAACAAATATTATTTTTTTGAAAAATTATATGACTCAAAGAGTGTGTCCTTTAAAGGCGCAAAAAATGTAGGAAGCAGTTTTTTTAATTTCTTTTTCATTTTCTAGCAAATGGGATTAAGAGGTGAAAAAAGGCGTAAAATTGACCTATTTACAACTCATTCAGGCTTTTCAGATTTTAAAATATTTTTACGTAACTTTTATAAACTTGTAGCTATAATCCATACGAAGAGAATGTATGTGAAAATTAGTTTGTAATATAAGCAGTTGCCGAGAAATAGGCAATTTTGCATGAGTCACTTTTCACGTAATTTTGGCTGTAAAAGAATCAATTATTATTCGATTTTCAATTTTCTTTCGCCATTGGATGCCTAATGCCATAGTGAACTATGTCAAACCATTTTACCCCTTGCGCTGCCACCGGAAATGACGTCATTTGCTCAAAACTTAAATTTTAGCCTTCAAAAAACAATATTTTATTCAAATGAGTCGTATTTGTTATTTTTTTCAAATTGTGATATTTGATTCTATTGATCAAATAGATTGAACCCATACGATCATACAGATACCACAAAATGGTTTCTAACTTGTACGGTTGCAGAGAAATGGGCGATTTTCCTTAAGTCACTTTTCAAGGTTTTTGGTCTATAAAAGTGTCAGTTATTATTCGATTTTCATAAAATTTTCACCATATGATATCTTGTGTCATTTATGATTTCATAGAACTAATTTAACATTTTCAGTATCACCGGAAGTAATGTCATTTTGGCAAAAACTGTATTTTTAGCCTTCAAAACAGACATTTTTTTCAAATGAGTTTGATTTGTAATATATTTCAAATTATGATATTTGATTCCAATCAACAAATGGATTGAACCCATACGATCATATAGATACCAAAAGATAGTTTTTATCGTGTACGGTTGCCGAGAAATAGACGATTTTCTACAAGTCACTTTTCAAGGTTTTTGGTCTATAAAAGTGGCAATTCTCATTCGATTTACATACAATTTTCGCCATTATGATGCCTTATGCCATTTCTGATTTCATAAAACTAATTGAACATTTTCATTATCACCGGAAGTAATGAAATTTTGCCAGGATCACTTACAAGTAACATATATATAAAATGAATTGATATTGCTGGATTTGGTTGATTCTTCGTCCATTTTATTTGATGTTTACAATGCTTATGTGGAAACCTGTTTGATGGTTTCATTGGTATCGGAAGTGACATATGTTTAAAGGTAACGAGGCACCGAAAGTGACGTGGCACCAGTGAAACCCGTCATTCCTGCATGCAGGTCTAGTTATTATTATTATTATTATTCTTCTTTTGTTTTGAGTAGATCTCAGCAACTACGTGTCGCATCGTTACGATTTCTTCGGTTTTACTGGGAAAGTGGGTGTGACTTAGAGGATAAAGCTATTTTGAACGTTCTGCGACAATGCGAAATGTCCGAAATCATCGAAGTTATCGTTTTTACAAATATTGCGGTAATTTTAACAATAATCATGGGATTTTAACTTTCGATACATTTTGGCATAGCTGGAGACAGGGCACATAGCTGCGCTACTTTCGATTTTTGATTTTCGGCAAATCTTCGAAGATATTAGGCGCCAAATTTCGGAAATTTAAAATTTTACAAAAAACTTTTTTATTTATGAATATTTTTTAGTCGTGTTGTGCACAGAATTAAAGAGTCATCTGACTTGCGCAAAAATGTTAAAAAATTTTGTCTCAGTAATTTTCCTTGGCCTCCATTGGCTAATTCAGTTTTTCAGTCCTAGATTAATTTTTTATTGTTCGATTTGTATAAAACAAAGTTCATATGCTTCGTTGTCTCAATTGTCATTTTTTTTATTACCAAAAGTGTTATCTGTCGGCACCGGAAGTGGCATAATTTTACCAAAAACTACAATTTTGACAGTTAGGTACATTTTTTGAAAACAAATATTATTTTTTTGAAAAATTATATGACTCAAAGAGTGTGTCCTTTAAAGGCGCAAAAAATGTCGGAAGCAGTTTTTTTAATTTCTTTTTCATTTTCTAGCAAATTGGATTAAGAGGTGAAAAAAGGCGTAAAATTGACCTATTTACAACTCATTCAGGCTTTTCAGATTTTAAAATATTTTTACGTAACTTTTATAAACTTGTAGCTATAATCCATACGAAGAGAATGTATGTGAAAATTAGTTTGTAATATAAGCAGTTGCCGAGAAATAGGCAATTTTGCATGAGTCACTTTTCACGTAATTTTGGCTGTAAAAGAATCAATTATTATTCGATTTTCAATTTTCTTTCGCCATTGGACGCCTAGTGCCATAGTGGACTATGTCAAACCATTTTACCCCTTGCGCTGCCACCGGAAATGACGTCATTTGCTCAAAACTTAAATTTTAGCCTTCAAAAAACAATATTTTATTCAAATGAGTCGTATTTGTTATTTTTTTCAAATTGTGATATTTGATTCTATTGATCAAATAGATTGAACCCATACGATCATACAGATACCACAAAATGGTTTCTAACTTGTACGGTTGCAGAGAAATGGGCGATTTTCCTTAAGTCACTTTTCAAGGTTTTTGGTCTATAAAAGTGTCAGTTATTATTCGATTTTCATAAAATTTTCACCATATGATATCTTGTGTCATTTATGATTTCATAGAACTAATTTAACATTTTCAGTATCACCGGAAGTAATGTCATTTTGGCAAAAACTGTATTTTTAGCCTTCAAAACAGACATTTTTTTCAAATGAGTCTGATTTGTAATATATTTCAAATTATGATATTTGATTCCAATCAACAAATGGATTGAACCCATACGATCATATAGATACCAAAAGATAGTTTTTATCGTGTACGGTTGCCGAGAAATAGACGATTTTCTACAAGTCACTTTTCAAGGTTTTTGGTCTATAAAAGTGGCAATTCTCATTCGATTTACATACAATTTTCGCCATTATGATGCCTTATGCCATTTCTGATTTCATAAAACTAATTGAACATTTTCATTATCACCGGAAGTAATGAAATTTTGCCAGGATCACTTACAAGTAACATATATATAAAATGAATTGATATTGCTGGATTTGGTTGATTCTTCGTCCATTTTATTTGATGTTTACAATGCTTATGTGGAAACCTGTTTGATGGTTCATTGGTATCGGAAGTGACATATGTTTAAGGGTAACGTGGCACCGAAAGTGACGTGGCACCAGTGAAACCCGTCATTCCTGCATGCAGGTCTAGTTATTCTTATTATTATTATTATTATTATTATTATTCTTTTGTTTTGAGTAGATCTCAGCAACTACGTGTCGCATCGTTACGATTTCTTCGGTTTTACTGGGAAAGTGGGTGTGACTTAGAGGATAAAGCTATTTTGAACGTTCTGCGACAATGCGAAATGTCCGAAATCACCGAAGTTATCGTTTTTACAAATATTGCGGTAATTTTAACAATAATCATGGGATTTTAACTTTCGATACATTTTGGCATAGCTGGAGACAGTGCACATAGCTGCGCTACTTTCGATTTTTGATTTTCGGCAAATCTTCGAAGATATTAGGCGCCAAATTTCGGAAATTTAAAATTTTACAAAAAACTTTTTTATTTATGAATATTTTTTAGTCGTGTTGTGCACAGAATTAAAGAGTCATCTGACTTGCGCAAAAATGTTAAAAAATTTTGTCTCAGTAATTTTCCTTGGCCTCCATTGGCTAATTCAGTTTTTCAGTTCTAGATTAATTTTTTATTGTTCGATTTGTATAAAACAAAGTTCATATGCTTCGTTGTCTCAATTGTCATTTTTTTTATTACCAAAAGTGTTATCTGTCGGCACCGGAAGTGGCATAATTTTACCAAAAATACAATTTTGACAGTTAGGTACATTTTTTGAAAACAAATATTATTTTTTTGAAAAATTATATGACTCAAAGAGTGTGTCCTTTAAAGGCGCAAAAAACGTCGGAAGCAGTTTTTTTAATTTCTTTTTCATTTTCTAGCAAATTGGATTAAGAGGTGAAAAAAGGCGTAAAATTGACCTATTTACAACTCATTCAGGCTTTTCAGATTTTAAAATATTTTTACGTAACTTTTATAAACTTGTAGCTATAATACATACGAAGAGAATGTATGTGAAAATTAGTTTGTAATTTAAGCAGTTGCCGAGAAATAGGCAATTTTGCATGAGTCACTTTTCACGTAATTTTGGCTGTAAAAGAATCAATTATTATTCGATTTTCAATTTTCTTTCGCCATTGGATGCCTAATGCCATAGTGGACTATGTCAAACCATTTTACCCCTTGCGCTGCCACCGGAAATGACGTCAATTGCTCAAAACTTAAATTTTAGCCTTCAAAAAACAATATTTTATTCAAATGAGTCGTATTTGTTATTTTTTTCAAATTGTGATATTTGATTCTATTGATCAAATAGATTGAACCCATACGATCATACAGATACCACAAAATGGTTTCTAACTTGTACGGTTGCAGAGAAATGGGCGATTTTCCTTAAGTCACTTTTCAAGGTTTTTGGTCTATAAAAGTGTCAGTTATTATTCGATTTTCATAAAATTTTCACCATATGATATCTTGTGTCATTTTTGATTTCATAGAACTAATTTAACATTTTCAGTATCACCGGAAGTAATGTCATTTTGGCAAAAACTGTATTTTTAGCCTTCAAAACAGACATTTTTTTCAAATGAGTCTGATTTGTAATATATTTCAAATTATGATATTTGATTCCAATCAACAAATGGATTAAACCCATACGATCATATAGATACCAAAAGATAGTTTTTATCGTGTACGGTTGCCGAGAAATAGACGATTTTCTACAAGTCACTTTTCAAGGTTTTTGGTCTATAAAAGTGGCAATTCTCATTCGATTTACATACAATTTTCGCCATTATGCTGCCTTATGCCATTTCTGATTTCATAAAACTAATTGAACATTTTCATTATCACCGGAAGTAATGAAATTTTGCCAGGATCACTTACAAGTAACATATATAAAATGAATTGATATTGCTGGATTTGGTTGATTCTTCGTCCATTTTATTTGATGTTTACAATGCTTATGTGGAAACCTGTTTGATGGTTTCATTGGTATCGGAAGTGACATATGTTTAAGGGTAACGTGGCACCGAAAGTGACGTGGCACCAGTGAAACCCGTCATTCCTGCATGCAGGTCTAGTTCTTATTATTATTATTATTATTATTCTTTTGTTTTGAGTAGATCTCAGCAACTGCTTGTCGCATCGTTACGATTTCTTCGGTTTTACTGGGAAAGTGGGTGTGACTTAGAGGATAAAGCTATTTTGAACGTTCTGCGACAATGCGAAATGTCCGAAATCACCGAAGTTAGCGTTTTTAATAATATTGCAGTAATTTTAACAATAATCATTGGATTTTAACCGTCGATACATTTTGGCATAGCCGGAGACAGGGCACATAGCTACGCTACTTTCGATTTTTGATTTTCGGCAAATCTTCGAAGATATTAGGCGCCAAATTTCGAAAATTTAAAATTTTACAAAAAACTTTTTTATTTATGAATATTTTTTAGTCGTGTTGTGCACAGAAATAAAGAGTCATCTGACTAGCGCAAAAATGTTAAAAAATTTTGTCTCAGTAATTTTCCTTGGCCGCCATTGGCTAATTCAGTTTTTCAGTCCTAGATTAATTTTTTATTGTTCGATTTGTATAAAACAAAGTTCATATGCTTCGTTGCCTCAATTGTCATTTTTTTTATTACCGATAGTGTTATCTGTCGGCACCGGAAGTGGCATAATTTTACCAAAAACTACAATTTTGACAGTTAGGTACATTTTTCGAAAACAAATATTACTTTTTTGAAAAATTATATGACTCAAAGAGTGTGTCCTTTGTAGGCGCAAAAAATGTCGGAAGCAGTTTTTTTAATTTCGATTTCATTTTCGAGCAAATTCGATTAAGAGGCTAAAAATGGTGTAAAATTGACCTATTTACAACCCATTCAGGCTTTTCAGATTTTAAAATATTTCTTCGTAACTTTTAAAAACATGTAGCTATAATCCATACGAAGAAAATGTATGTTAAAATTAGTTTGTAATATAAGCAGTTGCCAAGAAATGGGCAGTTCTGCATAAGTCACTGTTTTCGTTAGTTTGCCAGTAAAATAGTCAATTATTATTGGATTTTTATAAAAGTGACATCATTTGATTCAAAAAGCATGTAGCGTCATATCAAGTTGATTACAATTTAAAATTGACACCGGAAGTGACGTCATTTTGTCAAAAAACTGCATTTTAAACTTTTTAAATCAATGTTTTATTCAACCAAGAATTACTTAATATGTATTAATAATTTTAACTTTTGGTTTAAATTCACATATAAACACAACTCATATGGTCATATAGATATCATAAAATTGTTTCTAACTTGTTCGGTTGCCGAGAAATAGACGGTTTTCTACAGGTCACTTTTGAAGGTTTTGGGGCCATAAAAGTGTCAATTATTATTCGATTTTCATAAACGTTACACCATGTTATACCTAATGCCATTTGGGATTTCATACAAGTAATTTAAGATTTTTATTATCACCGGAAGTAACGTCATTTTGGCAAAAACTGTATTTTTAGCCTTCGAAACGGATATTTTATTCAAATGAGTCTGTTTTGAAATCTTTTTCAAATTATGGTATTTGATGCCAATCAACAAATAGAATGAACCCATACGATCATACAGATACCACAAAATGGTTTCTAACTTGTACGGTTGCAGAGAAATAGCCGATTCTCTACAAGTCACTTTTCAAGTTTTTTGGTCTTTAAAAGTGGCAATTATTATTCGATTTACATAAAATTTTCACTATATGATATCGTATGCCATTTCTGATTTCATAAAACTAATTGAACATTTTCATTAACACCGGAAGTAATGTAATTTTGTCAAGATATTGCTGGATTTGGTTGATTTTGCGTCCATTTTATTTGATGTGAGCAATGTTTATTTGGAAATCTGTTTAGTGGTTTTGTTGGTGCCGGAGGTGACATATGTTCAAGGGCAACTTGGCACCGGAAGTGATATGTTCAAGGGTAACGTGGCACCAGTGAAACCCGTCATTCCTGCATGCAGGTCTAGTTCTTATTATTATTATTCAGATTCCAATTTGAATAGATCTCAGCAACTACGTGTCGCATCGTTATGATTTCTTCGGTTTTACTGGGAAAGTGGGTGTGACTTAGAGGATAAAGCTATTTTGAACGTTCTGCGACAATGCGAAATGTCCGAAATCACCAAATTATCGTTTTTTTAAAATATTGCAGTAATTTTAACAATAATCATTGAATTTTAACTTTCGATACATTTTGGCATAGCCGGAGACAGGGCACATAGCTACGCTACTTTCGATTTTTGATTTTCGGCAAATCTTCGAAGATATTAGGCGCCAAATTTCGAAAATTTAAAATTTTACAAAAAACTTTTTTATTTATGAATATTTTTTAGTCGTATTGTGCACAGAATTAAAGAGTCATCTGACTAGTTCAAAAATGTTAAAAAATTTTGTCTCAGTAATTTTCCTTGGCCGCCATTGGCTAATTCAGTTTTTCAGTCCTAGATTAATTTTTTATTGTTCGATTTGTATAAAACAAAGTTCATATGCTTCGTTGTCTCAATTGTCATTTTTTTTATTACCGGAAGTGTTATCTGTCGGCACCGGAAGTGGCATAATTTTACCAAAAACTACAATTTTGACGGTTAGGTACCATTTTTCGAAAACAAATATTATTTTTTGGAAAAATTATTTGACTCAAAGAGTGTGCCCTTTCAAGGCGCAAAAAATGTCGGAAGGGTTTTTTTTAATTTCGATTTCATTTTCGAGCAAATTCGATTAAATGGCTAAAAATGGTGTAAAATTGACCTATTTACAACCTATTCAGGCTTTTCAGATTTTAAAATATTTCTTCGTAACTTTTATAAACTTGTAGCTATAATCCATACGAAGAAAATGTATGTTAAAATTAGTTTGTAATTTAAGCAGTTCCCAAGAAATGGGCAGTTCTGTACAAGTCACTGTTTTCGTTATTTTGCCTGTAAAATAGTCAATTATTATTGGATTTTTATAAAAGTGACATCAGTTGATTCAAAAAGCATGTAGCGTCATATCAAGTTGATTACAATTTAAAATTGACACCGGAAGTGACGTCATTTGGTCAAAAACTGCATTTTAAACTTTTTAAATCAATGTTTTATTCAACCATGAATAACTTAATCGTCTTGACATTGCAGCTGAGCCCGATGCAGCTAACACCACCAACAGTTCATTTCTAAAATTGAAATTTGCTAACAAAGGCATTGATGCTATCGGGTTAAGCCAAATATTACACCATAAGCAAGTCAGAGCACACATCCCGCCGTATTTCAAAAATGTTACTGTTCCTAGGATTTCTTATACTTATACTAAACCCATATCATCCAAAATATTTAATTACAGAAACGCATTATCTGACATCAATGCTAAGGACTTATATGATAACCCTCTTCCATGTTCTTGCTCTACTTCGTCCTTCCTTTACCAACCAGCTGGACATGTGGTCACTGGTGATTTGAACATAGTCCAGAATGATAAGCTACTTGAAATTTTGTCCAAAGGACCCAAATACCGGGAACCGCAACCATTTTCATGGGATCAAAATTTCAGACTTATTATGGATGCTGTAGAGGACTACGCTAGATCATGGGCCAAAAAGGAAGATGTTATATCTGATACTCTCTCAGATTGGACTAAATCTATCAGTCGTTTACTTAAACGAAGAATATATATGCAACGTTTGTCAGTTGACACTAGGCCTAAGTCTATTTTCAATGATGTTAACATTGTTGAAAACCTCAATGCCTTGCATGACAAATATGTCATTGTTCCGGCTGACAAAGCGTCCAATAACATAGTGTTTATATGTAAACGATATTATTATGACTGTCTGTTGAAAGAACTTAATTTCGGGAAATCAATCGATAGTGCTACATATAAACGATCTACTCTTAGTAAGGATGAAATTATATCCAATCACAGATCTGTACTTACTTCATTTGGTACTCCATGTGGAGATACCTATACAGATTTGCCCTTGTTATATTGGATACCTAAACTACATAAAAATCCCTACAAGCAACGTTTTATAGCAGGTTCATCCCGTTGTTCAACGAAACCACTTTCAAAAGTATTAACATCTATACTAACGGCAGTTAAAGAGGGTATTCAAAAATACTGTGACAAAATATACTCTCGTAGTGGTATAAATCAAATGTGGATATTAAAAAATTCCAAAGAATTACTTGATGGTTTGCAATCTAGATCGCTTGCTTCAGTCTCATCCATTCAAACGTTTGACTTTTCTACTTTGTATACTAAAATTTCCCATAGTAAATTAAAAGCCAGGTTGAAAGACATCATTCACAGTGTCTTTTCATCTAAATCGGGAACTGCTAGATATCAATATTTAGTTGTTAATTACCAATCCACGTATTTCGTTAAGAATCACAGTGATTCCAAAAACAAATTCACCGCCATCAAGATAATTCAGATGTTGGATTTTTTAATTGATAACATCTTTGTTGAATTTGGAGGGGAAATATATCAGCAAGTGGTAGGTATCCCAATGGGCACCAACTGTGCACCGTTGCTTGCTGATTTATTTCTCTATTCGTACGAAGCCGATTACATCCAAGCGCTCGTTAAAACAAATAAACGATTGGTCAGAAATTTTAATTTCACTTATCGATATATCGATGACGTTTTATCACTTAATAATCCAAAATTTAGTGATTATGTCGAATTCATATATCCTGATGAGCTGGAAATTAAAAACACCACTGACAGTGACAATTACGCTTCCTACTTGGATCTGCGTCTCGATTTTGACAATTGCCATAAACTGAGTGTTAAATTGTACGATAAACGTGATGACTTTGACTTTCCGATTGTTAACTTTCCATTTATTAGTAGTAACATTCCAATATCACCAGCTTATGGAGTGTTTGTGTCTCAGCTAATTCGGTACGCGAGAGCTTGTTCCTTTTATTATGATTTTTTAAGTAGATCGAGGCATTTGTCATCTAAGCTTCAACTACAAGGATACGTGCGCACTAAACTTATAAAAACCTTTAAAAAGTTTTATGGCCGTCATGTTGACTTGATTGGTAAATATAACGTGTCTCTCTCGGTTATTATTCTAGATATATTTAATTGACAGGTATACTAATACTATCTCACTGATTATATGTCCACTACATAGTTAACACAGTTCATCACGTGCATTTTGCATACCGATAGTTCATTGGCCAATCACGCTATTTTATCGACATTTTGCCTAATAGTTTGGATGCAGCTATGGCGGGTGTGGCGCCAGGCAGGGTAAGCTTACTCTTCCGGACACCTGTTACCACTGTTTGTCGTGTATTTTGTACACGGGGAGCAGTCCATTTGCTGATTACACTATTTTGCCTATAACGTTTTTTTAGGACTTCGAATTCTGTTTAATGGTTTGGATTGTTCGTACTTGGTTTTATTTTATTAATATGTATTAATAATTTTAACTTTTGGTTTAAATTCACATATAAATACAACTCATATGGTCATATAGATATCATAAAATTGTTTCTAACTTGTTCGGTTGCCGAGAAATAGATGGTTTTCTACAGGTCACTTTTGAAGGTTTCGGGGCCATAAAAGTGTTAATTATTATTCGATTTTCATAAACGTTACACCATATTATACCTAATGCCATTTGTGATTTCATACAAGTAATTTAAGATTTTCATTATCACCGGAAGTAACGTCATTTTGGCAAAAACTGAATTTTTAGCCTTCAAAACAGATATTTTATTCAAATGTGTCTGTTTTGAAATCTTTTTCAAATTATGGTATTTGATGCCAATCAACAAAAAGAATGAACCCATACGATCATACAGATACCAAAAAATGGTTTCTAACTTGTACGGTTGCAGAGAAATAGCAGATTTTCTACAAGTCACTTTTCAAGTTTTTTGGTCTTTAAAAGTGGCAATTATTATTCGATTTACATAAAATTGTCACTATATGATATCGTATGCCATTTCTGATTTCATAAGACTAATTGAACATTTTCATTAACACCGGAAGTAATTTAATTTTGTCAAGATCATTTACAAGTAACAAATGTATAAAATGACTTGATATTGCTGGATTGATTGGTTGATTCTACGTCCATTTTATTTGTGTGCAATGTTAATTTGGAAACCTGTTTAGTGGTTTCGTTGGTACCGGAAGTGACATATGTTCAAGTGTAACTTGGCACCGAAAGTGACATGTTTAAGAGTAACTTGGCACCAGTGAAACCCGTCATTCCTGCATGCAGGTCTAGTTCTTATTATTATTATTCAGATTCCAATTTGAATAGATCTCAGCAACTACGTGTTGCATCGTTATGATTTCTTCGGTTTTACTGGGAAAGTGGGTGTGACTTAGAGGATAAAGCTATTTTGAACGTTCTGCGACAATGCGAAATGTCCGAAATCACCAAATTATCGTTTTTTAAAATATTGCAGTAATTTTAACAATAATCATTGAATTTTAACTTTCGATACATTTTGGCATAGCCGGAGACAGGGCACATAGCTACGCTACTTTCGATTTTTGATTTTCGGCAAACCTTTGAAGATATTAGGCGCCAAATTTCGAAAATTTAAAATTTTACAAAAAACTTTTTTATTTATGAATATTTTTTAGTCGTATTGTGCACAGAATTAAAGAGTCATCTGACTAGTGCAAAAATGTTAAAAAATTTTGTCTCAGTAATTTTCCTTGGCCGCCATTGGCTAATTCAGTTTTTCAGTCCTAGATTAATTTTTTATTGTTCGATTTGTATAAAACAAAGTTCATATGCTTCGTTGTCTCAATTGTCATTTTTTTTATTACCGGAAGTGTTATCTGTCGGCACCGGAAGTGGTATAATTTTACCAAAAACTACAATTTTGACAGTTAGGTACCATTTTTCGAAAACAAATATTATTTTTTGGAAAAATTATTTGACTCAAAGAGTGTGCCCTTTCAAGGCGCCAAAAATGTCGGAAGCAGTTTTTTTAATTTCGATTTCATTTTCGAGCAAATTCGATTAAATGGCTAAAAATGGTGTAAAATTGACCTATTTACAACCTATTCAGGCTTTTCAGATTTTAAAATATTTCTTCGTAACTTTTATAAACTTGTAGCTATAATCCATACGAAGAAAATGTATGTTAAAATTAGTTTGTAATATAAGCAGTTCCCAAGAAATGGGCAGTTCTGTACAAGTCACTGTTTTCGTTATTTTGCCTGTAAAATAGTCAATTATTATTGGATTTTCATAAAAGTGACATCAGTTGATTCAAAAAGCATGTAGCGTCATATCAAGTTGATTACAATTTAAAATTGACACCGGAAGTGACGTCATTTGGTCAAAAACTGCATTTTAAACTTTTTAAATCAATGTTTTATTCAACCATAAATAACTTAATATGTATTAATAATTTTAACTTTTGGTTTAAATTCACATATAAATACAACTCATATGGTCATATAGATATCATAAAATTGTTTCTAACTTGTTCGGTTGCCGAGAAATAGACGGTTTTCTACAGGTCACTTTTGAAGGTTTCGGGGCCATAAAAGTGTTAATTATTATTCGATTTTCATAAACGTTACACCATATTATACCTAATGCCATTTGTGATTTCATACAAGTAATTTAAGATTTTCATTATCACCGGAAGTAACGTCATTTTGGCAAAAACTGAATTTTTAGCCTTCAAAACAGATATTTTATTTAAATGAGTCTGTTTTGAAATCTTTTTCAAATTATGGTATTTGATGCCAATCAACAAATAGAATGAACCCATACGATCATACAGATACCAAAAAATGGTTTCTAACTTGTACGGTTGCAGAGAAATAGCAGATTTTCTACAAGTCACTTTTCATGTTTTTTGGTCTTTAAAAGTGGCAATTATTATTCGATTTACATAAAATTGTCACTATATGATATCGTATGCCATTTCTGATTTCATAAGACTAATTGAACATTTTCATTAACACCGGAAGTAATTTAATTTTGTCAAGATCATTTACAGGTAACAAATGTATAAAATGACTTGATATTGCTGGATTGATTGGTTGATTCTACGTCCATTTTATTTGTGTGCAATGTTAATTTGGAAACCTGTTTAGTGGTTTCGTTGGTACCGGAAGTGACATATGTTCAAGTGTAACTTGGCACCGAAAGTGACATGTTTAAGAGTAACTTGGCACCAGTGAAACCCGTCATTCCTGCATGCAGGTCTAGTTCTTATTAAGCTTTCATATTACATATGAAAGCTTATTGTTTCTGTTAAGATTATTATTAAGCTTTCATATTACATATGAAAGCTTATTGTTTCTGTTAAGATTATCAAGCTTTCATATTACATATGAAAGCTTATTGTTTCTGTTAAGATTATTATTATTATTTTTTTTTTTTGTGTGTTTTCTGCAAATCGGATTTCTCAGAATCTATCCGTAGGATCTTTCTGAAATTTTGACCTACCCCCCCAAAAATGGGGTGCGAACCTTGATTAAATATATTTTCAAAACGTTTTACGAATCCGAAATCACCGAAATTTACGAACGACGAAATGGACAAAGCATAGTCGTAACTTTGTTATTTTTTGACCGATTTTACTAATTCTTTTTTCTTTGAATACCTTGAAAAAAATCATTTTCATCTGCAGTTTCACATTTTCGAATTTCGAAAATTCGTCGCTGTGATTTCGAACCGGAAGTTTAGACCAATTTGACAACTTCTTTAATAGTTGTACGATTGTCATGAAATTTAGTATATATGTAGACCTTACCGATGTGACTTCAAAAATATAATTAGAAATTTTCTAAATTATCTCCCCTTGACGAAATTAAAGATCAAAATTTTCAAAAAAATCATCGAAATATAGGTCAGAATGACCTGATTTTTTTTTTTGATACTAGACAAGTAATTACTGATTTGTACACAAAATATAAAGTTTGTTGATCGAACCGGAAGTGCCACCATCTAGAAACGTGAAAAATCCCTAAGACACGGGATTTATGTTTTCTGAATCCTTGAAAGATGATCTAAAAATTGTTCAGAGAAGAATTTTGATTTAGGTCAATTGATGGTTGCCATTTTGAAGTGAATATGAAAAGTAGTAGCAATTTGAAGGGCCGAAACTTTGAAACACAATAACTCTCCTTCTAATTGAGCTAGAATGTTCAATCTTGGTGTAGACGTTCACTATGTCAATGTCATGATTGAGTTCAAAGATGAGCATTTTCTGCCTAGGGTAAGCAGAAATAAGCATGCTGATTTGTTGATTCTTTAGGGCAAGATAACTTCGGTTATAATGAAGGGAGGGCGGTGAAACTCTTGTTAATCGAGAGTGTAATAGCTGGCCTGTTGTGTGAAATCGTTGTATCTTTTTTTTAAATATCAGGGATAGCTGACAAAAAGAGATCGAAAATCCAAAAAGTCGTATGTTTACGATTTGGAGCATCTTTAAAGGTTCTTTTCTCTTAAAGTCAACATAATACTTTTTGGGAACTTCTTCTACAAAGAGTCTTATAGGTAGTCTTTTATATAAAAACTTCGATCAACAGTCCAAAATATCTGGAGTAGAAGAATAAAAGGATCGAACATTGAAAACGGCACCCTTTCATTGTTAAGCGAAACATATAGTGTGTGTGACTACAATCTGCACATTTAGTCATTGTATAGAGCTTATTCAACAGTATCGAATTCCAACTGCTTAGGGATATTTTACGTGCACTCCAATGTGTACACGCGACCTTGGTTTTTCGTCCCACCCGAACGACTAGACAGCTGTCCTTGTCAGGCCCTCCGTTCTGCCTCACTGACAAGGGGGGACCACGCCGGAAAATCGAGATGATCTTCCTCGTTGCAGAACTTTCAATTCAGGCCAAACGTTTATTGCATACGATTAAGCTGGTCAGTTGGAGCTTATTTTCAAAAGTTTTGTAATAATCGGTTGGTAATTAAAATACCGTGCGAATTAAACTGTTAAAACATAAAATTTCGCCCGGTTATAATGTTTCTCACTTTAAAGTCAGCAATTTGCCGATTTTAGAGGGCAAATGTTTATTGCGAACAATTAAGCTGGTCAGGGGGAGCTTATTTTTAAGGGAGGCTGAATGGCTGAATGGTTAGCATGTGCACGCTGTATCGTAACGTCTGTCATTGAGTCAACGGGCGTCGTTTCGATTTCGAGATTGCACGTGACATGGAGTATGGTGTCCAACCTCGTGGGTTTTCTCCGTGCCATTCAGTTTCCTCCCAACAGCTAAAGACCAGTACGCGCAAGGGAAGTTTTTAAATAAAATTAAAAAACATATGTTAGTCCCGAAATGACCTAGTTTGTGTCGAATGGACGTTAAGCCGCATTTCTCTCTTTTTTTTTATTTTTAAAGTTTTGTAATAATCGGTTGGTAATCAAAGATACTGTAAAAGTGATAAAACAGAAAAATTCACCCGGTTGTAATGTTTCTCACTTTAAAGTCAGCAATTTGTCGATTTTAAGGGGAAAACGTTTATTGCGAACGATTTAGCTGGTCAGGGGGAGCTTATTTTTAAAAGTTTTGTAATATTCGGTTGATAACTAAAGGTACCGTGCAAATTAAACTAATAAAATAGAAGATTTCGCCCGGTTGAAATGTTTCTATCTGTAGGTCAGCAATTTGCAGATTTTAGGGAGGTTGCGTGACTGAATGGTTAGCACGTGCGCTCTGTATCATAACGTCTGTCATTGAGTCAACTGGCGTTGTTTCGATTTCTTGGTTGTACGTGACAAGGAGTATGGTCGCCTGTCCAACCTCGCAGGCCGTAACGCCGCTGCCCGGGTAAAATTTCCCTCATTGCACACTTTATGGCTTATGCCCGTCTTCATTAGCCCATTTTAGGAGCAAAACAGTAGGACGTTAAACAACCATTCAATTTGATTTCATTTTCTCTATGTTGCTTATTTATTATAGTGGATAAATGTTTTTCTGGTTCTATTAATTATTTCATTTCTGCATAGAAATCTTGCTTTGAACAGTTTTTTTTATTTATTGCAAAGTGCCATTCTTGTATATTGCAGTCTATGACCCTTTGTTTAAAACATGCTTAAGAAGTTGTCACGATTTCCTACTTATAACCAAACATATTGGAAACCATAATTATATAACATATCTCTAATTTTGGAAGCCCGATTACAGCTATACAAGTTTGGGTTATTTCCCTTTAGTTTAAAGATTATTTTTTTGCCGAGGGTGCAATGTTTCTCACTACATTTAAATTTGTAACTTTGTGAGTTTTGACCGATTTTGATAATTATGTCTTTATAATTTTCCAAATTTACATATTTAACGTAAATATTCAAACAATTGGAATCAACATGATTCAAAAGTTTTTAGTTTAGTTCAAAGATTTCTCATTTAATTTTTCGATGTTTTCTTACCATTTTCATTTCATTTTTCTGAAAGTTTTGAAGTGGGAAGTCATCCCGATTACAGCAACACAAGTATCAGTTATTTCCCTTTAGTTTTCAGATTATGCAATGTTTCATACTATATTTAGACTTGTAACTTCGCGAGTTTTTGACCAATTTTGATAGTTTGTTATTCTTATCCTTTTATTTGAGATACTTGATATAATCTATGACACGTGACGATGAATATGAAAGCTTTCATATCTGCATGGGACAGTAGCAGATCTAGTTATTATTATTTTTTTTTTTTTGTGTGTTTTCTGCAAATCGGATTTCTCAGAATCTATCCGTAGGATCTTTCTGAAATTTTGACCTACCCCCCCCAAAAATGGGGTGCGAACCTTGATTAAATATATTTTCAAAACGTTTTACGAATCCGAAATCACCGAAATTTACGAACGACGAAATGGACAAAGCATAGTCGTAACTTTGTTATTTTTTGACCGATTTTACTAATTCTTTTTTCTTTGAATACCTTGAAAAAAATCATTTTCATCTGCAGTTTCAAATTTTCGAATTTCGAAAATTCGTCGCTGTGATTTCGAACCGGAAGTTTAGACCAATTTGACAACTTCTTTAATAGTTGTACGATTGTCATGAAATTTAGTATATATGTAGACCTTACCGATGTGACTTCAAAAATATAATTAGAAATTTTCTAAATTATCTCCCCTTGACGAAATTAAAGATCAAAATTTTCAAAAAAATCATCGAAATATAGGTCAGAATGACCTGATTTTTTTTTTGGATACTAGACAAGTAATTACTGATTTGTACACAAAATATAAAGTTTGTTGATCGAACCGGAAGTGCCACCATCTTGAAACGTGAAAAATCCCTAAGGCTTTTTTGCTATTTTACTTACAGACACGGGAGTTATATTTTCTGAATCCTTGAAAGATGGTCTAAAAATTGTTCAGAGAAGAATTTTGATTTAGGTCAATTGATGGTTGCCATTTTGAAGTGAATATGAAAAGTAGTAGCAATTTGAAGGGCCGAAACTTTGAAACACAATAACTCTCCTTCTAATTAAGCTAGAATGTTCAATCTTGGTGTAGACGTTCACTATGTCAATGTCATGATTGAGTTCAAAGATGAGCATTTTCTGCCTAGGTTAAGCAGAAATAAGCATGCTGATTTGTTGATTCTTTAGGGCAAGATAACTTCGGTTATAATGAAGGGAGGGCGGTGAAACTCTTGTTAATCGAGAGTGTAATAGCTGGCCTGTTGTGTGAAATCGTTGTATCTTTTTTTTAAATATCAGGGATAGCTGAAAAAAAGGAGATCGAAAATCCAAAAAGTCGTATGTTTACGATTTGGAGCATCTTTAAAGGTTCTTTTCTCTTAAAGTCAACATAATACTTTTTGGGAACTTCTTCTACAAAGAGTCTTATCGGTAGTCTTTTATATGAAAACTTCGATCAACAGTCCAAAATATCTGGAGTAGAAGAATAAAAGGATCGAACATTGAAAACGGCACCCTTTCATTGTTAAGCGAAACATGCAGTGTGTGTGACTACAATCTGCACATTTAGTCATTGTATAGAGCTTATTCAACAGTATCGAATTCCAACTGCTTAGAGATATTTTACGTGCACTCCAATGTGTACACGCGACCTTGGTTTTTCGTCCCACCCGAACGACTAGACAGCTGTCCTTGTCAGGCCCTCCGTTCTGCCTCACTGACAAGGGGGGACCACGCCGGAAAATCGAGATGATCTTCCTCGTTGCAGAACTTTCAATTCAGGCCAAACGTTTATTGCATACGATTAAGCTGGTCAGTTGGAGCTTATTTTCAAAAGTTTTGTAATAATCGGTTGGTAATTAAAATACCGTGCGAATTAAACTGTTAAAACAGAAAATTTCGCCCGGTTAAAATGTTTCTTGCTATAAGTCAGCAATTTCCAGATTTTAGGGAGGCTGAATGGTTAGCATACGCGCGCTGTATCGTAACGTCTGTCATTGAGTCAACCGGCGTCGTTTCGATTTCCAAGTTGCACGTGACATGGAGTATGATGTCCAACCTCGTGGGTTTTCTCCGTGTCCTTCGGTTTCCTCCCACGGCTAAAGACCCGTACGCGCAAGGGAAGTTTATAAATACAATTAAAAAACATATGTTGGTCCCGAAATGACCTAGTTTGTGTCGAATGGACGTTGAGCCGCATTTCTCTCTTTCTCTTTTATTTTTAAAGTTTTGTAATAATCGGTTGGTAATCAAAGGTACTGTAAACAAAAAGTCGTATGTTTACGATTTGGAGCATCTTTAAAGGTTCTTTTCTCTTAAAGTCAACATAATACTTTTTGGGAACTTCTTCTACAAAGAGTCTTATCGGTAGTCTTTTATATGAAAACTTCGATCAACAGTCCAAAATATCTGGAGTAGAAGAATAAAAGGATCGAACATTGAAAACGGCACCCTTTCATTGTTAAGCGAAACATGCAGTGTGTGTGACTACAATCTGCACATTTAGTCATTGTATAGAGCTTATTCAACAGTATCGAATTCCAACTGCTTAGGGATATTTTACGTGCACTCCAATGTGTACACGCGACCTTGGTTTTTCGTCCCACCCGAACGACCAGACAGCTGTCCTTGTCAGGCCCTCCGTTCTGCCTCACTGACAAGGGGGGACCACGCCGGAAAATCGAGATGATCTTCCTCGTTGCAGAACTTTCAATTCAGGTCAAACGTTTATTGCATACGATTAAGCTGGTCAGTTGGAGCTTATTTTCAAAAGTTTTGTAATAATCGGTTGGTAATTAAAATACTGTGCGAATTAAACTGTTAAAACATAAAATTTCGCCCGGTTATAATGTTTCCCACTTTAAAGTCAGCAATTTGCCGATTTTAGAGGGCAAATGTTTATTGCGAACAATTAAGCTGATCAGGGGGAGCTTATTTTTAAGGTAGGCTGAATGGCTGAATGGTTAGCATGTGCACGCTGTATCGTAACGTCTGTCATTGAGTCAACGGGCGTCGTTTCGATTTCGAGATTGCACGTGACATGGAGTATGGTGTCCAACCTCGTGGGTTTTCTCCGTGCCATTCGGTTTCCTCCCAACAGCTAAAGACCAGTACGCGCAAGGGGAGTTTTTAAATAAAATTAAAAAACATATGTTAGTCCCGAAATGACCTAGTTTGTGTCGAATGGACGTTAAGCCGCATTTCTCTCTTTTTTTTTATTTTTAAAGTTTTGTAATAATCGGTTGGTAATCAAAGATACTGTAAAAGTGATAAAACAGAAAAATTCACCCGGTTGTAATGTTTCTCACTTTAAAGTCAGCAATTTGCCGATTTTAAGGGGAAAACGTTTATTGCGAACGATTTAGCTGGTCAGGGGGAGCTTATTTTTAAAAGTTTTGTAATATTCGGTTGATAACTAAAGGTACCGTGCAAGTTAAACTAATAAAATAGAAGATTTCGCCCGGTTGAAATGTTTCTATCTGTAGGTCAGCAATTTGCAGATTTTAGGGAGGTTGCGTGACTGAATGGTTAGCACGTGCGCTCTGTATCATAACGTCTGTCATTGAGTCAACTGGCGTTGTTTCGATTTCTTGGTTGTACGTGACAAGGAGTATGGTCGCCTGTCCAACCTCGTAGGCCATAACGCCGCTGCCGGGTAAAATTTCCCTCATAGCACACTTTATGGCGTATGCCCGTCTTCATTAGCCCATTTTAGGAACAAAACAGTAGGACGTTAAACAACCATTCAATTTGATTTCATTTTCTCTATGTTGCTTATTTATTATAGTGGATAAATGTTTTTCTGGTTCTATTACTTATTTCATTTCTGCATAGAAATCTTGCTTTGAGCAGTTTTTTTTTATTGCAAAGCGCCATTCTTGTATATTGCAGTCTATGACCCTTTGTTTAAAACATGCTTAAGAAGTTGTCACGATTTCCTACTTATAACCAAACATATTGGAAACCATAATTATATAACATATCTCTAATTTTGGAAGCCCGATTACAGCTATACAAGTTTGGGTTATTTCCCTTTAGTTTAAAGATTATTTTTTTGCCGAGGGTGCAATGTTTCTCACTACATTTAAATTTGTAACTTTGTGAGTTTTGACCGATTTTGATAATTATGTCTTTATAATTCTCCAAATGTACATATTTAACGTAAATATTCAAACAATTGGAATCAACCTGATTCAAAAGTTTTTAGTTTTGTTCAAAGTTTTCTCATTTAATTTTTCGATGTTTTCTTACCATTTTCATTTCATTTTTCTGAAAGTTTTGAAGTGGGAAGTCATCCCGATTACAGCAACACAAGTATCAGTTATTTCCCTTTAGTTTTCAGATTATGCAATGTTTCATTCTATATTTAGACTTGTAACTTCGCGAGTTTTTGACCAATTTTGATAGTTTGTTATTCTTATCCTTTTATTTGAGATACTTGATATAATCTATGACACGTGACGATGAATATGAAAGCTTTCATATCTGCATGGGACAGTAGCAGATCTAGTTATTATTTTTTTTTTTTGTGTGTTTTCTGCAAATCGGATTTCTCAGAATCTATCCGTAGGATCTTTCTGAAATTTTGACCTACCCCCCCAAAAATGGGGTGCGAACCTTGATTAAATATATTTTCAAAACGTTTTACGAATCCGAAATCACCGAAATTTACGAACGACGAAATGGACAAAGCATAGTCGTAACTTTGTTATTTTTTGACCGATTTTACTAATTCTTTTTTCTTTGAATACCTTGAAAAAAATCATTTTCATCTGCAGTTTCACATTTTCGAATTTCGAAAATTCGTCGCTGTGATTTCGAACCGGAAGTTTAGACCAATTTGACAACTTCTTTAATAGTTGTACGATTGTCATGAAATTTAGTATATATGTAGACCTTACCGATGTGACTTCAAAAATATAATTAGAAATTTTCTAAATTATCTCCCCTTGACGAAATTAAAGATCAAAATTTTCAAAAAAATCATCGAAATATAAGTCAGAATGACCTGATTTTTTTTTTTGATACTAGACAAGTAATTACTGATTTGTACACAAAATATAAAGTTTGTTGATCGAACCGGAAGTGCCACCATCTTGAAACGTGAAAAATCCCTAAGGCTTTTTTGCTTTTTTACTTACAGACACGGGATTTATGTTTTCTGAATCCTTGAAAGATGATCTAAAAATTGTTCAGAGAAGAATTTTGATTTAGGTCAATTGATGGTTGCCATTTTGAAGTGAATATGAAAAGTAGTAGCAATTTGAAGGGCCGAAACTTTGAAACACAATAACTCTCCTTCTAATTGAGCTAGAATGTTCAATCTTGGTGTAGACGTTCACTATGTCAATGTCATGACTGAGTTCAAAGATGAGCATTTTCTGCCTAGGGTAAGCAGAAATAAGCATGCTGATTTGTTGATTCTTTAGGGCAAGATAACTTCGGTTATAATGAAGGGAGGGCGGTGAAACTCTTGTTAATCGAGAGTGTAATAGCTGGCCTGTTGTATGAAATCGTAGTATCTTTTTTTTAAATATCAGGGATAGCTGACAAAAAGAGATCGAAAATCCAAAAAGTCGTATGTTTACGATTTGGAGCATCTTTAAAGGTTCTTTTCTCTTAAAGTCAACATAATACTTTTTGGGAACTTCTTCTACAAAGAGTCTTATCGGTAGTCTTTTATATGAAAACTTCGATCAACAGTCCAAAATATCTGGAGTAGAAGAATAAAAGGATCGAACATTGAAAACGGCACCCTTTCATTGTTAAGCGAAACATATAGTGTGTGTGACTACAATCTGCACATTTAGTCATTGTATAGAGCTTATTCAACAGTATCGAATTCCAACTGCTTAGGGATATTTTACGTGCACTCCAATGTGTACACGCGACCTTGGTTTTTCGTCCCACCCGAACGACTAGACAGCTGTCCTTGTCAGGCCCTCCGTTCTGCCTCACTGACAAGGGGGGACCACGCCGGAAAATCGAGATGATCTTCCTCGTTGCAGAACTTTCAATTCAGGCCAAACGTTTATTGCATACGATTAAGCTGGTCAGTTGGAGCTTATTTTCAAAAGTTTTGTAATAATCGGTTGGTAATTAAAATACCGTGCGAATTAAACTGTTAAAACATAAAATTTCGCCCGGTTATAATGTTTCTCACTTTAAAGTCAGCAATTTGCCGATTTTAGAGGGCAAATGTTTATTGCGAACAATTAAGCTGGTCAGGGGGAGCTTATTTTTAAGGGAGGCTGAATGGCTGAATGGTTAGCATGTGCACGCTGTATCGTAACGTCTGTCATTGAGTCAACGGGCGTCGTTTCGATTTCGAGATTGCACGTGACATGGAGTATGGTGTCCAACCTCGTGGGTTTTCTCCGTGCCATTCAGTTTCCTCCCAACAGCTAAAGACCAGTACGCGCAAGGGAAGTTTTTAAATAAAATTAAAAAACATATGTTAGTCCCGAAATGACCTAGTTTGTGTCGAATGGACGTTAAGCCGCATTTCTCTCTTTTTTTTTATTTTTAAAGTTTTGTAATAATCGGTTGGTAATCAAAGATACTGTAAAAGTGATAAAACAGAAAAATTCACCCGGTTGTAATGTTTCTCACTTTAAAGTCAGCAATTTGCCGATTTTAAGGGGAAAACGTTTATTGCGAACGATTTAGCTGGTCAGGGGGAGCTTATTTTTAAAAGTTTTGTAATATTCGGTTGATAACTAAAGGTACCGTGCAAATTAAACTAATAAAATAGAAGATTTTGCCCGGTTGAAATGTTTCTATCTGTAGGTCAGCAATTTGCAGATTTTAGGGAGGTTGCGTGACTGAATGGTTAGCACGTGCGCTCTGTATCATAACGTCTGTCATTGAGTCAACTGGCGTTGTTTCGATTTCTTGGTTGTACGTGACAAGGAGTATGGTCGCCTGTCCAACCTCGTAGGCCGTAACGCCGCTGCCCGGGTAAAATTTCCCTCATTGCACACTTTATGGCTTATGCCCGTCTTCATTAGCCCATTTTAGGAGCAAAACAGTAGGACGTTAAACAACCATTCAATTTGATTTCATTTTCTCTATGTTGCTTATTTATTATAGTGGATAAATGTTTTTCTGGTTCTATTAATTATTTCATTTCTGCATAGAAATCTTGCTTTGAACAGTTTTTTTTTTTATTGCAAAGTGCCATTCTTGTATATTGCAGTCTATGACCCTTTGTTTAAAACATGCTTAAGAAGTTGTCACGATTTCCTACTTATAACCAAACATATTGGAAACCATAATTATATAACATATCTCTAATTTTGGAAGCCCGATTACAGCTATACAAGTTTGGGTTATTTCCCTTTAGTTTAAAGATTATTTTTTTGCCGAGGGTGCAATGTTTCTCACTACATTTAAATTTGTAACTTTGTGAGTTTTGACCGATTTTGATAATTATGTCTTTATAATTTTCCAAATTTACATATTTAACGTAAATATTCAAACAATTGGAATCAACATGATTCAAACGTTTTTAGTTTAGTTCAAAGTTTTCTCATTTAATTTTTCGATGTTTTCTTACCATTTTCATTTCATTTTTCTGAAAGTTTTGAAGTGGGAAGTCATCCCGATTACAGCAACACAAGTATCAGTTATTTCCCTTTAGTTTTCAGATTATGCAATGTTTCATACTATATTTAGACTTGTAACTTCGCGAGTTTTTGACCAATTTTGATAGTTTGTTATTCTTATCCTTTTATTTGAGATACTTGATATAATCTATGACACGTGACGATGAATATGAAAGCTTTCATATCTGCATGGGACAGTAGCAGATCTAGTTAGGCTTTCAGACTTTCGTCTGAAAGACTATTGTTTTTACTAAAATTATTATTAGGGTTTCACACTGCGAAGCTTGTGTGAAACACTATTGTTTTTGTTAAAATTATTATTCTTATTATTATTATTATTATTATTCTTCTTTTGTTTTGAGTAGATCTCAGCAACTACGTGTCGCATCGTTACGATTTCTTCGGTTTTACTGGGAAAGTGGGTGTGACTTAGAGGATAAAGCTATTTTGAACGTTCTGCGACAATGCGAAATGTCCGAAATCACCGAAGTTATCGTTTTTACAAATATTGCGGTAATTTTAACAATAATCATGGGATTTTAACTTTCGATACATTTTGGCATAGCTGGAGACAGGGCACATAGCTGCGCTACTTTCGATTTTTGATTTTCGGCAAATCTTCGAAGATATTAGGCGCCAAATTTCGGAAATTTAAAATTTTACAAAAAACTTTTTTATTTATGAATATTTTTTAGTCGTGTTGTGCACAGAATTAAAGAGTCATCTGACTTGCGCAAAAATGTTAAAAAATTTTGTCTCAGTAATTTTCCTTGGCCTCCATTGGCTAATTCAGTTTTTCAGTCCTAGATTAATTTTTTATTGTTCGATTTGTATAAAACAAAGTTCATATGCTTCGTTGTCTCAATTGTCATTTTTTTTATTACCAAAAGTGTTATCTGTCGGCACCGGAAGTGGCATAATTTTACCAAAAACTACAATTTTGACAGTTAGGTACATTTTTTGAAAACAAATATTATTTTTTTGAAAAATTATATGACTCAAAGAGTGTGTCCTTTAAAGGCGCAAAAAATGTCGGAAGCAGTTTTTTTAATTTCTTTTTCATTTTCTAGCAAATTGGATTAAGAGGTGAAAAAAGGCGTAAAATTGACCTATTTACAACTCATTCAGGCTTTTCAGATTTTAAAATATTTTTACGTAACTTTTATAAACTTGTAGCTATAATCCATACGAAGAGAATGTATGTGAAAATTAGTTTGTAATATAAGCAGTTGCCGAGAAATAGGCAATTTTGCATGAGTCACTTTTCACGTAATTTTGGCTGTAAAAGAATCAATTATTATTCGATTTTCAATTTTCTTTCGCCATTGGATGCCTAATGCCATAGTGGACTATGTCAAACCATTTTACCCCTTGCGCTGCCACCGGAAATGACGTCATTTGCTCAAAACTTAAATTTTAGCCTTCAAAAAACAATATTTTATTCAAATGAGTCGTATTTGTTATTTTTTTCAAATTGTGATATTTGATTCTATTGATCAAATCGATTGAACCCATACGATCATACAGATACCACAAAATGGTTTCTAACTTGTACGGTTGCAGAGAAATGGGCGATTTTCCTTAAGTCACTTTTCAAGGTTTTTGGTCTATAAAAGTGTCAGTTATTATTCGATTTTCATAAAATTTTCACCATATGATATCTTGTGTCATTTATGATTTCATAGAACTAATTTAACATTTTCAGTATCACCGGAAGTAATGTCATTTTGGCAAAAACTGTATTTTTAGCCTTCAAAGCAGACATTTTTTTCAAATGAGTCTGATTTGTAATATATTTCAAATTATGATATTTGATTCCAATCAACAAATGGATTGAACCCATACGATCATATAGATACCAAAAGATAGTTTTTATCGTGTACGGTTGCCGAGAAATAGACGATTTTCTACAAGTCACTTTTCAAGGTTTTAGGTCTATAAAAGTGGCAATTCTCATTCGATTTACATACAATTTTCGCTATTATGCTGCCTTATGCCATTTCTGATTTCGTAAAACTAATTGAACATTTTCATTATCACCGGAAGTAATGAAATTTTGCCAGGATCACTTACAAGTAACATATATATATAAAATGAATTGATATTGCTGGATTTGGTTGATTCTTCGTCCATTTTATTTGATGTTTCCAATGCTTATGTGGAAACCTGTTTGATGGTTTCATTGGTATCGGAAGTGACATATGTTTAAGGGTAACGTAGCACCGAAAGTGACGTGGCACCAGTGAAACCCGTCATTCCTGCATGCAGGTCTAGTTATTATTATTATTATTATTATTATTTTTTACCGCGGGAGCCTATTTCTCCATGATCGAAAACAGATATCGATCTGGAACAAACTTTTCTATCGGGAAAACATGTGGTGGCTACTTGATAAACTATTTTTCAAACTTCTGCGCATACCGGAAGTGGCCGAACTTTGTATGTTGTCATGATATTGAAAATCGGCCATAATTTCGTCAATTCTTTACCCATTTTAAATCAAATGACATTTTCGGAAACCCTGAATCTTTTGCAAGATAATGGCTATCTCACATTTTTCAATTTCGAACATTCGTCTATGACTTCTATCGTTCGAAAATTGAAAAGACGTTGTTTATGAGACAATTTTTGTTATTTTTCAAAATTTGCAAATTTGACCTACATTTTTGGATTTCTGAGGTCCAAGCGATTCCAGTAATATAAGATTCATTCAGAGTTATCGCCCTTTATTTTTCGAATTTTTTCGAATTTTCTGCCCATTTTATGCCCCTTATATTTTTTGGAAAGGATAAAACGATATTTCTGAAACCTCTGGAACATAAAGCCATATAGTCAGACATCCGGATAAAGCAATTTCAACAACGATCCGTAAACCGGAAGTAGTCGAAATAATGTCTGATTTTTTGAAAAAAACTCAAAAAATGGGGGCTTTGGGAAAAACGTGATTTCTTCGTCCCATATCAACCGATCAAATGGATTAAGGTATCGTTTGTTTACATCGGAATTGGAGTATCGTATGATACCAACTTCATACAGATACGATGATCCAGAAGTAAAATATGACACGCTGAAAATCAAGCATTTTTTGTTTTGGAGCGTTTTTGGACGCCTTTATCTCGAAAACTGCTCCAGCGATTTTTCTTAAACTTTATCTATCGATGGTCCTTCCGGTAGTCTTTAGCATGGATCCATCCATTAAGACCTTCATATAATTGGAATAAGACAAAAAAGGGACTGAAAATTGAAAAAAGTCCAAAAATCGTGAAATTTTGGAAAATGCTCTACTATTTTTTTATTTTAAGAGATTTTCAAAAAAAAAATATATATTTAAAAAGCTGACCCAATTACGATTCTAATGATGTATAATATGTATGCAGTTATTGAAATTTAATTTTCAATATTTTGACATTTTGACATTTTTAACACTTTTGAACATAGGATTTCTCAGAAGTATTTTATTTGATCGTATAGTGTCGTATATCGTTAGAGAGCCCTGTTCCCATGCAAACTCCAAAACTGGATGAGAAAACTACTCGACAATGATTCGTATACCGGAAGTAGTTCAAAAAACGAAGAAAAATGTAAAAAAGATAAAAAAAAATTGGAGCTCTGTCCAAAAGATCGAATTCTCCGTCACATATTAGCGGACCAAAACAATTAAAGTGTCGTTGGATAGTTCCATTAATAGACGATCGTATAACATCTAAATAACACGAACTTGATTTTTAGGAAATAAATTATGGTACGCTGAAAACTAAGTATTTTCCGTTTTGGAGCATTCTGAGACGCCTTTTTCTCGAAAACGACGCCTACGATTTTTCTTAAACATTTTTTACTCAGAGTCCTATCGGTGGCCTAGCGTGTGCATCTAATAATAAAAGCGTTGCAATATTATAGGTGGTCCAAAAATGACCTCAATCTTTGAAAAAAGTTGAAAAATCATTAAATTATTGAAAATGCTCTTTTATTTATCTTTTTTTCGAAAATTACTCAATTAATGTTTCTGATATTTCTGGTACAGGAAGTTAAGTATCTAATCAACTTGTTAAAGCTATTCCGACAATGATCGAAAAACCGGAAGTAGTCGAAAATATCTCCGATATTTTGAATTTTTTTTACAATTTTACAGAAAACTTTTTTATTTATGAATATTTTTTGATGGTAGTTTACTCAGAGTTAAAGTATCACCCTACTTGAGCAGAAGTGAGAAAGAATTTTGTCTCACTCATTTTCTTTAGTCGCCATTGGCTAATTTAGTTTTTCGTACCTAGATTAATTATTTATTGTTCGATTTGTGTAAAAAAAGTGCATATGCTCCGTGGTCTCAATTGTAATTTTTTTTGTTACCGTGAAATTTTTCTGCAAGCAACGGAAGTGGCGTAATATTAACAAAAACTACGATTTTGACAGTTCGGTACCACTTTTTGAAAGCAAATATTATTTTTTTCGAAATCTGATATAGCAAAAAGGATGCGCGCTGTAAAGGGGCACAAATCGTTAGCTCAGATTTTTTAATTTCAATTTCATTTTCGGGCAATTTCGAATAAATGTAAAAAAAAGTGTAACAATCAGTTATTTACAACCTATTCAACGTCTTCATATTTTGAACTATTTATTCGTAACTTTCATAAACTCGTAGTAATAATCCAGACGAGGAGAATGTATGCAAAATATAGTTCGTAATATGAGCAATTGCCGAGAAATATGCAATTTTGCGTGAATCACTTTTCACGTTATTTTGTCTATAAAAGAGTAAATTATTATCCGATTTTCAATATTTTTTTTTCATTCGATGCCTAATGCCAATTTGGACTAGGTTAAGCCAATTTTACAGTTTCACTGTTACCGGAAATAACGTCATTTTGGAAAAAACTATACTTTTAACCTAAAAAACAAATATTTTATTCAAAAGAGTCTTTTTTATAATATTTTAAAAATTATGATATTTTGAATCCCATCAACGAATAGCATGAACCCATACGATCATACAGATACCACAAAAAAGTTTCTAACTTGTACGGTTGCCGAGAAATAGACGATTTTCTACAAGTCACTTTTCAAGCTTTTTGGTCTATAAAAGTGTCAATTATTATTCAATTTTCATACAATTTTCACCATGTGATGCCTTATGCGCTTTAGGATTCCAATGATCTGATTTAACATTTCCATTATCACCGGAAGTAATGTCATATTTGCAAAAACCGTATTTTTAGACTTCAAAACAAATATTTTATTCAAATGAGTCTGATTTGTAATGTTTATACAATTATGATATTTGATTCCAATCAACAAATAGATTAAACCCATACGGTCATATAAATACCAAAAAATGGTTTCTAACTTGTACAGTTGCCGAGAAATAGACGATTTTCTACACGTCACTTTTCAAGGTTTTTAGTCTATAAAAGTGGCAATTATTATTCGATTTACATAAAATTTTCACCATGTGATGCCTTATGCCATTTATGATTGCAATGATCTGATTTAACATTTCCATTATCACCGGAAGTAATGTCATATTTGCAAAAACCGTATTTTTAGACTTCCAAACAAAATTTTACTCCAAAATTAGATTTTGCGTGATCCGACTCAAGATGGCGTGTTCAATGACAAATATTACGGGACGCTGAAGATCTAGTATTTTCCTTTTTGGACTTTTATATGATATCAGAATGATACAAATTCGATGGTTAGGCAATAGATTATGGGATGCCGAAAATGTAGTATTTTCCTCTTTTTTTGAAGCCTTTTCGGACTCGTTTATCTCGAAAACTACTTCTATTTCACTTCTTAAACTTCTGTTACCCCGAGTCCTATCGGTCGTTTAGAGTATAAAGGTAAATTTAAAAGCATGGCAATGATATAAAGGACCCTGAAAGCCGATTCAGCACTGCTTTGCAGGTCTAGTTAGGGTTTCACACTGCGAAGCTTGTGTGAAACACTATTGTTTTTGTTAAAATTATTATTCTTATTATTATTATTATTATTCTTCTTTTGTTTTGAGTAGATCTCAGCAACTACGTGTCGCATCGTTACGATTTCTTCGGTTTTACTGGGAAAGTGGGTGTGACTTAGAGGATAAAGCTATTTTGAACGTTCTGCGACAATGCGAAATGTCCGAAATCACCGAAGTTATCGTTTTTACAAATATTGCGGTAATTTTAACAATAATCATGGGATTTTAACTTTCGATACATTTTGGCATAGCTGGAGACAGGGCACATAGCTGCGCTACTTTCGATTTTTGATTTTCGGCAAATCTTCGAAGATATTAGGCGCCAAATTTCGGAAATTTAAAATTTTACAAAAAACTTTTTTATTTATGAATATTTTTTAGTCGTGTTGTGCACAGAATTAAAGAGTCATCTGACTTGCGCAAAAATGTTAAAAAAATTTGTCTCAGTAATTTTCCTTGGCCTCCATTGGCTAATTCAGTTTTTCAGTCCTAGATTAATTTTTTATTGTTCGATTTGTATAAAACAAAGTTCATATGCTTCGTTGTCTCAATTGTCATTTTTTTTATTACCAAAAGTGTTATCTGTCGGCACCGGAAGTGGCATAATTTTACCAAAAACTACAATTTTGACAGTTAGGTACATTTTTTGAAAACAAATATTATTTTTTTGAAAAAGTATATGACTCAAAGAGTGTGTCCTTTAAAGGCGCAAAAAATGTCGGAAGCAGTTTTTTTAATTTCTTTTTCATTTTCTAGCAAATTGGATTAAGAGGTGAAAAAAGGCGTAAAATTGACCTATTTACAACTCATTCAGGCTTTTCAGATTTTAAAATATTTTTACGTAACTTTTATAAACTTGTAGCTATAATCCATACGAAGAGAATGTATGTGAAAATTAGTTTGTAAAAAAAGCAGTTGCCGAGAAATAGGCAATTTTGCATGAGTCACTTTTCACGTAATTTTGGCTGTAAAAGAATCAATTATTATTCGATTTTCAATTTTCTTTCGCCATTGGATGCCTAATGCCATAGTGGACTATGTCAAACCATTTTACCCCTTGCGCTGCCACCGGAAATGACGTCATTTGCTCAAAACTTAAATTTTAGCCTTCAAAAAACAATATTTTATTCAAATGAGTCGTATTTGTTATTTTTTTCAAATTGTGATATTTGATTCTATTGATCAAATAGATTGAACCCATACGATCATACAGATACCACAAAATGGTTTCTAACTTGTACGGTTGCAGAGAAATGGGCGATTTTCCTTAAGTCACTTTTCAAGGTTTTTGGTCTATAAAAGTGTCAGTTATTATTCGATTTTCATAAAATTTTCACCATATGATATCTTGTGTCATTTATGATTTCATAGAACTAATTTAAGATTTTCAGTATCACCGGAAGTAATGTCATTTTGGCAAAAACTGTATTTTTAGCTTTCAAAACAGACATTTTTTTCAAATGAGTCTGATTTGTAATATATTTCAAATTATGATATTTGATTCCAATCAACAAATGGATTGAACCCATACGATCATATAGATACCAAAAGATAGTTTTTATCGTGTACGGTTGCCGAGAAATAGACGATTTTCTACAAGTCACTTTTCAAGGTTTTTGGTCTATAAAAGTGGCAATTCTCATTCGATTTACATACAATTTTCGCCATTATGATGCCTTATGCCATTTCTGATTTCATAAAACTAATTGAACATTTTCATTATCACCGGAAGTAATGAAATTTTGCCAGGATCACTTACAAGTAACATATATATAAAATGAATTGATATTGCTGGATTTGGTTGATTCTTCGTCCATTTTATTTGATGTTTACAATGCTTATGTGGAAACCTGTTTGATGGTTCATTGGTATCGGAAGTGACATATGTTTAAGGGTAACGTGGCACCGAAAGTGACGTGGCACCAGTGAAACCCGTCATTCCTGCATGCAGGTCTAGTTATTATTATTATTATTCAGATTCCAATTTGAATAGATCTCAGCAACTACGTGTCGCATCGTTACGATTTCTTCGGTTTTACTGGGAAAGTGGGTGTGACTTAGAGGATAAAGCTATTTTGAACGTTCTGCGACAATGCGAAATGTCCGAAATCACCGAAGTTATCGTTTTTGAAAATATTGCAGTAATTTTAACAATAATCATTGGATTTTAACTTTCGATACATTTTGGCATAGCCTGAGACAGGGCACATAGCTACGCTACTTTCGATTTTTGATTTTCGGCAAATCTTCGAAAATATTAGGCGCCAAATTTCGAAAATTTAAAATTTTACAAAAAACTTTTTTATTTATGAATATTTTTTAGTCGTATTGTGCACAGAATTAAAGAGTCATCTGACTAGTGCAAAAATGTTAAAAAATTTTGTCTCAGTAATTTTCCTTGGCCGCCATTGGCTAATTCAGTTTTTCAGTCCTAGATTAATTTTTTATTGTTCGATTTGTATAAAACAAAGTTCATATGCTCCGTTGTCTCAATTGTCATTTTTTTTGTTACCAATAATGTTATCTGTCGGCACCGGAAGTGGCATAATTTTACCAAAAACTACAATTTTGACAGTTATTTTCTTATTTCGAAAACAAATATTATTTTTTTGAAAAATTATATGACTCAAAGAGTGTGTCTTTTCATGGCGCAAAAAATGTAGGAAGCAGTTTTTTTAATTTCGATTTCATTTTCGAGCAAATTCGATTAAGAGGCTAAAAATGGTGTAAAATTGGCCTATTTACAACCTATTCAGGCTTTTCAGATTTTAAGATATTTCTTCGTAACTTTTATAAACTTGTAGCTATAATCCATACGAAGAAAATGTATGTTAAAATTCGTTTGTAATATAAGCAGTTACCAAGAAATGGGCAGTTCTGTACAAGTCACTGTTTTCGTTATTTTGCCTGTAAAATAGTCAATTATGATTGGATTTTTATAAAAGTGACATCATGTGATTCAAAAAGCACGTAGCGTCATATCAAGTTGATTACAATTTAAAATTGACACCGGAAGTGACATCATTTGGTCAAAAAATGCATTTTAAACTTTTTAAATCAATGTTTTATTCAACCAGGAATAATTTAATATGTATTAATAATTTTAACTTTTGGTTTAAATTCACATATAAACAAAACTCATATGGTCATATAGATATCATAAAATGGTTTCTAACTTATTCGGTTGCCGAGAAATAGACGGTTTTCTACAGGTCACTTTTGAAGGTTTCGGGGCCATAAAAGGGTCAATTATTATTCGATTTTCATAAACGTCACACCATGTTATACCTAATGCCATTTGGGATTTCATACAAGTAATTTAAGATTTTCATTATCACCGGAAGTAACGTCATTTCGGCAAAAACTGTATTTTTAGCCTCTAAAACAGATATTTTATTCAAATGAGTCTGTTTTGAAATCTTTTTCAAAGTATGGTATTTGATGCCAATCAACAAATAGAATGAACCCATACGATCATACAGATACCACAAAATGGTTTCTAACTTGTACGGTTGCAGAGAAATAGCCGATTTCCTACAAGTCACTTTTCAAGTTTTTTGGTCTTTAAAAGTGGCAATTATTATTCGATTTACATAAAATTTTCACTATATGATATCGTATGCCATTTCTGATTTCATAAGACTAATTGAACATTTGCATTAACACCGGGAGTAATTTAATTTTGTCAAGCTCATTTACAAGTAACAAATGTATAAAATGAATTAATATTGCTGGATTTTGTTGATTCTGCGTCCATTTTATTTGTGTGCAATGTTAATTTGGAAACCTGTTTAGTGGTTTCGCTGGTACCGGAAGTGACATATGTTCAAGGGTAACTTGGCACCGGAAGTGACATGTTTAAGGGTAACGTGGCACAAGTGAAACCCGTCATTCCTGCATGCAGGTCTAGTTTACATTTTGATTTTACTTTTATTTTTAACTTTGCTTTTGATTTAATTTTTACTTTTGATTTAACTTTTGCTTTAATTTTTACTTTTGATTTAATTTTGACTTTTGATTTAACTTTTGCTTTTGATTTAATTTTTGCTTTTAATTCACTTTTAATTTTGACTTTGCTTTTCATTTTATTCAGGTTTTTAAAGAAATTTTGTTAAATCCTGAATGATAACGATAGGCCACCATAGTTGTCCGTGTTGCTAACACAAACATCCGTCTCGGACATGCGCAAGTGCCCAGGAACCAACACACACCAGCGACCAACAGAAACGGTAAGCATTTTTTTCCGTCCACCGGAGCCTGGTCTTATGACGTCATATGAGGATTGTGGGTTAGGATAAGGGTTAGGATAAGGGCTGTGGCCTGCAGATTTCGTCACAGTCTCGAGATGTAGACAGGGCTAGCCCTAACCCTAACCCTGGGCCAAGCCTAACCCTTATCCTAACCCACAATCCACATATGACGTCATAAGCCCAGGCTCCCGTGGACGGTAAAACACGTTTAAGCACCTGAGCCTGGTCTTATGATGTCATATGAGGATTGTGGGTTAGGATCATTCTCCACGCAAGTCTCGCTATCCAGCATTAGTGTGGACTGCAAGGGAAGACAACTCTGTTTGGGAGATTGGGTTAGGATAAGGGCTGTGGTCTGCAGATTTCGTCACAATCTCGAGATGAAGACAGGGCTAGCCCTAACCCTAACCCTGGGCCAAGCCTAACCCTTATCCTAACCCTGAATCCACATATGACGTCATAAGACCAGGCTCCCGTGGATGGTAAAAAACGTTTACCCCGGTGGACGGTACAAAACGTTTACCAACTGTGACACCGGGCGCCATTTTTAACTGACGTCTGCGCAGACCGGTTCATAGCCGCTCTCAGCCAGTATTCCAAATTTAGGAATGGAATTTTACCGTAAACGAAAATTCGTGCTGTAAACCAATTAACAACTGACTAAACTAGCTATCTGATACCACTTAAGTTTTTTTATTCAACATACATGTACAATAATTACATAAAATCTATAAAATTGAACAAAAATATTATATTGACCTTTATTAGATATTTAAAATCTCCTAGGTAATATCAGATAAGTAAATGATGTCAAGTAAAATAAAAATGTACCCCAACCATTCAACACAGATGAAGAATTATTACATAAAACCTATCAAACGGAAAAACACATTTTATCAAAAATGTATCTCAAAGAATTACACTAAGATATACACTTACTTAAACGGGAACTGTAGTTTTCTTGGACTTGCATTTAGAATTCTTGATGTCAAATTTGATGACAACCCCTGCAGGAATAATTGAGAAAATTTGACTTTTGTTTTCATCAGCACCCTCTATTATCATGCTTTTGGGTCAAGGTTACAACATAGTTGGTAATTATAACTGGTCTTTTTGGTGATAAAGATGTATTTTATCACTCTAAGTAACAAAAAATGGCATATGTTATCAACAAAACTTTCAGTGTTAGCTTCAAGGTGTGCATGAAGTAATTTTATTAAAATTTTTAACATTTTCCCCTTTCGTTATCTATTTATACTATTATAGCAAGAAATGTCAGCTCATTATTTAAATCTTACATAATACATGATTTATTTATTACAGGTAATACCTATGTATAGTTTTTTTAATTTATTTTGTTAGTTTTTCTATTTATTTTCATTTTGTGCAGGAATTATATAAATGTACGTACATACATACAGTGTTGTACGGAATATCTGGCATGGCAAATTATATCTTCAAAAACAATTTCTACAGTATCATTTCATTCCTAAATTGTGGTACATTTTTATTTTACCTCATAAATATCATTTAATTACCTTGTATTACTTTATTAAATTTAAAAAACAAAAAAAAAACCCTAAACATTTCCAATACTTTTACATTCCTCCCTTATTTATTTACTGTATTTTTATAATTTATGGGTAGCGATTAGTAACTATACTTGTTTAAGGTAACTGTGTTTAAAGGTAACAATTGGTACAGTCTAAGACCCCTTACGCAAGTTCAAATAGGTTCAAACGCACAATTGTCAACACACACCATTACAGTTTGTGTTAAAATAAGTAATTCTATCACAAATAGTGAAGACTGGACCATTAAAATAGTTACCGAACAGTTTTTTCTCTGCATAGCGCTGTTTTTGTTGTAGGCCTAACGACTACGCAACTTGTGGCCATGACGGTCGGCCAGTTGAAATTTCGCGTAGGAGATGAGTTTCATCAAGTCATATAAATTATGCGGTAAGGCCTCACCTTTATTTCAATAAGAATTGGGTTATTATATTATTATGTTAAGCTACGTGCAATACTATTTTGGGCCAGTTTATTTGTAAATTAAGCGAGCTATAGGCCTGTAAACTTTTTGTAGTCATTTGACTAAAAAACTTGCGCAAAGGAACTCGGTAGGAAAAACCACTACTACTGTGGCTGGAGTAAGACGGAAGACAGCAGTGGAACCATTTCTAGGTAGCGATCTGATTCAACCGTTATGAAAATAACTATGGAAGAACTACAAATCTCACTTCGTGCAGAAAGACACTTTACTCTCACAATCACCCAAAACTGCTATGAAATTGAAAATTTGATGCCTTTTCTCCAATTCTAGACCAAAAAGTCAACCCAAAAGTGCAGGAAGAGGGGAGAAAAAAAATAAGGGAAAAATTGTCTATTTATAACTCGCACTAGTCTTCGTCCAGTCGGCAAAGGGAAGTTGTCTGATTTATCTCCCCATAAACATGTGCTGACTGTTGTTACCCATTGACGTCATATGCAAATGCATGGAACATGGACGAGTTGCAAAGTACAATGCGCATAAACGGGTGCGCGGCGAGTAGCTGGCTGTTGCTATTCATATCGTCAGCTCTATTTATAGTATGGATCGTCTGCTGTTACACTGAACTGATGCATGTCTTTCATTTCGTTTTTGATTTGAAGTTTAAACTGGTCACGCATAGCCAAACCTTCCTACAGACGATACATATTAAGTATTTTTATAGGCCTTGTATTATATTTATAAATGTATTCCTACCAGTCAATATAGAAACTCGCTCTTTCTCTCTCACTCTCTCAACACACGCATAGTTCAATCATAGACTATAGAGTGAGGACCGTGACTCTTCAAAGACCCGCGAGGATCTAGACTTATTTAATATTTTACAGGTCTTAGATTTTTAACACTTATTAGAAAGGTCCCCAGTAACCAGTTACAGTACTGGGTTCAAATAACAGCTTGAATTTTACAAGAAAAAGGGTTGCCTGTCCATCCTCATGGGTTTTCTGTGGGTTCTTCAGTTTCCTCCCACTAGCCCCCCTGTTTATAACCAATAACACTTGAGATGAATCAGCGAATGAATATTAATAGGATTGAAATAATCACATTCTAGTGAGAAACTGTTCAGCTCTTAGTTTTTAATCCCCAGTTTTATGGAAAAAATCTACCATTTATAGTTAAAAATGGAACTGTTCAGCTCATTTAGTTTTTAAGAACCAGTTTTATTGAAAAAATATACTATTTAGTAACCATTTAGTTTAAGATGCAGGCCCGTAGCTAAGGGGGGCAGCTGCACCCCACCCCATGGAAAATATCAGTGCCCCCGTGGACTATAAACGTTGGATTGGTTGATCAGAATTTGACTCAGCCATCTAAGTTAGGCTACATCAGACCACTTACTGTATTCAGGGACTGGAATAGCAAGATAATGCGTTTGTGAATGCGCCCTCTGCCCATTGGGGAAAATCGACTCCCCCCACTCCAAAACTTCACGTCTCCGTGCACTATAAACGTTTGATTGGTTGATCAGAATTCAACTTGGCAACCTAAGTTCGGCTACATCATACCACTTACTGTATTCGGGGACTGGAATAGCAAGATACTGCGTTTGCGGTCGTCAAATTTTCTTGGGGAGGAGCGCTGTTAGACGTCTGTAACCTGAAATTTTTTAGGGCATTTCTGTTTCTGACCCTCTAACATTAATCAAGCCCATATGCCCATGATGGAGAACACTCTAGACCCTTCTCCGAAGAGCAGTGTATATCCACTGTACCATCCCCGTTGACCGTTATGTCTAGGTACATATGCGTCCCTGAAGCCCCATCGGCGCCCCCAGAAGCCTTTGTCCCCCTAACCCTCTCACAATTTTTGGCTAGCTACAGGCTTGGATGTTGCTCATCTCTATATTCTTTTAAAAAAACAACTTAAACGTATTTATTTAAACAAGATTTTAATAGCAATCACATATGTATGGTGAAAAAATATAGATTATTATTCTTTTCACTATGGACAGTGCACAAGCTGTGGTTCAGTGAAAAATTGAGTATATCCAGCAGAGTTTTTCTATTAACTACATATGTTTCAAGATCAATTTCTGGTTGATAAATATAAATGAAACATAAAATTTCATTATTAGCAAAATAGTATGTAACCAAAATATTCTACCATTTCCATCACCTTGAAAGGATAAATGCCATGACCTCCAGGTATATTAGACCAAATAAAATTCCTGAAATTTAAAAATTAAACATTATATTAAGGCATAAACATGCAGTCATATACCAGAACACAACCTGTCAGATGAGCTCACTCAACAGCCAAATGTGGGTTGTGGCAAGGTAATGCAATTGTGAGGCAACAGTTTCAGTAAATGAAATGAAATGAAATGGGGTTTAACGTCATACTCTTTTGCACCTAACCTGGGCTAATGGAAGATGGGCATACGCCATACAGTGTGCTATGAAGGAAATTTTGCCCGGGCAGCCGCGCTACGGCCTACTTTAATATCGAATTCCAACTGCCAAAGGATCTTTTACGTGCACTCCAATGTGTACACGGGACCTCAGTTTTTCGTGCCATCCGAACGACCAGGCAGCCGTCCTTGTCAAGCCCTCTTTCTGCATCGTTGACAAGGGGAAATAGAGATGAACTTTCTCGGCCAATGCAGGGATCGAACACCCGACCTCCAGGCTAGCGAACCAGCGCCTTATCCACTTATCCAGCGTGAGCCCCAACAGTTTCAGTGTCCAACTTAACTACTTGTTGAGTTTTTTTTTTTTGCAAAATGAACCTGGATATGTCTTAAAAACTGTCATTAACATTAGAACGTTTGGAATTCTTAAAATATAAGCAAATAAATAAAGAGCCATAATGAAGTCACATTTCCAAATCTTTAATTCTGAGACTAACAAGCTAATTTTTTCACAAAAGTTATATTTATGTCAGAAACATTTGGTGAAAGTCTTGTGGCAATAGCTGCAGAATTCAACAAACACATTACATAAAGGTCACCCTAACCCTGGTTTTTGGTCATTTTTTTCATAGTAGCAGATTTGGTTGTATAAAGAAATACCAATCCATTTTGCAAAATTCTGCTTCATACAAAACCTTCGTGGACATCTTGGTCAACTGCTATTAACTCTTGCAACTCTTAATTCTGTATGTTAGTGTCAAATATTGAACTTTTCGACGAATACCGTATTCCATTTTCATTTCTGCATATATTTCTGTTGTATGCAGCCGTCATCCGACACACGTTTAGCTACCTGGCATGCACAACTGCTTAAGCGATTGCGTAATATTTTAGATTAGGACCTCAAATTTTCACACTGGCCACGTTAAGTATGTAGAAAGGTTGTGAGGAAAATGGCAGGTATTTTGTATCAATATCAAAGATTGGAAAGCAGTCCTAACACGAAATCTGTAAAACGTAAGAAATACCACTAACTGAGCCAGCTCTGAAGCTCTTAATTTTTAAGTAAACGCACTGAAATTTGATTACCACAGTCCTGAATATAGCACCAAGATGCTGTGCAAATTTTAGGTTAATTGCTTCAGCCAAAATCGAATGCAAGCACATTCAGTTTAGCCAAAAACTTCACTCTATATATAGGCTGGTTTCGATTGAAAAATGTCCTTTTATGCTTATAACTATAACAGCCTAAAATATAGAGTTATAAGTGACTGAGGTAACAAATTGAAATTTGCACAGTCACCCTATCATTACATGAAGGATGATTCTGTGAAAATTTCAGCTTAATTGCTCCAATATTTCCAAAAAGAGCAGGGCTTGTACATTAGACGAGGCTTATTTCGGTCGAACATGACGTCAGGGCTGCATTTCCTTGATATTGCAGCTATGAATCTGAAATTTGAGGTTAATAGCTCCAGCCAAAATCAAATGCAAGCACATTCAGTTGAGCCAAAAAACACATTGTGTGGCTGGCTTCCATTGAAAATCAGAGATTGGGAAGCAGTTACTTTTGTCGTCATAAGACGAAATCTATAAAATGTCCAAAATACCACAAACTGAGTCAGTCCTGAAACTCTTAATTTTAAAGTTAGCAGACTGAAATTAGAATACCACCATTCTGAAGATAGCACCAAAGTGCTGTGCAAATTTCAGGTTAATAGATTCAGCTAAAATCAAATGCTAGCACATTCAGTTTAACCAACAACTGCATTCTATACATAGGCTGGTTTCGATTGAAAAATGTCCTTTTATGCTTATAACAGTCTAAAATCTCTAAAACGTCCACAAACTAATCATCCCTGAAACTCTTAATTTTTAAGTAAACAGGCTGAAATTTGATTACCCCCGTCTGGAATATAGCACCAAAGAGCTGTGCAAATTTCAGGTTAATAGGTTCAGCTAAAATCAAATGCTAGCACATTCAGTTGAGCCAAAAACCGCATTCTATACATAGGCGGGTTTTGACTGCAAACTTTCCTTTTAACTTTTATGCTTATCACAGCCTAATCTATAAAGTTGTAATTGAGCTAACAAACTGAAATTTGCACAGACACCCTGGAATACATGAAGGACGAATCTCTGAAAATTTCAGCTTAATTGCCCCAATATTTCCAAAAAAAGGAGGGCTCGCACATTAGTCGTATTTCTAAAAGACGAGAGAAAGAAATGGGGTTTAACGTCCACTAGCCAAAAACTAGGTCATTTCGGGACTAACATGTGGTTTAATTTTATTTCAATAATTTGTTTGAGCGTAGAGGTCTTAAGCAGTGGGAAGAAACCAGAGTACATGGAGAAAACCCACGAGGTTGGATAGGCGACCTTACTCCTTGCCTCATACAACCGTGGATTCGAAACCATGCCAGTTGACTCAGTGGCAAGCCACATGATACATGTACAACGCCATCCATCCCCTCTAAAAGAGGAGGCTTACATAGGCGTACGAGCCAGGGGGGCAGCTAACTTTCGGGCAAGCCAACTTTTCGGGCAGACAGGTAAAGTGAGAAAAAAAAATTATTTCATCTAATTGGCAAAATTAAGTGCCCGAAAACTAATTCCAAAATTTCCTTGGGTTTGGAGGGTCTATACAAGGTCAGCTCCACTTCTTCGCCTCTGGAAGAAAACTGGCGCCGCTGTCTATAAACCTGAGATTTTTTCGGGTATTTCAAGTTTAGCTTCTCTAACTCCCCTAATAAAACACTAATATTACTTTCTTTAATTGAATACCACAAATTTGTACTGAGTTGACTATGGATTAAAACATTTTGTCTGGAGTTACTCTACTAAGCGCATCAATTAGTATTTGTGAATGCAGCTGCAACAGTGATTGGATCAGTAGAATTCGGAGTGGGATTTCGCTTACAAAATCATTGATACTTTTGGAGTTAATTACACGGGCTAGAATAGCAGAAAATGCATTTTTGCGGTGGTTAATTTTCAAAATTTTCTCCAGGAGGGCGAGGCACCCATACTCCGCAACGATTGATTTGTTGTTTGGAATTCGGCTCAGCAGGTAGGCTGTATTGCACCAAATTGAAGCTGCTTTATCCACAGACTTGAATAGCAGGGAGGCGCGTTTGCAGCTTTTAAATTTTCAAAAATTTTCTCGTCTTCGTGGACTGTAAACGATTCATTGAAATTCGAGTTGTCACCTTAATTCAGCTATATTAGACCACTTTGAAGTTGCTTTGTTCACGGGTTGAAATAGCAGGAAAGCGTGTTTTCATCCGTCAAATATTCCAAAATTTTCTAAAGAAGGGGGGGGGCGGGGTGTCTATAAAGCTGAAAATTTTTCGGGCAATTCCGGTTCTGCCCCCCCCCCCAACTGTCATTGAGCCGTACGCCTATGGGCTTATTCCACCATCTCTCTCTCTCTCTACTAGGTACTAGCCGTCCAAATTTTTATTTGAAATTTAATATATACTCTGATATAAGTAACAGGACACAGGATCAAAAGCAGAAGTAACAGGACACAGGATCAAAGGCAGAAACTAATTCTATGTTTTAATTTATCTTCCATAATGTATTTTGTTTTAAGAAATTTTGATTTCAAAATTCCATTCTGTGGTGAATCGATCATTATTATAATGTGCCCCGACATACCGTTATCTTTTAATCTGTCGTGTTGTTGCGGTTACTTTTCTGCTCCTACAATAGGCTATAGTATAAAAAGACGGGCATAATTCATACCGTGTGCTGATGGAAATTTTGGCCGGGCAGCAGCACTACGGCCTACTATAATATTGAGTTCCAACTGCCAAGGGATCTTTTACGTGCATGCTAATGTGTACACAGGACCTTGGGTTTTCATCCCATCCAAACTATTCTTAGACAGCTGTCATTGTCCGGTCCACCGTCCTGCATCACTGACAAAGGGAAACCTGGATGAACTTCCTCAGCCATTGCTGGGATCGAACAGATGACATTAACAAGAATAATGTTTAAAAATTGTAATTAATAGGAATGTAATTGTCATTGAAATTCACACAAGCTCGCTGGAGTAAATAAGCATGAAAACTTAAAATAATAAAGTCACAATGTGACAACAATGGTTAAAACTAAATTCTGTTTGGGTTTTTTATTGTATTTTTATCCCAGAAAATAGTGATACCCCCCCCCCCTTTATGACGAAATTATTGGACATTGACATCTCTAATTTAAACCTACCCTAGGCCTATACCTCTCTGTTAGGCATCAATTTACAAATTTTACCATTTTGACATGTGACTGTCGCAATTTAGGATAGTTTTAGGGGAAAAGGATGAGAAGGAAATAATTGCCATTAATAATTATGTTCAGTAAATGATACCCGTCTTCCATTAGCCCAGGTTAGGTGCAGAAGAGTAGGACGTTAAACCCCAGGCGGGGATCCAGAGGGGAGCGCACCCGGCGCACGCCCCCTCTATTTTTTGAGGTGGCGAACAATTTTTAGCTCCATATATTCTCGCGAGAAAGACAAAACTAGTTCAGGTTGGAAATCCTAATTTACAGTATTAGTATGAAATTAGTCCTTGTGGGCATTTTTTCCACCCAAAAATCACTGTTCCGGGCTTAATTCGCACTCCCAAGTGGGTACAGCACGCCCCCTCTTTCTGAAAATCCTGGATCCGCCTCTGAACCCCATTTCATTTCAGTAAGTGATAAGTTACCTGAATTCAATAATTATAACAGTAAACTAAATGATAGGCTACGGTACGGAGACAGTTTCTACGATCAATAGGCCTATGTACTTCTGGTAGGAATATAGTTATAAATATAAATATAATACAACTTACAAGGGCCAAGTCCTATAATACTTACTAGCCTGTTTATGGTCTGTATGCAGGTTTGGCTATGCGTGACCAGTTTAAACTTCAAATCCAAAACGAAATGAAAGACGTTATAGACACATGCATCAGTTCAGTGTAACAGCAGACGATCCATACTATAAATAGAGCTGACGATATGAATAGATACAGCCAGCTACTCGCCGCGCACCCGTTTATGCGCATTGTACTTTGCAACTCGTCCATGTTCCATGCATTTGCATATGGTTGTTACTGTGAGTAGCGGACGATAGTTCTCAGCAACCAGTTCATGACCTTGAACCTCATCGTCGAAAACTGCGGTTAACTAAACACTGTGCTTAGCCGTTTATGTGAATATACGAAGTGAATTACAAATACCCAGTACTATTTAAACCATTAAATACACACAATAATTGTATAAGTCTTTGTCCCCCATTTCTGTGGCACCATACATAATTCCTGAAAATCACTATAATATCCCGTAGCGTAAAACATGTTGAAGTAATTACCGGTATAAACCAAAAACATCGGAATATACTGATCTCCTTTTCAGGTCGATTTTCATTTACCAAACCCGAATGTTTCCTTCGTCCTGAGCCACAAAATACACGACATGGGGTGATAGGGTATTTATCCATCTTATATATAGCAACCTAGAATATTAATATAAGTCCTCAAAATAGTCTTAAATCCGTTCCGCAAATACCCGCACGATTTTTTTTTTGTCAGTTGTTATATACCAAAAGTCCTCAGCCACCTAATAATTGGTATGGAATAATTTAAGCGTTTAATCCTCTTTCATATGGCAACATAGATTATTCCTGAAATACCTCTACATCAGAAATCGGTCCCTAAAATCCCCCCACCAGTTTTTTGGGGTTTTTTTTTTCATTTCATTTCATTTTTTAATGTACGCTGCCATTTTATTTATTTGAGCCACCCTACACATGGTATAAAATGAAAAGGTGTTTATCCCACTTCCATGTGGTACCATCGATTATTCCTGATATCCCTTGGCTTAGTATGAAATCCGTCCACGAAGACATCCCCGCCCCCCAATCTATTTTTTTGTTATATTTCAATTACTTTTCTAACGTCCGCTGCCATTTTATTTATTTGAGCCACCCTATACATGGTATGAAATGAAAGAGTGTTTATCCCAGTTTCATCTGGTACCCTCGATTATTCCTGATATCCTTCGGCGTAGTATGAAATCCGTCCCCGAAAATCACTACCCCCCCCCCCCCAGTCTATTTCTTTTTGTTATATTTCATTTTCTTTTCTAACGTCCGCTGCCATTTCTCTTCTTTTAGCCACTCAATACATGGCATGAAATGAAAGGGAATTTACCCCTCTTTCATGTGGTGCCATCAATTATTCCTGACATCCCTCAGCTTAGTATTAAATCCGTCCACGAAAATCACTACCTCCACCAGTCTATTTTTTTGTTATATTTCATTTAATTTTCTAACGTCTGCTGCCATTTTATTTATTTGAGCCACCCTACACATGGTATGGAACGAAAGAGTGTTTATCTCTCTTTCATGTGGTACCACTCATTATACCCGAAATCCCTCGACTTAGTCTGAAATCCGTCCCCGAAAATAAATCTCCCCAACCCCTCCAATATATTTTTCTTCTACATTTCATTTAATTTTCTAACGTCCGCTGTCATTTCATTTATTTTAGCCACCCAATACATGACATGAAATAAAAGAGTGTTTATCCCACTTTCATGTGGTACCATTGATTATTCCTAACAGCCCTCGACTTAGTCTGAAATCCGTCCCCGAAAATCACTACCCCTCCCTACCTATTTTGTTAATATTTAATTTAATTTTCTAACGTCCGCTGCCATTTTATTCATTTGAGCCACCCTACACATGGTATAAAATGAAAGAGTGTTTATCCCACTTTCATGTGGTACCATTTATTATTCTTCACAGCCCTCGACTTAGTCTGAAATCCGTCCCCGAAAATCACTACCCCTCCCCACACCTATTTTCTTTAAATATTTCATTTAATTTTCTAACGTCCGCTGCCATTTTATTTATTTGAGCCACCCTACACATGGTATAAAATGAAAGAGTGTTTATCCCACTTTCATGTGGTACCATTGATTATTCCTAACAGCCCTCGCCTTAGTCTGAAATCCGTCCCCGAAAATCACTACCCCTCCCTACCTATTTTGTCAATATTTAATTTAATTTTCTAACGTCCGCTGCCATTTTATTTATTTGAGCCACCCTACACATGGTATAAAACGAAAGAGTGTTTATCCCACTTTCATGTGGTACCATTTATTATTCCTCACAGCCCTCGACTTAGTCTGAAATCCGTCCCCGAAAATCACTACCCCCCCACCTATTTTTTTTAAATAATTCATTTCATTTTCTAACGTCCGCTGCCATTTTATTTATTTCAGCCACCCTACACATGGTATGAAATGAAAGAGAGTTTATCCCACTTTCATGTGGTACCATTTATTATTCTCCACAGCCCTCGACTTAGTCTGAAATCCGTCTCCGAAAATCACTACCCCTCCCCCACCTATTTTCTTTAAATATTTCATTTAATTTTCTAACGTCCGCTGCCATTTTATTTATTTGAGCCACCCTACACATGGTATAGAATGAAAGAGTGTTTATCCCACTTTCCTGTGGTACGATTGATTATTCCTCACAGCCCTCGACTTAGTCTGAAATCCGTCCCCGAAAATCACTACCCCTCCCTACCTATTTTATCAATATTTCATTTAATTTCTAACGTCCGCTGCCATTTTATTGATTTGAGCCACCCTACACATGGTATAAAACGAAAGAGTGTTTATCCCACTGTCATGTGGTACCATTTATTATTCCTCACAGCCCTCGCCTTAGTCTGAAATCCGTCCTCGAAAATCACTACCCCCCCCCACACACACACACACCTATTTTTTTTTAAATATCTCATTTAATTTTCTAACGTCCGCTGCCATTTTATTTATTTGAGCCACCCTACACATGTTATGAAATAAAAGAGTGTTTATCCCACTTTCATGTGGTACCATTGATTATTCCTCACAGCCCTCGACTTAGTCTGAAATCCGTCCCCGAAAATCACTACCCCCCCACCTATTTTTTTTTAAATATTTCATTTAATTTTCTAACGTCCGCTGCCATTTTATTTATTTGAGCCACCCTACACATGGTATAAAACGAAAGAGTGTTTATCCCAATTTCATGTGGTACCCTTGATTATTCCTCACAGCCCTCGACTTAGTCTGAAATCCGTCCCCGAAAATCACTCCCCCCCCCACCTATTTTTTTTTAAATATTTCATTCAATTTTCTAACGTCCGCTGCCATTTTATTTATTTGAGCCACCCTACACATGGTATGAAATGAAAGAGTGTTTATCCCACTTTCATGTGGTACCATTGATTATTCCTCACAGCCCTCGACTTAGTCTGAAATCCGTCCCCGAAAATCACTACCCATCCCTACCTATTTTGTTAATATTTAATTTAATTTTCTAACGTCCGCTGCCATTTTATTTATTTGAGCCACCCTACACATGAAAAAAAACGAAAGAGTGTTTATCCCACTTTCATGTGGTACCATTTATTATTCCTCACAGCCCTCGACTTAGTCTGAAATCCGTCCCCGAAAATCACTACCCCCCCACCTATTTTTTTTAAATAATTCATTTAATTTTTCTAACGTCCGCTGCCATTTTATTTATTTGAGCCACCCTACACATGGTATGAAATGAAAGAGTGTTTATCCCACTTTCATGTGGTACCATTTATTATTCTTCACAGTCCTCGACTTAGTCTGAAATCCGTCCCCGAAAATCACTACCCCCCCACCTATTTTCTTTAAATATTTCATTAAATTTTCTAATATCCGCTGCCATTTTATTGATTTGAGCCACCCTACACATGGTATAAAATGAAAGAGTGTTTATCCCACTTTCATGTGGTACCATTGATTATTCCTAACAGCCCTCGACTTAGTCTGAAATCCATCCCCGAAAATCACTACCCCTCTCTACCTATTTTTTTTTTTTTTAAATATTTCATTTAATTTTCTAACGTCCGCAGCCATTTTATTTATTTGAGCCACCTTACACATGGTATTAAATGAAAGAGTGTTTATCCCACTTTCATGTGGTACCATTGATTATTCCTCACAGCCCTCGACTTAATCTGAAATCCGTCCCCGAAAATCACTACCCCTCTTTACCTATTTTTTTTAAATATTTCATTTAATTTTCTAACGTCCGCAGCCATTTTATTTATTTGAGCCACCCTACACATGGTATTAAATGAAAGAGTGTTTATCCCACTTTCATGTGGTACCATTGATTATTCCTCACAGCCCTCGACTTAGTCTGAAATCCGTCCCCGAAAATCACTACCCCCCACCCACCTATTTTTTTTAAAAAATATTTCATTTAATTTTCTAACGTCCGCTGCCATTTTATTTATTTGAGCCACCCTACACATGGTATAAAACGAAAGAGTGTTTATCCCACTTTCATGTGGTACCATTTATTATTCCTCACAGCCCTCGACTTAGTCTGAAATCCGTCCCCGAAAATCACTACCCCCACCCACCTATTTTTTTCAAATATTTAATTTAATTTTCTAACGTCCGCCGCCATTTTATTTATTTGAGCCACCCTACACATGGTATGAATTGAAAGAGTGTTTATCCCACTTTCATGTGGTACCATTGATTATTCCTAACAGCCCTCGACTTAGTCTGAAATCCGTCCCCGAAAATCACTACCCCTCTTTACCTATTTTTTTTAAATATTTCATTTAATTTTCTAACGTCCGCAGCCACTTTATTTATTTGAGCCACCCTACACATGGTATTAAATGAAAGAGTGTTTATCCCACTTTCATGTGGTACCATTGATTATTCCTCACAGCCCTCGACTTAGTCTGAAATCCGTCCCCGAAAATCACTACCCCCACCCACCTATTTTTTTAAAAAAATATTTCATTTAATTTTCTAACGTCCGCTGCCATTTTATTTATTTGAGCCACCCTATACATGGTATAAAACGAAAGAGTGTTTATCCCACTTTCATGTGTTACCATTTATTATTCCTCACAGCCCTCGACTTAGTCTGAAATCCGTCCCCGAAAATCACTACCCCTCCCTACCTATTTTGTTAATATTTCATTTAATTTCTAACGTCCGCTGCCATTTTATTTATTTGAGCCACCCTACACATGGTATGAAATGAAAGAAGGTTTATCCCTCTTTGATGTGGTACCATTTATTATTCTTGACAGCCCTCGACTTAGTCTGAAATCCGTCCCCGAAAATCACTACTACCCCCCCCCCCCAACCTATTTTCTTTAAATATTTCATTTAATTTTCTAACGTCCGCTGCGATTTTATTGATTTGAGCCACCCTACACATGGTTTAAAATGAAAGAGTGTTTATCCCACTTTCATGTGGTACCATTGATTATTCCTAACAGCCCTCGACTTAGTCTGAAATCCGTCCCCGAAAATCACTACCCCTCCCTACCTATTTTGTTAATATTTCATTTAATTTCTAACGTCCGCTGCCATTTTATTTATTTGAGCCACCCTACGCATGGTATAAAACGAAAGAGTGTTTATCCCACTTTCATGTGGTACCATTGATTATTCCTAACAGCCCTCGACTTAGTCTGAAATCCGTCCCCGAAAATCACTACCCCTCCCTACCTATTTTGTTAATATTTAATTTAATTTTCTAACGTCCGCTGCCATTTTGTTTATTTGAGCCACCCCACACATGGTATAAAACGAAAGAGTGTTTATCCCACTTTCATGTGGTACCATTTATTATTCTTCACAGCCCTCGACTTAGTCTGAAATCCGTCCCCGAAAATCACTACCCCTCCCCCCACCTATTTTTTTTAAATATTTCATTTAATTTTCTAACGTCCGCTGCCATTTTATTGATTTGAGCCACTCTACACATGGTATAAAATGAAAGAGTGTTTATCCCACTTTCATGTGGTACCATTGATTATTCCTAACAGCCCTCGACTTAGTCTGAAATCCGTCCCCGAAAATCACTACCCCCCCCCCCACCTATTATTTTTAAATATTTCATTTAATTTTCTAACGTCCGCTGCCATTTTATTTATTTGAGCCGCCCTACACATGGTATAAAATGAAAGAGTGTTTATCCCACTTTCATGTGGTACCATTGATTATTCCTCACAGCCCTCGACTTAGTCTGAAATCCGTCCCCGAAAATCACTACCCCCCCCCCACACTTATTTTTTTTTTAAATATTTCATTTAATTTTCTAACGTCCGCTGCCATTTTATTGATTTCAGCCACCCTACACATGGTATAAAATGAAAGAGTGTTTATCCCACTTTCATGTGGTACCATTGATTATTCCTAACAGCCCTCGACTTAGTCTGAAATCCGTCCCCGAAAATCACTACCCCCACCTATTTTTTTTAAATATTTCATTTAATTTTCTAACGTCCGCTGCCATTTTATTGATTTGAGCCATCCTACACATGGTATAAAATGAAAGAGTGTTTATCCCACTTTCATGTGGTACCACTGATTATTCCTAACAGCCCTCGACTTAGTGTGACATCCGTCCCCGAAAATCACTACCCCTCTCTACCTATTTTATTAATATTTCATTTATTTTTCTAACGTCCGCTGCCATTTTATTTATTTGAGCCACCCTACACATGGTATGAAATGAAAGAGGGTTTATCCCTCTTTGATGTGGTACCATTTATTATTCCTGACAGCCCTCGACTTAGTCTGAAATCCGTCCCCGAAAATCACTACCCCCCCCCCCCAACCTATTTTCTTTAAATATTTCATTTAATTTTCTAACGTCCGCTGCGATTTTATTGATTTGAGCCACCCTACACATGGTTTAGAATGAAAGAGTGTTTATCCCACTTTCATGTGGTACCATTGATTATTCCTAACAGCCCTCAACTTAGTCTGAAATCCGTCCCCGAAAATCACTACCCCTCTCTACCTATTTTATTAATATTTCATTTATTTTTCTAACGTCCGCTGCCATTTTATTTATTTGAGCCACCCTACACATGGTATGAAATGAAAGAGGGTTTATCCCTCTTTGATGTGGTACCATTGATTATTCCTAACAGCCCTCGACTTAGTCTGAAATCCGTCCTCGAAAATCACTACCCCTCTTTACCTATTTTTTTTTAAATATTTCATTTAATTTTTCTAACGTCCGCAGCCATTTTATTTATTTGAGCCACCCTACACATGGTATTAAATGAAAGAGTGTTTATCCCACTTTCATGTGGTACCATTGATTATTCCTCACAGCCCTCGACTTAGTCCGAAATCCGTCCCCGAAAATCACTACCCCCCACCCACCTATTTTTTTAAAAAAATATTTCATTTAATTTTCTAACGTCCGCTGCCATTTTATTTATTTGAGCCACCCTACACATGGTATAAAACGAAAGAGTATTTATCCAGCTTTGTTGTTGTACCATTTATTATTCCTGACAACCCTCGACTTAGTCTGAAATCCGTCCCCGAAAATCACTACCCCCCGCACCTATTTTCTTTAAATATTTCATTTAATTTTCTAACGTCCGCTGCCATTTTATTGATTTGAGCCACCCTACACATGGTATAAAATGAAAGAGTGTTTATCCCACTTTCATGTGGTACCATTGATTATTCCTAACAGCCCTCGACTTAGTCTGAAATCCGTCCCCGAAAATCAATACCCCTCCCTACCTATTTTGTTAATATTTCATTTAATTTCTAACGTCCGCTGCCATTTTATTTATTTGAGCCACCCTATACATGGTATAAAACGAAAGAGTGTTTATCCCACTTTCATGTGGTACCATTTATTATTCCTCACAGCCCTCGACTTAGTCTGAAATCCGTCCCCGAAAATCACTACCCCTCCCTACCTATTTTGTTAATATTTCATTTAATTTCTAACGTCCGCTGCCATTTTATTTATTTGAGCCACCCTACACATGGTATGAAATGAAAGAAGGTTTATCCCTCTTTGATGTGGTACCATTTATTATTCCTGACAGCCCTCGACTTAGTCTGAAATCCGTCCCCGAAAATCACTACCCCCCCCCCCCCCCCCCAACCTATTTTCTTTAAATATTTCATTTAATTTTCTAACGTCCGCTGCGATTTTATTGATTTGAGCCACCCTACACATGGTTTAAAATGAAAGAGTGTTTATCCCACTTTCATGTGGTACCATTGATTATTCCTAACAGCCCTCGACTTAGTCTGAAATCCGTCCCCGAAAATCACTACCCCTCCCTACCTATTTTGTTAATATTTCATTTAATTTCTAACGTCCGCTGCCATTTTATTTATTTGAGCCACCCTACGCATGGTATAAAACGAAAGAGTGTTTATCCCACTTTCATGTGGTACCATTGATTATTCCTAACAGCCCTCGACTTAGTCTGAAATCCGTCCCCGAAAATCACTACCCCTCCCTACCTATTTTGTTAATATTTAATTTAATTTTCTAACGTCCGCTGCCATTTTATTTATTTGAGCCACCCTACACATGGTATAAAAAGAAAGAGTGTTTATCCCACTTTCATGTGGTACCATTTATTATTCCTCACAGCCCTCGACTTAGTCTGAAATCTGTCCCCGAAAATCACTACCCCCCCCACCTATTTTTTTTAAATAATTCATTTAATTTTCTAACGTCCGCTGCCATTTTATTTATTTGAGCCACCCTACACATGGTATGAAATGAAAGAGTGTTTATCCCACTTTCATGTGGTAACATTTATTATTCTTCACAGCCCTCGACTTAGTCTGAAAATCCGTCCCCGAAAATCACTACACCTCCCCCCACCTATTTTTTTAAATATTTCATTTAATTTTCTAACGTCCGCTGCCATTTTATTGATTTGAGCCACCCTACACATGGTATAAAATGAAAGAGTGTTTATCCCACTTTCATGTGGTACCATTGATTATTCCTAACAGCCCTCGACTTAGTCTGAAATCCGTCCCCGAAAATCACTACACCTCCCTACCTATTTTGTTAATATTTCATTTAATTTCTAACGTCCGCTGCCATTTTATTTATTTGAGCCACCCCACACATGGTATAAAACGAAAGAATGTTTATCCCACTTTCGTGTGGTACCATTTATTATTCCTCACAGCCCTCGACATAGTCTGAAATCCGTCCCCGAAAATCACTACCCCCCCCCTCCACCTATTATTTTTAAATATTTCATTTAATTTTCTAACGTCCGCTGCCATTTTATTTATTTGAGCCACCCTACACATGGTATAAAATGAAAGAGTGTTTATCCCACTTTCATGTGGTACCATTGATTATTCCTAACAGCCCTCGACTTCGTCTGAAATCCGTCCCCGAAAATCAATACCCCTCCCTACCTATTTTGTTAATATTTCATTTAATTTTCTAACGTCCGCTGCCATTTTATTCATTTGAGCCACCCTACACATGGTATGAAATGAAAGAGTGTCTATCTCACTTTCATGTGGTAGTATTGATTATTCCTCACAGCCCTCGACTTAGTCTGAAATCCGTCCCCGAAAATCACTACCCCCCCCCCCACCTATTTTGTTAATATTTCATTTAATTTCTAACGTCCGCTGCCATTTTATTTATTTGAGCCACCCTACACATGGTATGAAATGAAAGGAGGTTTATCCCTCTTTGATGTGGTACCATTTATTATTCCTGACAGCCCTCGACTTAGTCGGAAATCCGTCCCCGAAAATCACTACCTCTCCCTACCTATTTTGTTAATATTTCATTTAATTTCTAACGTCCGTTGTCATTTTATTTATTTGAGCCACCCTACGCATGGTATAAAACGAAAGAGTGTTTATCCCACTTTCATGTGGTACCATTTATTATTCCTCACAGCCCTCGACATAGTCTGAAATCCGTCCCCGAAAATCACTACCCCTCCCCCCACCTATTTTTTTTTAATATTTCATTTAATTTTCTAACGTCCGCTGCCATTTTATTTATTTGAGCCACCCTACACATGGTATGAAATGAAAGAGTGTTTATCTCACTTTCATGTGGTACTATTGATTATTCCTCACAGCCCTCGACTTAGTCTGAAATCCGTCCCCGAAAATCACTACCCCCCACCTATTTTTTTTAAAAAATATTTCATTTCACTACCCCCCCACCTATTATTTTTAGATATTACATGTAATTTTCTAACGTCCGCTGCCATTTTATTTATTTGAGCCACCCTACACATGGTATAAAACGAAAGAGTGTTTATCCCACTTTCATGTGGTACCATTTATTATTCCTCACAGCCCTCGACTTAGTCTGAAATCCGTCCCCGAAAATCACTACCCCCCCCACCTATTATTTTTAAATATTACATGTAATTTTCTAACGTCCGCTGCCATTTTATTTATTTGAGCCACCCTACACATGGTATAAAATGAAAGAGTGTTTATCCCACTTTCATGTGGTACCATTGATTATTCCTCACAGCCCTCGACTTAGTCTGAAATCCGTCCCCGAAAATCACTACCCCCCCACCTATTTTTTTTTAAATATTTCATTTAATTTTCTAACGTCCGCTGCCATTTTATTGATTTGAGCCACCCTACACATGGTATAGAACGAAAGAGTGTTTATCCCACTTTCATGTGGTACCACTGATTATTCTTAACATCCCTCGACTTAGTCTGAAATCCGTCCCCGAAAATCACTACCACCCCCCACACCTATTTTCTTTAAATATTTCATTTAATTTTCTAACGTCCGCTGCCATTTTATTGATTTGAGCCACCCTACACATGGTATAAAATGAAAAAGTGTTTATCCCACTTTCACGTGGTACCATTGATTATTTCTAACATCCCTCGACTTAGTCCGAAATCCGTCCCCGAAAATCACTACCCCTCCCTACCTATTTTATTTATTTTTCATTTAATTTTCTAACGTCCGCTGCCATTTTATTTATTTGAGCAACTCTACACATGGTATGAAACGAAAGAGGGTTTATCCCCCTTTGATGTGGTACCATTTATTATTCCTGACAGCCCTCGACTTAGTCTGAAATCCGTCATGTATTGGGTGGCTAAAAGAAATAGGTTGAGGGGTAGTGATTTTCGCGGACGGATTTCAGACTAAGTCGAGGGCTGTCAGGAATAATCAATGGTACCACATCAAAGAGAGATAAACCCTCTTTCATTCTATGCCATGAATTGTGTGACTCAAATAAATAAAATAGCAGCGGGCGTTAGAAACGGAAATGAAATAGAACAAAAAATAGACTGGGGGTCGGGGGGGGGGGGTAGTCATTTTAGAGGACATATTTCATACTAAGCCGAGGGATTTCAGGAATAATCAATGGTACCACATGAAAGAGGAATAAACCCTCTTTCATTCCATACCATGTATGGGATGGCTCAAAGAAAAAAAATGTAAGCGGACGTTATAAAAGGAATTGCATTTAACAAAAAATTAAACGGGGGGGGGGGGGTAGTGATCTTCGTGGACAGATTTTATACTAAGCCGAGGGATATCAGGAATAATCGATGGTACTATATGAAAGTGGGATAAACACTCTTTCATTTCATACCATGTGTAGGGTGGCTCAAATAAATAAAATGGCAGCGGACGTTAGAAAATTAAATGAAATCTAAAAAAAATAGGTAGGGTGGGGTACGGTAGTGATTTTCGGGGACGGATTTCAGACAAAGTCGAGGGCTGTCAGGAATAATCAATGGGAGATCAGTATCGATGGGAGATCAGTATATGTCGATGTTTTGTGGTGTATACCCGTAATTACTTCAACTTGTTTTACGGAATATTCCGGTTACATTCGGGAATTATCTTTGGTGCCACAAAAATGGGGGATAAAGACCAGGGGCGTGGTGAGGGCAATTATTGAGAAGAAATTATGAGTAACAAAAAAGATGTTGGCACAAAAACCCTTTTACTGGACGCGGAGCTGTGGCCGGCGAAGCCGGCCACCGCGAGCGCCGAAGGCGCGAGCCCGCGGCGGGGGGTCCGGGGGGCCCTCCCCCTGGAAAATTTCGAAAATTAGAAGCCCAGAAACGCAATCTCCAGCAATCCGAGACAAGAAATACGGTAATAAAATATTGTTATTTTCTCTTGGAGATTCCATTCTTTCCAAGAGAAAATCACTTGACTCTTTCAAAATTTTTTTAATTGGGTCAGATGAAACAATTTTTCCACTTACAAATGTTTTTCATTTTTTGAGTAATTTGATTGTGATTTTGGCGCAAAAACTTTTTGGCGCATGAGTATGGCTACTCATGAACTCATTCTCACCACGCCCCTGATAAAGACTGATACAATTATTGTGTGTCTTAAATGGTTAAAATACTACGGGGCGTTTGTTATTCATTTCATCCGCTCACTTAAACGGCTATACATTGTGTTTATTAAACACTGCTATCGACGATGAGGGTCAAGGTCATAAATCGTAACGTCCGCTCAGATCAGCTCAACGTGAGTAAGGCCGTCAACCAAGATAAAGTGTACATTTTTATGCAAGTAGATCTGGTATCGTGGCTGATGCAATAGTCCTACTCTGTAGCTTGACAAAAAAAGAATAATTCATTAGGTCTGAAGTTGCCGAGAACAAGACACACAAAGATGAAAATAATAAGTGATCGAGGGAATTTTCAGTCCATAAAAATATTGATTGCAGCTAAAACATCATGTATCGATGTAAAATTTACAGTAGTAAAACCGAATGGTAGGTAATTAGCGAGGATACCAGTCAAGTGGTCCACAAGGAAAGTCGTCCGCAACCGTTGGTGGAGTCGTCCACAACTATTGGTGATGTCGTCCACAACTAAGAATAAGACTCATGCACAACTAAGGTCACTAAGACTAGCCTAAGGATAAGAATTGTACACAATTTAATCGTATCGCGTGATTTGAATAGTGTCAAGTACAGGTGCAACGCGTGTTTGATATTCAATTTTATACCGATATTTTAGAATCCGAATTCTATACATTTCTTTAACGGTTAATGGTAGTGTCATATTTATATTTATTTCTATTTATGTAGCCTAAATTCTTTTTTATTTTGAAACCATTAAAACACACACTTATTTATAGTTAAATTATAGAAAATCGCACGAGAAGCAATCTCGTTCCCAGAGGCAGCCGCAGAGCCGAAGGCCTCTGGCATATTAGACCGTCCATTTTTTCCAATTTTTTTCAAACCTACTAAGCCCAGCCCATTCTAACCTGATTGGTCAATCTTTTTGGGTTGATTTCTCGAAAACTAGAGGTCGGATCGTCATTTCGTTTGTTGTAAAATGATCCTTGAGTCAAAGTCAACTCGCTGACATAAAAAATTGGATCCTAAACGAACAAATTCAAGTTTTTGTAAAGATCTATTTTTCTACGTGTGGGTATATTTTTAAGTGATTCAGTCATCCAGGCACGTAAAATCAGGGGCGTACGACGCAAATAAACGAGAAATTTCGCGCGTAGGAATTACGTCACCTTCCGGGAAAATGGCTACCTCGATTCACCAGAGAAATTTCTTCAAAAATTTTCCTGGTTTCGAGATTGCACGAGAAGCTCGAATCCTCGATTGAAGGGTGTACGTGATCAAACAACAAATTTTTTTGATTTGTCAGAGGCGTCTAACTGCGGGAAAATTTACAGTTACTATTGGATGACAGCATGCATGGACGAATCAAACCAAATTATTTGCATATATTGCATATTTTATAGAATAATGGTTGGATCGTAGAACCTCAACGACCAAAATGTATTACCTTTTATTAGTGTTTTACAGTACCTATTGTCTGTCCCATGGTAAATCAAACTGATCCCGCAGTGAATATTCGCTTGGCCGCTACAATCACTGATAAGCATGACAGGCTTAATTAGTACGGTATATTAACTTTTTTACTCCGACAAATTAAATTCTCAAACATTTTTTGAGGTAACAGAAAAATAAATAAAGATGTTTGAAGTAATTGAAGTTAAAAAATATTTCCTATTAAGTGTAAATGGGTATTAAAATGAGTAAAATGCGTCATTTTGCCCGAAGCAGTTAGGTGTTGTAAACATTGCACGAGCCGTTGAGCCAATGACTGCAGTCAACGCACGTGCTATGGACACTCATCTGTTACAGAGTTAATTCCTAAGTAATTCTCTGTGAAACAGATTGATGGTAAATAATAAACGGTTTTCTTCGATTATGAAGAAACTACTTACTGTCTGTTTGTTCAGTTTTTATACGCCCACATGGAAATTTGGTCGTATATTGCCGTCGCCCCCGTCCGTCCGTCTGTCGGTCCGTCTGTCGGTCCGTCCGTCCATCGTCCACAATTTCTTGTGGACACTCTAGAGGCCAAAGTTAATATCCGATTGACTTTAAATTTACAAACACTGTTTAAGGTCATAAGACGGAGAAACCTACTGATTTTCAGCGATTTCAAATAATTACTTCCAGAGTTATCTCTCTTGATCACTTCAAAAAACCTTGTGACGCTATAGATGCCAAACTTATCATCCGATTGACCTCAGATTGATACACAGTGTTTAAGGTGTTGAAACGAACAAGTATTTTTATTTTCAATGAATTTTGATAACTGAAAAGCTAAATCCATGATGTTAAATGTTTCCTATACTAATTGTTAGGGTGGGGCAAAACTTTATAAAAAGCAAACAAATTCTAATGATTTTAAGATAATTACATAATGAGTTGTTACTCTCATTAACTTGAAAACGTGACCTGTATGTGTTACGAAACGTCGTTAGTAAAGTATAGAGAAGTAGTTATATCCATATATACCTTGTGTTGTGTTTTATTATGAATCAGATTTTAGTGTATTACAAATGTTTCACTACCAAAAAAAGTAAAAATATGCGACAACCCTTGTTGACTGCCCGGACTATTTAGCTGCTGTGGGCGTATGTTTCGTTGCCTGGCAACCTATCTTTAATTAAAATGGTCAAAACTTAACGACCTACCCGGAATGGTCACCCCATTACTTTCTTCGTTGAACCTTAACGTCAATATGTTCGATAAAATCATCTATTCTCTTGTAAATTTCACATTTTTCGAAACACTCAATTTCTCAGAACATAAACATTGACTCTGCGCATGTGGGTCATTCCACAAATGAGGGGTCTAAAGTGGGACATGGGTACTAAAATTTTAAGTAATCTCAATCACTGATAAACTTATACCAATAATAGGAGTAGTGTATGCCATTTGCGGGACAGTTAATGATTTCTCATTGTTGTGTTCCAAAAAAAAGTAATGAACGATTTTACATGACAGGTTACGTACAGATTTCTCGTGTAAAGGGACACCAAATTAGACTTTTAATGCTAAATTTCTGTGGATGTATAAGATATATTAATGTGTTTATGATGTATTATTAATCAAATGAGGCACCTTCATAAGAAATCTAAGCAGAAATAGTGAATATTTGTGCCAACACCTCTTGTCAGCCAATGTCGATTACATGGATATTCCCAACTTCTAGGTACAAACTTAAAAGTGTCTTTAGATGTTTAAAAAAAAAAAGATTTTACAAAATTGTTGAAGTTTTTATGACCCTAACCCTCGACATGAACTACTGTACTTGAAAATCAGTATTGTATCATGAAAAATCACCAAGGAAAGGTTTAATGTGATCCGGAGTATTGCAGTTTCACGTGTAAAGGGACACCAAATGTTGACAACTTGCCTACTAATAATTTAATCGAGCCATATTAAGTAGTATATTAACTTTAAAACTTGAACAATGAATGAACTTTCAAATATTAAACAAAAATAAAACTTTCAACAATCAAATTGAGTAGCAGTCTTTGAGAATTGCTTGTGTCCCTTTCCGTTTAGCCAAAAAATTAATTAAAAAAGACTTGAAAGAGCAAGGTAACATTTCAAAATTGTCAGCTTGTCACAGGGAAGCAAAGAAAATAATGGAGCATTAGTTACATACGTGTATACTAATACAATGTCTCGTTAATGATAGGGACACAACATTTTTGGTTTCCCATTTTTATAATAATATTCAGACACTGCAACCATTCTGTCACGTGATTCTCGAATACCAAGGAAGCGATAATTTTCAGGTATCGAAGAATACTATTATTTTAGACTCGGCAATTATAACGTTCAGCATTTATGCACCATATGCAAGAGGAAAATTCGTGTCACAACGTAATTTCGATCACAACGTAAATACTAGGACACTAAACTTTGATTCGAACTTATTCAGAAAATATCGATTCGCCGGGCCATCGACTGCTTTGGAAATTGGATATGTGTATCATGTGACCGTAAACTAAACATCTAGAGCTCTCTGACGTAATTCACAGGTAATAGACAGGTAAACGTTTTTTACCATCTACCGGAGCCTGGACTTATGACGTCATATGTGGATTGTGGGTTAGAAAAAGGGTTAGGATAAGGGCTGTGGCCTGCAGATTTCGTCACAGTCTCGAGATGTAGGCAGGGCTAGCCCTAACCCTAACCCCGGGACAAGCCTAACCCTTATCCTAACCCACAACCCACATATGACGTCATAAGACCAGGCTCCGGTGGATGGTAAAAAACGTTTACCTCATAGACGGCGTTACCGGTGGCATAAACAAGCACTTCGTAAATTGAACGAGGGACGCAATTTTGAATATCGATAAAGCTAATAAAATTTTTACGGACAATTTTACACTATACATCTGATTACGTATTCAGAATTTGTTATTTATTACAACGCCAACGAGATGGAATAGAGATGAAACATTTCGGTTTTATTTTTCAAGTTCATATCGTGGCTAAACTGACAAAAATGACAACGTAAATATTGGGGACACAAAAATTTACGTTGTGAGGCGTGAATAAAAATCCTCCGACTGAGATTATTTAACATTTGTTTAGAAATGAAAAATTACCGAACGAAATTTTACATCTTCATCTGCATGTCTTATGAAAATATTTGGAAATATTAGTATTTTGATCAACATGGTCTAGTTGTTAAAATGTTAAGTAAAAAATGTCCCCAAAACGTAACACAAAATTTCAGGGACACCATGAATTACAACATAAAAAATTTTAACCACAAACCGATTTTCTATGTTTTTATAGAACATAAGCATAAAATAATAAACATATTACATGATGAATTACTTTTTATATGCCCACATTGAAATGTGGTCATATATTGTCGTCGCCCCTGTCCGTCCGTCCGGCATCCACAATTGCTTGTGGACGCTCTAGAGGCTGAAGTTAATATCCGATTGACTTTAAATTTATACACAGTGTTTAAGGTCATGAGACGAAGAAGCCTATTGTTTTTCAGCGATTTCCGATAATAACTACCAGAGTTATGGCACTTGATCACTTCAAAAAATCTTGTGGACGCTCTAGAGGCCAAAGTTAATATTCGATTGGCTTTGAATTTATACACAGCTTTTAAAGTCATAAGACAAAGAAGCCTATCGATTTCCGATAATTAGTGCCAGAGTTATGGCCCTTGATCACTTCAAAAAATCTTGTGGACGCTTTAAAAGCCAAAGTTAATATCCGATTGACCTTAAATTTATACACAGTGTTTAAGGTCATAAGATGAAGAAGCCTATTGATTTTCAGCGATTTCCGATAATTAGTGCCAGAGTTATGGCCCTTGATCACTTCAAAAAATCTTGTGGACACTCTAAAAGCCAAAGTTAATATCCGATTGATTTTAAATTTATACACAGTGTTTAAGGTCATAAGACGAAGAAGCCTATTGATTTTCAGCGATTTCCGATAATTAGTGCCAGAGTTGTGGCCCTTGATCACTTCAAAAAATCTTGTGGACGCTCTAAAAGCCAAAGTTAATATCCGATTGACTTTAAATTTATACACAGTGTTTAAGGTCATAAGACGAAGAAGCCTATTGATTTTCAGCGATTTCCGATAATCAGTGCCAGAGTTATGGCCCTTGATCACTTCAAAAAATCTTGTGGACGCTCTAAAAGCCAAACTTAATATCCGATTGACTTTAAATTTATACACAGTGTTTAAAATTATAAGACGAAGAAGCCTATTGATTTTCAGCGATTTCCGATAATTAGTGCCAGAGTTATGGCCCTTGATCACTTTAAAAAATCTTGTGAACGATCTAGAGGCCAAAGTTAATATCCGATTGACTTACAATTCATACACAGTGTTTAAGGTCATAAGACGAAGAAGCCTATTGATTTTCAGCGATTTCTGATAATTAGTGCCAGAGTTATGGCCCTTGATCACTTCAAAAAATCTTGTGGATGGTCTAGAGGCCAAAGTTGATATCCGATTGACTTTAAGTTTATACACAGTGTTTAAGATTATGTGACGAAGAAGCCTATAGATTGATTTTCAGCGATCTCTGATAATTATTGCCAGAGTTATGGCCCTTGATCACATCAAAAAATCCTGTGGACGCTCTGGAGGCCAAAGTTAACATCTGATTGACTTTAAATTTACACACACTGTTTAAGGTCATGAGACGAAGAAGCCTACTGATTTTCATTGATTTCAAATAATTGCTTCCAGAGTTATCTCCCTTGATCACTTCAAAAAACCTTGTGATGCTACAGATGCAAAACTTATCATCCGATTGACTTCAGATTGATACACAGAGTTTAAGGTGATGAAACAAACAAGTATTTTGATTTTCAATGAATTTTGATAACTGAACAGCTAAATCCATGATGTTAAATGTTTTATATACTAATTGATAGCGTGGAGCAAAAATTTATAAAAAGCAAACAAATTCTAATGATTTTCAGATAATTACATAATGAGTTGTTTCATTACCAAAAAAAGTAAAAATATGCGACAACCCTTGTTGACTGCCCGGACGATTTAGCTGCTGTGGGCGTATGTTTCGTTGCCTGGCAACCTATCTTTTAAATAATTGGTGATCAGAAAATAGGTATTTTTGCTGCTTTGAGCAATGATATGTATGAATTTTCAATTGGACCCCTCATTTATGGAATGACCCATGTGTAAATTGGTTCACTTGTAGATCATGTAGGGGTAGATGGTATTCCATAAATCAGGTGCATTCGGTTAATAATACTGTGAGCGGGAGGTTTCGCACAGTCATTTTGTGGCAGTAATACTTATTTTCGATTATTTTCAGAGCTTTCTTTAAAACATTTCATGCAGTACATTTATTATTACAATATCAAGAATTTGTGTGTGCGTGTGTTTTGGTTTGTTTTATTTGGTTTCCGGTATTTTAATATTCCTTTCAGATATTCACAGAAGTGCATGTCTTCTAAAATATTCCTCACTGAACACTTATTTTCAGCATTAGATATCATGGTAACCTTTCGGATAAAGTGTAAATATTTTACGGTATCTTATAATTTTATGGACTAGTATCGATTATCGGTATCGATTTTTATTTATTTTCCTGTTCGACAGGCGCACGCGGTTTGTTTCAGTTATTGTCGTTGAATAGATAAAAAAAAAACAATCGTAAAAAATATAACCCATTGAATGGGAAGCGGGAAGATTAAATGAAGAAGTACCAACAGTTGTCATTTCATTCGGAAGTGACAGTGAGTTCGATTACGAGAGTGAACAGAATGTCAGTGGAGAGAGTGAAAATGTTGCTGAGAATATGGATGACGGTGGTGTTGCGAATGAAGATTTGAGTGCTGATAATATAGACGTGTGTAGTGTATGTGATTGTGAGAACCCACCGGGAAGTGAGTCAGATGCGATTGTTGATTGGGTAGGCCAGACAGTGATATAGTTAGAGCATTTTCTGTGAATTTGTGTAAATAAATGACTTCTATAAAACAGTTTATTTCTGCTTTCTTGTTTGAAAGGTAAACTTGCAGAAATTTAATGAAGTTCAGGGTTAATCAATATGAATAAATTAAGTGTAAATAAAAATAACTCGTGGTCTGAACACAAAAACGCAATGACGTGCCTTTGATCTAACAGAAGTTGACCTTGTGTGGCTACTACCCCTTTCCGTTTTCTGTCAAAGTATCATTTGCTTAGGGGAATTTCACAAAATACAAAAAAACGTGGTCTGAAACCAAATAACAAATTTATATGACTTCCCTTAAATAGCTCTTTTAAGCAAGTTATATTATACTAGGTCGAAACAACTATCTAAACATTCAGATAGGACGAAATGACTCAAAGGCATATCCACACCCCTGTTCGATTTGGTTTATCCCAAATATTTAGGTCAAGCATGGCAAACTTCAATACCGCAAAGTAAAGAAAGAAGTATTTTTCAAGAGAGGAAGGCTACATATCTTGATCTGAAATTGGTAAACGTGCGATAGAAAGTAACGGGATGACCATTCCAGGTAGTTCGTTAAGTTTTAACCATTTAATTTAAAAATTGAACAAATAGCAAGCAATTTTCGAGTTGTAGTATTGCCTGGAACAGACAGTAACTTTGGTTATTATAAACTTACCTGTGTGTTTGAAATAAACTCCTGTTAAATAAAATCCAGTGCACAATTAAATATCCAAACGAATAAAAAAGTTCTCGCTTGAAAAATTGACTCCCACAAACTTTTGACATAGGGCAATACCAAAATGGAGGCTTATTACGTCACTTTTCGGGAGATAGCATTTCTTATAAAGGCGGGAGAGCATGCTACATCGAAATATTTTACACCACATTCAAGACACATAATGGTATTAGCCTCGGCTCTGTATTGAGTTTGGGTGTTCGCCTGTTCGGCACATATCTCTTTATTTCATTACCATGTTTTTAAATTCTAGTTGTGTATTCATATTATTTCAAAGAAAATGTATAAACTTTGCAGTGATTTTCACTGCAAAGTTTATACATTTTCTTTTGAAATAATATGAATACACAACTTGTGAAGTGATTATAAATTGTTCCTTATGTCTTGTCTTAAATATTAGAGAGTTGGGCTGCATATTTTCACGTTAAGATAACAACATGAATATTGATTGAAATGGATCAATTGTGAAATATTATTCGCGCTTTTAATTCTAAATTTTATGGAAGAGTGAAACACCTCCAATAGTAACACAAACTGGTAATATAAAGCATAATTGTGCTTACATATTGGCCTTTTCTATACAGACTGTGGATACGGCTGGGTAAAATATCGATATAAGTCGATAGTATCGATTGGACGGCCCAGAAAAGCACTATTGATAGCGGTGGGTTACTATCGATTATCGCTCTAGGCTTCGTCTATTTTTCTTGTGTCTGAAATGTCAAAGTTTTCTTTCAGTTAATCATAATACACCGCTCACTTTAAAGTTCCAATAGCATTTTTTTAAGTTATATTTTTAAAATTTATTAAAATAAAGCCCCAAAATAGATTGAACCTATAAACAGTCCTACCTTGTTAAAGAATAATCCTATTTAATCCTATAATTCACTATTGCCAGTTGAGAAATTGGCAAAAATATCATTTTCAACTTCAAATTCAAACGTTGGAAGATGGCCGTCCATGGAGAAGAATGGGAAAACAAGGGAGGTAATTGAGTAACTATTTCCTCAATCAACCAGTGTCACCCTTTCTAACCCCCCCAAAAATTTTGTCCATGATCGTATAATAGTGAGTTGACAACCTTTTGAGCAAAAAACATAGAAATAATTATATTTTGACTTTCTTAGAAAAAGTGAAATTGGAACTTTAATTACTATCAAGTATCAATGTGACACATGGCAAAATTGTGACTGCTTATTGAACAGCCGTTTTCATAAACTCACTCTCATTGAAACGCTACTTTAGTTTTGAAGAAACTATTGTTGAATATCGTTAAATCGGAGATACAATGTGTAAATAAAGTTAGTTATTTCCCTTTGCAAGCTTCAGAATTCGTCTGTACTGTTCACTATTTCTGTACGTCTGCCTCAGTAATAGAGTACTCAGTAAATAGCACACATGGACGACAAAGCGCTCGTTGATTTTCCCAGCAAAGCTAAAAGTGCTGTGTGGAAGCACTTTGGGTTTTAGACAGGAACAAACGATCTTTCGCAACTTCGTATGGTTTTGAACTTTGAACTTACACTGTATCCAGTCTTGATGACGACCGTGAAAATAAGTTTGTTTTCGATACTATCGATTATCGACCGACATTTCATTGCCGATTATCGATAGTAAAAATCACTATCGATACCCAGCCCTAACTGTGGATATTTTCCTTAATTAAGCTGCGATCAAAACTGTCGAAACTTTGAAGTAAAGGTACGCTTCTTGCGAGGTTTTATAGGTTTCTTGGCATTATAAACCAACAAAACAACCGCAACACGCTTGTATATGTTGCTAAAACAGTTATCGTTTCCTTTAAAAAATAATATTAGATTTACTCGGAAACTTCGGTCATGAGCTTCATGTTGTTTCTTAATTATTTATAATATAAAGTAGATAGGGAATGTTTAGTTTAAATATGACTTTGTTTTTACAAGTATCCGTGCAATCATTGATATTTTCATTGTGAATAAAATTTGGTAGACTGGCTGGCCATCAATGATTTCAATATAAATCTTCTATGTAATTGCATTTAGTTAATATTTTTCGTCACCCAAACTCAAACGATCGAAACTATCGCGGTTTGTTTTCATAGTAACATGTGGTTGTCAAACTCTCTATCAAAATTAAACCCCCCAATACGGTTTTATTGGTTTTGTCCAATGCGCGATGAAAGCCATGTTGTCTTCAGCTTGGTAGAAAATATAAGTAAACATGTCAAATTTTTCAAGAGAGAAGTTTTTTAATCGTTTGGATATTTAATTGTGCAATGGATTTTATTTAACCGAAGTTTATTTCAAACACACAGGTAAGTTTATAATAACCAAAGTTAAGTAGTTTCTTCATAATCGAAGAAATCCGTTTATTATTTACCATGGGACAGACACTAGTTTGCCCTAATATACAATATAAGGAATATTTTCACGTTAACAAAAATATTTACTTGCCATTATATACAGTACTAATAAATGGAATATTTTCAGGTTATATAATTACTTGATGCATCATGTTTCCAGCACCCAGAATCAAATTTAGCTATATTTTTCGTGTGGGCCAAAATCAAAGTAAAGTTTTGTACAACTATGATAATAGCCTTCAATATTTTTGAAATTAACCCTCTGTCAGTAGTGTATAAAATATAAAATCACAAACGCAACTATATAGAACTGGTTTATTGGCATAATGCCAACCGATTTGTCAGGTGTCATTGGAATTCTCCAATGGAGATTCTGTCAGGGAAAACATCCACTCTTTCCTCGTATTCGATGTTCCATCAGGGAATTATAATCAATGATGATTTAAATTTACCTAACAACTGGTCAGTGAATCCATCAATGTATTATCCAGTTATTGTACCGGTACCTGAAATTCACACGGACAGAGCGTGGAAGATATGCAATTCTGAGACCATGCCGATACTGTCTTCAATGACCACGTAGCTTATTTTAATGCAGCCTTTTATGAATAATCAACAAGCTTGTTTTTTTTTATTTTATCGGATTATCAAAAGAATATCCATATCACGAAAGTAAACTATGTCGCGTGGACGACTTTACCAATGTATTGCTATATCTTAAAGTTGAACTAAGTCTTGTGGAAGAATCCACCAACGTATTACTATATCTTCAAATTAAACTGAGTTTTGTGGACGACTCCACCATCGAGAGTGGACGACTCCACCAACGGGTGTGAACGACTGAACCAGGTTTTTCGTGTGGAAGACTTTGCTTGTGGACGACTTGACTGGCATTCATTAGCGGCTGGCAGCTATCTTTAAATATTATTTTCTTCTCCAGAAGTAGGGTGACCCATGCACTTTAAATTTCTCCACAGAAAGTTTGTCTCGACGCGAACAGGACGAATGTGCACGCTTTTCTCAACTGATGATCGCTCTCTGCAGTATGATAATTATCATCAGCTGTTGAGTCTGAGACTATAAATAAATAGCCATTGCACATGCATTTATCTACAAATTTATCAACTATTACAGCCGTAAAAAATCTGTTGTTGACGATATTTAATAGCAATAAAATTTAGCTTCAGCAGTCAGCATCTTTAGAAATTACATTTGTTTTATTTTTTAAATTGCTTTGTAATTGCCAGGATTGCGACTTATTAATAGTTACTATGAGAAAAATTCCTTCCTTGTTTTGTGTGATAGAAAATCAAAAGACCTGTTTATAACTGAGCAGTAGTGAACTAGTTACCAAAATCGATAAGTGGATAAGGACAAACCAATCATAATCGCCCAATTGGGGAAACCATGCACCTATCACATGTTGTATTTTTATACGGCCACATTTTTATGTGGACGTATATTGTCATCGCCCCTGTCCGTCCGTCCACAATTGTTTGTGAACAGTCTACAGGTCACAATTTATATCCGATTTCAATGAAACTTATAATGTAGGTTTATCACCCTAAGATCCTGGTTCCGTTCGATATTAGCATGTATCGGACTGTAACTTCATGGGTTATGGGCCCTGATTGTACGAAAAATCGCGTTTTTAGCTTGTGAACAGTGTAGAGGTCACAATTTTGAACCGATTTGGATGAAACTTGAAATGCATGTTTATAACCCAAAGATCTTGGTTCCTTTCGATATTTGCGCCCAGCGGATCGCAACTTCCTGAATTATGTCTCCTGATTGTCCGAAAAATCACCCTTTTTAGCTTGTGGTCCCTCTGGAGGTCAAAATTGTTATCTGATTTAAAAAAACGTTTGTATCACCGTTACATGGTTATGGAGGTTGAGTTCGAATTTCGTGAAAATCGGACCAAAATTGACAGACAAAATGGCCGGCGTTTGTACGCGAATAGTGTGAAAATATGTTATATCAAGGTTGTGGACCCTATAGAGGTCACAATTTTGAACCGATTTTGATGAAACTTGAACACAGTTTAAGGGCTTAAGATGAGCAAGTATATTTATTTTCAATGAATCTTGATAACATGAACAGCTACATTTAAATCCATGATATTAATTGTTTCGTATAGTAGACGTTGGCATGGGGCAAAACGTTATGAAAACCAAACCAATTCTAATGATTTTCTGATAATTGCTTAATGACTTGTTAATCATATTTTAGTGTATTGTAAATGTTTCATTATCGAAAAAGTAAAAATATGTGACAACTCTTGTTGACTGCCCCAACGATTTAGCTGCTCGCGATTTTTGCAAGAGTACCATTATTAATATTATTAGAATATGAAATGTAGTCCTATCATAACTCGTATCCTGATATTTATGTTGTATCTAAACGAGTGTTGGTTGTTTCGTCTAGCACGTTGTTGCCGAACTCCATATTGTCATATTTTGGTATTCAGCAAATTAACCTGTCTCTCTGCAGAAAATAGCATCTCCTCAGCTCTAGACAACGAATCCATTGCTTTGCTTGCTGAACATTTACTTACTTAAGTTGGGGGTTTTACGTCTGCTTCCACATAATTGATATCGCTGAACATCAGTGGGGTTGATTTATATACACTATTTGAAAGGTATAGACACGTGATTAGTAACATAAGGTTAGGGTTAAGGATTGGATATTCGCTAATTAAGAAAAAAACAAAGACATTTAAAAATAAAATGGTTCACTTGCCTAGCCAGCAAATTTTTACCATTTAGATGTCATAAGATCGTCCATTGATCAGGATATACAATAATACTTAAGTTGTTTTGATTCGGTGAAATCTGGCGTAGTAATCACTTTTTTTTCGCAAGATAACCATTTTTTTGTACTTTTTACGGTTTTATTTCAAAATTATAGGATATTTTTTCGACTACTTCCGGTTTTTTGATCATTGTTGGGATATTTTTAACAAGTAACAAGTTGTTCAGATACTTAACTTCTGTCACAGAAGTGTCAGAAACATCTATTCAGTAGTTTTTTGTAAAAAAATAAAAGAACATTTTCAATAATTTAACGATTTTTAAACTTTTTTCAAAGATTTTGGCCATTTTTGGCACCATTATATTATTTCAAATCTTTTCCTTTTGGATTCACGCCACAGACCACCGATAGAACTCTGCGTTAAAAAAGTTTCAGAAAAATCGTAGATGTCGTTTTAGAGAAAAAGGCGTATAAAAAGGCTCCAAAAACGGAAAATACTAGATTTTGGGCGTACCGTAATTTATTTTCTAACCGCCAAAATCGTACAATTGCGATGCCATATGATAGTCCATTAATGGGGCTATCCAAAGACACTTTACTTTTTGGGGTCAGGTAATTTTTGACAGAAATTCATGTTACATAGTGTGAGAGACAGTGATAGGTAAAAGATTATAATTATCCTATGAACGCATGTGTAATAAAATCTCCACTGTTCTGTAATTGACCACACTATTGTTCATTTAATAAAGAACCTGATGCTGCCTTATGTATAATGGTCAAGTTAGATAATCCGCTGATCACTAATGACGTCTACTAGCGTTAGCTGTCACACATCAATTGTTCTGTAGCCTGCCATATGCTTATAGTGAGATAATCTATCAATGACAAATGATTTAATTATGTAGTCTTTACATAAGTCCTTTTGTTCCATATTATTAATTACCCGTGTTATCAAAGTGAATTTAGTATAAATTGGCTTTGGTTTTTCATGTAAATCAGACCAGCTGTGGCGGCTGACCAGATACGACTGTATAGTATATCTTATATGCTAGAATAAAATGTTGCATCCAGATTATGTTTTATTCTGTTAACTCAAACTATGTTATAAATTCATTTTAATACCATTAGAAAGATAATTGAACGACCTTTCGATCGGTCGGTTATGGAATTTTGACATATCAAAATACCATGTATTTTTTTCAAGTTGAAAAAACAATTTACGTACACTTTTTTTGAGGCAATTTGTCAAAATTCCATAACCCACCGATCGAAAGTTCATTTTATTGTCGTTCTGATACTACTAAAATCGATAAAATCGGAGCATGTTAAGTGCTAGCTTCGAGCACTTGAAAATGGTATACAACGCGACATTTTGTGGACAAATAAATCTCGTAGTTTTGCCTTGTTATGACGTCATTTCAACACCAAAACTATGATGTATTCCAAGTTCCTAAGACTCATATTCTTGGTAAATTACCTCGAAAGGCAAATCCGATGTTAATTTATGAAGTAGGCGTTATATAAAATGTATAAAGAACTTGCCTGAAAATAAATAACATAGTTAAAATCCATTTTTTTTTACGTCTTTCACGGGGTAGACTTTATTTACATCACATGACTCATATTCGCGCGCTTTTATGATCATGTGACAAGGTGTGCGGATCGAACGGAAATTTCCTACAAGCTACCACACGTCTCTACATTTTAACACCAAACATATTTCAAGAATGGAAAAATTCTGTAAAATTTACGACCGTTTCAATACTCTGAAATAATAAATTTGCTGTTCAATGAATTATTCAAGCCCAATGTTAATATATTTCTGTGCACGCGAATGGAAATGAAACGGGAAAATACCGTCACGGGTCTCTGTGTAGTCTGTACTGCGTAGTCTGTGAGTAGGCGTGAGGACGAAAATGTAGTACCGTAGTCTATGGATAATACATAAGATTTCTTTCCATTTTAAAAAGAGAATTCTACCCAAATAAAGTTTGACCAACAAAAGAATCAACGCCAGCTGAAATAATTTGAATAATGGCTCTATAGACTATTTCTGGATTTGTCGTTGGCGATTTACAATATTTTGTTTTGACTGATGATGGAACCGACCGACATTGAATAGATGAATAATTAGGTCAGTCATGTCAATAAATAATATGTCGATACGGATACCCAATTTTGCAAAACTTTTTATTAAATAATTTGGCATTATATAACAGTTGTCATACTAATTATTATAATTTTAATTCTTGTTTTTTTTTGAGGAACTAATAACACGTTGAGTATCACATATTTGTTGATCAGTTAACAAATTGAAAGAAACGGCAAGCGTAAGGCCTTTTTAGGCCTTAATTTGATATTTATTTACATTGATTAAAATAAACAAAAAATAAGAAAGTTGATCAATTGGCTACATATACTGATTTGAAGGAATACTAGAAATCAAAAGTGAAGTAGGCCTAAAAACAAAAAAAAATCTTCGACTAGTCAAAATGGTAGGTTCCAGCCCCAGGCCCAGGCCTTAAACATGATTTGGCCATAGCCTATCAGTATCAGAAACTGAGTAACCTACTTTCTTAGACTAGCTAGGAATATTTTTCTATTTGTCGATGTTGTTATCTTCTGAGTAGAAATAATATGTAAAAGCCGAATTTTAACAATAATGTAAGCAACGAATGCTGAGAACATTGATAATGAAACAGTTGTCCTTTCTTTAAGAAGATTATGTGGTTGCTATGGCAACCATCCAAAACCCTTAATATTTCACTAAAATTATACAATTCATAATATTTTATATTACATGGGCTGTAAATATGTGCTAAAAAGATTTCTGCTAGCATACTTAAAATGTACCATAATCAACTGGTTTGTCATGGTGATCAATTGGTTTGAAAATTGAATAACATTGCCTTTTTGGGGGTTTGTTTTTGTTTTGATTGCTATAACAACCAAATATTAAGTATTATAGAAGAGAAAATATAAGTGATTTTAAAAATTCACTACATTTACCAGTACAGTACACAAATTTCACTTGAATATCTCAATTCCTTCATAATTTTTATACGCCCACATTTTCATGTGGACGTATATTGTCGTCGCCCCTGTCCGTCCGTCCGTCCACAATTGTTTGTGAACAGTCTACAGGTCACAATTTTTATCTGATTTCAATGAAACTTGAAATATAGGTTTATCACCCAAAGATCTTGGTTCCTTTCGATATTTGCGCCAATTGGATCGTAACTTCCTGAATTATGGCCCCTGATTGTCCGAAAAATCGCCCATTTTAGCTTGTGGTCCCTCTGGAGGTCAAAATTGTTATCCGATTTAAAAAACCGTTTGATTATATCACCGTGCTATGGTTATGAAGGTTGAGTTCGAATTTCGTGAAAATCGGACCAAAATTGACCGACAAAATGGCCGCCATTTGTACGCGAATAGTGTGAAAATATGTTATATCAAGGTTGTGAACAGTGTAGAGGTCACAATTTTGAACTGATTTGGATGAAACTTGACATGCATGTTTATAACCCAAAGATCTTGGTTCCTTTCGATATTTGCGCTCATTGATTCGTAACTTCCTAAATTATGGCCCCTGATTGTACGAAAAATCACCCTTTTTAGCTTGTGGTCCCACTGGAGGTCAAAATTATTATCCGATTTAAAAACCGTTTGATTATATCACCGTTACATGGTAATTAAGATTGAGTTAAAATTTCGTGTAAAGCGGACCAAAATTGACAGACAAAATTTTCGCCGTTTGTACGCGATTAGTGTGAAAATATGTTATATCAAGGTTGTGGACCCTATAGAGGTCACAATTTTGAACCGATTTTGATGGAACTTGACATGCATGTTTATAACCTACATATCTTGGTTCTTTTCGATATTTGTGCCCATTGGATCGTAACTTCCTGAATTATGGCCCCTGATTGTCCAAAAAATGACCCTTTGTGGAGGTCAGAATTATTATCCCATTTAAAAAAACGTTTGATTTTATCATGGTTACATCATAATGATGGTTGAGGTGGAATTTCGTGAAAATCAGACCTAAATTGACTGAAAAAATGGCTGCCGCTTGTATGCGAAGAGTGTAAAAATATGGTATATCAAGGTTGTGAACCCTGTAGAGGTCACAATCTTCATTCAATTTTGATGAAACTTGAAACACATGTTTACAACTTAACAATCTTTGTTCCTTTCGATATTTGTGCATATCGGATTGTAACTTCCTGAATTATGGCCCCTGATTGTACGAAAAATGCCCTTTTTTTTTAGCTTGTGGTCTCTCTGGGGTCAGAATTATTATCCCATTTAAAAAAAACGTTTGACTGTATCACCGTTACATCGTAATGAAGGTTGAGGTCGAATTTCGTGAAAATCAGACCAAAATTGACAGCTGTTCTTGTCAGGCCATCCATCCTTCATCACTAACAAAGGGAAACCACGCTTGAAAATCTAGATGAACTTTGTCACTCAATGCAGGGATCAAACACCCAACCTCAAGGCTACCGAGCCAGCATCTTACCCACTTAGGAACATGATCCCCTGTCGAATTTGAAGCCTATTGAAATGAACCTTTTATAACCCAAAGATCTTAATTCATTTCGAAATTTGCACTTATCAAATTCTAACTTAATGATGTAGGAAAAATCACTTTCGGTATTGCTTGTTCTCTATCCATCTCTCGAAAATGTGGGCGTATCCTGCCTGGCAGTGCCAGCCTATCTTTAGCTTGTGGACCCTATAGAGGTCACAATTTTGAACCGATTGTGATGAAACTTGAAATGCATGTCCATAACCCCAAAATCTTGGTTCCTTTCGATATTTGCGCCCATCGGATTGTAACTTCCTGAATTATGGCCCCTGGTTGTCCGAAAAATCACCCTTTTTAGCTTGTGGTCCCTCTGGAGGTCAAAATTATTATCCGATTTAAAAAACCGTTTGATTATATCACTGTTACATGGTAATGAAGGTTGAGTTCAAATTTCGTGAAAATCGGACCAAATTTGACAAACAAAATGGCTGCCGTTTGTACGAGAATAGTGCGAAAATATGTTATATCAAGGTTGTGGACCCTATAGAGGTCACAATTTTGAACCGATTTTGATGAAACTTGACATGTATGTTTATAACCCAAAGATCTTGGTTCCTTTCGATATTTGCACCCATCGGATCATAACTTCCTGAATTATGGCCCCTGATTGTCCGAAAAATTGCCCTTTTTAGCTTGTGGTCCCTCTGGAGGTCAAAATTATTATCCGATTTAAAAAACCGTTTGATTATATCACCGTTACATGGTAATGAAGGCTGACTTCGAATTTTGTGAAAATCGAACCAAAATTGACGGACAAAATGGCCGCCGTTTGTACGCGAATAGTGTGAAAATGTTATATCAAGGTTGTGGACCCTATATAGGTCACAATTTTGAACCGATTTTGATGAAACTTGACATGCATGTTTATAACCCGAAGATCTTGGTTCCTTTCAATATTTGCGCTCATTGATTCGTAACTTCCTGAATTATGGCCCCTGAATGCAGGAAAAATCACCCTTTTTAGCTTGTGGTCCCTCTGGAGGTCACAATTATTATCCGAATGAAAAAACGTTTCATTATATCACCATTGCACCGTAAGGAAGGTTGGGTTCAAATTTTGGGAAAATCGGACCAAAATTGCCATACAAAATGGCCGCCGTTTGTACGCGAATACTGTTAAAAAATGGTATATCATGGTTGTGGACACAGTATAGGTCACAATTTTAATTCGATTTTGATGAAACTTGAAATGCATGGTTATAGCCCAAAGATCTTGGTTCTTTTCGTTATTTGCACATATCTGATTGTAACTTCCTGAATTATGGCCCCTGATTGTCCAAAAAATCGCCTATGGTCCCTCTGGAGGTCACAATTATTATCCGATTTAAAAAAACGTTTGACTCTATCACCTTTACACCATACGGAAGGTTGATTTCGAATTTCAAGAAAATTGGACCATAATTGCCAGAAAAAATGGCCGCCGTTTGTACGCAAACAGTGTAAAGATATGGTATATCAAAGTTGTCGACCTCTAGAGGTCACAATTTTAATTCGATTTTGATGAAACCTGAAATGCTTGTTTGTAACCTAAAAATCTTTATTCTTTTCGATATTTGCGCATTTCAAATTGTAACTTAATGAATTATGGCCTTTGATTTTAGGAAAAATCACTTTCGGTATTGGTTCTTCTCTGTCTATCTCTCGAACAGTTATTATCTGATTGCACCGTAAGGAAGGTTGAGTTCGAATTTCGTGAAAATCGTACCAAAATTGCCGGACGAAATGGTTGCCGTTTGTACGCGAATAGTGTAAAGATATGGTATATCATGGGGTTGTGGACTCTCTACAGGTCACAATTCTTATCCGATTTTACAAAATGGCCGCCGTGTGTACGCGAATACTGTTAAAAAATTGTATGTCATGGTTGTGGATGCTGTAGAGGTCAAAATTTTAATTCGATTTTGATGAAACTTGGTTATAACCCAAAGATCTTGGTTCCTTTCGTTATTTGCGCATATCGGATCGTAACTTCCTGAATTATGGCCCCTGATTGTCCGAAAAATCGCCTATGATCCCTTTGGAGGTCACAATTATTATCCGATGTAAAAATATGTTTGACTCTTATCACCGTTACATCCTACGGAAGGTTGAGTTCGAATTTCGAGAAAATCGGACCATAATTGCCAGAAAAAATGGCCGCCGTTTATACGCGAACAGTCTAAAAATATGGCATATCAAAGTTGTGGACCCTGTAGAGGTCACAATTTTAATTCGATTTTGATGAAACCTGAAATGCTTGTTTATCACCTAAAGATATTTATTATTTTCGATATTTGCGCATATCAAATTGTAACTTAATGAATTATGGCCTTTGATTGTAGGAAAAATCACTTTCGGTATTGCTTGTTCTCTGTCTATCTCTCGAAAAATTATTATCGGATTAAAAAAAAACTCAGATTATATTACTGTTGCACTGTAAGGAAGGTTGAGTTCGAATTTCGTGAAAATCGTACCAAAATTGCCGGACGAAATGGTCGCCGTTTATACGGGAATAGTGTTAAAATATGGTACAGAATTGACGAATCTACAGCCGTTTTAACTGATTGGGCCAAAAAATCAATCAAGGTAGCTTTACACCTACATCTGTATTCTGCCGAAAATCAAAAATCGAAAGTAGCGTAGCTATGTGCCCTGTCTCCGGCTATGCCAAAATGTATTGAAAGTTAAAATACCAATGATCATGTTAAAATTACTGCAATATTTTCAAAAACGATAACTTCGGTGATTTCGGACATTTCGCATTGTCGCAGAACGTTCAAAATAGCTTTATCCTCTAAGTCACACCCATTTTCCCAGTAAAACCGAAGAAATCGTAATGATGCGATGCGTAGTTGCTGAGATCTATTCAAATTGGAATCTGAATAATAATAATAACTAGACCTGCATGCAGGAATGACGGGTTTCACTGGTGCCAGGTTACCCTTAAATGTGTTGCTTCCGGTGCCAAGTTACCCTTGAACATATGTCACTTCCGGTACCAACGAAACCACTAAACTGGTTTCCAAATTAACATTGCACACAAATAAAATGGACGCAGAATCAACCAAATCCAGCAATATTAATTCATTTTATACATTTGTTACTTGTAAATGATCTTGACAAAATTAAATTACTTCCGATGTTAATGAAAATGTTCAATTAGTTTTATAAAATCAGAAATGGCATACGATATCATATAGTGAAAATTTTATGTAAATCGAATAATAATTGTCACTTTTAAAGAACAAAAAACTTGAAAAGTGACTTGTAGAAAATCGGCTATTTCCCTGCAACCGTACAAGTTAGAAACCATTTTGTGGTCTGTATGATCGTATGGGTTCATTCTATTTGTTGATACCATTATTTGAAAAAGATTTCAAAACAGACTCATTTCAATAAAATATCTGTTTTGAAGGCTAAAAATACAGTTTTTGCCAAAATGACGTTACTTCCGGTGATAATGAAAATCCTAAATTGCTTGTATGAAATCCTAAATGACATTAGGTATAACATGGTGTAACGTTTATGAAAATCGAATAATAATTGACACTTTTATGGCCCCCCCAAACCTCCAAAAGTGACCTGTAGAAAAACGTCTATTTCTCGGCAACCGAACAAGTTAGAAACAATTTTATGATATCTATATGACCATATGAGTTGTGTTTATATGTGAATTTAAACCAAAAGTTAAAATTATTAATACATATTAAGTAATTCGTGGTTGAATAAAACATTGATTTAAAAAGTTTAAAGTGCAGTTTTTGACAAAATGACGTCACTTCCGGTGTCAATTTTAATTTGTAATCAACTTGATATGACGCTACATGCTTTTTGACTCAAATGATGTCACTTTTATAAAAATTCAATAATAATTGACTACTTTACAGGCAAAATAACGAAAACAGTGACTTATGCAGAACTGCCCATTTCTTGGCAACTGCTTATATTACAAACTAATTTTAACATACATTTTCTTCGTTTGAATTATAGCTACATGTTTATAAAAGTTACGAAGAAATATTTTAAAATCTGAAAAGCCTGAATGGGTTGTAAATAGGTAAATTTTACACCATTTTTAGTGTCTTAATTGAATTTGCTAGAAAATGAAATCGAAATTAAAAAAACTGCTTCCGGCATTTTTTGCGCCTTGAAAGGACACACTCTTTGAGTCATAATTTTTCAAAAAAAGTAATATTTGTTTTCGAAAAATGGTACCTAACTGTCCAAATTGTAGTTTTTTGTAAAATTATGCCACTTCGGTGCCGACAGATAACACTTCTGGTAATAAAAATAATGACAATTGAGACAACGAAGCATATGAACTATGTTTTATACAAATCGAACAATAAAAAATTAATCTAGGACTGAAAAACTGAATTAGCCAATGGCGACCAAGGAAAATTACTGAGACAAAAATTTTTAACATTTTTGCGCTAGTCAGATGACTCTTTAATTCTGTGCACAACACGACTAAAGAAATCATAACGATGTGACACGTTGCTGAGATCTATTCAAATTGGAATCTGAATAATAATAATAACTAGACCTCCAAACAGCACTGAACCAGCTTTCAGGAATCATACAGGAAGTTTGTTATACCATAGCCGATCCATTAAGCTACCAAACGATACTTTAGTTGTTTTGCATCAGTGACACCCTCTATCATATGTAAAAGTAATATTTGCTGGCGAAAAGACGGGTCAAAATTCTAAATTATGGCAAAATTATGTCACTTCCGGTGCTGAAAGAAATTTTTGTAGGTGAAAAATAAGTCGAAAATTCGCAACATACAAAATACAAACTTTGTTTTATACATATCGGGCAATAAATAATTAAAGGACAATATTGGTGCCAGTCATTATCACATATGTGGTAGAACTGATTAAACACTTTCCAAATATAATATTAACACAGAGATCATCGCTACCATAGAGGAGTAATAAAGGATTCATGAATCGGAAGTGACGAACGCCAAAGGAAAACACGAGTTATCTCTCTATGTGAATGACTGAAGTTAAGAGTGATGACAGATAAACGGCTGAATTTCTGCTCACTAATAATTCCTTCGAGGACAAAAAGTTGTTATATGGAGGTTATCTGACGATACAATAAAGTAATTAAGTGTCATAAGATAAGAGAACACGGGAAAAATAGAAATACTCCGTACAGCCCCTTGTTTTTATTCATTCTATAGGGGAGACCGGGGCACATTGATCTGCTTTGTTCACATACATGTTTGTACTCATTTAATATCAAATGTTTTTATCAGAAGATCTCTTTATTTCATGATCAAAATTTAAAAAAAAAAGCAATATGCCCTCTTATATGGATCAAACCCCGGTTTATCTGGATTGTATAGATTAGACATCTATGAACTTAAGTACAAGAATTTCGTAGGCTAAGAAGTTAACATACATGTATGGAAAATTTTTCTCTTTTAAGCGCTTTTTTGAAAAATCCACTGCCTAAGAAAATAATTGACAGCATGTGACTTATTGATGGAGAAATGAGTCTAAGAAGTTATCTCACATCTGTTTAGTGTTGGGTTGTATAGTATTATTTATAAGGATATATCCATGGTGTTTCAATGTGTCCCGGTCTCCCCTACCTTATAAAAACATGGTAATGCACGGACTTTTAATCTGTTTTTCTTTCCTGTTCTCTTATCTAGTAGCAGTCAATTCTTTTCATGAATTGTAAGATATTCTCTCACAGCGTCACACAGCAACTTTAGGTCTTCGAGGGAATTATTAGTGAGCAGATATTCGCCCATGTATCTGTTATCATTAGTCACTTCAGTTAGTTATATAGAGGAATAACTCGTGTTTTCCTTTGGCGTTCGTCACTTCCGATTCGTGAATCCTTTATTACTCCTCTATGGTAGCAATGATCTCTGTGATAATATTATATTTGGAAAGTGTTTAATCAGTTCTATCACATATGTGATAATGACTGGCACCAATATTGTCCTTTAACCTATAACCCATAAACTGAAATTAAGAAGGTAAAAAAAACTTAAAAGTGACCCTGGGAAAATTGGCTTTTATTCGACAAGGGAACATGCTAGAAGCCTTTTCTTGATATCAATATGATGGTATTGATTCAATCTTACTGCCCATTAGAGTCAGACGTTATAAAGTTAAACGAATAATAAACATAAATCACTTCAAAAAAATGTTTGTTTTGAAGGCCAAAAAAATGTTTTTTCCAAAAATTACATTACTTCCGGTGATATTGAAAATGTTAATTTAGTTCATAGAAGTCATAAATGGCATGAGGTATCAAATGGTAAAAAAATGATAAAAATCGAATAATAATTGACACTTTTATAGACCAAAAACCTTGAAAAGTGACTTATCGAAGATCGCCTATTTCTCTGTAACCGTACAAGGTAGAAACCATTTTGTGGTATCTGTATCGTCGTATGGCTTCATTCTATTCGTTGATGGGAATCAAATATCATAATGTTAAAAATATTATAAGGCAGACTCATTTGAATAAAATATTTGTTTTTTAGGTTAAAAATACAGTTTTTGCTCAAATGATGTCATTTCCGGTCACAGTGAAATTGTAAAATTGGCTTGACCTAGTCCAAATTGGCATTAAGCATCAAATGGAATTTTCGCATACATTCTCTTCGTCTGGATTATTGCTACGAGTTTATGAAAATTACAAATAAATATTTCAAAATATGAAGACACTGAATAAATTGTAAACAACTGAATTTTACACTTTATTTTACATTTTATTCAAAATTGCCTGAAAATGAATCGAAATTAAAAAGTTTGACATAAGTATTTTGTGCACCTTTGCATGGTGCATCCTTTTAGTTATATCAGTTTTGAAACAAATCAATATTTGCTTTCAAAAAGTGGTACCGAACTGTCAAAATTGTAGTTTTTGTTAATATTACGTCACTTCCGTTGCCGACAGAAAAATTTCACCGAAACAAAAAAAATTACAATTGGGACCAGGGAGCATATGAACTTTCTGTTTGAATGGCATTTAGTAATTGAACACATTAAAAATAAACACAAAAGTTATATGGATAACATTTACTATATTTCTATTAAAGCTACGTTTCAACAATGATTCTCTTGTCGTTATCAAGCACAATACTGATACAGATACTACTACTACTACCTGATGTTTTAACGTCCGCTTCCACAGAAGTGATATCGCAGACAAGACATAGGAGAGCCGAGGCTTCTTCCTGTTTTTAGAATATAATTTTGTAATTTTTCCATTTGCGGCCTCGAGCCATAGTGTAGGTTTAGTGAGAAGTTATTCCCTTTATTTAATAAAACACATATTGTTTGGTAGTTGATCTGTAGGGACAGCATTTATGCAGACATATATGCGTCTCGTCTCTGGATTGGTAGAAGTAGAAGTCATCTTTTGGGGTTTAGGTGCCAGACCCGTCTTATCGTGGCCTCCCCTTACTCCACTTATCCCACTTTGTAGGTTTGGTGTCTTTGAAGTGGATTATGGTTTAGATGCCGAGCCCGTCTTACCGTGACCCTCCCTTACTCCACTAGCCGGCTACTTTGGTGTATATCCCCTATGTAGTTTAGTGTTCAAATGCTGAGCTCGTCTTATCGTAGCCCCCTCTTACTTCACTATTCTACTTAATCCAACGGTGTTCATTAAATCGTGAATTAGTTCGAAGATTTGCAGCTTCAGATCGGGTCTTGGAAAGAGTAGGTTCTTAGTGTTGAGCGGTATGTTGTTGGTCTCCATCATCTCCACTAGTTCCATTCTCTCTTCCCTGAATACCTCGCAGTCGACCAGGACATGGTTGGTGGTAAATTCTTCTCCGCACTCACAGACGATGACTTGGTGTTTGTAGTCTCGCAGCCGCTCTTTCACCCTTAGTTTCGATATAAGTTTGCATATATCTCTTCTAGGGTGATTGATAGCTGTCTTCGTGTAGATCTTGTCATCCAGCCGGAATCTGTATGTGTCAAGTTCAACGAGCTTTAATTCCCAGAGTGAATTGACCTGTCTTTTTACCATACTGTAGATTTCCGTGGTGCTGTATTCTATGGTGCTGTGTCCCCGAGACCTTCATTTGCGAGTCGATCTGCTTCCTCGTTTCCTCTAATGTTCACATGTGATGGAATCCACACGAGCTCTAATTTGCTTCCTTTCTCTAGGACCCTCTGTTACAGCTGCCTGATTTCCAAAATGACTTCTGGTCTTGAGTCCGAGTTGTCATTTTGGATTGAAATCAGACTGCTCAGAGAGTCGCTTGGGATGACGAACTTACTAGTCTTTTGATAAGAGATCCATGATATAGCATCACGGATGGCCACAATGTCTGCAGTGTACACCGAACAGTTATTGGGCAGTTTCCTGCTTATTCCCTGTTCCCTGTTTGGCAGGTATATTCCAAACGAGCTGGTGCCCCTTTCAGGATTGCGTGAGCCATCCGTATAAACATGTTCCCAGTCATCCGACGGCCAGTTGTCTTCCAGGTGTTCCAGACGGAGAGCCCGTGCTGCAGTGGGGTTGTTTTTCTTGTCGGTTATCTTGTATTTTGTAGACTGACAAAAGTTGGAGATCTTGCGCCTAGTTGCGAGATCTTAGCCCAGTACCTTGTCGCTAGTTCCTTTCTTCTTAGGGATAGGGGCGACTCCCCGACTTCCTGCAGTAGTGCCTCTCTGCTAGTCCCTTGCCCTACGCCAGTCGCAATACACAGAGCTTTGTATTGGATGGTGTCAAGCTTCCTTAAGAGTAATTGCGCACAGTTCATGAAGGCCAGAGAGCCGTAGTCTAATACAGATCGTATTAAAGCACGATACACTATCATTAGTGTAACTCTGTTGGCCCCCCATGTGCTGCCCGTTATTTTCCTCATTAAGTTTAGGATTTTGGTGCATCAATCTACAGTCAAATCCATTTACTTTTATTGTGTTATCCTCGCTTTGCCAAAAACCTTGTGAACAAGATAGATGCTATAGTTTTTAACATATTTCTTTTAAATTAAATATGAAGCATTGCAATCATGAAAAGATGAAACCTACAAATGTATCAATATTCAATGTTCTACAACTATTCTCTTCAGACTTACTATCCCCAACATTTTCACAAATCCTGTCTATTATTCGATATAGACGCCATAGTTTTTAAAGGATTTCTTCATAATTTGCTCACTCTCAACCTTTTCTTTTCGGATAAGAAATTCAGGAAAAAACGTTGACATGGGCATTTATTCACACTTGGTGTGCCTATCTTTTTAAATAATTGGGTTAATGTTACATACATCATGTGAGTAATACAAAATGTTTCCTTGGGGTACCCATCACTGAAGTTGCGATCAGATATGTGCAAATATCAACAGGAACCAGGATCCTTGGGTCAAAATCGGATCAAAATTGTGACTTCTAGAGGGTCCATAACATTGATTTACCAGAGCCCAGTGCGTAGAAAATTCTTAAAATAAGCACAAAGTTATGCTTCATTTTTTCGTGCGTAAGAAACTTTGTAAAATATTATCTCTAATGCCATAAAAACAGTTTTGGTACGAGAACTACGTCATAAATTTGTCGTCTGCTTTCCGGCAAATGGTCGATTTAGATACATTTGACATGGTCTCTACACACATATAAAGTGTGGCACAAGCTTAAAAAAAAAAAACGGAAGCACATAAGCACATGCAAACGTGAAAGCACCTGATCTTAAAGTAGCCCCTTAAGGATTTTCTCTGCCTTTCAATTGACTCTTAGGTATTAAAAGATGTAGGAAATGCTGTCAGCCATCTCGTTCGAAGCAGAAACATAACAAAGTTGCCCTTAAGTTTTTTTTTTTCTTGGAACACATAATAACATGCTTGTGCTTCCACACATGTTGTGTTGATAATTGTCCCCCGCCTTTCGAAGAAAGTTGGGGGACTATTAAATGGGTTCGTTCGTCCGTCCGTCCGTCTGTCTGTCTGTCTGTCTGTCCGTCTGTCCGTCACACTTTTTGGGACACAATAACTCTCTTCCTAATTGAGCTAGAATGTTCAAACTTGGTGTATGTGTTTATTTGGTCAATGCCTTGATGGAGTTCGAAGATGAGCATTTTCCGTGTAGGGTAAGCAGAGATAAGCATTAAATGGGTTCGTTCGTCCGTCCGTCCGTCCGTCTGTCTGTCTGTCTGTCCGTCCGTCTGTCCGTCACACTTTTTGGGACACAATAACTCTCTTCCTAATTGAGCTAGAATGTTCAAACTTGGTGTATGTGTTTATTTGGTCAATGCCTTGATGGAGTTCGAAGATGAGCATTTTCCGCGTAGGGTAAGCAGAGATAAGCAATTTGATTGGTTGATGCTTTGGGACACGATAACTTTAGTTCTAATTAAGTGAGAGTAATGAAACTTGGTGTATAGTTTCATTACAGTAATACCTTGACTAAGTTCGATAATGAGCATTTTCTGCTCAGGGTAAGCAGAGCAATTTGATTGGTCGAGACTTTGGAACACAATAACTCTCCTTCTAATTGAGTTAAAATGTTCAAACTTGGTGTATATGCTTATTAGGTCAATGCCTCGACGGAGTTCGATAATGAGCATTTTCTGCTCAGGGTAAGCAGAGCGATACGCAATTTGATTGGTCGAGACTTTGGAACACAATAACTCTCTTCTAATTGAGTTAAAATGTTCAAACTTGGGGTATATGCTTATTAGGTCAATGCCTTGATGGAGTTCGAAGATGAGCATTTTCCGCTTAGGGTAAGCAGAGATTAGCAATTTGATTGGTTGATGCCTTGGGACACGATAACTTTAGTTCTAATTACGTGAGAGTGATGAAACTTGGTGTATAGTTTCATTACAGTAATACCTTGACTAAGTTCGATAATGAGCATTTTCTGCTCAGGGTAAGCAGAGCGATACGCAATTTGATTCGTCGAGAGTAGCCAAGACTTTGGAACACAATAACTCTCCTTCTAAGTGAGTTAAAATGTTCAAACTTGGTGTATATGCGTATTAGGACAATGCCTTGATGGAGTTCGAAGATGAGCATTTTCCGCTTAGGGTAAGCAGAGATAAAAAATTTGATTTGTTGATACTTTGGGACAAGATAACTTAGGTTCATCTTGATTGATGATTTTTATGCCAATACAATATCTGCATTCTCATTCAGTAATGGCTTCGACAGTAACAGTGTATAGAAACGATTGACTTGGACACAAGCGCCCTTTCCCTTGGCCAGAGGCGCCCTTTTGTCTGCCTTTAGGGTCCCCCTAACTAGGGTACATTTTCATTTTACTCGTCGGTTTTAGCATTTTTCTTTATAAAACACTTTTGGATGACACTTCGTGCACAGTTTGATTGCTCGATACGTTTGAAAAAAATAAATGTGCGATTAATTAATATTTTGGGATTTCGGCGGGGGACATCAGCCTCACTGTTGGCTTGTTCATTATATTTTTCTGGACATTTTCATTTCAAGATTTTAACTTCAAGACTTTTTGAAATGCAGAAAATATTTTCATTAAGAGTTCAAATTCCAGATTTTTTTTAGATATTTTCAGAAATCAATGAACTGATTTCTTTGACGTGTAAAGTTAAGAAATTATTTTTTTGATTTTAATATTTAATGATAAATAACAGTTACCTATAAAACGCCGAAAATGAAACAGAAAGTCAATTTTTAGACGCCCCCATTCCATGTGGACGTATTATGTCGTCGCCCCTGTCCGTCCGGACGTCCGTCCGTCCACAATTTGTTTGTGGACTCTCTACTGGTTACAATTCTTATCCGATTTTGACGAAACTTGAAATATAGGTTTATCCCCAAAAGATCTCGGCTGCTTTCGATATTGGCATGTATCGGATCAAAACTTCATGGATTATGGACCCTGATTGTAAGAAAAATCATGTTTTTAGTTTGTGGACCCTATAGAGGTCACAATTTTGAACCGATTTTTATGAAACTTGACATGCATGTTTGTAACCCAAAGATCTTGGTTCCTTTCGATATTTGCGGCTATCGGAATGTAATTTCCTGAATTATGGCCCCTGATTGTCCGAAAAATCACCCTTTTTAGCTTGTGGTCCCTCTGGAGGTCACAATTATTATTCGATTTAAAAAAACATTTGATTATATCACCGTTACACCCTAAGGAAGGTTGAGTTCGAATTTCGGGAAAATCGGACCAAAATTGCCATACAAAATGGCCGCCGTTTGTACGCGAATACTGTTAAAAAATGGTATATCAAGGTTGTGGACCCTGTGGAGGTCACAATTTTAATTCGATTTTGATGAAACTTGAAATTCATGGTTATAACCTAAAGATCTTTGTTCCTTTCGATATTTGCGCATATTGGATCGTAACTTCCTAAATTATGGCCCCTGATTATACGCAAAATCGCCTTTTTTATACGCCCACATTTTCATGTGGGCGTATATTGTCGTCGCCCCTGTTAGTCCGTCCGGACGTTAGTCCGTCCGGACGTTAGTCCGTCTACAATTGTTTGTGAACAGTCTACAGGTCACAATTTTTATCCGATTTCAATGAAACTTAAAATATAGGTTTATCACCCTAAGATCTTGGTTCCTTTCGATATTGGCATGTATCGGACGGTAACTTCATGGGTTATGGCCCCTGATTGTACAAAAAATCATGTTTTTATACGCCCACATTTTCATGTGGACGTATTATGTCGTCGCCCCTGTCCGTCCGGACGCAATTTGTTTGTGGACCCTCTACAGGTCACAATTCCTATCCGATTTTGACAAAACTTGAAATATAGGTTTATCCCCATAAGATCTCGGTTCCTTTCGATATTGGCATGTATCGGATCGGAACTTCATGGATTATGGCCCCTGATTGTGCGAAATATCATGTTTTTAGCTTGTGGACCCTATAGAGGTCACAATTTTGAACCGATTGTGATGAAACTTGACACGCATGTCTATAACCCCAAAATCTTGGTTCCTTTCGATATTTGCGCCCATCGCAACGTAACTTCCTGAATTACGGCCCTTGATTGTCCGAAAAATCGCCCTTTTTAGCTTGTGGTCCCTCTGGAGGTCAAAATTATTATCCGATTTAAAAAACCGTTTGATTATATCACCGTTATGGTAATGAAGGTTGAGTTCAAATTTCGTGAAAATGGGACCAAAATTGACGGACAAAATGGCCGCCGTTTGTACGCGAATAGTGTGAAAATATGTTATATCAAGGTTGTGGACCCTATAGAGGTCAAAATTTTGAATTGATTTTGATGAAACTTGATATGTATGTTTATAACCCAAAGATCTTAATACGTTTCGATATTTGCACCAATCGGATCGTAACTTCCTGAATTATGGCCCCTGATTGTCCGAAAAATTGCCCTTTTTAGCTTGTGGTCCCTCTGGAGGTCAAAATTATTATCCGATTTACAAAACCGTTTGATTATATCACCGTTACATGGTAATGAAGGCTGACTTCGAATTTTGTGAAAATCGAACCAAAATTGACGGACAAAATGGCCACTGTTTGTACGCGAATAGTGTGAAAATATGTTATATCAAGGTTGTGGACACGGATCTTAATCGGCTGTTTTTTGTCGGCTTTCGCCGATTGATCTTTAATCTAGCCGGTTTGTAAAACAATGAACCGGCCACTATGGTATCATTAATCAATCAACTTTCGGCCGATAACAAATTTCCTAAATAAACAACTTAATTAGTTGAGTCAATCAAGTAAAAGAGTGTAAATAATCCAATGTCGGTTCACTCATTTCTATCTAACACAATGTTGAAGTAGGCTACTTGAACACCTCACAGAATGACAATAGAAAACGTAAGAGAGTTTTAGCCGACGATAGTGATGGCTCCATTGACCTTGAACTTCAAGCATGCACGTCGTCATTGGAAGTTCCAAAAGTCGGACAAACTCCCATGTCCAATATAGGTCAACCAAAATCGAAGAACGGGAGATATTTTAATACCGAATGGTTAACTACTTTCAAATGGCTTTCGTTTGACAAAATTTCACAGAAAATGTTTTGTCTCGTAGTTGTAAGTTCTTAATTTAGTCTCCTTTTTAAGTCACGTAATAACCCACTGATCTCGTATAGTAATGATTATTATTATTATGTTAGCGTTGAGTAAATCTGGTAATAACCTACTGACCCGTATATAATTATTATGTCAAGTAATAGCCTATCATGGTAATAGGCCACGTGACTTTTCGCACGTCGGCATATTTCCGAGTTCCGACTATACACAGAAACTAATTTGTGCTATTTTATTATTATTGATATGTGCTTACATTCTTTTTATTTTTATATATTGACAAGTGATCACAATAATACAATTGTAAAAAAACGTATTTATATTTACTGGTAGTTTTTCTTTTTACTAAATTATAACTTCCGTTTGGTTGGATGAAAGCGAAAGTAGGAATATGCATTATGCAAGTTGCTGAAATTTGACTATAAATTTCGATATTATTATTATCGATGTATGAATACAAGTATGCAATTACAACAAAGGTTTTGTTTATTCTATTAAGCTATTATTATTCGGAATACGTTATGCAATTATTAACGTGAATAAAGTATGCATAAACCAACATGTCTGTTGTTGAAAATACGACTATCCGTTAGGCTTACCCTTGGCCGGTTCATTTCAAAATGGATTAAGAACCCTGGTTGTGGACCCTATATAGGTCACAATTTTGAACCGATTTTGATGAAACTTGACATACATGTTTATAACCTGAAGATCTTGGTTCCTTTCGATATTTGCGCTCATTAATTCATAACTTCCTGAATTATGGCCCCTGATTGTACGAAAAATCACCCTTTTTAGCTTGTGGTCCCTCTTGAAGTCACAATTATTTTCCGATTTAAAAAAACGTTTGATTATATCACCGTTTCACCTTAACGAAGGTTTGAGATCAAATTTCTGGAAAATCGGACCAAAATTGACAGACTAAATGGCCGCCGTTTGTACGCGAATACTGTTAAAAAATGGTATATCATGGTTTTGGACCCTGTATACTGTAGGTCACAATTTTAATTTGATTTTGATGAAACTTGAAATGCATGGTTATAACCCAAAGATCTTGGTTCCTTTCGTTATTTGCGCATATCGGATGAATTATTCGAATTTCATGAAAATCGTACCAAAATTGCCGGACAAAATGGTCGCCGTTTGTAATCGAATAGTGTAAAGATATGGTATATCATGGTTGTGGACTCCCTACAGGTCACAATTCTTATCCGATTTTGCCGAAAAGTCACATTTCTAGGTTGTGTACCGTTACACCATAATCATTGTCGGCTTCGAAATTTCATGAATATCAGACTGGAACTGACCAACAAAATGGCTGCTCCCAATACAGTATGAAATACAGGATTTAATGATGTAGGAAAAATAACTTTAGGTATTGCTTGTTCTCTATCCGTCTCTCGAAAATGTGGGTGTATCCTGCCTGGCAGTGCCAGCCTATCTTTTAGCTTGTGAACAGTGTAGAGGTCACAATTTTGAACCGATTTGGATGAAACTTGAAATGCATGTTTATAAACCAAAGATCTTGGTTCCTTTCGATATTTGCGCCAATTGGATCGTAACTTCCTGAATTATGGCCCCTGATTGTCGGAAAAATCGCCCTTTTTAGCTTGTGGTCCCTCTGGAGGTCACAATTATTATCCGATTTAAAAAAACGTTTGATTATATCACCGTTACACCCTAAGGAAGGTTGAGTTCGAATTTCGGGAAAATCGGACGAAAATTGCCATACAAAATGGCCGCCGTTTGTACGCGAATACTGTTAAAAAATGGTATATCAAGGTTGTGGACCCTGTAGAAGTCACATTTTTTATACGCCCACATTTTCATGTGGACGTATTATGTCGTCGCCCCTGTCCGTCTGGACGTCCGTCCACAATTTGTTTGTGGACTCTCTACAGGTCACAATTCTTATCCGATTTTGACGAAATTTGAAATATAGGTTTATCCCCAAAAGATCTCGGTTCCTTTCGATATTGGCATTTATCGGATCAAAACTTCATGGATTATGGCCCCTGATTGTACGAAAAATCACGTGTTTAGCTTGTGGACCCTATAGAGGTCACAATTTTGAACCGATTTTGATGAAACTTGACATGCATGTTTGTAACCCAAAGATCTTGGTTCCTTTCGATATTTGCGGCTATCGGAATGTAATTTCCTGAATTATGGCCCCTGATTGTCCGAAAAATCACCCTTTTTAGCTTGTGGTCCCTCTGGAGGTCACAATTATTATTCGATTTAAAAAACCGTTCGATTAAATCACCGTTACACCCTAAGGAAGGTTGAGTTCGAATTTCGGGAAAATCGGACGAAAATTGACATACAAAATGGCCGCCGTTTGTACGCGAATACTGTTAAAAAATGGTATATCAAGGTTGTGGACCCTGTGGAGGTCACAATTTTGATTCGATTTTGATGAAACTTGAAATTCATGGTTATAACCCAAAGATCTTGCTTCCTTTCGATATTTGCGCATATCGGATCGTAACTTCCTGAATTATGGCCCCTGATTATACGCAAAATCGCCTTTTTTTTAGCTTGGAGGTCACAATTATTATTCGATTTAAAAAAAAAAACGTTTGATTATATCATCGTTACACCCTAAGGGAGGTTGAGTTCGAATTTCGGAAAAATCGGACGAAAATTGCCATACAAAATGGCCGCCGTTTGTACGCGAATACTGTTAAAAAATGGTATATCAAGGTTGTGGACCCTGTGGAGGTCACAATTTTGATTCGATTTTGATGAAACTTGAAATTCAAGGTTATAACCCAAAGATCTTGCTTCCTTTCGATATTTGCGCATATCGGATCGTAACTTCCTGAATTATGGCCCCTGATTATACGCAAAATCGCCTTTTTTTTAGCTTGGAGGTCACAATTATTATCCGATTTAAAAAAAACGTTTGATTATATTACCGTTACACCGTAAGGAAGGTTGAGTTCGAATTTCGGGAAAATCAGACCAAAATTGCCATACAAAATGGCCACCGTTTGTACGCGAATACTGTTAAAAAATGGTATATCAAGGTTGTGGACCCTGTAAAGGTCACAATTTTAATTCGATTTTGATGAAACTTGAAATTCATGGTTATAACCCAAAGATCTTGTTTTTTTTCGATATTTGCGCATATCGGATCGTAACTTCCTGAATTATGGCCCCTGGTTATACGCAAAATCCCCCTTTCTTTAGCTTGTGGTCCCTCTGGAGGTCACAATTATTATCCAATTTAAAAACACGTTTGATTATATCACCGTTACACTGTAAGGAAGGTTGAGTTTGAATTTCGGGAAAATCGGACCAAAATTGACGGACAAAATGGCCGCCATTTGTACGCAAATACTGTTAAAAAAATGATATATCATGGTTGTGGACCCTGTATAGGTCACAATTTTAATTCGATTTTGATGAGGAAGGTTGAGTTCTAACTTCGTGAAAATCGTACCAAAATTGCCGGACGAAATGGTCGCTGTTTGTACGTGAATAGTGTAAAAATATGGTATATCATGATTGTGGACTCGCTACAGGTCACAATTCTTATCCGATTTTGATGAAAAGTCACATTTCTAGGTTGTGTACCGTTACACCATAATCATTGTCGGTTTCGAGTTTCATTAATATCAGACTGGAACTGACCAACTAAATGGCTGCTCCCAATACAGTATGAAATACAGGACTTAAAGATGTAGGAAAAATCACTTTCGGTATTGCTTGTTCTCTGTCCATCTCTCGAAAATGTGGGCGTATCCTGCCTGGCAGTGCCAGCCTATCTTTTAAAATCAAAAAACCCCATCATATGTAAATAATCGTAATCAAAATGAACCGATCGGATAAACGACTCACGAGCAAATAAATTTTTCGTCTAATATTTAAACACTTGATAAATTAATCGGCAGCTCGGTAATTAAAGCGATGTCTAGTAATCAAACTCATTACATAATTCGACGGTTCGTCCATTTTTACCCCCCACTCGGAGATATCAAACGCTGTACCATTAAATTAAACTATGGTTCTAATTAAACCATTTTTATACGCCCACATTTTCATGTGGACGTATATTGTCGTCGCCCCTGTTCGTCCGTCCGTCCGTCCACAATTGTTTGTGAACAGTCTACAGGTCACAATTTTTATCCGATTTCAATGAAACTTAAAATATAGGTTTATCACCCTAAGATCTCAGTTCCTTTCGATATTGGCATGTATCGGACTGTAGCTTCATGGGTTATGGGATGGCCCCTGATTGTACGAAAAATCACGTTTTTTAGCTTGTGAACAGTGTAGAGGTCACAATTTTGAACCGATTTGGATGAAACTTGAAATGTATGTTTATAACCCAAATATCTTGGTTCCTTTTGATACTTGCGCCAATCGGATCGTAACTTCCTGAATTATGGCCCCTGATTGTCCGAAAAATCGCCCTTTTTAGCTTGTGGTCCCTCTGGAGGTCAAAATTGTTATTGGATTTAAAAAACCGTTTGATTATATCCCTCTTCCATGGTTATGAAGGCTGAGTTCGAATTTCGTGAAAATCGGACCAAAATTGATGGACAAAATGGCCGCCGTTTGTACGCGAATAGTGTGAAAATATGTTATATCAAGGTTGTGGACCTTATAGAGGTCACAATTTTGAACCGATTTTGATGAAACTTGACATGTATGTTTATAACCCAAAGATCTTGGTTCCTTTTGATATTTGCACCCATCGGATCGTAACTTCCTGAATTATGGCCCCTGATTGTCCGAAAAATCACTCTTTTTAGCTTGTGGTCCCTCTGGAGGTCAAAATTGTTATTGGATTTAAAAAACCGTTTGATTATATCACCGTTCCATGGTTATGAAGATTGAGTTCGAATTTCGTGAAAATCGGACCGATATTGACGGACAAAATGGCCGCCGTTTGTACGCGAATAGTGTGAAAATATGTTATATCAAGGTTGTGGACCTTATAGAGGAGACAATTTTGAACCGATTTGGATGAAACTTGAAATGCATGTTTATAACCCAAAGATCTTGGTTCCTTTCGATATTTGTGCCCATCGGATCATAACTTCCTGAATTATGGCCCCTGATTGTCCAAAAAATCGCCCTTTTTAGCTTGTGGTCCCTCTGGAGGTCAAAATTGTTATCCGATTTAAAAAAACGTTTGATTATATCACCATTCCACGGTTTTGAAGGTTGATTTTGAATTTTGTGAAAATCGGACCAAAATTGACGGCGGACAAAATGGCCTCTGTTTGTACGCGAATAGTGTGAAAATATGTTATATAAAGGTTGTGGACCTTATAGAGGTCACAATTTTGAACTGATTTTGATGAAACTTGACATGTATGTTTATAACCCAAAGACCTTGGTTCCATTCGATATTTGCGCCCATTGGATCATAACTTCCTGGATTATGTCCCCGGATTGTCCGAAAAATCACTTTTGTTAGCTTTTGGTCCCTCTGGAGGTCAAAATTATTATCCGATTTTAAAAAACGTTTGACTATATCACCGTTACATGGTAATGAAGAGAGAGTTTGAATTAGGTGAAAATCGGACTAGAATTGACGGACAAAATGGCCACCGTTTCTACACGAATAGTGTGAAAATATGTTATATCAAGGTTGTGGACCCTAGAGAGGTCACAATTTTGAATCGATTTTGATGAAACTTGACATGTATGTTTATAACCCAAAGATCTTGGTTCCTTTCGATATTTGCGCCCATCGGGTCATTACTTCCTGAATTATGGCCCCTGATTGTACGAAAAATCACCCTTTTTAGCTTGTTGTGCCTCTGGAAGTCACAATTATTATCTGATTTAAAAAAAAGCGTTTGATTATAAAAACCAAACAAATTCTAATGATTTTCTGATAATTCCTTAATATGGGACAACTCTTGTTGACTGCCCGGACAATTTGGCTGCTGTGTGGGCGTATGTTTCGTTGCCTGGCAACCTATTTTTGTAATTTTCAAACGATTATTGTCAATAATCAAACGATGTTTTGAAATCAAACTCTATAGCATTTTTTAAAGTCAAAAAACCCCATCTTAAACAATGCCAGTTTCCCAGTGTTAGCTCCTCCTCAGAGAAGGGTAGATTGATTGGTTTAGCCCCTTCATTAGGTTCAATTTCTAATGAAGGGTGCTGTGAGTAAAAGATTTCCTTTCTCTTCAGGAACTCTGGTCTGCCTTTTCATTGCCGTTGGTAGCGTACTCATCATAGGCGTACGAGGCCGAACTTGTTTGGGGGGGCCAGCATATTTTCCCCGACGCAATGCATCTGACGGGGGTTCTGGGGGGCCTCCCCCCACAAATTTTGAAAACCAGACGGCCGTAGACGCGATTTCCAGGCATTTCGAATACTTTCTAGTAATTTGGAGTGGGTAGTAAATTATGTCAGTTGCAGCATAAAAACTGGTAAAAAGTCATCTTTAAAATACAAGCTCTATTACTACGAAAACAAGAACAAGTCTAACGATTTGCTTTTGCCACATTTTCATATGTGTTGCCGTTGGAGATCAGATTCAGGTCGTCCATTATTTCCTCCCCGGTACATTCGGTAGGTATCCCATGAACAACCACCTTGTCTGTAAACTACTACTACTACTTGGTGTTTAACGTCTGCTTCCACACAAGTGATATCGCAAACTAAAAGGTAATATTTATAGTGATATAAGAAGAAGCCATAAGACCTATGTTGTTACAATACATAGTGTAATTAACATGGATTAACAAATAACAAAGTGTGAGGGAAAACATGAGGCTAATTAACCAATTATTGATACAAATTAGTGAAACCCTTTGACCTAAGAATGTACATTTTACCCCCTGTTTGTTTAGCATGATCACAACTCCACAAGCCGACCAATAGAGAAGAATATGTGAGGTTAATGCAATTATTAGTTATGGATAGATGACCGGGTAACCATTAAGTAAAAATTTATTTATCAAGTTAATAAACACATAAAGAATGCAAACTGAGGTGAAAATATTTCAAAATAAAGTAATTAAGGTGTAAGAAAAATAAAGGTCAAATTAAGAAAAATTGGAATATAAATTAGGACAAATTAAAATATAAATTAAGCCAGATTAAAATATAAATTAAGACAAATTGAGGTATGAAGTTAGGAAATTTATACGTTGTGAAAAAAATGAATAATTATTATCATTTCTCCATCTTTATAAGTTCATCGTAGGCCCTTGGGATGTATAAACCTGTATCCCTGTTCAGTTCTGGGCTGTGACGTTTGATTTGTATGGCTTCTATGTTTTTCTTCTTTTTCTTTTGGTGTTAATAAACACAAAAAGAATGCAAACTGAGGTGAAAATATTTCAAAGAAAAGTAATTAAGGCGTAAGAAAAATAAAAGGTCAAATTAAGAGAAATTGGAATATAAATTAAGAAAAATTGGAATATAAATTAGGACAAATTATAATATAAATTAAGCCAGATTAAAATATAAATTAAGACAAAATGAGGTATGAAGTTGGGAAATTTATACGTTGTGAAAAAAATGAATAATTATTATCATTTCTCCATCTTTATAAGTTCATCGTAGGCCCTTGGGATGTATAAACCTGTATCTCTGTTCAGTTCTGGGCTGTGACGTTTGATTTGTATGGCTTCTATGATTTTCCTCTTTTTATATGCCCACATTGAAATATGGTCGTATATTGTCGTCGCCCCCGTCCGTCGGTCCAGCGTCCACAATTGCTTGTGGACGCTCTAGAGGCTAAAGTTAATATCCGATTGACTTTAAATTTATACACAGTGTTTAAGGTCATGAGACAAAGAAGCCTATTGTTTTTCAGCGATTTCCGATAATAACTACCAGAGTTATGGCCCTTGATCACTTCAAAATATCTTGTGGACGATCTAGAGGCCAAAGTTAATATCCGATTGACTTTAGATTTATACACAGTGTTTAAGGTCATAAGACGAAGAAGCTTATTGATTTTCAGCGATTTCTGATAATTAGTGCCAGAGTTATGGCCCCTGATCACTTCAAAAAATCTTGTGGACGCTCTAAAAGCCAAAGTTAATATCCGATTGACTTTAAATTTATACACAGTGTTTAAGGTCATAAGACGAAGAAGCCTATTGGTTTTTAGCGATTTCCGATAATTAGTGCCAGAGTTATGGCCCTTGATCACTTCAAAAAATCTTGTGGACGCTCTAAAAGCCAAAGTTAATTTCCGATTGACTTTAAATTTATACACAGTGTTTAAGGTCATAAGAGGAAGAAGTCTATGGATTTTCAGTGACTTCCGATAATTAGTGCCAGAGTTATGGCCCTTGATCACTTCAAAAAATCTTGTGGACGCTCTAGAAGCCAAGGTTAATATCCAATTGACTTTAAATTTATACATAATCTTTAAGGTCATAAGACGAAGAAGCCTTTTGATTTTCAGCGATTTCCGATAATTAGTGCCAGAGTTATGGCCCTTGATCACTCCAAAAAATCTTGTGGACGCTTTAAAAGCCTAAGTTAATATCCGATTGACTTTAAATTCTTACACAGTGTTTAAGGTCATAAGATGAAGAAGCCTATTGATTTTCAGCGATTTCCGATAATTAGTGCCAGAGTTATGGCCCTTGATCACTGCCGATCTCAGAAATTGACCCTAGCTGAGATACGGCAAATGGGTGTTTTGGGGGGCCAAAGTTAATATTTTCAGCGATTTCTGATAATAAGTGCCAGAGTTGTGGCCCTTGATTACTTCAAAAAATCTTGTGGATGCTCTAGAGGCCAAAGTTGATATCCGATTGACTTCAAATTTATACACAGTGTTTAAGGTCATGATACGAAGAAGCCTACTGATTTTCAGCGATTTCAAATAATTACTTCCAGAGTTATCTCCCTTGATCACTTTAAAAAACCTTGTGATGCTATAGATGCCAAACTTATCATTCGATTGACTTCAGATTGATACACAGAGTTTAAGGTGTTGAAACGAACAAGTATTTTGATTTTCAATGAATTTTGATAACTGAACAGCTAAATCCATGATGTTAAATGTTTCCTATACTAATTGTTAGCGTGGGGCAAAACTTTATAAAAAAAAAAACAAATTCTAATGATTTCCAGATAACTACATAATGAGTTGTTACTCTTAATCAGATTTTAGTGTATTACAAATGTTTCATTACTAAAAAAAGTAAAAATATGCGACAACCCTTGTTGACTGCCCGGACGATTTAGCTGCTGTGGGCGTATGTTTCGTTGCCTGGCAACCTATCTTTCTTTTGGTGTTTGTGGACGACTAGGGTTTGGACGTTGTTCCAGTCTGGTTTGTGGCCCTGGTTCTTGGTGATGTGTTCTGCTATTGCGGATACATTAGTTTTGGCTCTAGACTTGTGTTCTGCAATTCTTTTGTCTACAGGATTCTTCGTTTCTCCAATGTAAAATCTGTTGCAGGAACAATCAACTTTATAGACCACTCCTTTGGGTTGAATTGGGGGAAATATTGAAATTTTCAGGGGTTGTTCAGGAGGACTAGTGATGACCCCACACCAAATTTCAGCTGAATCGATCAATAACTTGTCATTTTACCGATCTTTTACGTTCAGCTCACAGATAGTCTTATTTGGTTGACGCCATTTTCTTTGTTTAACATTTTAGGATTAGGTCTAAGGGAAGTAGCTCCTGTTTAACATATTAGGGATAAGACAGGTAATTCTCTACAGTTTTACTTTAGCGGAAAATCGATATTTCTTGGCCTATAACATTTTTCCAGTAACATTCCTATGATCTTAATGCTTTTAAACACAAAGGCTCCGGCATGTCACAGTCATCTAATAAAAATATCGTGGCCTGTTTCAATTTTTTCCCGCCTGTGGAGGTCACATGCAACTTTCACATTGACCACACCTATTGACTTCCTTTCTGACACGGACCCTCAGTGTTTGATCGTTTTCTGATCAAGCGGTGTGCGACAGGACCAAGGTCAAGGTCGGTTTTTCAAACCAAGATTGTGGCCTTTGAAAAAGGTTACTGGGTAAAGGTCGTAAGTCAAGGTCAAATGTCCATAAACTGACTTTGAAAAGTTTCAGTTCAGTTTACTGTAACACGACCTTGACCCACAGCTTTGTCCTAATTACCTTTTTTAAAGGTCATCGTCTCTGCTTTCACCTCGAACAATGAACTTGATAATACAGCGAGAAATAAAGTCATGGCAAGCATAAACGAAAAGGCCCCGAGATCGACGAGAAGTTTGGACTCAAGGAAGGTCAAAGTCAAGGTCACGGATGGTTAAACTTGACTAGTGCAAGTCACCACGACCGTCTACATTGACCACGCCCATTGACTTCCTTTTCGACACAGGCCTTCTGCGTTTGACCGTTTTCTGATCAAGCGGTGTGCGACAGGACCAAGGTCAAGGTCGGTGGTTCAAGCCAAGATTGTGGCCTTTGAAAAGGTTGCTGGGTAAAGGTCGTAAGTCAAGGTCAAATGTCCATAAACTGACTTTGAAAAGTTTCAGTTCAGTTTAGGGTAACACGACCTTGACCCACAGCTTTGTCCTAATTACCTTTTTTAAAGGTCATCGTCTCTGCTTTCACCTCGAACAATGAACTTGATAATACAGCGAGAAATAAAGTCATGGCAAGCATAAACGAAAAGGCCCCGAGATCGACGAGAAGTTTGGACTCAAGGTCAAAGTCAAGGTCACGGATGGTTAAACTTGACTAGTGCAAGTCACCACGACCGTCTATATTGACCACGCCCATTGACTTCCTTATCGTCACGGACCCTCGGTATTTGACAGTTTTCTGACCAAGCAGTGTGTGACAGGACCAAGGTCAAGGTCGGTGATCCAAGTCCAGATTGTGAACTTCAAAATATAGTATTTGGTGAAGGTCGTGCCCCAAGCTCAAGTGACCAAAAACTGACTTTGAAAAGTTTCAGTTCAGTTTTCTGTAGCATGACCTTGACCCACGACTTTGACCCTGTTACCTTTTTTGAAGGACATTGTCTCTTCTTTCACCTCGAATATTGAATTGGAAAATACAGCAAGAAGTATGGGGGCACCAAGCATAAACGCAAAGGCCCCGAGCTCGATGAAAAATTTAAAGTCAGTGTCAGCATCAAGATCACAACGTTATTCACACGTAAACGACAATCCAAATGGTCAACGCAAAATAGTCATTTACAGAAAATGGTGGCTTAGTGCAAAAATTAAAATATACCAAAATTATTATCATTATTATGAACTGCATCGCTAGGCGTGTAGCGCAGAGTGTCGGCGTTAGTGTCTGAGTGTCTTGTTATTCGAGTTTAAATAGTTTATCTGTGAAGCAGAACGTAAAAGGTCGGTAAAATGAAAAGTTATTGATCGATTCGGTTGAAATTTGGCGTGAGGCCATCGCTAGTCCCCCTTGACATCCCCTGAAAATTTCCCATTTGCCTTGAGTATCTGTTTTAAGGTTGTGGAAGTGGAAAAGGATGTTCCAATATTGACTGTTTTCAGGATTCTGCTAACTTGATAATATTCGGGGTCAAAGATGAAATTGTCCATTTTTGCACTGGAAGAGTTAAAGGAATGAAATATCAGCCTAAAAACTAAAGGGAAACCTGTTTTAATTGATAAAAGAAACATTTAAAGCTTTGGAGATATTCAAAGTCAAAGGTGAAATTAGTTCATATGCACTGAAAGCGAATGCGCAGCCATTCTTGTTTTGGATCTGTTATTCAAGATTTTTTTCGACGTTCCAATTTTATTAAAGTTCGGTGCTAAGACCACCAAAAGATCAGTTTGAAATGTTACTACTATTAATTAAAACGGGTTTCGCTTTAGTTTTTATATTTTACGCTGACATTTTATTGCTTTAAATCTTCCCAGTGATTATTTTTATCATCTTTTCATGATACAAGAATGGATGTGCATTTGCTTTCAGTGCATATGTACTAATTTCACCTTTGACTTCGAATATCTTGAAAACGCACCAATGGCGGACAGATTACCACTCGGCTTCGTATTCTATTCAAAATTTTAGTCTGGTTTTGTGCCCATTTGATGGACACTGCTCTGCACTGAGCCTCCGGTTTATAATGTATCATTACCGAAAAAATATGCGACAACTCTTGTTGACTACCCGGGTGATTTGGCTTCTGTGGGTGTATGTTTCGTTGTCTGGCAATCTATCTTTTTATAATTTGTGGTAATTATGCCATTATTGATATTTTTAGAAATGATTGTGCCCTATTTAACAGAACATAAGTTGCCTATATTGGAAGTAAAGCCTGACAAGTATCTGTTCTCGGTTAATGCGGCTGTGAGGTATGTACATATAGAGACTTTTTATCCAGCGATACCCTTGAGAATTGCGATTGATCATGATTATTGTGTCACGTGATAAAATAATCAACCACTTTCTCAATAATTACTGTATCGCGATATATCATGTTTATTTTTGAATTAATTGCAGTATATTGTATTATTTTGGCTAAAATCTTGTCAAAGTGACAGTAGGATAATAAAACATCTCACATATACAGTTACTAGTTACCCCACTGCATGTGGTGTTGAGCAGACATCGTTGTCATGGAAACCAACTCCACTAACCCAATTGTTGACCATTGATTATGCAGTTGGCACCGAGTTTTGTACAATTATCATTCTGAATAATATATTTTTTATGCAGTTTAATAATGGAGATAATGAATCCTTCAAGCATAATAATTTGAATTATCACGATAAACCATGGGATATTTTCCCACCTTTCTACTAATAATGATAGTGTCCAGACAATACCAGCAGTAAACTGTTTCAATGGCATTTAGTAATTGAACTGGAGTATACAGGTCACAATTCTATGGAATAAAATTACTGCTTATTACTGAGCGACGTTTCGACTAGGCTTCTCTAGTCGTTATCAAGCAATGATAAAATCTAAAAAATAAGACAAGTCAATATATACATGTACATATAATCCTTAATTAAATTAGATTTCTTTTAGGTACGTGCAAAGGGAGATCCCTGTTTTGTCAGCATAAAGAATGTATTGTTATGTACATGTATATATTGACTTGTCTTATTTTTTAGATTTTATCATTGCTTGATAACGACTAGAGAAGCCTAGTCGAAACGTCGCTCAGTAATAAGCAGTAATTGTATTCCATAGAATTGTGACCTGTATAATACCAGCAGTGTTCTAGTTTGTGATCTTGTAATATCAGCACACATTGAAACATATCGAAGAGAAGTCTCCGCGACGTAATGACAGTTTTCTCCAATTCTATGATTTGATCATCATGCCATTGATAGGCTTTATCCACCATTTCAACCAAAAATTTTATCATGTGTACTATTGTACGTTAATGCCTGTGCCATATGGGCAGAATGGTATTCTCAAAAATACCCCCCCCCCTTTCCACACATGTACACCTGCTACCCCAACCCCACCTACCCAACCAATCAAACAGTTGTCCGGGGGTATCACAAACACTTATTTAGAGATGGGCAGTCCTAGAAATTTATGTTTTATTGATATATATATTATGATTATCATTTATGTCAACATAATGACCCCAACACAAACACACACTATCATACATGTATATGGTGTAAATCGAGGACTTTGACTGGATCCTCCTAATCGAGGTCTTGATAAATACTGCATGTAGCTGAAAAACATCATTATTTCTGAACTCTATTACATCAAAGGATTATGGGAAGGTATAAATTATACCTCAATTCATATATTTTATGCATTTGACTTTTAACGGAAAAATGCGGACACACGGGAGTTTGCGAATATTTGGGGAAATACGGCCGAACGAGTCCCTATGCTAGATACAACTAATCGAGGACACACATGTGTGTGTTGGGAACGCCGCCAAGCGAGGACAATTTGCTCTATACTACCATACTGTGGACTTGACACTTATTGTGGTCTTTAACCTGTAAATAAGTGCATTTTTGTCTCCCCTTTGACCACACATGTGAAAAAATCAATATAACTGTTTAAATTTGATGCATCTTTCAATATTGTAGTAGAACAGTCGTTTATTTATTAATGTGATCAACCGAGGACGCACATTATGTTTTAATACCGTCAAATGGGGACTAAGTGTATGGTGAACACCAGCAACCGAGTACATACACACTCACATCCAAGGACGTTACAGGTGTATGTCAATAATATAAATTGAGTTGGTTCAACACTCTATATCCGAGAACAGGTCTCCTTTGACCACAGGAGCAGCCCAATGAAAAAACATTTTTTTATTGATTCAGCCATTTGAAACTTTTAATTTTCTAAACTAATCTGACTGAGGTCTTACAGAGTGTATGTAACCAATCGAGGACCTCTGAACTTGAAACTCACTGTGGTCTTAAACCTTTAAATAACTAAATTTTTGTCCCCCCTTTGACCACACATGGGATAAAAAGACAAATTAACCTTTTATAATTGATGTTCGGTTCATAATACCGCGATATAACAGTTATTTATTAATGTGTCCAACCGAGGACGCACATTATGTTTTAATACCGAAAAATGGGGACTTTGTGTATGGTGAAAGCTAAAAACCGAGTACACACACACTCACATCCGAGGACGTTAGAAGTGTGTATCAATGCGGTGTGTACAAACTCTCTATTGCTCCTTTGTTGTAATATTACAACAAACGATAATCCCAAAACGGATCCTCATTTAATTATCAACAAGCTGTTACTAAATTACTTTTAAAGACATTGATGAGAATCTTCAAGATCTGACAATGAATTTCAAAGGCACTAACTTGATTTGTAAGAAACACTTTACGTCTGAGGATTGCCCTTCGATTGAGGGTAAAAAGTTACATAAAACTAATTTTACTTGAAAAGTCAAGTTGACATTTGAAAAGTCATGTTGACATTTGAAAAATCATGTTGACATTTGAAAAATCATGTTGACATTTGAAAAATCATGTTGACATTTGAAAAGTCAAGTTGATTTTTCAAATGTCAAGCTTATATATTGAAATATACCCAGTTCTCTCTCTCAGGCAGCGAAGCGGTCGAAAGGCGGGGCTCGTTTAGCCCGATCTCTCGTCCTGTCTTTGAATGATTCAAGGTTGTAAGGAGACGGTGTGGTTCGATTGTCAAATCAGCGAGTCTCGACTATTACCCCCGATTCTCGGTACACAACGTGCTCGAGATGGTCTCCTGTAGCCCGTCTCGTCTCAACCTAGTTCGAGCGAGCGAATCACCGGACGACTTTGCGGTCTTCTGGTCTCCCTCTTCGTCTGGGGTTGCTCAGCGAACGAGATTGGCGATGTTCAGTCCTGGCTACTGTCATCTCGCTCTTTCGCCCCTCACCCATCTCTCGTCCAGTCTTCGTACGATTCAAGGTTGTAAGGAGACACGGTCCGGGGACGACGGCGCCCGGTCACAGCTCGCAGCGGTCGGCGGAGATTGATTTCTCCCTGCCTCCCGGCAGACCCGAAACATTCCAGTGTAAGCTTACACGGCGGCACAGACTGGCTCGTTCGATTGTCAAATCAGCGAGTCTCGACTACTACCCCCGATTATCGGCTCGTGGCGTGCTCTAGATGGTCTCGTGTCCGTCCTGTAGCCCGTCTTGTCTCAACATAGCTCGAGTGATCGAATCGCCGGACGACTTTGCGGTCTTGTGGTCTCCCTCAGCGAACAAGACCGGCAATGTTCAGTCCTGGCTAATGTCCTCCCACTCTTTCCCCCCCCACCCATCTCGCTTCCGCTCTTCTGTTGCTCACCTTCCTTTCGGGGGAGTAGGGCAAAGGGAGACTGGTGGCTGCGACTGTTGACGTTTACTCGTGGTTCTCTCTCGAACTCGTGAAAGGTATATGGTTGATCCTGCCAGTGAAGCCATGGAAGTTTACGTTCAGCTCAGGCTTGTTCCTTTCGGGAAGCGATCCGAAACTGCACATTTTCGTTTCTCGATGAAGGGAACAGCATTTGGGTCAAATCAGAAATTGGTCAACTTGGGCGTAAAATTTTTAAATAAAACCTACAATAATTTTGTCTTTTCCACCTCAAATATATACTATTAGACTACAATTAAACAATATTTAGAATAAAGAATGGCTTTCATTTTGAGAAATATCTGACATTTTACCTGTCTACCCAAAATAATTTTGTTATGGACGGAATGAGAAATTATGAAATATTTCGAAGAGATGAGTTCATGAAATGCTAATTAATTAATCAATTTAGAATAGGCTTCATCTAATGTATGTACATGTACTTTTACTATTTCAAAAAAAATGCAATTTTAGCTTTTATATGAAAATATTTAAATTCAATTTCCGTCCGTAACAAAATCTTAATTTGAATTTTATCTCCTGGAAATTGTATCCTACATTAAAAGCTTAAAGGATGACAACCTCTAATTTCTCATCATATTAGCAGATTGCAATCAAATTAGTCTAATAAATTTGTAAACACTTAAACATATGCAGTATAAAACTTTTAAAATTTAATGTTACGGACGGAAAATGGAAGAATTGTTATGGACGGAATCACTGGATAATGATGCCTGTGTACAGGCATCAGGGTTTAAGAATTAAATAAATTATTGTATGAGCCTAAATTAATAAATTGTAACAGGAAGAGGAGATCTTCCTTTGTTCTTTTCGTTCAATAAGCAGATTGGGGTGGGTTTCCCGTGCAATAACATCAGTCATGTTGAGCAGGTGTCAGTATTACAAGTCATTTATACTATAGCATGCTTCATTCGTTTCCAGGTTTAACACTTCGACCTGCGGTATCTCTATTAAACCTGTTAACTCATGAAAGCTGTGCTATAAATATAACTTATCGTAAAGGCCTAAATTAAATAAATTGTTTCATGAATGGACAATTTAATTTTTCTAGGATTAAATATTGTTGAATAAGTTTTGATTATAGTAAAATGTTTACTTTTTAAACGCTAACTTTGAAATGGGCTTGTATATTGTCGTTGCCCCTGTTCGGCGTTCACAACTGCTTGTGGATGCTCAAAATTCTAAAATTAATACTCGATTGACTTTAAATTTGAGAGGAAGAATCCTATTGATCTTCAATGCAAGCCAATAATTACTGCCAGACTAATGGCCCTTGACCACTTTTAAAACTCTAAACCGATCGACGTTAAATTGATACAGTGTTTATGACCATAAGATGAAGACGCCCATTGATTTTCGACAATTTCCAATAACTGCCAGAGTTATGGCCAAAAGATGAAGAAGCTGATTTACGATAATTACTGCCGGGATTATGGTCTCTGAATAATCTTGTTCACCCTCTACAGACCAAAGTTGTCATCCGATTGACTTTGTCACAAGACAACGAAGTCAACTGATTTTTAACGATTCCTGACAGCTTGGGCTATATTCTATATAATTAAAGAATTGTACACTGAAAGCCCTTTAACGCTAGCATGGGGCAGAAATAGAAACCAAACAAATTCTAATGATTTCTGATAACTACTTAATGGTTGTTACTCAAAGTTTAGTGTGTTGTGAATTTTCATCACCGTCATAATGAAAAAAAAATATACGACAACCCTTGTTAACAGCTCAGGTGACTTAGCTGCTGTGGGCATGTTTCTTTGTCTAGCAACCTGTCTTTGTTAATTTATTAAAATATACAATAATTATAATTAGGTATTCATGTTCTGGTCAAACAGATGCTTCTAAAGAAGCTAATCTATACTAATATTTGTGACTCTGTCTTGTGTTTGTCTGTGTTCAGGATTGGCAGTTACACTAGGGCTGTCCAGATGCTGAAATTTGGTGTATAGGGATAGCTCAGACCTGGGAGTAACATAGGCCTGGTGGCGATGGACTACTTACCCCGAGCAAAGCCAGATATCCTTGTAGTTGCAAATAAAATGATGAATTGGCTTAATGCAGTGCTTTAGAAAAAGTGGACAAAATTCTCCGTCCATAACAATTGCAATTCCGTCCGTAACAGATTACTTTGATATCAAATTATTCACAACACATAAATAATTTTATCATTCTTCAAACATAATATAAAAGCTTTATTTCAGTAGTTTTGCAATATTATGCCAAATTTCTCATTTGATAAAAAACTTCACAGACTTTATCCAAAATTGTTATGTTTTCAAATAAGTAAAATCGTGCGATTCCGTCCGTAACACTAACAAGGACTGAAATAACACGCAAAAGAAAACCATCAGTCCACATTACTATTTCGCTTTCTGATGAATAAGATATTTGTGATCCAGCAGGACATAGCTTGGCTTTTCAAGCATAGCTGAACAATTTTAATTTTGAATTTTGTGTGTGATTTCCGTCCGTAACAGGAAGGGGTATTTTTGATTTGACCCATTTATCCTCTATACCAGATCACCGTAGCCTGCGAAGCTACCGTCAAAAGTAGCGACGGGGCGAAGCGACAAGTGTTGAAATCCGAATAACTGCGCCAAACGCAGGGACTTTCCGGGCCCCCGACGTCCTTGCCATGAAATGTCTGTCCCATCAATTGGCGATGGACGGCGACATGCCTACCTGTTGACGGGTAACGCAGAATCAGGGTTCGAATCCGGAGAGGAAGCCTGTGAAACGGCTACCACCTCCAAGTAGGGCAACAGACGCGCCACTTACGAAAAATGGTCGCCGCAGGATAAATGAGCGCAATTTAAAAGAGTGTGTGAGGAGCTATTATAGGGCAAGCCTGCTGCGAGCAGCCGCGGTAATTCCAGCTCAAATAGCCTGTGTCGTTCCTGCCTCGTTTTTCTCCTTCGCGGGATAGAACCCGCCGCATTTTCTGACTACCTTGAAAACATTAAGACTGCTAAAGACAGGCTAAAACCCCTAGCATGAATATTTCGTCGTTGGAATAAGTGGGGATGTTCTTTTCAGGAGGGTGGTCCGGTCGACTTGGTGACGTCGCTTTTGCTTTCGGTTTCGCCGAAGAGCTAGGGTTCGAGAGGAACGGAGGGGGGCGAGCGTACCGGGCAGGGAGAAGAGGAAAGCGCAAGTACCTATGATCAGACTAGGAACCCGCCCGTGAGGGGAGGTTGGGATTGTTCCTTCGGAGACAGTCTCCACTACAACGGGTTAACCGTGCCAATGGTCTTTGTGCTGGGAATCGGGGCTTGCAACTTCGTGAACGAGGAATTCCGAGTAGGCGCCCGTCATCAGCTGGCGCCGATTAAGTTCCTGCCTTTCGTACGCACCAATGGTCGCGACCTCCGATAGAATGTTTCCAAAGGTCAACCTTCTGAAGCATCATTACCGTTATCTTCGGTCTCTTTCTCCTCTGTGCGAGAGATGACGGAACACTACCATCGAAACTTTACCGTTTCACCAGGTCGCTCTTCTTCTACTTCAGACGCTAGGAGGCTTGTCCTTGGTGGGTGGGAGATGCATGGCTTCGGTTGTGGCTTCTCTCTTGTCGGTACGTTTTCGCGACCCTCCCTCCCCGCTCATCTCTTCCCCTCCTCTCCTCCGTGGCTCGGCGGAGAGAGAGACTCGGAGAGCGAGCGAGCGGGCACGTTCAAAGACTTTCGGTCGTCAGCATCGGAAACACCGGTCTCTTTTTTTGTCACACTAGGATGGTACGTTTATGACACTGGCCGTCGTCGTGAAACTTCAGCGAAGTATTTCTTTTTCCGTAGCATCCCCGAATGAAATATCCTCAAAGGGCCCCTGTTAAGTCAGCATGACATGCCTAGGGGGAGATTGGGGGGCGTCGCAAGCCATAAGGAACAATCGGGTGGCCTTGGGATTACTGCGAAAAATTTCAAAGTTTGTATTGAAAATTTGGCCGATATTTTGTCAGATACTTCACCGAAGCTTCTGCAAAATACTATTCCAGAGGCACCTGATTTAAATATCCTCAAAAGTCCCCTGACAATTAAGCAAGACATCTCACATGCTTCGCTGATGCCCCGGAGTTTCCTTGTGTGTGTGGAAAGATCCGGGAATGCCCCCGGTCTGACAATGCAAGCATTGAAACTTTTGCCCAAGGAGCTCCCCTGGGACACCGACAAACCTGTCCCCGACGCCTAACCCTGTTCCTGAAACAAGGCAATCATCCCCGGAGTTTCCTTGTGGATCTGGAAAGCTCCGTTGATGCCTTCCCGGCTTGTTTTCCTGTCAGTTCTCCCGTTGAGTAAGCGGTAAACCTGTTCCCGACGGCTCCTGGGGTTCACAACTTTTTTTTCTGTAGTACATCCGTAAGGCAAAAATTGTCCAGTGGTATCTACAGGGCAATTCCACGGTAACAGACGTACGTTTTGCACTCGTCATATTTTAAATACTTCCAATATTATCTAACCATGAATAATTAAGTGTTTGGGTTTTATATATATTTCAAGTATTAATTGACATATGATTTTGTTTATTCCTGAACACCAGAAATAAATATTTACCCCTCAAAATATAGGTAACGGACGTACAGAAATGAACACCATGATTTACCTGCAAGAAAAGGTTGCAAAACTCTGTGAATTCTCTTGTGGAATTCAACAGTTTTTATCCATGTAAGAAAGGGCACTAATACTAGATGTGATCTGTATGATCACTTCTCACATTTGCATTCTTGTAATCCAGTAAATTAGAAATTATTGTGGTAACGGACGTACATATTTTCTGGTAACGGACGTACGAGTGCAAATTGCTAACCCATTACATGAGATATGTAAACTTTCAAGTAATGGGACTGATAGATAATACTTATTATTAACTCATTTGAATTAATGGAGCAGTTACTTTCCTAAGAACATTATTACTCCTTACATAGAATATTGCAACATTAAAATTTTGGTAACGGACGTACATTTTTACCCTAAAATTTTAGTAACGGACATGCATGCATCTATGAAACCCCAAATGATTTAGAGAATTTGGTCAAAATGTTTTCATTTTACAGTCATAATATCAAGAATGGGTGATGTTCGCTTTATATATGAGTTTTTGAACAGTTCCATAAATAAATATAAATGAGAGAGATAAAATGTAAATATTTGATAACATGAAATATCGTAAAAAGTAACGGACGTACATGTACGAAAACCTAAGTTATTCTGAGAACTTTTGCAAATCTTTTCTATTTTCGGTCATTATAATAAGAATGGGTTATATTAGCTTTAGATATGAAATTCTAAACAATTCCATTCATAAATATGAATGAGAGAGAAAAAAATGTGAATATTTGGTAACGGACGTACATTCTCATAGCGATATTTTTCAATGTTCGTTACTTGCACAAAAATATGTTATTTTCATATTTTAATGTATAAATATCATGTTTATATACATTTTCAGATAACTAATGCCAAATTATTCATTATGACTCAGAAGTATCCAACAAACACAAAGTAAGAAAATACATGAAAATTATAAATTCAACATTTACAACATACACCTCGACAAAAGACCAAATAAAAAAAAATTGGGAACAATTTCCACCAAAATTTGAGTTTGTCTTCAAAATATAGATTATTTCTCACCATAAAACACTATTTTTGTCCACTTATCAACTAATTAAATTTTTCACCTAATTGTATACTTTGGCGTGGAATTGCCCTACACATTATGTAAGACAATTGTGACTGTCGTAATACGTCCTAACAGGTGTCACTGCTTCAAATTCCGCGACTTACTAATATTTCAATTGCTGTTGTTTTTTTTAAATTTACATTTATTATTTCGGCAATAATCTTATTCTATGTTTAGCCAGATAAAAATTTCGAAATTTCAGACAGAAATAATGTAATGACTATATGGTTAGTTTTTTTTGAATATCGCATGTTTTGAAAATGGTTATAAATTTAAGATATAGCAGAAATTAAAACGTATTTCTCCCACGTGACCATATATGATGTGTATGGCTGAAATCAGTTAAGCAAGGACTTGATACACTCGCTGTACAATAAACACTAACTGCGGACTTGATACACACAATCATATTTTTGCCTTTTGTGATCACACACACGACAGATACACACTAACTGTAGAATACCGCCTAACGCGGAACACCTCAGATCGACCTTAAAATCAAATGGGATATTAAATCCAGGCTTCTGAACATCGTGGCAGTCCTGGTTTCAGTTCAAAAAGTCCTCGGTTGACCACACGTCCGCGATTAGAAGGTGTGTATTCAGATGTGTGTCCTCGATATACACCATATACATACGCACACACACACATACACACACACCTGGTTAAATAATGCTCTGAGAGCAGAATTAGAGTCATCTTGGAGTAACTCCATTTCACCTGATCATGAAATTGGATATTAAAAGTTCTGTATCGGTTTATTTTAGGTAGGTGATTTTTTATAGAATAATGTAGGACACACACGTTACAACAATGAGACGCGTGTGCGTGCACACATGGAATGTATCGAGGACACAAGGGCAAGGCTTATAATCGAGGTCACACCATTTGTGTGCACAGGAATGCTACAAAACGAGGTCATTAGTTCTGGAGTTAACAATCGCGGACATCACAGATTTACTTGAAAATAACCTCGAATTAACTCTCCGTTGACCACACAAGACTATATGGAAAAAAGGCGTAACATACAATATCAGTGCCATTTATTTTTTCACAATAAATGGTTAGCACATAACTACTAGAATAATATAAATAGGGAACGCCAGAACAATTCGCCACGACAACATTGGCATTCCCCTCCATCCCCACCCCCACCCCAAAGCGAAACACTCGAAGGCTGTAATTAATAGATAATTGGATGGAAATTCATTAGTACAGTGTGTGATGGATTACTACATATATAGGACACTTGGGTTCTTTTATTAACAACTGTGCACGTTATCTGTCCTCGGTAGGTGGGTCCGATGTCAGATGTCATTAAACACATGTACATTAAACAGTTGTCCCGCTGATCGAGGACATTATTTATCAAATGTTTGGAGTGGACTTATCTGTTCTCGGCCTTCTGTGTAACAGTATCAAGTCTAGGCTGCCAATACAAAGTTGAATATAAAAAAAAAGCAGTGTCAAACAGGGAATATTTTACTTTTTTACATTTGATTAGCAGTTTCCAGAAAAATTGTGTAAGAATGCTAATCAATTGTATAATTGAGTAGCAAAATTTACCAATTGATTAGCAGTTTTTTAGTATGTAATAGAATTCTTATTTCACATAATTAGGCCTATATGTGACAATAACAATACCCACATTATTTGTATTACCAAACGGTTGTTTATATTTATATATAAAATAAAAATAAAAGTATGTGACCACATGTTTTTCTTTGTACAAAACCTGGACATTCTTTATTTACTTCATACTCTAGTCAGATCTTTTCTGCGTCATATTTCCTCACCCAACCTTGAACTGTTGCTAATTTTAATGTCGAATTTGAAGACAGAACATAATATCATGTGTTTGAATTTCGCGACGTACCCTCGATCATCCGGTAATTTTATCTTGTAGTGTTTTGAATGTCTGTCTTGACGAATGTGACTACCACAGATATAGAAAGAAAGTATGTAGTGTTGTCATCTCTGTCATCAAAACCTTTTACGTCTATAAATAGCAGACGTCAACATGTACTGCTCTCGTTCCACTGGACCGTTGCAGAGGCACGTAAAGAGTCTTGATGATATAGACAATAAAATTGCGAGATTTGATATTTGTTTTGATGTGTTTTACGATACTGAATGGTTTTAAAGTTAAAATTAATTTTCAAAACTTTGATTCGCGCTGAAGCAGGGTTTTATGCTAATAATGCTAATCAAGTATGAATTTGATTCGCAAAATCGGACGTTTGAGTCTCAAATTGCGATACGAACTCGGTTAAAATATTCCCTGGTGTCAAATACCTAAAGTACTGGGGTTAAAAATTATAATTCTAAAGAAACACATGTGTGTGAGTTGGATTACTATAAATCGAGGACATATTGATTTATATATTACCAATCGTGGACGTACGTGTTGTCTTTCCTATGACCACATGTCGAACGAATCTCGTTCTCCGAAGAGAGGCCAATATTAAAAATTACAAAAATATTTATCAAATTATGATTATAATACCGGATACATCCCCTTGACATTGCCATGGTAAAGTGTGGACACACAACTGTTCGAATAATAGCAATTGAGGACAAATAGATGTGTGTGTAGGATTAAAATAAATCAAGGACATATTAGGGATGGACGATAATTTCAATAAATCAATATATCGCGGTTTGAAAATTATATTGACGGTAATTTTAAGACCCTCAGAAAAACCGCAATATTCCAATATATTGTCTGACGCCATATACCACGGTATGCACTTCAATATTCTCTTAATTTAGTCCCGAACTTGCTTGAGAAACCCCCGAATAACTAAAGTTAATTTGACTAATTAGAAATATACATATTTATCGGGTAAATCCGGACCAGTCGATGTCCAGTCACACAGTATACAATCTCGTGGCTGGTACATCGAGACAACAAAAAAAGTCGAAAGTGAAAATAAAAAACCTCGGAAAAACCGATGCTATTTTCGGCATTTATCTAGTCTTGATTATCAATGTTCAATTTTAATTTGTAAAGTTGAGACTGGTCGTCGATGTCTATAGCTATCGGTAGATTATTTACAAAATGGCAGATGACATAGTTGAAGTTGGAAGTTGAAGGGACAACTTCGGAGTCCCGAAGAGAAATTGTACAAGCCAGATTAGACATTAGGGCCTACTTCGGATTGACGTAAACGATACTGGTCGAAATAAAATTTTACGTAGACTGTGTAGAAGAAACGTAGCTACCAAGAATGAAAACACAAGTAATTTGTACGCTCTCTAGTCTCTTCTCGGGTTTTAATATTTTGAAGAAGACATAATTTATCACGTCTTGTGTTATTTCATTTTAAAATCTAAGATTAACAAGAGTGGTTCGTAAATTGGGGGTTTACTCCAGTTCATTACAAAACTGTAAATGTTTTTTTTTTGTTTTTCTTTAAAAAAAAACCCTTTAAAATGATTTAATTGAAAGTAGAATTTAATTTTATTTTAAAACCCTTCAACTGCAGTCGTGTTTTGTTTAATTTTTTGAATAATTGTTTGGTGATACAAAACTGAAAATAACTGTTAGTGTGGATGAATTTTTGATAAATGTTATATTGTAACAAAATTAATTTCATTATTCACTTTTGTGTTCATATACATGTGCTGATTATAAAATAAAAAGTGTTTTGTTTCTGAAGAAGTAGGCCTGATTGGCTGTAATATGATCAACTGTTTTTCTGAACTCGGAACGGAACATGACATGGTTCTAGTTAAATAAAATATATATTTAGTATGATGCAGGATGATTAATTAAAACAACCAGTAAGGTAATAAATAAACTCAAGGGATGCCTCATTGCTGTTGGAGAGGATTAGCACCACCTTTTCTAAGGCTTTTCAACAACACTTGCTTGGTGCACCAAAATATCGCAATACTGACAATATATTGAGGAATTTTGAAAAAATATCGCAATATTGAAATTTTCAAATATCGTCCAACCCTAGGACATATCGATTCATGTATTACCAATCGGAAGCGTGATCTGGGGCCATTGTCTGGTACCACTGCACACACTGGAACTAAACATTGAACCCCTCACTGTGGACATTATTTGATAAAACGCTGATTGGTCTGTTACTAGGTTTATTGATTCCAACATCAAGTACGGAATTTCATCAGTATAGCTGAAATCTTATATATTAAAGACTTTGGTCACACACGCGTGTGTCCAATTACTACAGAAAGAGGACATTTTCGCTCTTTTACGTTATCTGTCCTCGGTAGTAGTTAGGGCCGATGTCAATTACTACAGATAGAGGACATTTTCGCTCTTTTACGTTATCTGTCCTCGGTAGTAGTTAGGGCCGATGTCAAATGCCATTAAAAACATGTACATCAAACAGCGGTCCCTCTAATTGAGGACATTGTTTATCAAATGGTTGGACTGGTCTGTTCTCAGCCTTCTGTGTAACAATATCAAGTCTAGACTGCCAATAAGGACAAAAAGATGTGTGTGTAGGATTAAGATAAATCAAGGACATATCGATTCATGTATTACCAATCGGAAGCGTGATCTGGGGCCATTGTCTGGTACCACTGCACACACTGGAACTAAACATCAGTCCCCCTCACCGAGGACATTATTTGATAAAATGCTGATTGGTCTGTTACTAGGTTTATTTATTCCAACAACAAGTTCGAAATTTCATCAATAAAGCCAAAATCTTACTTGACCAGACAGTTCCAAAAAATACATTAAAGACTTTGGTCACACGCGCGTGTGTGTCCAATTACTACAGATAGAGGACATTTTGGTTCTTTTATGAACAACTGAAGACGTTATCTGTCCTCGGTAGGTGGGGCCGATGTCAGATGCTATTAATCACATTTACATTAAACAGCCGTCCCACTAATTGAGAGCAGTATTTAAAAACGATTGGAATGATCTGTTATCGGCGTTCTTTGTAATAATATCAAGATCAGACTAGCAATAATGTATTTGAAATTAAAAAGAAAAGACAGTGTCAAATACCTCATGTACCAGGGTTAAAAACTATAATTCTGAGCAAACACACGTGTGTGTGTGTGTGGGATTACTATAAATTGAGGACATATTGATTCCTGTATTAACAATCGTGGACGTACGTGTTGTCCCCCCTTTGACCACATATCGATTAAATTTTCATTCTCTGGAGACTGGACACTTACAAAAATATATACTAAAACATGATTATAATACGTGATACACTCCATTTGACATTATCATTGTGAAGTGTGGACACACAACTGTTCGAATGATAGAAAATGAGGAAAGACGTGTGTGTGTGTAGGATTAATATAAATTGAGGACATATCGATTCATGTATTACCAATCGTAGGTGTGATATGCCTACCTGAAAAAGATCCTTGTTGTCACACCTTTGATTTACAACTAAAAGTCAGGCCAATGTCTGGTACAACTGAACACACTGGCACTAAACCTCGGTCCCCCTAATCAAGGACATTAATAAATAGCTGATTGGTCTGTTACCAGGTTTATTTATGCCAACAGAAAGTTCAGATTTAATCAGGATAGCCAAAATCTTACACAGGCTGCTCCCCGCACCCCCGGAAAAATTTCGGCACCCCGGTTGGCACGGAAGACACCCTTTGCCTTTTAGAGAAAAATCAGCTCCCTTAATGGGCGCCAAAGGACGCAATACGAGGCCAACGACCAACGTCTCCATATTAGTATGGGCGTCACATATAGCTGAGTGACATTGGTAGTACTGGTAGGACGCCCACGACAAGATTGGCGCACAAACAATGTCAATTAACAACTGATGGGGCGCACAAAAGGCTTTGATCTGTGGTGCACCTTATCCCAGAGAGGCGCACATGATTGGTGGGGCGCCCATGATTGGAGGGGCGCCCACGACTAGCGCATAATGCCGAATCAGATTGGTTGGGCGCCCATGACTTGATCAATGGGGCGCCCAAAAACGGCATGTGGGGTGCCTCATTGATCAGGGGAGCGCCCATAATGCCGAGATCATGGGCACTCATAATATAATGCTAGTGAGAATGGTTAGGCCCCCAGGAATGAATTGGGCACCCAAAATGACGTGACAATCTTCAAAATTCAAACGGAATGATATTTTAAGAACCTCAGACCGAAAGGGCGCCCATAATGCCGAGATCATGGGCGCCATTAATATAATGCTAATGAGATTAGTTAGGCGCCCATGAATGAACTGGGTGCCCAAAACTGCGAGATAATCTTCAAAATACAAACGACATGGCATGTTTTGTGGGGTGCCTCATCCCGGAGGGGCACCCTTAATGGCGTGTTCTCGGGCTGCCATAATATTGGAGGGGCGCCCACGACTAGTGCATAATGCCGGATCAGATTGGTTGGGCGCCCATGACTTGATCAGTGGGGCGTCCAAAACGGCATGTGGGGTGCCTCATTGATCAGGGGAACGCCCATAATGCCGAGATCCTGGGCGCTCATAATATAATGCTACTGAGATTGGTAGGCCCCCAGGAATGGATTGGGCGCCCAAAACGGAGTGACTTGTGAAGTACCTCAGACCGAAAGGGAGCCCATAATGCCGAGATCATGGGTGCCATTGATATAATGCTAATGCGATTGGTTAGGCGCCCATGAATGAACTGGGCGCCCAAAACGGCGAGATAATCTTCAAAATACAAACGGCATGACATGTTTCGTTGGGTGCCTCATCCCAGAGGGGCACCCTTAATAGTGTGTTCTTGGGCTGCCATAATATTGGTTAGGCGCCCACTAATGTATTGGGCACCCAAAACTGCCTGATAATCTTCAAAAGTCTCGCATCCTAACCCGATTCCGAACTTTTCATCTTTCTTACAAATTATTATAGGTATGTTAAAGTCGTTTTTATTCCTTCAAATGTTTATAATGTTCATATAAAAATATCATAATACGCTAGTATTGCAAAATCAGCATCAAAATTGAAATTTTCCGTCATTTTCAGGTGCAAACACTATTTTCCAAAATTTTCGAGGGGGGGGGGAAACTTTTTTTCGGGCATCAATTATTATTTGTGAATACAACCGCAACAGTACGATCAGATGGTTGGAATTCAGGTCGGCATAGAGTGAGATTTCGGTTAGAAAACGATTGGAAAATGAAAGTTGATTTACTCTTGGCTTAAAACAGAAACAAATGTTTAAAAGTCCATATGCGGCGGTTGTTTGGGATTCAGGTAAGCCACCGTATTATTCTTACTCAAACAATGGCCTAAGAACTCCGTCTCTGGTCATTGTTGGCAGCCGTTCGTTTAATCTCGGGTCTTACCTGAAATTTTGAACAGTGATTTAAGGTATTGAATCCATTTAGATAACCTCGTTTGTCACGCAATTACTTTTTTGCAACATTCTGTTATGCATTGGTTAATTGGGTATAATAAAACCGCGAACCACGACGTAACGTTATATAGACATAATTTATTTTGTCCAATTTGGAGCTCTGTTTAAAACATAATGATATTGTTATGCAGTTGCTAATCTGATGTGTGTGTGTGTGTGTGTGTGTAGGATTACTATAAATCGAAGACATATTGATTCATTTGACATTGTCATTGTAAACATTGTAAAGTGTTGACATATAACTGTTCGAATAATAGAAATTGAGGACAAACGTGTGTGTGTATGATTAAAATAAATCGAGGACATATCGATTCATGTATTACCAATCGTAGGCGTGATCTGTCTTCCTGAAAAACCCCCATGTTTTCTCCCATTTGACCACATTCGAATTAATTTCGTTCTCTGATAACTGGTCAATGTTATAAGTTACAAAATTACCTATCATTATTAAAGGTGGGGCCAATGTCCGATACTACTGAACACACTGGCACTAAACAATTGTTCCCCTAACCAATGACATTGGTCTGTTTCCAGGCTTATTTGTGCCAATAAAAAGTTCGGAATTTTATCAGTATAGCTGAAATCTTACTTAACCAGACAGTTTCAAAATATATAAGAGACTTTAGTCACACGCGCGTGTGTGTCCAATTACTACAGATAGAGGACATTTTGGTTCTTTTATGAACAACTGAGGACGTTATCTGTCCCCGGTAGGTGGGGCCGCTGTCAGATGTTATTAAACACATTTACATTAAATATCGGTCCAGTTAATCGAGGACAGTAAATAAAAACGGTTGGATTGGTATGTTATCGGCGTCCGTGTAACAATACCAAGACCAAGTCCACAATTGTAATGTAGAGGAGGTAACTTAAGAGAAATAAACTTTCAATCAAAAATCAATCCGCCATTTTATAACGACGTAACGTAATGTTCACGTGATTGTGTGTACACGTTTAAAACAGCTCTATCGAGGACAATGCTCCAGACATGTACATATTCAAATGAACGAGGACGTAGATTTTCAAAAGAATACACACCATAAATTTTTAGGCTATCACACTACACACGGTACATGTACTGTACCGTCAACCGAGGAAAAAAATAGAATTACAAGATTTTTAGATATATCTATATTTAGGCTCCCCAAGCACCCTCAGCAAGTCAGTTCTAACCGAGGACGTCCTCGGTTCAACCCAAGTCCTCAATTAGAAGGTGTGTATCCATGTGTGTGTCCTCGTTTTCTACCATTTACATATGCACACACACACACCCCTACCCCACCTCCCACCCCTACCCCACCTCCCCACAAACCAAAACAGTTGTAAAGGGCATCATAAACATTTTATTTAAAGATGGGCATGGGCAGTCCTAGAAATTTATGTTTTATTAATATATTATGTTATGTTATTCTGCCCCACCCCATCACACACACACACACACACATGGTCATTGTAGACATTTGACCCCCTATATCTTGAAAACGCCCCCTCAAACGCCTGATCACCACTGAGATTCGGAATCTACATAAAAAACTGGTCAAGAAAAACTTGGTCTTATAAATTCACAGCTTGGGTGGCGATTGCTCCCCTTCAGCCACCAGACTATAAGAGAGAGAGAGAGAGATGGGGTTTTATGTCCACTCGACACAAACTAGGTCATTTCGGGACTAACATGTGGTTTAATTTTATTTCAATAATTCGCTTGCGCGTAGGGGTCTTTAGCAGTGGGAGGAAACCGTAGTGCCCGGACGAAACCCACGAGGTTGAGAAGGCGCCCCTATCTCCATGCCGCATACGTTCACACCAGGGCTCGAAACCACAGCCGCAAGCCAGAGGTCGAAGCGCTGCACTCCGGACTATAAGGATTTAAAAAATAACAGAGACTTGTGAGGATTTTGTGCTATTATTTCGGTTGTCGTGTGTGTGGTTATTTATATAACGGAGAATGGTAAGGATTTTTTATGGTTTATTCTTTTATTTTTACGGCCCCTATGAAAGTATTAATAGCAACGCGCACGGTAACCCAGACACAACCTTTATTTTGGTTGCTGTGTATCTGGCTATTTATATAACAGAGGCCGGTAAGAATTTTTTACTGTTTATTCTTTCCTTTTTACGACTAATATGAGAGTCATCTATTACCGGTACGTCTAAATAGCCACGTGCACATGCACTTGGCTCTTTGTGGCATCGTGTGTCAAGCAAAATAATGATTTGTTCACAACTCGGATAATAGTTTAAAGGTAATTACCAAGTTGTTTTGAACAGATATCAGCAAACTGGCTTCATATTGGCCGATACCGATTTCTCCCGATAGGCCACTTATTGGACAATCAGGGGCGTAAATGTGGGGGGAGGGGGTGGTACATCCCCCAGCAAAAAAAAAGTCTGTCGCAAAATCAGTCCAGTCTGTCGCAAAATAGGAGTAGTCGGTATCAAAATAAGTACTCACTATACACTGGGAAACTGGCATCATTTAAGATGGGGTTTTTCGAATTTAAAAAATGCTATAGAGTTTGATTTCAAAACATCCTTTGATAATTGACAATAATCGTTTGAAAATTACAAAAATGGTTTAATTGGAACCATAGTTTAATTTAATGGTACAGTGTTTGATATCTCCGAGGGGGGGGGGGAAATGGACGAACCGTCAAATTATGTAATGCGTTTGATTACTAGACATCGCTTTAATTTCCGAACTGCCGATTAATTTATCAAGTGTTTAAATATTAGACGAAAAACTTATTTGCTCGCGAGTCGTTTATCCGGTCGGTTCATTTTGATTACGATTATTTACATATGAAATGAAGTACGAATAAAAAGGGTGAATATAAAAAAAATGCACACAAAGATATGCTAGACTTACCGTGGTCGTAGTATTATTATCCATTAAAAATAATGATTCCACGGTACCACTGACAAATACATCAAAAATCGGTACGTCCATTGTTATTATACCATCGGAAATCGGTAGAGCACATCCCCGGTAATGTATTTTTCTTTAAATCACAAATGAATGAACAAAGCTTTCCACGTGTACACGTGACTAGAAGAGTAGAAGACCTGGCAATGATTCCACCATTGACAAATACATCAACAATCGTTAAATCACGTCCAATGTTGTTATATCATTGGAAATCGGTAAAGCACATTCCAGGTAAAGTATTTTCTTTAAATCACAAATGAATGAACACAGCTTTTCATCTGCACATGTGGTCGTGTGATAATCTCGCGAGACTTGTATACTGGCGCCAAACGTCGCTATTCGTCGATCTCCATAGACGAGCTATCGCTCAGGGGGGTGCGGGTCTGTTCATCCCACGATCTTTTCACCCTGGGCTGTTTCATCCCAAAGTTGTTGTATATTACAGATTTAACGTCCAATACATTTAATATGATATTAAGTTGATTAAATCAAATTATTTACACTGCGTGGGTTGGAAGTTGGTAAAAACATACAATTGGTTAACACAAAAAAATAAAAAATTATGTTAAAAAATCAATTTAAATCACACTTATAAGACTGCTCCCTTTGTTATAATAAGAACATGTTTCACCCCAACGCAGACAGGTAACTACAAGTGGGAAATGATAAAACAATAGCATTTGACCAATCAAATAATGAATGTAAATAATAAAAAAAAAACACATTAAAAAGGACATTTATGACTCAACTGTATATTCAAAGGCATGATTTTGTATGGCACCCAGACAGGTGAGCACAGGTGATAATTAATAAAACAATAGCTTTCGACCAATCTCAGGATTAATCCATACTGTACTAACATATGTATATTGAAAATAAGCGTTTCATATGGCACCCAGGATTTGAAAAACCTAAGCATTCGGCCAAACAGATAATCAATCTACACTTATAACGGACATTTATGACTCCACCGTATTTTCAGCTGGCCAAAAGGTGACTAGCTAAGCATACCGTGTATACACAGACCATTTCTGTAATTAATGTACATGGGGATATACGAGGTTTGCTTGCCGCTAGTTCTTGCAAACGTTATTCATATGTATATACCATGATTTTCCAATGTTCGATTTCTTTTTAATGTGCATGCTGCAAATAAATGTCTTTAAAACGTTCTTTATAATAATATGTATAAACTAGTGATTGCATGCAGCAATTATTTTTTTGAATCGTTCTTTATATGTGATTGTTTTCCAATTTTATATCTGTGAACCAGTCTTTTCCAGTATTATAAGAGTTCATGTTATTTTGTAGTGTTTATTTTTTAGTGTTTATGTTATTTTTTAGTGACGTGGATTCCACTAAGTAAAAACACGTGTCCCAAATCATGCTTTAAATTTAATGTATAAGTCTATGACACTGCCGTTCAGGAAAGGCGTAGAATTCGGATTCTAATATATCGGTATAGAATTGAATATCAAACACGACGTCGCACCTGTACATGACACTATTCTAATCACGTGCAGAGGACAGCTGGTCGTTCCCCTTGGAATTCCTTTCTCCCATTCCGAATAATTTGCGATAAAAATTATATGTGAAAGAATGATATTACAGAAGAGCAATGAAGACATAGATCAGTAATTAATGTGAATTGTTAGGTTATCTGACTTCTTACTTAAATGTGTGAATACAACTGAACCCTCGCCGCATGTTTTTATTACTAATCCAAAACAAATAATTACGTGTTATTAAATAATAAATAAAAAAATACACGTTTGTTTAACTATAAGTAAGTGCTTAAAAGTTTATTTAACAATAAGTACAGCTTAGTTAATTAACTGCTATTCTAATAACCAACTTTCAACCTATGAAGTGTAAATAATTTAATTTAATCAACCTGTCCATAATATTATATTAAATGTATTCGATGTTAAATCTATAATAAACAACAATAACAAGGGCGTTGGGGGTGTGTGTGAAACATCCCGGGATGAATAGATTACTTGTCATTTCGATCCCGCGTCATTTCGGACTCAAGAATAAAACCTCGACGTTTCGACTCAGGTAAGTGACATTTCTGACTTGGGTAGGTGACGCTTCTGACCCAGGGAATAAGTTTAAAGGAAAGGTTTAACACAACTGTCAAATCAATTTATAATAAGCCCCCCCCCCCCCCTGCGCCGAAATAACATGCAGGTTAAATTATATAATTTACACCTCGCCATCAAGTAATCAAGTACAGCACCTGGAGTTGTGCATAACGAACCTACGGCAAAATTTCAAATGTTGAATGTTTACGAAAATAGTGTTTTTTTTATATCTGTACTATGTATATAAAAATGTTGTTGATGAAACACGAAAGAAACTATTTATTAACACGAAACACGTGGTTAGTAAAAGGCTCCACCAAACGTTAAATCATTAGAGAATAGTTGCACTTGCGGTTCTTTGATAATCATCGTTTCCCGTAAAAGTAATGCATTTGTTTAAAACGAATAATATGCTGATGAATTTATTTGAAAATGACCTACACAAAATTTAAATAAATATTTACACGACATGCACTCTTTTTACAAGTATCTAGAAATTGTTAACGATAATCCACGAGCTGCACGTTGACATGCATTATTTCTCGACAAGCTTGGCAATACCAATCGATAAATTTGTGCGTACAAAGCAATGTTTTTCTATGGAAAATATTAGAAATAGCAACGATCAAAGCGGAATAATTAAAGCTGATTAGCCGATAATCCCGATGTTATGGTTGTGGCTGTGCAAAGAAGTCTTACGGTTGTTTGGTGGATGAGGAAAAACGTGAGTTGTCAATCATCGATAATGGCGGCCATGTGTTGATTGCAATTATTCCGTTTCACAAAAAAAAACAATAGCAGTGATTGGTCAATCAAGCTCGTTTACTATTTGATAAAAGAAAAACAATGAAGTATTACTAAATATACACACATTTTCAACAATATTTTATTACCTAGTTTATTACTCAACAGTCGCCGATCAACTGAATAAGGCAACTATCAGCCTCCCATAAAACGAAAAGATAAATGGCTGTACTGTCACATTAATTTTCCACAGTCTTTTAACTATTAATCCGAAATGTCGCTAGCTGAATCCGAAATGAAACAGCCCGGGAAGAACAGTCCGATAAAAAATTAGGTTGGGATGAAACAGCCCAGGGTCATGGGATGAACAGACCCGCACCCCCCTGAGCGACAGCTTGTCTACGGAGATTGACGAATAGCAATGTTTGGCGCCAATATATACAAGTCTCGCGAGATTATCACACGACCACATGTGCAGATGAAAAGCTGTGTTCATTCATTTGTGATTTAAAGAAAATACTTTACTGAACTGATGATGTGCTTTACCTATTTCCAATGATATAATAACATTGGACGTGATTTACCGATTGTTGATGTATTTGTCAATGGTGGAATCATTGCCAGGTCTTCTAGTCACGTGTACACGTGGAAAGTTATGTTCATTCATTTGTGATTATCGGGGATGTGCTCTACCGATTTCCGATGGTATAATAACAATGGACGTACCGATTTTTGATGTATTTGTCAGTGGTACCGTGGAATCATTATTCTTACCACGGTAAGTTTAGCAAATCTTTGTGTGCATTTTTTTTACATTCACCCTTTTTATTCGTACTTCATTTCATATGTAAATAATCGTAATCAAAATGAACCGATCGGATAAACGACTTGCGAGCAAATAAATTTTTCGTCTAATATTTAAACACTTGATAAATTAATTGGCAGTTCGGAAATTAAAGCGATGTCTTGTAAACAAACGCATTACATAATTCGACGGTTCGTCCATTTTTAAATCCCCCTCGGAGATATCAAACGCTGTACCATTAAATTAAACTATGGTTCTAAATAAACCATTTTTGTAATATTTAAACGATTATTGTCAATTATCAAAAGATGTTTTGAAATCAAACTCTATAGCATTTTTTAAAGTCGAAAAACCCCATCTTAAACGATGCCAGTTTTCCAGTGATATACGTCACGCTATTCACGCCAAACTTTTGTATATAAATAGTCGGTCGCAAAATCAGTGCAGTCGGTCGCAAAATGGGTGCCATAGGTATCAAAAGTGCTCACTGTATACGTCACGCTACTCGCGCAAAGCTTTAGTGTAAAATAACCTTGTCAACTTATCATGTTTGAAAAGATGTTGTGTTTCACTCTCATTCTGTTGTGAGTATGTTAGCCTAACAACAAAATTTCACACAGGGGGAAAAATAGTCGGTCTCAAAATAAGTGCGGTCATAGTAGTCGGTCTCAAACACAATGCCAGAATAGATCCCAAATACTACATATTTGCGTGAATCTGTGTGCCTAAATTGCATACGTCACACAAAAATATAGTATAAAATAACCAATTCTGCTTGTCGCTCTTATTATGTTGTGAGTATGTTGTTCTATGAAATGTTTTCTACCATGGCAAAAAATAGTCAAAAAAAGTACTCACTGCAGTCGGTCTCCGACTAAATGAATTAATGAGATAAACAATCACAAAACAGGCGAAATTGACAGATAAGCCGCAAGATTCTGTCCCATTTCTTATCCTCTCGTTAACGAGAATGTGGTTCCATTTGCCATGACATTGATTCAAATTTTAAAGCCCAGTCCCCAAAATTTAAAAGCTCTGTTATATATATATCTGAAATTTTTTCGCGCCTGCGGTGCAATTCCATTATAACATCATTCTTCTACTCGGTTAAATATTTGAAATTTTTTTCGCTCCTGCGGCTCACAATTCCATTTTAAAATCGTTCTGCTACTCTTCAGTTGTTGTCTCAGCACTATCATATTCACGCAAACTGATTAAAACACATATCCAATTTTGTTTTGTTTTTTTATTATAGCTCAAAATTTCGTTTTTACTTGTCTTTACTACTCTTGGATCTGGAGGACTTGTTATTTAACTAGTGTTCTGCCTGAAATGGGGGGTCAGCCAATCAAATGGTCTGTCAAATCGACCGTTTGACCTTTTCATGCGTGGAACTGTGGGTAGATATTACCAGCCAATTACGTCTATACTAACACCAGCGGATAGAAATCAAAACAAAACAAAAGTAGATTTCCGATAATTAGTGCCAGAGTTCTGACCCTTGATCACTTAAACAAATCTTGTGGACGCTGTAGAGGCCAAAGTTAATATCCGATTGACTTAAAATTCATACACAGTGTTTAAGGTCATACGGCGAAGAAGTCTATTGATTTTCAGCAATTTCCGATTATTAATGCCAGAGTTATGGCCCTTGATCACTTAAAAAAAATCTTGTGAACGCTCTAGAGGCCAAAGTTAATATCCGATTGACTTTAAATTTATACACAGTATCTAAGGTCATGAGACGAAGAAGCCTTTTGATTTTCAGCGATTTCCGATAATTATTGCCAGAGTTATGGCCCTTGATCACTTCAAAAAATCTTGTTGATGCTCTAGAGGCCAAAGTTAATATCCGATTGACTTCAAATTTATACATAGTGTTTACAGTCATGAGACGAAGATGTCTATTTTCAGTGATTTTCAATAATTACTGCCAGAGTTATGGCCCTAGATCACTTCGAAAAAATCCTGTGGAAGCTCAAGAGGCCAAAGTCAATATCCGATCGACTTTAAATTTACACACAGTGTTTAAGTTCATGAGACGAAGAAGCCTATTGATTTTCAGATATTTCAAATAATTACTGCCAGAGTTATCTCATTTGATAACTTCAACAAGCCAACAGTGAGGCTGATGTCCCCCGCCGAAATCCCAAAATAAATAGATGACTCATATTAATTAATCGCACATTTATTTTTTTCAAATGTATCGAGCAATCAAACTGTACACGAAGTGTTTTATAAAGAAAATTGCTAAAACGACGAGAAAAATGAAAATGTACCCTAGTTAGGGGGCCCTAAAGGCAGACAAAAGGGCCCTCGTGTCCGAGTTAATCGTTTCTATACACTGTTACTGTCGAATCCATTACTGAATGAGAATGCAGTCATTGTATTGGCATAAAAATCATCAATCAAGATGAACCTCAGTTATCTTGTCCCAAAGTATCAACCAATCAAATTGCTTATCTCTGCCTACCCTAAGAGGAAATGCTCATCTTCGAACTCCATCAAGGCATTGACCTAATAAGCATACACACCAATTTTGAACATTTTAACTCAATTCGAAGTCGAGTTATTGTGTTCCAAAGTCTAGGCAAATCAAATTGCTTATCGCTCTCTCTTTACCCTGAGCAGAAAATGCTCATTATCGAACTTAGTCAAGGTATTACTGTAATGAAACTATACACCAAGTTTCATCACTCTCACTTAATTAGAACTAAAGTTATCGTGTCCCAAAGCATCAACCAATCAAATTGCTTATCTCTGCTTACCCTAAGTGGAAAATGCTCATCTTCGAACTCCATCAAGGCATTGACCTAATAAGCATATACACCAAGTTTGAACATTTTAACTCAATTAGAAGGAGAGTTATTGTGTTCCAAAGTCTCGACCAATCAAATAGCCTATCGCTCTGCATACCCCGAGCAGAAAATGCTCATTATCAAACTTAGTCAAGGTATTACTGTAATGAAACTATACACCAAGTTTCATCACTCTCACTTAATTAGAACTAAAGTTATCGTGTCCCAAAGCATCAACCAATCAAATTGCTTATCTCTGCTTACCCTAAGCGGAAAATTCTCATCTTCGAACTCCATCAAGGCATTGACCTAATAAGCATATACACCAAGTTTGAACATTTTAACTCAATTAGAAGGAGAGTTATTGTGTTCCAAAGTCTCAACCAATCAAATTGAGTATCGCTCTGCTCACCCTGAGCAGAAATTGCTCATTATCGAACTTAGTCAAGGTATTACTGTAATGAAACTATTCACCAAGTTTCATCAATCTCGCTTAATTAGAACTAAAGTTATCGCGTCCCCAAGCATTAACCAATCAAATTGCTTATCTCTGCTTACCGTAAGCGGAAAATGCTCACTTAACACGAGCAGAAAATTCTCATTATCGAACTTAGTCAAGGTATTACTGTAATGAAACTATACACCAAGTTTCATCACTCTCACTCAATTAGAACTAAAGTTATCGTGTCCCAAAGCATCAACCAATCTAATTGCTTATATCTGCTTACCCTAAGAGGAAAATGCTCATCTTCGAACTCCATCAAGGCATTGACCTAATAAGCATATACACCAAGTTTGAACATTTTAACTCAATTAGAAGGAGAGTTATTGTGTTCCAAAGTCTCGACCAATCAAATTGCGTATCGCTCTGCTTACCCTGAGCAGAAAATGCTCATTATCGAACTTAGTCAAGGTATTACTGTAATGAAACTATACACCAAGTTTCATCAATCTCACTTAATTAGAACTAAAGTTATCGTGTCCCAAATTATCAACCAATCAAATTGCTTATCTCTGCTTACCCCGAAGCGGAAAATGCTCATCTTCGAATTCCATCAAGGCATTGACCTAATAAACACATACACCAAGTTTGAACATTCTAGCTCAATTAGGAAGAAAGTTATTGTGTCCCTAAAAGTGTGACGGACAGACGGACAGACAGACAGACAGACAGACGAACCAATTTTAATAGTCCCCCAACTTTTTTCTTCGAATGGCAGGGGACAAAAAATCTTGTAACGCTATAGAATAGAGACCAAACTTATCATCCCATTGACTTCAGATTGATACACAGAGTTTAAGGGGTTGAAACGAACAAGTATTTTGATTTTCAATGAATTTTGATAACTGAACAGCTAAATCCATGATATTAAATGTTTCATGTATATACTAATTGTTAGCGTGGGGTAAAATTTTATAAAAAGCAATCAAATTCTAATGATTTTCTGATAATTACATAATGAGTTGTTACTCTTAATCAGTTTTTAGTGTATTACAAATGTTTCATTACCGAAAAAAGTAAAAATATGGGACAACCCTTGTTGACTGCCCTGACGATTTAGCTGCTGTGGGGGTATGTTTCGTTGCCTGGCAACCTATCTTTAGCAATTTCTGATGATTACTGACAGAGTTATGACTCTTGATCACTTCAAAAAAATCTTTTGGAAGCTGTAGATCCCCCAATATGTTCCAAAAGATATCAGTCTGGAAGTTGTTGAAAATTGGTTCCAGCTGATTCATCGACTGGTCTTATAACTTATATGATTTTAATGTGTAGATAGTGATTTTAATGTGTAGATAAGTGTCGAAGTCCGTCTGAGTGTCTTGTTATTCGAGTCTAAATAGTCAACAAATGCAATTGGCGTCGAATGGATAAATATATCTCTATGGAGAAGCTAAAGGTCAGTAAAATGAAAAGTTACTAATACATTTGGCTGGAATTTGGTGTGATGTTATGGCTAGCCCACCTGAACATACCCTAATTTAGGCTTGTTTACACTTTATGAGGCATATTACTAGGCAAATGTTTAGTCAGACTGTAGGCCACCATAGTCAAGTCTTTTTAACATAACAACTGCGCTTTTAATTGAGATAGAATGTTTAAACTTGATATAAATTTGCGATAAATTAATGTGTCAATTATTTTGGGATTTTTGTGGGGGACATCAGCCTCACTGTTGACTTGTTTTGGATGGCGGCAAAGGACATCAGCCTGACTTTGGCTTCTTATATTTGATATAGGTTATTTTTTACATCAACTGGAATAGAAAGTAACAGCGTAGAAATAGATGAATGGTTAGAATGGGAAAATTCACAACTATTGGTAAGGTGCCTGACTTTCTATATATTATATCTGACTACATGTACTTCTGTATTCTCCCATTCCACTTATTTTGTAATAAATGCCAATGATATTGTAATCATTCCAATTATTTCTTTAGTGATATCAACAAAAAACTCTTCCCTATCTTACAATCAATGCTAATTGCACAAATTATATTAATTGTTAATTTCTGTGTTTTTATACTCCCACATGGGAAATGTCTTATATTGGGTCACCTCTTTTAGTCGTCCACAATTTCTTGTGAACAATCTACAGATAAAGAGCTGGCAGTTCTCACTATAATAGTTAACCAGCGGTTGCCTGGCAAGATGCGCTAACATTTTGCATATGAAATGAATAGAGAACAAATCAAATTAAAAGCCACTTTTCATAGAATCGGGGCCCATAATCCAGATAGTTATAGTCTGAAGTGGGCAAATATTGAGCAGAACAGAGATCTTTGGGACACAACATATATTTTAAATTTAATGAAACTCAGATGAAAATTGTGACACAAATAGTGTCAAAGTATTGTGTATCAGTGTTGTGGACCCACTGGAGTTCATAATTTTCATCTGATTTTTATATGCCCACAGTGAAATGTGGTCGTATATTGTTGTCGCCTCCGTCCGTCCGTCGGCCCAGGCTAAAATTAATATCTGACTGACTTTGAATTTATACACAGTGTTTAAGGTCATGAGAAGGAGAATCCTTTTGATTTTCAGTGATTTCCAATAATTACTGCCAGAGTTATGGCCCTTGATCACTTTAAAAAATCTTGTGGACTACCAAGAGACTTTAAATAAATTTATACAAAGTGTTTAATGTCATGAAACAAAGAAGCCTATTGTTTGTAAGCGATTTCAGATAATTACTGTCAGACTTATGGCCCTCGTTTACGGTTTAGAAGCCAAAGTTAAGAGAACATGAGAAAAATAGAAATGGTCAGTTCATTCCCTTGTTTTTATTCCTTCTACATGTATACCTTAAAAAACCTGGTAATGCACAGACTTTTTCTGTTTTTTTTTTTGTGTTCTCGTATCTACGGTAGTGGCAGTCAATTATTTTTAGGAATTATCAGATATTCTCTTGTGTTCTCACACAACAATTTTTATACGCCCACATTGAAATGTGGTCGTATATTGTCGTCGCCCCCGTCCGTCGGTCCGGCGTCCACAATTGCTTGTGGACGCTCTAGAGGCTAAAGTTAATATCCAATTGACTTTAAATTTATACACAGTGTTTAAGGTCATGAGACGAAGAAGCCTATTGTTTTTCAGCGATTTCCGATAATAACTACCAGAGTTATGGCCCTTGACGACTTCAAAAAATCTTGTGGACGCTCTAGAGGCCAAAGTTAATATCCGATTGGCTTTAAATTTATACACAGTGTTTAAGGTCATAAGACGAAGACGCCTATTGATTTTCAGCGATTTCCGATAATTAGTGCCAGAGTTATGGCCCTTGATCACTTCAAAAAATCTTGTGGACGCTCTAAAAGCCAAAGTTAATATCCGATTGACTTTAAATTTATACACAGTGTTTAAGGTCATTAGACGAAGAAGCTTATTGATTTTCAGCAATTTCCGATAATTAGTGCCAGAGTTAAAGCCCTTGATCACTTCAAAAAATCTTGTGGACGCTCTAAAAGCCAAAGTTAATATCCGATTGACTTTAAATTTATACACAGTGTTTAAGGTCATAAGACGAAGAAGCCTATTGATTTTCAGCGATTTTCGATAATTAGTGCCAGAGTTATCTCCCTTGATCACTTCAAAAAAATCTTGTGGACGCTCTAAAAGCCAAAGTTAATATCCGATTGACTTTAAATTTATACACAGTGTTTAAGGTCATAAGATGAAGAAGCCTATTGATTTGCATCAATTTCCGATCATTAGTGTCAGAGTTATGGCCCTTTATCACATCAAAAAATCCTGTGGACACTCTAGAGGCCAAAGTTAATATCCGATTGACTTTAAATTTACACATACTGTTTAAGGTCCTGAGAGGAAGAAGCCTACTGATTTTCATCAATTTCAAATAATTACTTCCAGAGTTATCTCCCTTGATCACTTCAAAAAACCTTGTTGCGCTGTAGATGCCAAACTCATCATCCGATTGACTTCAGATTGATACACAGAGTTTAAGGTGTTGAAACGAACAAGTATTTTGATTTTCAATGAATTTTGATAACTGAACAGCTAAATCCATGATATTAAATGTTTCCTATACTAATTGTTAGCGTGGGGCAAAACTTTATAAAAAGCAAACAAATTCTCATGATTTTCTGATAATTACATAATGAGTTGTTACTCAGATTTTAGTGTATTACAAATGTTTCATTACCAAAAAAAAGTAAATATATGCGACAACCCTTGTTGACTGCCCGGACGATTTAGCTGCTGTGGGCGTATGTTTCGTTGCCTGGCAACCTATCTTTGATCTTTGAAGAAATTATTAGTGAGCAGAAATTTGCACATGTACATGTATCTGTTATTGCTCGTCACTTCAGTCAGTTATATAGAGTGATAACTCGTGTTTTCCTTTTGTGTTTGTAACTTTGTTGAATCCTTTATTACTCATCTGCTTAGGCTAAGGAGCGATAAGCAATTTGATTGGTCTAGACTTTCGAACATAATAACTCTGTTTTCAGTTGAGGTGGAATGTTTAAAGTCGATTATGATGTTCATTTTGTTGATTGTATCTGTTAAAGAATGATGAAAATTAGCGTATAGTTTTTAATCAGTTTGATTCCAGGACACTTTTGAAAAATATAAATGGGCAATTGATTAATATGTGTCCTCATTTTCATGTGGACCTATATTGTCGTTCTTGCGTCCGCAATTTGTTTGTGGACTCTCTACCGGTCGCAATTCCAATCCGATTTTGACGAAACTTCAAATATAGGTTTATCCCCATAAGATCTCGGCTGCTTTAGATATTGGCATGTATCGGATCCAAACTTAATGGATTATGGCCCCTGATAGTACGAAAAGTCATGTTTTTAGCTTGTGGACCCTATAGAGGTCACAATTTTGAACCGATTTTGATGGAAATTGACATGTATGTTTATAACCCAAAGATCTTGGTTCCTTTCGATATTTGCGCCCATCTGATTGTAACTTTCTGAATTATGACCCCTGATTGTCAAAAAAATCGCCCTTTTTAGCTTGTGGTCCCTCTGGTGGTCAAAATTATTATCCGATTAAAAAAAACATTTGATTATATCACCGTTACATGGTAATGAAGACTTAAGTTCGAATTTCATGAAAATCAGACCAAAATTGACAAACAAATTGGCCGCTGTTTGTACGCGAATAGTGTAAAAATATGGTATATCATAATCAAGGTTGTGGACCCTAAAGAGGTCACAATTTTAATTCGATTAAAATTACATGTTTATTACCTAAAGATCTTGGTTCCCGTCAATATTTGTGCATATCAGTTTGTAACTTCCTGAATTATGGCCTCTGATTGTACGAAAAATCGCCTTTATTATCTTGTGGTCCGCCGGGAGGTCACAATTATTACCTGATTTTAAAAAATGTTTGATCATATCACCGTTACACTGTAATGAATGTTCGGTTCGAATTTCGTGAACATCAGACGAAAATGGCCACCACTTTTACGCGAATGGTGTAAAAATATGTTATAGGTCACAATTATGATCTGATTTTGATGAAACTTGAAATGTATGTTTATAACCCAAAGATCTTGGTACCTTTCCATATTTGCGCCCATCAGATCGTAACTTCCTGAATTATGGTCCCCAATTGTCCGAAAAATCTCCCTTTTTAGCTTGTGATCCCTCTGGAGGTCAAAATTATTATCTAATTTAAAAAAAAACATTTGATTATATCACCGTTACATGGTAATGAAGACTTAAGTTCGAATTTCATGAAAATCAGACCAAAAATGACAAACAAATTGGCCGCTGTTTGTACGCGAATAGTGTAAAAATATGGTATATCATAATCAAGGTTGTGGACCCTAAAGAGGTCACAATTTTAATTCGATTAAAATTACATGTTTATTACCTAAAGATCTTGGTTCCCGTCAATATTTGTGCATATCAGTTTGTAACTTCCTGAATTATGGCCTCTGATTGTACGAAAAATCGCCTTTATTATCTTGTGGCCCGCCGGGAGGTCACAATTATTACCTGATTTTAAAAAATGTTTGATCATATCACCGTTACACTGTAATGAATGTTCGGTTCGAATTTCGTGAACATCGGACGAAAAAGGCCACCATTTTTACGCGAATGGTGTAAAAATATGGTATATCAAGGTTGTAGTCCCTGTAGAGGTCACAATTTTAATCCGATTTTGATGAAATTTGAAATGCATGTTTATAACCCAACGATCGCGGTTCCTTTCGCCGATTGTACGAAAAATCATGTTTTTTACCCTGTGGATCCTATGCCATATGGAGGTCACAATTTTATTCTGAATTAAAAAAAAATGTGTGACTATATTCCTGTTACACATTAATGATGGTTGAGTTTGAATTTCTTAAAAATCAATAATTGAACAGCTAAATCCATAATATTAAATGTCTCTTATACTAATCTTTAGCATGGGGCAGAACTTTATAAAAACCAAACAAATTCTAATGATTTTCTGATAATTACTTAATATGCGAAACCTCTTGTTGACTGCCCGGATGATTTAGCTACCGTGGGCAACCTATGTTTATTTTGGCGACAGCAGCCTCGCGGTTGGCTTGTTTGTTTTTATACGCCCACATTGAAATGTGGTCGTATATTGTCGCACCCGTCTGTCAAGAGTTATGGCCCTTGATCAAAAAATCTTGTGGACGCTCTAGAGGTCAAAGTTAATATCCGATTGACTTTAAATTTATACACAGTGTTTAAGGTCATGAGACAAAGAAGCCTATCGATTTTCAGCGATTTCTGATAATTAGTGCCAGAGTTGTAATCCTTGATCATTTCAAAAAATCTTGTGGATGCTCTAGAGGCCAAACTTAATAATATGCCATTGACTTCAGATTGATACACAGAGTTTAAGGTGTTGAAACGAACAAATATTTTGATTTTCAATGAATTTTGATAACTGAACAGCTAAATCCATGATATTAAATGTTTCCTATACTAATTGTTAGTGTGGGGCAAAACTTTATCAAAAGCAAATGAATTCTAATGATTTTCTGATAATTACATAATGAGTTGTTACTCTTTAGCTGCTGTGGACATATGTTTCATTTCCTGGCAACCTATCTTTAAAATATAGGATAAAAAAAAGCATTAGAATCTCTTGACTGAGTTCAATGATTAACAACTTGAGTTAAAACTCACTGTTGGCTTGTTTATTTTAGTTTGAGTCATTCTAGTCTATTTTGTATGGTTGTATGCCGTCTATTACTTTTTGTCATAGTTCGTCTGTCCTTCCCTCCGTCTGTATAGTTGTTAATTAGGTCAATGCCCTAATGGAGTTCGAAGATGAGTATTTTCTGCTTAGGGTAAGCATTTTCTGCTCAAGGTAAAGAGAGCGATAAGAAATTTGATCGGTCAAGACTTTGGAACATAACAACTCTGCTTTTAATTGAGGTAGAATGTTTATATATACTTGATGTAGTTGTTGATAGGGTGACGTCTTGACTAAGTTCAATGATTGACATTTCGAACTAAAGCTAATGTGCGGTGAAATGTTTCATCTATTTATTATGGGATTTCGGCAGGGGACATCAGCCTCACTGTTGGCTTGTTGTGTTTGACTATGTTCATTGATTAACATTTCAATCTAAAGCTAATGTGCGGTTAAATGTTTCATCTATCTATTGTGGGATTTCGGCAGGGGACATCAGCCTCACTGTTGGCTTGTTGTGTTTGACTATGTTCATTGATTAACATTTCAATCTAAAGCTAATGTGCGGTTAAATGTTTCATCTATCTATTGTGGGATTTCGGCAGGGGACATCAGCCTCACTGTTGGCTTGTTATTTTTTATATATTTTGGGAAATCAGCAGGAGACATCAGCCTCGGTGTTGCTGGGTTTTTTATGCTTTTGAAATTGACACAGAAAAATACAAATTTTTGCTCACATACATGTGCATAAAAAAATCAATTAACATTTTGCCAAAGTCTTCATCATCCTTGCAATCAGAATTGGCTTTGAAAACATTCCAATTTCCATCTCACTACTTCTCCACATAAATGCACACATTCGTCTATTTCTTTGCTCTGTAACCTTGCATATACCATTTCTTTCTTCTTTCCTCTTCAGTACCTGTTACTGTTCGCCCTTTGATGCTTTCGAGGGTTATCCATGCTAGATTGAACAAGATAAAACTTTCAATTTTACCCGATAGAATCACTTTTACGGTGGATGTGCCAGTATACTATAACGTTTGGTTGTTTAGAATTAAACATCCAATCAGATCTCTTTTCTCAAATTAGTGCTTACTACCAACATGCTTAGTGAATCAAAGCCCCCTATTCAATTAAGTTAACAATTGGTATAGAATAGTTGCCCGTATCAAGTCCTCAACGAAGAGTCTGGCTCATATGTCTTAAAAATGCTTGTATCACGAGAAGTGGTTTTGATGTTCACTTCCAAACGACTCAATATTTTGAACTGAACTTTTCAGACAAGGTACATACACTATTCCTCTATATTTTGGTGTTTAAATTTCATACATACATGGACTGTCGTTTATGTCTTTGGCTCTATGAAATTCAGGAATATCCATTTAATTTCCATATATGTATAATGATATTACTTTTATTTACAGCCGTGTGTATTGTCTTTTCTTTTTGGTATGGTTGAACCGAATACTAAAAATGGTAAACTGGAAACTGCTCTCCAACCTATCCTTAATCACTTAAATTTATGTTTACATAATAGAAAATATATTGTTGGGGTAAGATTACATGTATATAACCTTATACAACATAATCACCAATTGTTTGGCATTTAGTAATTGGACTTGAAATACATTGACACAGTTTCATACTCCTAATTCTCATTGTGGATATATTATACTGCTACCATCGGCTTTTGTCACTTCAGCTGTCAACAATTGTATCTTTAAATCAGAAATGAATTAATGTAGGCTTCTAATTATTTTTTGATAACTACTTGTTTTTGTTACATTATTATTATGTCATCGCCCCTGTCCGTAAGATCTTGGTTCCTTTTGATGTTGGCCTCTTATTTTGTAAATATGTGGTATATCAAGCCAAGGTTATGGACCCGATCTTGATGAAACCTGAAATGCATGTTTATAACCCAAAGACATTGGTTCTTTTCGATATTGGCGCATATCGAATCATAATTTCCAGAATTATGGCCCCTGATTGTATGGAAAAACGCCTTTTATACGCCCACATCTGACATTAGAGATAATATTTTACAAAGTTTCTTGCGCACGAAAAAATGAAGCATAACTTTGTGCCTTTTTTAAGAATTTTCTACGCACTGGGCTCTTGTAAATCAAAGTTATGGACCCTCTAGAAGTCACAATTTTGATCCGATTTTGACCCAAGGATCCTGGTTCCTGTTGATATTTGCACATATCTGATAGCAACTTCAGTGATGGGTACCCCAAGGAGACATTTTGTATTACTCACATGATGTATGTAACATTAACCCAATTATTTAAAAAGATAGGCACACCAAGTGTGGATAAACGCCCACCTCAACGTTTTTTCGGGAATTTCTTATCTGAAAAGAAAAGGTTGAGAGTGAGCAAATTGTGAAGAAATCCTTTAAAAACTATGGCGTCTATATCGAATTGACAGGATTTGTGAAAATGTTGGGGATAGTAAGTCTGAAGAGAATAGTTGTAGAACATTGAATATCGATAGGTTTCATCTTTTCATGATTGCAATGCTGCATATTTAATTTAAAAGAAATATGTTAAAAACTATAGCATCTATCTTGTTCACAAGGTTTATGGTAAAGCGAGGATAACACAAAAAGTACACAATAAAAGTAAATGGATTTGACTGATATCAGCTTTTCAATACATTGATATAGATTGTTTAATGTTGTACAATTGTTTTATTAACAGGATAAATTATCATCAGCTGATGTAGCAATATTTGGAACTGTATATCCGTTAATGATGGCATTATTACTAAAAGGTTTGTGTTGTATTTAGCCCGAAGACATCCTTCATTATTCCACTGTTACAGGGGTTCCACTCTAAAATTTTCACTGTTAGGGTGCACCACCCCAAATGAATATCTCCAAATATCTCGACAATTACACCACAATATTAATATATTTACCAAGCCTTAAATCTGTTTCACACATTAATAGTCACTAAATAAACGACCATGTCGTACTTAATAAGCTATGACCATTTTACCATACATAAATAATACTGAAAAATGGTTTGGAGTGGCGTCCATAACATCCAGACACTTTTGAGTAAAAGATAGGTTACGGGCCCTTGTTTTGAAATTAGTCTCGCTTAACCAGTCCACCGATCATTCTACGTCTAATTGACAGGTCGGGATAATCAAGACTACTTATTTACGAAACATGGAACAAGAAATTGAATTTAGAAACACATACATCAGACAACTCAACAATACTTGAAGAACCTTGTAAAAGTAAAATGAAACTACTGCTAGTATCATATTCTTGCTTTACGGATGTGAGTCAAAGATACTATTTGTACTAAACCAAAATATGCAGCTTCTAATGGTACAGTTAATTATAAGGCAATTTAAAAAATAAAACGAGCGTAATTTCTAAAGATGCCGTAATAACCAAAAAGTTAAAATATTATTGCTATTGAGAATCGTCAACAATAGATTTTTATACGCCCACATTTTCATGTGGACGTATTATGTCGTCGACCCTGTCCTTCCACAATTTGTTTGTGGACTCTCTACAGGTCACAATTCCTATCCGATTTTGACGAAACTTGAAATATAGGTTTATCCCCATAAGATCTCAGTTCCTTTCGATATTGGCATGTATCGGATCAGAACTTCATGGATTATGGCCCCTGATTGTACAAAATATCATGTTTTTAGCTTGTGGACCCTATAGAGGTCACAATTTTGAACCGATTGTGATGAAACTTGACATGCTTGTCTATAACCCCAAAATCATGGTTCCTTTCCATATTTGCGCCCATCGGATCGTAACTTCCTGAATTATGGCCCCTGATTGTCCGAAAAATCGCCCTTTTTAGCTTGTGGTCCCTCTGGAGGTCAAAATTATTATCCGATTTAAAAAACCATTTGATTATATCACCGTTACATGGTAATGAAGGTTGATGTAAAATGTTGTGAAAATAGGACTGAAATTGACAGACAAAATGGCCGCCGTTTGTACGCGATTAGTGTGAAAATATGTTATATCAAGGTTGTGGACCCTATAGAGGTCACAATTTTGAACCGATTTTGATGAAACTTGACATGCATGTTTATAACCCAAAGATCTTGGTTCTTCTTGATATTTGCGCCCATTGGATCGTAACTTCCTGAATTATCGCCCCTGTCCGTCCAGACATCCGTCCATCCGTCAACAATTTGTTTGTGGACTCTCGACAGGTCACAATTCTCCGATTTTGACGAAACTTGAAATATAGGTTTATCCCCAAAAGATCTCGGCTGCTTTCGATATTGGCATGTATCTAATGAAAACTTCATGGATTATGGCCCCTGATTGTACATGTCTATAATCCCAAAATCTTGGTTCCTTTCCATATTTGCGACCATCGGATCGTAACTTCCTGAATTATGGCCCCTGATTGTCCGAAAAATCGCCCTTTTTAGCTTGTGGTCTCTCTGGAGGTCAAAATTATTATCCGATTTAAAAAACCATTTGATTATATCACCGTTACATGGTAATGAAGGTTGAGGTAAAATTTCGTGAAAATAGGACCGAAATTGACAGACAAAATGGCCGCCGTTTGTACGCGATTAGTGTGAAAATATGTTATATCAAGGTTGTGGACCCTATAGAGGTCACAATTTTGAACCGATTTTGATGAAACTTGACATGCATGTTTATAACCCAAAGATCTTGGTTCTTCTTGATATTTGCGCCCATTGGATCGTAACTTCCTGAATTATGGCCCCTGATCGTACGAAAAATCGTCATTTTTATACGCCCACATTTTTATGTGGACGTATATTGTCCTCGCCCCTGTCCGTCCGGACATCCGTCTGTCCGTCAACAATTTGTTTGTGGACTCTCGACAGGTCACAATTCTCCGATTTTGACGAAACTTGAAATATAGGTTTATCCCCAAAAGATCTCGGCTGCTTTCGATATTGGCATGTATCGGATGAAAACTTCATGGATTATGGCCCCTGATTGTACATGTCTATAATCCCAAAATCTTGGTTCCTTTCCATATTTGCACCCATCGGATCGTAACTTCCTGAATTATGGCCCCTGATTGTCCGAAAAATCGCCCTTTTTAGCTTGTGGTCCCTCTGGAGGTCAAAACTATTATCCGATTTAAAAAAACATTTGATTATATCACCGTTACATGGTAATGAAGGTTGAGGTAAAATTTCGTGAAAATAGGACCGAAATTGACAGACAAAATGGCCGCTGTTTGTACGCGATTAGTGTGAAAATATGTTATATCAAGGTTGTGGACCCTATAGAGGTCACAATTTTGAACCGATTTTGATGAAACTTGACATGCATGTTTATAACCCAAAGTTCTTGGTTCCTTTCGATATTTGCGCCTATCGGAATGTAATTTCCTGAATTATGGCCCCTGATTGTCCGAAAAATCACCCTTTTTAGCTTGTGGTCCCTCTGGAGGTCACAATTATTATCCGATTTAAAAAAACGTTTGATTATATCACCGTTACACCCTAAGGAAGGTTGAGTTTGAAAATTGCCATACAAAATGGCCGCCATTTGTACGCGAACACTGGTAGAAAATTGTATATCATGGTTGTGGACCCTGTAGAGGTCACATTCGATTTTGATGAAACTTGAAATGCATGGTTATAACCCAAAGATCTTGGTTCCTTTTGTTATTTGCGCATATCGGATCGTAACTTCCTGAATTATGGCCCCTGATTGTCCGAAAAATCGCCTATGGTCCCTCTGGAGGTCACAATTATTATCCGATTTGAAAAAACGTTTGACTTTATCACCGTTACACCCTACGGAAGGTTGAGTTTGAATTTCAAAAAAATTAGACCATAATTGCCAGAAAAAATGGCCACCGTTTGTACGCGAACAGTGTAAAAATATGGTATGTCAAAGTTGTGGACATTGTAGAGGTGACAATTTTAATTCGATTTTGATGAAACCTGAAATGCTTGTTTATAACCTAAAGATCTTTATTCTTTTCGATATTTGCGCATATCAAATTGTAACTTGCCTTTGATTGTAGGAAAAATCACTTTCGGTATTGCTTGTTCTCTGTCTATCTCTCGAACAATTATTATCTGATTTAAAAAAAATCTCTGATTATATTACTGTTGCACCGTAAGGAAGGTTGGGTTCGAATTTCGTGAAAATCGTACCAAAATTGCCGGACGAAATTGTCACCGTTTGTACGCGAATAGTGTAAAAATATGGTATGTCATGGTTGTGGACTCTCTAAAGGTCACAATTCTTATCCGATTTTGACGAAAAGTAACATTTCTAGGTTGTGTACCATCACACCATAATCATTGTCGGCTTCGAATTTCATGAATATCAGACTGGAACTGACCAACAAAATGGCTGCTCCCAATACAGTATGAAATACAGGACTTAATGATGTAGGAAAAATCACTTTCGGTATTGCTTGTTCTCTATCCATCTCTCAAAAATGTGGGCGTATCCTGCCTGGCAGTGCCAGCCTATCTTTTAGCTTGTGGTTCTTTTGGAGCTCACAATTATTAACGGATTTGAAATAACGTTTGATTATATCACTGTTTCACCAAACATCACTGTTTCACCGTAATGAAGGGTGAGGTTGAATTTCGTGAAAATTGGACCTAAACTGATTGAAAAGGTTGTGGACCCTGTAGAGGTCACAATTTTAATCTGATTTTGATGAAACTTTAAATGCATGTTTATAATCCAAAGATCTTGGTTCCTTTCGATATTTGCGCATATCGTCTTTTTAGCTTGTGGTCCTTCTGGGAGGTCAAAACTATTATCCTATTTTAAAAAGTCCTTTTATTATATCACCGTTTCACTGTAATGCAGGTTGAGGTCGAATTTCGTAAAAATCGGACCCGAAGTGTTAGACAAAATGGCTGCTGCTAAAACGCCCCTGATTGTACAAAAAATCATGTTTTTTACCTTGTGGACCCTATGGAGGTCACAATTTTATTCCGAATTAAAAAACCGTTTGACTATATCTCCGTTACACATAATGATGGTTGAGTTTGAATTTCTTGAAAATCGATAATTAAACATCTAAAACCATATTAAATGTTTCGTATACTTGACGTTAGCATGGGGTAGAACTTTATAAAAACCAAACAAATTCTAATGATTTTCTTAGTATGCGACAACTGTTGTTGACTGCCCGGACGATTTAGCTGCTGTGTGGGCGTATGTTTTGTTGCCTGGCAACCTATTTTAGTGTCTGTGTGTTGCCTACAGGCCACGATTCTTAGTGGATCGTCTTTAAACTTCAGATATGTATTCCGTATTGCCTAAGGACGACAACAGCATGTCTCGACACCCTGGAGGTTTAGAATGGCCTAGTGGCTGTGATTTCGAGCCCTGGTGTGAGCGTATGGGACATTGAGATAGGGGCACCTTCTCAACCTCGTGGGTTTCCTCCGGGCACTCTGGTTTCCTCCCACTGTTCTGCTGAAGACCCTAAGCGAATTATTGAAATAAGATGAAACCATATGTTAGTCTCAGAATGACCTAGTTTGTGTCGAGTGTACGATAAACCCCATTTTTCTCTCTCCCCGACACCCTTATCCTAGCCATGCCCAATTTTTGTGTTTGTCTTTTACAGGCCGCAATTCTGACTGAATCAGCTTCGTACTTGGCATATGTATTAAACTTATAACCTAAGGGCGTCCACTATTGATTTTGGTGAATATCCCGCCCACTTTTTGCCTTTAGCGTCTGAAAGTCACGATTCTGCATGGCTTATCTTGGTATACTTATTCCTTAACCTCTAAGGTCAGCAACTACTGATGTTGATGCACGACCCTCAATGCTAAATATATTGTAGCTGATTTTCTTAAAACATAGCTTTATCACCCTAAGATCTCGGTTCCTATCGATATTGGCATGTATCGGACTGTAACTTCATGGGTTATGACCCCTGATTGTACCAAAAATCACGTTTTTAGCTTGTGAACAATGTAGAGGTCACAATTTTGAACCGATTTGGACCAAAATTGACGGACAAAATGGCGGCCGTTTGTACGCGAATAGTGTGAAAATATGTTATATCAAGGTTGTGGACCCTATAGAGGTCACAATTTTAATTCGATTTTGATGAAACTTGAAATGCATGGTTATAACACAAAGATCTTGGTTCCTTTCGATACTTGCGCTCATTGATTCGTAACTTCCTGAATTATGGACAGGGTCGACGACATAATACGTCCACATGAAAATGTGGGCGTATAAAAACGTTAAAGTATATCACCGTTACATCCTAATGATGGTTGAGTTTGAAATTTGTGAAAATCTGACCAAAACTTGCAGACAAAATAGATGTACCTTGTACGCAAGTATTGTAAACATCTGGTATATCAAGGTTGTGGACCATCTAAAAGTCACGATTTTGATCCGTTTTTAAAGAAACTTGAGTTATATCTTTATAATCAAAAGGTCTTAGTCCTGTAGATATTTGTGCATATCGGATTGTCACTTCCTGAATTATGGCCCTTGATTGTTTGAAAAATCGCTTTTTGTTTAGTCCGTTCTATATCCATGGCTTGAAAAATGTGTGCGTATCCTGACTGGCAGCTGCTGTGTGGGCATCTTTTCATATTTAATATCAGATAGGCAATAGTTTTAAAATTCGTAATTGGAATTTCAATATTACTTTGATCAAACGTAATATTTTTGGGGGGTGTAAATCAGATCATGAAGGTTTTGTTATACGCCCACATTTTCATGTGGACGTATTATGTTGTCGCCCCTGTCCGCCCAGAGGCCGTCCACAATTTGTTTGTGGACTCTCTACAGGTCACAATTCTTATCCGATTTTGACGAAACTTGAAATATAGGTTTATCCCCATAAGATCTCGGTTCCTTTCGATATTGGCATGTTTCGGATCGTAACTTCATGGATTATGGCCCCTGATTGTACGAAATATCATGTTTTTAGCTTGTGGACCCTATAGAGGTCACAATTTTGAACCGATTGTGATGAAACTTGACATGCATGTCTATAACCCCAAAATCTTGGTTCCTTTCGATATTTGCGCCCATCGGATCGTGACTTCCTGAATTATGGCCCCTGATTGTTCGAAAAATCGCCCTTTTTAGCTTGTGGTCCCTCTGGAGGTCAAAATTATTATCCGATTTAAAAAAACGTTTGATTATATCACCGTTACATGGTAATGAAGGTTGAGTTCAAATTTCATGAAAATCAGACCAAAAATGACAAAGAAAATGGCCGCCGTTTGTAGGCAAATAGTGTGAAAATATATTATATCAAGGTTGTGGACCCTGTAGAGGTCACAATTTTGAACCGATTTTGATGAAACTTGACATGTATGTTTATAACCCAAAGATCTTGGTTCCTTTCGATATTTGCACCCATCGGATCGTAACTTCCTGAATTATGGCCCCTAATTGTCCGAAAAATTGCCCTTTTTAGCTTGTGGTCCCTCTGGAGGTCAAAATTATTATCCGATTTAAAAATTCGTATGATTATATCACCGTTACATGGTAATGAAGGCTGACTTCAAAATTCGTGAAAATCGAACCAAAATTGATGGATAAAATGGCCGTCGTTTGTATGCGAATAGTGTGAAAATATGTTATATCAAGGTTGTGGACCCTATATAGGTCACAATTTTGAACCGATTTTGATGAAACTTGACATGCATGTTTATAACCCGAAGATCTTGGTTCTTTTCGATATTTGTGCTCATTGATTCGTAACTTCCTGAATTATGGCCCCTGATTGTACGAAAAATCACCCTTTTTAGATTATGGTCCCTCTGGAAGTCGAATTATTTTCCTATTTAAAAAAACGTTTGATTATATCACCGTTTCACCTTGAGGAACTGTTAAAAAATGGTATTTCATGGTTGTGGACCCTGTATAGGTCACAATTTTAATTTGATTTTGATGAAACTTGAAATACATGGTTATAACCCAAGGATCTTGCTTCCTTACGGTATTTGCGCATATCGGATCGTAACTTCCTGAATTATTCGAATTTCGTGAAAATCGTACCAAAATTGCCGGACGAAATGGTCGCCGTTTGTACACGAATAGTGTAAAGATATGGTATATCATGGTTGTGGACTCTCTACACACATTTCTAGGTTGGGAACCGTCACACCATAATCATTGTCGGCTTCGAATTTCATGAATATCAGACTGGAACTGACCAACAAAATGGCTGCTCCCAATACAGTATGAAATACAGGACTTAATGATGTAGGAAAAATCACATTCGGTATTGCTTGTTCTCTATCCATCTCTCGAAAATGTGGGTGTATCCTGCCTGGCAGTGCCAGCCTATCTTTTTCATTATTTCAGATTTTTCAAATATTACCTCATGGATTCAAAGATTGTTAACAACATCTGCTTTTCAAGATGCTGTTTTTTTAGTAACGAATAATGAAGGTCCATCATGTTTTAAGGTAATTTACTGTATTACAAGACCTACAGTTCTTTTCCAAACATTTTCTTCAAGTCATGATGCATCATGTATCAAATGTCTACAGATTAACCTTTTTTAAGAAAATCACAACAAATGTTGTTACTATTTTATTATAGTTGAACCGACAACCAACAATAGTCTGGATGAATATTTATTATTTGAGCCCATGCACAGCGACTATTTTTTGCGCCTGTTTAAAAGTATCGAGAGATTAGAGCCGTTCACAATTGGTGTCAACAATCTTTGAGACACAATTTTTATCTGATTTCAATGCAATTTGAAAGATAGGTTTATCCTTTCGGTATTGGCATGTATCGGATTGTAACTTCCTGGATTATGGCCTGATTGTACAAAATATCACCTTTTTAGCTAGTGAACACTGTAGAGGTCACAATTTCGATCTCATTTTGATGAAACTTGAAATTATTACCCAAATATCTTGGTTCCTTTCGATATTTGTGCATGTCGGATCGCAACTTCTTGAATTATGGTAGGGTGACCCATGCACTTAAATTTTCTCTACAGAAGGTTGGTCTGGACACACTGAATGTGCATGCTTTTCTCAACTGATAATCACTCACTCTGCAGTATGATAATTATTAACCATGGAGTCTGAGACTATAAATAGCCATTGCACGTGCACTTCTCTACAAATTTATCAAATATTACAGTCGCAAAAAATCCATTTTTCCAAGCACGTAACATGAGATAGCCTCAATCATAGATAGGGACCGGTTGACAAAATTAATAATATTTATTAACCACATCACTCTACAAACAAAAGCTCAATCAAAAGGAAACATAATAAATTATAGTTTAATGTGATGAAAAAATATTGAAAAAGACAGGACAGTAAAATCGTTTACATTAGCAGTCAAGTGATGCCATGTGCCGGTTGGGGGGTCAAAGTTGACGACATACATACGGGTCATTGGTTTTCTGTGGTACTACCGCACAGCATGGCTACAGTGAAAAGAACACGTGTAGTAAATTCTTTGGAAATATAGCTGACATGTTCAAATATTTATGACATAACTAATCATTAAAAGAATTAGGACAGGGATATTTTTAAATCATTTAACCTGCTTGCAACTGGACAATACCTGATGTTAAACTGATGTCAAAAATATGTGATCTGTCAAACTGAAAGTAGGCCTACCGGTAAGACTGATGGAGAAATAAAATACCAAGAATGAATGAATTGAGTTTTGCTGTATAATACAAATACTAATAATTTAGACCTGTGTCACAAAATTAGCGTTTATAAATATTGATTAAATGTGAATAAATTTGTTAACGTACCCGATATTTCAATTTGCGTAACCAGATAGGTGTAATCGGTGGCGTTAACAAAAAAAAGTATGTCTCGTTTTATTTCGATGCTATTCGATTACAATTATGACTACCAAGAAAATAAAATTACAAGAATTGAAAAAGCGGGAGTATTTGTCTCCCGATCAGGAGCTCGGGAGATCAGGGGTGAAATCGGGAGACTCCCGCGAAGTGCGGGAGGTATCACATGTATGACGTATATTGTCGTCGCCCCTGTTCGTCCGTCCGTCCGTCCACAATTGTTTGTGAACAGTCTACAGGTCACAATTTTTATCCGATTTCAATGAAACTTAAAATATAGGTTTATCACCCTAAGATCTTGGTTCCTTTCGATATTGGCATGTATCGGACTGTAACTTCATGGGTTATGGCCCCTGATTGTACAAAAAATCGCTCTTTTTAGCTTGTGAACAGTGTAGAGGTCACAATTTTGAACCGATTTCGATGAAACTTGAAATGCATGTTTATAACCCAAAGATCTTGGTTCCTTTCGATATTTGCGGCAATCGGATCGTAACTTCCTGAATTATGGCCCCTGATCGTCAGAAAAATCGCCCTTTTTGGCGTCTGGTCCCTCTGGAGGTCAAAATTGTTATCCGATTTTAAAAAACGTTTGATTATATCACCGTTCCATGGTTATGAAGGTTGAGTTCGAATTTCGTGAAAATTGGACGAAAATTGACGGACAAAATGGCCGCCGTTTGTGGGCGAATAGTGTGAAAATATGTTATATCAAGGTTGTGGACCTTATAGAGGTCACAATTTTGAAACGATTTTGATGAAACTTGACATGTTTGTTTATAACCCAAAGATCTTGGTTCCTTTCGATATTTGCGCCCATCGGATTGTAACTTCCTGAATTATGGCCCCTGATTGTCGGAAAAATCGCGCTTTTTAGCTTGTGGTCCCTCTGGAGGTCAAAATTGTTATCCGATTTAAAAAAATGTTTGATTATATCACCATTCCATGGTTATGAAGGTTGAGTTCGAATTTCGTGAAAATTGGACCAAAATTGACAGACAAAATGGCCGCCGTTTGTACGCGAATAGTGTGAAAATATGTTATATCAAGGTTGTGGACCTTATAGAGGTCACAATTTTGAACTGATTTTGATGAAACTTGACATGTATATTTATAACCCAAAGATCTTGGTTCCTTTCGATATTTGCGCCCATCAGATCACAACTTCCTGAATTATGTCCCCGGATTGTCCGAAAAATACCTTTTTATACGCCCACATTTTTATGTGGACGTATATTGTTGTCGCCCCTGTCCGTCCGGACGTCAGTCCGTCCGTCCGTCCACAATTTGTTTGTGGACTCTCTACAGGTCACAATTCTTATCCGATTTTGACGAAACTTGAAATATAGGTTTATCCCCAAAAGATCTCGGCTGCTTTCGATATTGGCATGTATCGGATAAAAACTTCATGGATTATGGCCCCTGATTGTACGAAAAATCACGTTTTTAGCTTGTGGACCCTATAGAGGTCACAATTTTGAACCGATTTTGATGAAACTTGACATGCATGTTTATAACCCAAAGATCTTGGTTCCTTTCGATATTTGCGCCTATCGGAATGTAATTTTCTGAATTATGGCCCCTGATTGGCAGAAAAATCACCCTTTTTAGAATGTGGTCCCTCTGGAGGTCACAATTATTATCCGATTTAACAAAAGGTTTGATTATATCACCGTTGCACCCTAAAGAAGGTTGAGTTCGAATTTCGGGAAAATCGGACCAAAATTGCCATACAAAATGGCCGCCGTTTGTACGCGAATACTGTTAAAAATGGTATATCAAGGTTGTGGACTCTGTAGAAGTCACATTTTTAATTTGATTTTGCTGAAACTTGAAATTCATGGTTATAACCCAAAGATCTTGGTGCCTTTCGATATTTGCGCATATCGGAACGTAACTTCCTGAATTATGGCCCCTGATTATACGCAAAATCGCCTTATTTTAGCTTGTGGTCCCTCTGGTGGTCACAATTCTTATCCGATTTAATAAAACGGTTGATTATATTACCGTTACACCGTAAGGAAGGTTGTGTTCGAGTTTTGGGAAAATCGGACCATAATTGCCAGAAAAAATGGCCGCCGTTTGTACGCGAACAGTGTAAAAATATGGTATATCAAAGTTGTGGACCCTGTAGAGGTGACAATTAATTTTAATTCGATTTTGATAAATCCTGAAATGCTTGTTTATAACCTAAAGATCTTTATTCTTTTCGATATTGTAACTTAATGAATTATGGCCTTTGATTGTAGGAAAAATCACTTTCGGTATTGCTTGTTCTCTGTCTATCTCTCGAACAATTATTATCTGATTTAAAAAAAAACTCTGATTATATTACTGTTGCACCGTAAGGAAGGTTGAGTTCGAATTTCGTGAAAATCGTACCAAAATTGCCGGATGAAATGGTCACCGTTTGTACGCGAATAGTGTAAAAATATGGTATATCATGGTTGTGGACTCTCTACAGGTCACAATTCTTATCCGATTTTGAAAAAAAAGTAAGATTTCTAGGTTGTGTACCGTCACACCATAATCATTGTCGGCTTCGAATTTCATGAATATCAGACTGGAACTGATCAACAAAATGGCTGCTCCCAATACAGTATGAAATGTAGGAAAAATCACTTTCGGTATTGCTTGTTCTCTATCCATCTCTCAAAAATGTGGGCGTATCCTGCCTGGCAGTGCCAGCCTATCTTGTTAGCTTTTGGTCCCCCTGGAGGTCAAAATTATTATCCGATTTAAAAAAACGGTGGATTATATCACCGTTACATGGTAATGAAGCGAGAGTTTGAATTTCGTGAAAATCGAACTAGAATTGACGGACAAAATGGCTGCCGTTTGTACACAAATAGTGTGAAAATATGTTATATCAAGGTTGTGGACCCTATAGAGGTCACAATTTTGAACCGATGTTGATGAAACTTGACATGTATGTTTATAACACAAAGATCTTGGTTCCTTTCGATATTTGCGCCCATCAGATCACAACTTCCTGAATTATGTCCCTTGATTGTCCGAAAAATCGCTTTTGTTAGCTTGTAGTCCCTCTGGAGGTCAAAATTATTATCCAGTTTAAAACACCGTTTGATTATATCACCGTTTCACTGTAATGAAGAGACAATTTGAATTTCGTTAAAATCGGACCAGAGTTGACGGATAAAATGGCCGCCGTCTGTACGCGAATTGTGTGAAAATATGTTATATCAAGGTTGTGGACCCTATAGAGGTCACAATTTTAATTCGATTTTGATGAAACTTGAAATGCATGGTTATAACCCAAAGATCTTGGTTCCTTTCGATACTTGCGCTCATTGATTCGTAACTTCCTGAATTATGGACAGGGTCGACGACATAATACGTCCACATGAAAATGTGGGCGTATAAAAACGTTAAAGTATATCACCGTTACATCCTAATGATGGTTGAGTTTGAAATTTGTGAAAATCTGACCAAAACTTGCAGACAAAATAGATGTACCTTGTACGCAAGTATTGTAAACATCTGGTATATCAAGGTTGTGGACCATCTAAAAGTCACGATTTTGATCCGTTTTTAAAGAAACTTGAGTTATATCTTTATAATCAAAAGGTCTTAGTCCTGTAGATATTTGTGCATATCGGATTGTCACTTCCTGAATTATGGCCCTTGATTGTTTGAAAAATCGCTTTTTATACGCCCACATTGAAATGTGGTCGTATATTGTCGTCGCCCCCGTCAGTCCGTCCGTCTGTCCGGCGTCCACAATTGCTTGTGGACGCTCTACAGGCTAAAGTTAATATCCGATTGACTTTAAATTTATACACAGTGTTTAAGGTCATGAGACGAAGAAGACTATTGATTTTCAGCGATTTCCGATGATTAGTGCCAGAGTTATGGCCCTTGATCACTTCAAAAAATCTTTTGGACGCTCTAGAGGCCAAAGTTAATATCCGATTGACTTTAAATTTATACATAGTGTTTACAGTCATGAGACTAAGTCGTCTATCGATTTTCAGTGATTTTCAATAATTGCTGCAAGAGTTATGGCCCTTGATCACTTTGAAAAAATCCTGTGGAAGCTCTAGAGGCCAAAGTTAATATCCGATCGACTTTAAATTAACACACAGTGTTTAGGGTCATGAGACGAAGAAGCCTATTGATTTTCAGAGATTTCAAATAATTATTGCCAGAGTTATCTCCCTTGATAACTTCAAAAAATTCTTGTTACGCTATAGAGGCTAAACTTATCATCCGATCGACTTTAGATTGATACACAGAGTTTAAGGTGTTGAAACGAACAAGTATTTTGATTTTCAATGAATTTTGATAACTGAACAGCTAAATCCATGATATTAAATGTTTCATGTATATACTAATTGTTAGTGTGAGGTAACACTTTATAAAAAGCAATCAAATTCTAATGATTTTCTGATAATTACATAATGAGCCGTTACTCTTAATCAGTTTTTAGTGTATTACAAATGTTTCATTAGCAAAAAAAGTAAAAATATGCGACAACCCTTGTTGACTGCCCGGACGATTTAGCTGCTGTGGGCGTATGTTTCGTTGCCTGGCAACCTATCTTTGTTTAGTCCGTTCTATATCCATGGCTTGAAAAATGTGTGCGTATCCTGACTGGCAGCTGCTGTGTGGGCATCTTTTCATATTTAATATCAGATAGGCAATAGTTTTAAATTTCGTAATTGGAATTTCAATATTACTTTGATCAAACGTAATATTTTTGGGGGGTGTAAATCAGATCTTGAAGGTTTTGTTATACGCCCACATTTTCATGTGGACGTATTATGTCAGTTTATAACCTAATGATCTTGGTTCCATTGCATATTTGCCCATATCGGAGACAATGAAGAAATCACAGGTTAATCCGACAAAATATATACGTTAATCTCTTAACTACCTAATCAGTTCAGCTTATTACCTACGATAATCGGGTTGGAAAATAGCGCCAGACATGTCCTGAATATACGGGGGAAATCCCATCACTGATGATACTCAATATTATGAAAGCATGGATTTTGTAGACTAGTCCGATCTCTAATGTAAATCCGTCTAGTTTGTTACCAGGGATTTTTTACTATGATATTTCCAAGATGGTGGAACGTTTTCCAAAAACACTTTACCATTTATTTATTGTATCTGAGTCCAATTCATGCATGTAGGCTATTAGCTTGTAACACAAGCCGGTACTGTGTCGTACCCATTTCGTATATTATCCAACAATGAAAATTCCTCATCCGAGATACCACTGAGCTAATATTGATGTTCCTGGGAAAGAAAAGTCCTGGCATGAAGGGAAAGAGAGCGTAGCGACAGCATTGTGCTTTACTTCACATGCCCGTCGTGCTCCTGCTGCGACTGCATCCAGCGCTTACTTCAAGATCTTACTCATGGCCATGCTGTGGCTGCGAGAAAAATGTTTCCACCATGATCTCGCGGTCAGCAGTCAGACCGAGATACGTTCTCCCACACTCCAATGACATGCTTACCAGACGTAAAGCGTTCTCTCGACACACCTACAGAGCCTGTGCCATGCTCACCCATCCTCATTCACTTTCGAAGCAGAGAACAACCAAAAGTCAAGCAATCAAGAACATTTCATAGAATTAACTTAATTGACTTACCTTGGTAAATTAGTCTGTGGTCCTTCTAACTTTAATATCATTTCATGAAAAACTTTTGTCAACTTAGTCATTCTCAAAATCTCTTGACCTTTGATTATTCTATCTTCAACTACTTGTTGCCGGAACTTATTATACTGTGCTAAACGATTTATCTCCTTTTGAACTAACATTAGATTAAAATTTTGACATGAGATTAATCTTCTTGAGTAGAAATTTTATAAATAAATCAACTATATAAAATGTAAATACATAATAAACAGAATTTCCCTTTCTTAAGTAGAAATAAAAATAACCACCGTAAAAAAATTGACAAAGGCACAATATACAATCGCACTCAACAATACCAGTTTAGTAATTTTTTCCTTAATATGCTTCACAGAATTACTGGTACTTTATATCACTGGAAAACTGGCATCGTTTAAGATAGGGTTTTTTGACTTTAAAAAATGCTATAGAGTTTGATTTCAAAACATAGTTTGATAATTGGCAATAATCGTTTGAAAATTACAAAAATGGTTTAATTAGAACCATAGTTTAATTTAATGGTACAGCGTTTGATATCTCCGAGTGGGGGTTAAAAATGGATGAACCGTCGAATTATGTAATACGTTTGATTACTAGACATTGCTTTAATTTCCGAGCTGCCGATTAATTTATCAAGTGTTTAAATATTAGACGAATAATTTATTTGCTCGCGAGTTGTTTATCCGGTCGGTTCATTTTGATTACGATTATTTAAATATGAAATGAAGTACGAATAAAAAGGGTGAATATAAAAAAAATGCCCACAAAGATATGCTAAACTTACCGTGGTCGTAGTATTATTATCCATTAAAAATAATGATTCCACGGTACTATTGACAAATACATCAAAAATCGGTACGTCCATTGTTATTATACCATCGGAAATCGGTAATGAATTTTTCTTTAAATCACAAATGAATGAACAAAGCTTTCCACTGTACACGTGGCTAGAACCTTGGCATGATTCCACCATTGACAAATACATTAAAAATCGGTAAATCACGTCCAATGTTGTTATATCATTGGAAATCGGTAAAGCACATCATCAGTAAAGTATTTTCTTTAAATCACAAATGAATGAACAAAGCTTTCCACTGTACACGTGGCTAGAACCTTGGCAATGATTCCACCATTGACAAATACATTAAAAATCGGTAAATCACGTCCAATGTTGTTATATCATTGGAAATCGGTAAAGCACATCATCAGTAAAGTATTTTCTTTAAATCACAAATGAATGAACACAGGTTTTCATCTGCACATGTGGTCGTGTGATAATCTCATTAGACTTGTATATTGGCGCCAAACGTTGCTATTCGTCGATCTCCGTAGACAAGCTGTCGCTCAGGGGGGTGCGGGTCTGTTCATCCAATGACCCTGGGCCGTTTCATCCCAACCTAATTTTTTATCGGACTGTTCATCCCGGGCTGTTTCATTTCGGATTCGGCTAGCGACGTTTCGGATTAATAATTAAAAGACTGTGGAAAATTTATGTGACAGTACAGCCATTTATCTTTTCGTTTTATGGGAGGCTGATAGTTGCCTTATTCAGTTGATCGGCGACTGTTGAGATCGCGATTAACATTGCTAGTTCTCTTTTGTTTTGTTTCATCGGCGAGTAATAAACTAGGTAATAAAATATTGGTGAAAATTTGTGTATATTTAGTAATACTTCATTGTTTTTCTTTTATCAAATAGTAAACGAGCTTGATTGACCAATCATTGCTATTGCTACGGAATAATTGCAATCAACACACGGCCGCAAGGAAAAGTCACCTTAATGTAGGTCAAGGTTTTTTGTAATTCTGGGTATATCTGATCTGCATTTGGTTTCTAGATAACGCCTATTAAATACTTCTATGATTTCCGACCAAATTCTAAGTGATTTATATGTCACTTTACTTTCTATATTATACATAAATTTCTAAAGAGGATTAAAATCTAATTGTGTTTTCGAAGAATATTTAACATTAAAAACACAAAAAATTTTTTTTAAAAATTTGGTCAAATGCATTCTTTCCAGAATTATGAAATAAATTGATGCTTGGTTTCTCTTGTTGTTATCATTCATTAAATTCTCTTCCGAGGGTGCTTCAGCCTAAAAAATAAAAAGTGGGCAATAAGAATACTTTCTATATGGTTCATAATGTTTAAATAAACAATTTATTTTGCCACATCGAGACTTAGTTTCTATTTTGTTTCGATTTTGCGTAACACTCCTTATGTCTTGACCAGTTACAGGCCCAGGCAAAATATAATGCTCAAATGAAATGGGTTAGAGTCAGAGAAAGAGAGTAATGGGGTTTAACATCCACTTGACACAAACTAGGTCATTTTGGGACCATTATACGGTTTAATTTTATTTCAATAATTCGCTTGTGCTGAGGGGTCATTAGGAGTGAGAGCAACCGGAGGACCCACAGCTTTATGATACAGCGCGCATGTCCTAACCATCCGGGCATCCAAGTGGCAATTCACCCACACACCCTTAGAAGTCAGAAAAAGATCTTGAGATTTTGAACTGAAATTTTGCATGGTACCACGCCCCTAAGGCATACTCGTGTATCAAATTTCAACTGCCAGAGGATCTTTTACATGCATGCCAATGTGTACACAGGACCATGTTTTTTTGTCCAATCTGAACGACTAGATGGATATCCTTGTCAGGCCCTCCGTCCTGAATTTTCTATGTCAACATTGGGAGCAAACCTGCAGCCTTAGAATATGCGGGCCAGTGTCTAAAGCCTGGCGCAGACTACGCGACAACTGAAGCGACGAGTTCGGCGACAAATATCGCCGTAATTTAAGTGGAGTGAGCACGCTACACGACGACTTTGGCGATCCCGCAAAATACAACAGATCACGTGATTCGTCACGTGACACCTCAAAATGGCAGTATTTACGTCGTCAGCACGTCAAAAACTTCAATTAATGCTGTTTTTATACGCCCACATTTTCATGTGGACGTATTATGTCGTCGCCCCTGTCCGTCCGTCCGTCCGTCCACAATTTGTTTGTGGACTCTCTACAGGTCACAATTCTTATCCGATTTTGATGAAACTTGAAATATAGGTTTATCCCCAAAAGATCTCGGTTCCTTTCGATATTGGCATGTATCGGATCAAAACTTCATGGATTATGGCCCCTGATTGTACGAAAAATCACGTTTTTAGCTTGTGGACCCTATAGAGGTCACAATTTTGAACCGATTTTGATGAAACTTGACATGCATATTTGTAACCCAAAGATCTTGGTTCCTTTCGATATTTGCGGCTATTGGAATGTAATTTCCTGAATTATGGCCCCTGATTGTCCGAAAAATCACCCTTTTTAGCTTGTGGTCCCTCTGGAGGTCACAATTATTATTTGATTTAAAAAACCGTTTGATTATATCACCGTTACACCCTAAGGAAGGTTGAGTTCGAATTTCGGGAAAATCGGACGAAAATTGCCATACAAAATGGCCGCCGTTAGTACGCGAATACTGTTAAAAAATGGTATATCAAGGTTGTGGACCCTGTGGAGGTCACAATTTTGATTCGATTTTGATGAAACTTGAAATTCATGGTTATAACCCAAAGATCTTGCTTCCTTTCGATATTTGCGCATATCGGATCGTAACTTCCTGAATTATGGCCCCTGATTATACGCAAAATCGCCTTTTTTTTAGCTTGGAGGTCACAATTATTATTCGATTTAAAAAAACGTTTGATTATATCACCGTTACACTCTAAGGAAGGTTGAGTTCGAATTTCGTGAAAATCAGACGAAAATTGCCATACAAAATGGCCGCCGTTTGTACGCGAATACTGTTAAAAAATGGTATATCAAGGTTGTGGACCCTGTGGAGGTCACAATTTTGATTCGATTGTGATGAAACTTGAAATTCAAGGTTATAACCCAAAGATCTTGCTTCTTTTCGATATTTGCGCATATCGGATCGTAACTTCCTGAATTATGGCCCCTGATTATACGCAAAATCGCCTTTTTTTTTAGCTTGGAGGTCACAATTATTATCCGATTTAAAAAAACGTTTGATTATATTACCGTTACACCATAAGGAAGGTTGAGTTCGAATTTCGGGAAAATCAGACCAAAATTGCCATACAAAATGGCCACCGTTTGTACGTGAATACTGTTTAAAAATGGTATATCAAGGTTGTGGACCCTGTAAAGGTCACAATTTTAATTCGATTTTGATGAAACTTGAAATGCATGGTTATAACCCAAAGATCTTGGTTCCTTTCGGTATTTGCGCATATCGGATCGTAACTTCCTGAATTATTCGAATTTCGTGAAAATGGTACCAAAATTGCCGGACGAAATGGTCGCCGTTTGTACGCGAATAGTGTAAAGATATGGTATATCATGGTTGTTGACTCTGTACAGGTCACAATTCTTATCCGATTTTGACGAAAAGTCACATTTCTAGGTTGTGTACCGTCACACCATAATCATTGTCGACTTCGAATTTCATGAATATCAGACTGGAACTGACCAACAAAATGGCTGCTCCCAATACAGTATGAAATACAGGACTTAATGATGTAGGAAAAATCACTTTCCGTATTGTTTGTTCTCTATCCATCTCTCGAAAATGTGGGCGTATCCTGCCTGGCAGTGCCAGCCTATCTTTGTACATGATGATGGATACGAAGAGATTTCATGCGCCTTTGTATTTCAAAAACTGGAAATCAATTAGAATTCTATCTATATTAAAGTATTAAAGATTTAATTTTGACACAGAAAAGGTCTATCTTCAAATGTAAATAGGCCTACTATTTTGGGACAGAAATACACGACAACTTGGATTTTACGCTATAAAATTAACGAGGGTAGTACTAGAAGGTACACTAGGAACCCGCGAATGATGTTAGAATCCAAACTAGCCTACTTGTCTACATATTGGTCGGAGTGGGATGATAGAGTAAACTATAACTTCGTTCGGAGTAAACTCCGGGCAGCTAACCTTCGTGATATACAATCTAGGCCTAGACCATACTTGATTAATTAATCGCAGTAGCCTATATCTGAAGATAAGCCTACCGGGTTGATTGGAGGCAGAGTGAATGTGATCAATAAAATAAAACCAAGTACGAACAATCCAAACCATTAGTCAAAATTCGAAGTCCTATAAAAACAATATTAGTGTAATCAGCAAATGGACTGTTAACCGTGTACAAAATACACAACAAACAGTGGTAACAGGTGTCTAGGAGAGTGAGATCCTCATTTAGGGATTGGGGTGGGAACGGTATGAATGGAGTTATGTACATTGGAAAAGGCCTACATCGATCGATATTTACCACAAATCAGTCAGCAGGCTCTCTTTTTCCATCTGTCCAAACTGTCTCGTTAAAGTTCTGCAAAGCCATATTGTGTGTTTATGTCACATGAGATGTCACATGAGACAAATAACTCAAAATGATTGGTTATATAGGTGATTTTGTTTCCTTCTCTGTCGCCCAACCCGTCGCCGAGGTGAGCACACTTTACGATTGATAGCCGACGAAGCGACCACTTTAGCGATCATATCAAACAAGTCTGATATCGAAAAATCCCTTGCGATTGAGTGCGCACACTAGGCGATTTTTTGATTTTTCATCGTTGGCGACCAAAATCGCCTATGTCGTCGCGTAGTGTGCACCAGGCTTAACCCACCTCGGCTCCCCACAGATGAGACCGTCATATGTGCACATACATGTATGTGTATATTTTTACTATGCTAAATTGTATTTTAAATTTCAAAATAATAAACTGAAATGGAGGCTAATATCACCTCTGCTGCAACCAGGCTATATTGTGCCAAACACATTTAATGGTGAGATTTCGAATTACCGTAACAACAATTTTTATACGCCCACATTTTTATGTGGACGTAGATTGTCGTCGCCCCTGTCCGTCTGTCCACAATTGTTTGTGAACAGTCTACAGGTCACAATTTTTATCCAATTTCAATGAAACTTAAAATATAGGTTTATCACCCTAAGATCTCGGTTCCTTTCGATATTGGCATGTATCGGACTGTAACTTCATGGGTTATTGCCCCTGATTGTACGAAAAATCACATTTTTAGCTTGTGGTCCCTCTGGAGGTCACAATTGTTATCCGATTTAAAAAAATAGGTTGCCAGGCAACGAAACATACGCCCACACATCAGCTTAATCGTCCGGGCAGTCAACAGGAGTTGTCGCATATTAAAGAATTATCAGAAAATCATTAGAATTTGTTTGGTTTTTATAATCAAACGTTTTTTTAAAACAAGCTAATAAAGGCGATTTTTCGTACAATCAGGGGGCCACAATTCAGGAAATTACGATCCAATATGCAATGGAACCAAAATCTTTAGTTTATAAACATGTATTTCAAGTTTCATCAAAATTGAATTAAAATTGTGACCTCTAAAGGGTCCACAACTTTGATATAACACACTTTCACACTATTCGCGTACAAACAGCGGCCATTTTGTCTGTCAATTTTGGTCTGATTTTCACGAAAATTGAACTTCTTTCTTCATTACCATATAACGGTGATATCATCAAACGGTTTTCGGATAATAATTGTGACCTCCAGAGGGACCACAAGCTAAAAAGGGAGATATTTCCGACAATCAGGGGCCATAATTCAGGAAGTTACGATCCAATGGGTGCAAATATTGAAATGAACCAAGATCTTTGGATTATAAACATACATGTCAAGTTCCATCAAAATCATATTAAAATTGTGACCTCAACCTTGGGTCCACAACCTTGATATAACATTTTCACACTATTCGCGTACAAACGGCTGCCATTTTGTCCATCAGTTTTGGTCTGATTTTCATGAAATTCGAACTCAACATTCGTTGCAGTGTAACGGTGATATAGTCAAACGTTTTTTTAAAACGGGTAATAATTTTGACTTCCAGAGGGGGACCACAAGCTAATAAAGGCAATTTTTCGTAAAATCAGGGGCCATAATTCAGGAAGTTACTATCCGATATGTGATATAATCAAACCGTTTTTTAAATCAGATAATAATATTGACCTCCAGAGGGACCACAAGCTAAAAAGGGCGATTTATCGGACAATCAGGTGCCATAATTCAGGAAGTTACGATGCGACAGGCGCAAATATCGAAAGGAATCAAGATCTTTGGGTTATAAACATGCATGTCAAGTTTCATCAAAATCAGTTCAAAATTGTGACCTCTACACTGTTCACAACCTAAAAACGTACAATCAGGGGCCATAACCCATGAAGTTACAGTCCGATACATGCCAATATCGAAACGAACCGAGATCTTATGGTGATAAACCTATGTTTTAAGTTTCATTGAAATCGGATAAAAATTGTGACCTGTAGACTGTTCACAAACAATTGTGGACGGACGAACAGGGGCGACGACAATATACGTCCACATGAAAATGTGGGCGTATAAAAACGTTTGATTATATCACCGTTACATTGGTATAAAAGATGATGTTGAATTTCATGAAAATTGGACCAAAATTGACTGACAAAATGGCTGCTGTTTGTACGCGAATAGTGTGAAAATATGTTATATCAAGGTTGTGGACCCTATAGAGGTCACAATTTTGAACCGATTTTGATGAAACTTGAAATACATGTTTATAACATAAAGATCTTGGTTCCTTTCGATATTTGCGCATATTGGATTGTAACTTCCTGAATTATGGCCCCTGATTGTACTAAAAATCGCCTTTATCACCTTGTGGTCCCTCTGGAGGTAACAATTATTACCTGATTTATAAAAACAATTTTAATTCGTCACAATTTTAATTCGTTTTTGATGAAACTTGAAATACATTTTTATAACCTAAAGATCTTGATTCCTTGCGATATTTGCGCATATCGGATTGTAATTTCCTGAATTATGGCCTCTGATTATACGGAAAATTGCCTTTATTATCTTGTGATCAGTCTGGAGTTCAAATGAATTTTCAGTTTGAATTTTGTGAACATCGGACCAAAATTGATGAACAAAATGTCCGCTATTTTTTCACAAATAGTGTAAAAATATGGTATATCAAGGTTGTGTACCCTGTACAGGTCACAATTTTAATTTGATTTTGGTCAAACTGAAAGATCTTGGTTCCTGTGGATATTTGGACATATCTGATCGTAACTTCCTGAATTATGGCCCCTGATTGTACGAAAAGTCGCCATACTATTAAATGTTTAGTATCCAGTGGAGGTGACAGCTTATTCCATAATATTAAATGATTTGTATACTTTACATTAGCATGGAGCAGAACTTTATAAAAACCAAACAATTTCTAATGATTTTCTGATAATTACTTAATATGCGACAACTCTTGTTGACTGCCCGGACGATTTAGCTGCTGTGTGGGCGTATGTTTCGTTGCCTGGCAACCCATTTTTATACGCCCACATTTTTATGTGGACGTATATTGTCGTCGCCCCTGTCCGTCCGTTGTTTGTGGACTCTCTACAGGTCACAATTCTTATCCGATTTTGACGAAACTTGAAATATAGGTTTATCCCCAAAAGATCTCGGTTCCTTTCGATATTGGCATGTATCGGATGAAAACTTCATGGATTATGGCCCCTGATTGTACGAAAAATCACGTTTTTAGCTTGTGGACCCTATAGAGGTCACAATTTTGAACCGATTTTGATGCAACTTGACATGCATGTTTATAACCCAAAGATCTTGGTTCCTTTCGATATTTGCACCTATCGGAATGTAATTTCCTGAATTATGGCCCCTGATTGTCCGAAAAATCACCCTTTTTAGCTTGTGGTCCCTCTGGAGGTCACAATTATTATCCGATTTAAAAAAACGTTTGATTATATCACCGTTATACCCTAAGGAAGGATGAGTTCGAATTTCGGGAAAATCGGACAAAAATTGCCATACAAAATGGCCGCCGTTTGTACGCGAATACTGTTAAAAAATTGTATATCATGGTTTGTGGACCTTGTAAAAGTCACATTTTTAAATCGATTTTGATGAAACTTGAATTCATGGTTATAACCCAAAGATCTTGGTTCTATTCGATATTTGCGCATATCGGAATGTAACTTCCGGAATTATAGCCCCTGATTATACGCAAAATCGCCTTATTTTAGCTTGTGGTCCCTCTGGTGGTCACAATTATTATCCGATTTAATAAAACGGTTGATTATATTACCGTTACACCGTAAGGAAGGTTGAGTTCGAATTTCGGTAAAATCGGACCAAAATTGCCATACAAAATGGTCGCCGTTTGTACGCGAATACTGTTAAAAAATTGTATATCATGGTTGTGGACCCTGTAGAGGTCACAATTTTAATTCGATTTTGATGAAACTTGAAATGCATGGTTATAACCCAAAGATCTTGGTTCCTTTCGATATTTGCGCGTATCGGATCGTAACTTCCTGAATTATGGCCCCTGATTGTCCGAAAAATCACTTATGGTCCTTCTGGAGGTCACAATTATTATCCGATTTGAAAAAACGTTTGACTCTATCACCGTTACACCCTACGGAAGGTTGAGTTTGAATTTCGAGAAAATTGGACCATAATTGCCAGAAAAAATGGCCGCCGTTTGTACGCGAACTGTGTAAAAATATGGTATGTCAAAGTTGTGGACCCTGTAGAGGTGACAATTTTAATTCGATTTTGATGAAACCTGAAATGCTTGTTTATAACCTAAAGATCTTTATTCTTTTTGATATTTGCGCATATCAAATTGTAACTTAATGAATTATGGCCTTTGATTGTAGGAAAAATCACTTTCGGTATTGCTTGTTCTCTGTCTATCTCTCGAACAATTATTATCTGATTTAAAAAAAAACTCTGATTATATTACTGTTGCACTGTAAGGAAGGTTGAGTTCGAATTTCGTGAAAATCGTACCAAAATTGCCGGACGAAATGGTCACCGTTTGTACGCGAATAGTGTAAAAATATGGTATATCATGGTTGTGGACTCTCTGCAGGTCATAATTCTTATCCGATTTTGACGAAAAGTAACATATCTAGGTTGTGTACCGTCAAACCATAATCATTGTCGGCTTCGAATTTCATGAATATCGACTGGAACTGGCCAACAAAATGGCTGCTCCCAATACAGTATGAAATACAGGACTTAATGATGTAGGAAAAATCACTTTCGGTATTGCTTGTTCTCTATCCATCTCTCAAAAATGTGGGCGTATCCTGCCTGGCAGTGCCAGCTTATCTTTTCTATTAGAATTGAACACTCACCCTCCAAAAACCTCATTTTTTCAGCTCTTTCTTCTCCCATATTTGAGGGTTTTTTTTCTTATTTTATTATATAATGTTTGATTTGCTATGGTATCTTATATTGAAACTGAAAAATATGAATATGTGACATGTAATTAACTGTTAAAGATACCTTACCATATACAAACTGTGTGATATGAAATTGAAACTAAAATATTTACGGTATCCAAAACCATTTGAATCCTGAAGATTTTACATAAGCCGTGAAAATCTATTTTAATAACCCTTGTTTGTCATTTGACTGGACTGTCACAGTAATTAGACGATAGCCATGTGGCTGAGTGAGTAAGGTGCGATATACATTGTTGGTTTTTCAATCTGATTTAAACACAGATCCAATTTCGTTTCTTTTTTTTATAGTTCAAAATTTCGTTTTTACTTATCTTTACTACTCTTTGATCTCGAAGACTTGTTATTTAAGTCGTGTTCTGCTTGAAATGAGGGGTCAGTCAATCAAATGGTCTGTCGATTCGACCGTTGACCTTTTCATGCGTGGAACTGTGGGTAAATATTACCAGCGGATAGAAATCAAAACAAAACAAAAGTAGATGTTAAAAAGCATGGCGGTCGCTAATTGGTTAATCGAATGACTGACGTTATCGGGTCAAATGTCCCGTGTTTGATACCTGACGTCATAGAACGTGAGCTCCCACTATAACTTGTTAGATCTACATAAGTGTAAGCCATCGAAAGTATAAAAAAACGAAATGTAGATCAATATTTTAATTAGATTGTTGGTTTTTAGAAAATACAGACTTTTCTAGTGAAGCCGTGGACACACCAGAATGATGTGTTCAAATTATTTGCCCAATTCAATTGGCGCAGGCGAATCCCTCAACAGATTCACCACTCAGTTACATCACCACTCAGTTACATCACCACTCAGTTACATCACCTTGAACGTCATATGATTTAACATTTGCCTTCAAAAAATTCATGTGACTTCTTGATATGAATGTGTGCTTATTGGCTAATGAATTCTAAAACCAGACGAATGCTTCAACAAAGTGGCCATACCAATCAAATATAGTTCAGCCAAATATATCAAACCTGTTTGATTTGTGCGAATGTCAGTGTACACACTACGTGAATTTTAGCGCTGATTGATTCAGCTGAATCCTTCTGCTAGTGTGTCCAGCCTTGTGTGTTTTCTCCAGGAACGCTGGGTTCCACCCTTTGCTGAATACTACTATGTTCAAGCAAATCTTTCAACTAAAATTGAACCATATTTCAAGTCTCAAAATTACCTGGCGCCAGGAAGTTTAAAGGATTTATGCAACAAACATTAACAACAACAATTCCTAAGTTTATGCCGAATTAATATAAACACAACATACACAATGGTCACTCAGTGCTAGTCTCGAGATGTAAACAGGGCTAGCCCAAACCCTGGACCAAGCCTAACCCCTACCCTAACCCACAAAATACGTCGGTATCAAAATATTTTAAATGTTTATCACGACGCCGAAGATCCAGTTTTGTACCAGTGCTCAGGAAAATGGCGGAAATGGAAGACCTGCCCTACTTGATTCTAAGACATATATTATGCATGGGCCTACTTGATTCAACCAATTTAATACAAGGAGATGTATATCGCACTTAAAACCCGATTTCCCCTCTCTCTGGACTGGATATTACTACTGATAGTGATATTATTAAAAAAATATATTAAAAGAAAATGAAATTTTTACCAGTTTTTCTTTGTGGAATAGGCCTACATGCTAACATCAATGACTGGAAAAAACCCAAACGAAATTATAGAGAAACTTCAGACGACGGGTGTTACTTTCTGAATCTCAATCAGTAAGCTTACGTCTTGATTGATATAAAAATAAAAGGCTGATTTGTTTGGGGTTTTTTTTTTTCATTTTACAGAGATAAGATTACATTTCAATTATACTGGTGGCCAGAATCTCAATCAGTAAGCTTACGTCTTGATTGATATAAAAATAAAAGGCTGATTTGTTTGGGTTTTTTTTTTTTCATTTTACAGAGATAAGATTACATTTCAATTATACTGGTGGCCAGTCTTCTTCACACACCAAAAATTGGCCAGTCCTCTCAACAAAAAAAAACCCAAAAAAACGTAATCTCTAGAGACTGGGCAAATAGAGCTTCATTCTCATCTAGTAGGTCAATCTGCATTATGTAGGTCGTGTGACGTTGTGCACGTGATCACGACATATCTAACATCACGTGATAATAAACATGGCTGTCGACTAACTGGCAAACTGGAAACTGGTGTAGGTGCGAGATGTTTGTTGTGGATAACAGTTATTGTTATTTAGTGATACTTTAACAATCTAAGAATTTTGTTGACGGACAATATCTGTCGAATGAACGGATACAACGTATGGGATGAGGTGAATGAACATAAATAATTACACACGACATCATTATAACAACTTAACGAAGCCAGTTCATGCGTATCGGGACGAAGCCGAATGGCGAATGGAAACAAAAACGTGACATCAGCCCGCAGACGGTTTCAGCATGACTTCATTTACAAATTCGTGTCACGTGACTCAGGGCTTGCTTGACAACTGTCAATCATTCCAAATAAGGAACAACGTAAAACAGGACAGGAACGCCCATTTTATTGTGAAGCTCGCAAATTGTCCAGTCTCTGGTGCTGGTTACAGGTTTACTCAAATTTTTTTTTTTATACAAATGGAAACGAAAGTGTTGGTTTACTAAAAATTAATACTTTTATATAAATCGAAATGTAAAATAAATAGAAGAGACTGGGCCAGTCTACAGTTCAATTAAACTAGTACAAAAGTTAGTATCTAGCTATAGTCCATGCCTGATATACACGTATTTCTCATTTTGCCCGAACGTCTATAAGAATTAAAAATCAATCGAAGATTTTTTTTCCCAACCAACATAGCCGTTGCATTTCTATTCGGCCTCTGATTGGCTGAAAGATTGACGTCATATTCATATTGACGTCATATTCATATTGACGTCATAAGCTGTGCATATTTACAACTTAAATCAAGAAATATACTGCACGCCATAGAAAACGCATCACTTAGTTTTTCGTATAACAAAATGATCCTGTAAACATATCTTATTTATTTTGCTTCTTATTGTGAACAATATTAATTGATATGTGTCATATGTTAATATGGAGATTTCACAGGGGGTGGAGGGGGGGAAGATGACGTTAAGCCTCGCTATTAGCTTGTTCTATTTGAGAACGTTGTACACAGAGTTGTCTGTGTTTTTATGTTTTATTTTCATATCGTCATTTCAGTGGCAATGTCTTATGGGATGGAATAAGCCTGTAAACTTTAAAAAAGTCACTATCGTGGACTGAATAATCCCGTAAATTTTTTCCTGCTGCCATCAGACATTGTCACTGAAAAGATAATGTAAAAAGAAAGAAAAAACTTTTTCAAAAATGAAACAAGTCAACAGTTAGGTTTATGTTACCCGTTGATATCCCAAAATTAATTGAATTGAAGTTTTGTCTTTTTATCAAACTGCTTTTCTATATTTAGTCCAAGCAGAAAATATATATTACCATTCCACCATAATGAAGGTTGAATTCAAATTTCGGGAAAATCGAAAATAAATGGTGCAAAAGTATGTAATACTTAGGTCGTAGACCTTCTAAAGGTCACAATTTTTATTATACGCCCACATTTTTATGTGGATGTATATTGTCGTCGCCCCTGTCCATCCGGACGTCCGTCCGTCCGTCCACAATTTGTTTGTGGACTCTCTACAGGTCACAATTCTTATCCGATTTTGACGAAACTTGAAATATAGGTTTATCCCCAAAAGATCTGAGTTTCTTTCGATATTGGCATGTATCGGATGAAAACTTCATGGATTATGGCCCCTGATTGTACGAAAAATCACGTTTTTAGCTTGTGGACCCTATAGAGGTCACAATTTTGAACTGATTTTGATGAAACTTAACATGCATGTTTATAACCCAAAGATCTTGGTTCCTTTCGATATTTGCACCTATCGGAATGTAATTTCCTGAATTATGGCCCCTGATTGTCCGAAAAATCACCCTGTTTAGCTTGTGGTCCCTCTGGAGGTCACAATTATTATCCGATTTAAAAAACCATTTGATTATATCACCGTTACACCCTAAGGAAGGTCGAGTTCCAATTTCGGGAAAATCGGACGAAAATTGCCATACAAAATGGCCGCCGTTTGTACGCGAATACTGTTAAAAAATTGTATATCATGGTTTGTGGACCTTGTAAAAGTTACATTTTTAAAATCGATTTTGATGAAACTTAAAATTCATGGTTATAACCCAAAGATCTTGGTTCCATTCGATATTTGCGCATATCGGAACGTAACTTCCTGAATCATGGCCCCTGATTATACGCAAAATCGCCTTATTTTAGCTTGTGGTCCCTCTGGTGGTCACAATTATTATCCGATTTAATAAAACGGTTGATTATATTACCGTTACACCGTAAGGAAGGTTGAGTTCGAATTTCGGGAAAATCGGACCAAAATTGCCATACAAAATGGCTGCCGTTTGTACGCGAATACTGTTAAAAAATTGTGTATCATGGTTGTGGACCCTGTAGAGGTCACAATTTTAATTCGATTTTGATGAAACTTGAAATGCATGGTTATAACCCAAAGATCTTGGTTCCTTTCGATATTTGCGCATATCAGATCGTAACTTCCTGAATTATGGCCCCTGATTGTCCGAAAAATCACCTATGGTCCCTCTGGAGGTCACAATTATTATCCGATTTGAAAAAACATTTGACTCTATCACCGTTACACCCTACGGAAGGTTGAGTCTGAATTTCGAGAAAATTGGACCATAATTGCCAGAAAAAATGGCCGCCGTTTGTACGCGAACAGTGTAAAAATATGGTATATCAAAGTTGTGGACCCTGTAGAGGTGACAATTTTAATTCTTTTTTGATGATCTTTATTCTTTTCGATATTTGCGCATATCAAATTGTAACTTAATGAATTATGGCCTTTGATTGTAGGAAAAATCACTTTCGGTATTGCTTGTTCTCTGTCTATCTCTCGAACAATTATTATCTGATTTAAAAAAAACCTCTGATTATATTACTGTTGCACCGTAAGGAAGGTTGAGTTCGAATTTCGTGAAAATCGTACCAAAATTGCCGGACGAAATGGTCACCGTTTGTACGCGAATAGTGTAAAAATATGGTATATCATGGTTGTGGACTCTCTGCAGGTCACAATTCTTATCCGATTTTGACGAAAAGTAACATTTCTAGGTTGTGTACCGTCAAACCATAATCATTGTCGGCTTCGAATTTCATGAATATCAGACTGGAACTGACCAACAAAATGGCTGCTCCCAATACAGTATGAAATAGAGGACTTAATGATGTAGGAAAAATCACTTTCGGTATTGCTTGTTCTCTATCCATCTCTCAAAAATGTGGGCGTATCCTGCCTGGCAGTGCCAGCCTATCTTCTGATTTTGATGAAACTTAAAATAAATGTTTATGTGTAAAAGAGCTCAGCCCCTTTAGATATTTGTGCACTTCAGGCCATAAATTTCTGGATTGTACGAAAAATCGCCTTGCATGCTCATATGTTATGCATTTGTCGCAAGGGCAGATCCAGAAATGTTTGCAGGTGGTTCCTGAGACAATATATATTTTGGGGTCGGGCCCTGGTTTCTCCACCACACCCCATTGAAAAGTTTTGAGAAATACAGGGTGATGTCCTATATGACTATATGTTAGGAACGGTAAATTTCTTTGATCTTTTGGAGTATAGTCTGTGCCCAGAATAACTTGTGGTCTGGAAGTCAGAGACGGCTTTGGATATATAAAGGTGAATTTGGGGTTATTCTTCTGAAACAGATTATTCTTCCAGGGCAGGATTGTTTCTTAAGTAGAAAACGTGATATAATGTCTTTCTTGAGGGATATTCTCATTTTGCATATAAGCAAGATAAAGTCCCCGACTTTGGTTATATACATGTAATATCCTCGGGAAGAAAGACTTCAGAAAAAAACTGGACATAAAAACCTCAGGATGTCAGCCTTAATTTTTTCTTTTTCTCAGGTTGTTTTTTTTTTCAACCTTTATTTCTCCACTATAACCCCCTGTCTCATGTTTTACAGAACCAACAAACAAATTCAACAACAACGACATTATCGCGAAAAATAGATCGCATTCAAGTAGGCTACTCATTTAGCTGAATTTCAACTGAGGCCCAAATCAAATCAGGCCATAAAGAACTATTAAAAGTTATAATATTAAGATGGAATTTCAGTAAGAACTTTTATTGTCAACTCATACTAGTATAAAATTAGCCAAATTGACCTTGTCGTGTTTGTATTACTTCAAAGAATCGTCATAACATGTAGATACCGTCTCTTAACGACGTTGAACAAGCTGACAGTGTTTATTTTTATAAGGTGCGTCTGTTACCGCCAATCTGTTGCAACATTTTTCAGTCTGTTAGGATCAGTTAAGGGGGGAAATTTAAGTGACACTAAAGTGAGGTGGTAAAATGGCAGTGTCTGACTCTGACTGGGATGTCAGTCGCTCAGCTTATGACGTCAATATGAATATGACGTGATACTTTCAGCCAGTCAGAAGTGCAGTGGCTATGTTGGTTGGGAAAAAAAAATTCGCTGCCATGCGAGTATAAAAAAATGAAGAGAGATTCTTACCTGCTGGCCCCAGTTGGGGTTGTTTTTATACGCCCACAATTTTGAACCGATTTTGATGAAACTTAAAATGCATATTTAAAATCCAAAGATCTTGGTTCCTTTCGATATTTGCGCCCATCGGATTGTAACTTCCTGAATTATGGCCCCTGATTGTACGAAAAATCGTCCTTTTTAGCTTGTGGTACCTCTGGAGGTCAAAAGTATTATCTGATTTATAAAACTGTTTGATTATATCACCGTTACATGGTAATGAAGGTTGAGTTCGAATTTTGTGGGTCACCTCTAGCTTGCGGCTGTGGTTTCGAGCCCTGGTGTGAGCGTATGTGGCATGGAGATAGGGGCGCCTTCTCAACCTCGTTGGTTTCCTCTGGGCACTCCGGTTTCCCCCCACTGCTAAAGACCCCTACGCGCAAGCGAATTATTGAAATCAAATGAAACCATATGTTAGTCCCAAAATGACCTGGTTTGTGTCGAGTGGACGTTAAACCCCATTTCTCGCTCTCTCTCGCTCTCGAATTTTGTGAAAATCGTACCAATATTGACAGACAAAATAGCCGACGTTTGTACGCGAATAGTGTGAAAATATGTTATATCAAGGTTGTGGATCCTATAGAGGTCACAATCTTTTGAACCGATTTTGATGAAACTTGACATGTATGTTTATAACCCAAAGATCTTGGTTCCTTTCGATATTTACACATATTGGAACCTAACTTCTTGAATTATGGCCCCTGATTGTACGAAAAATCCCCCTTTTTAGCTTGTGTTACCTCTAGAGGTCAAAATTATTATCTGATTTATAAAACCGTTTGATTATATCTCTGTTACATGGTAATGAAGGTTGAGTTCAAATTTTGTGAAAATCGTACCAAAATTGACAGACAAAATGGCCGTCGTTTGTACGCGAATAGTGTGAAAATATGTTATATCAAGGTTGTGGGCCCTATAGAGGTCACAATTGTGAACCGATTTTGATGAAATTTGAAATGCATGTTTATAACCCAAAGATCTTGGTTCCTCTCGATATTTGCGCATATCGGATCGTAACTTCCTGGATTATGACCCCTGATTGTACGAAAAATTGACTTTTTTAGCTTGTGGTCCCTCTGGAGGTCAAAATTGTTATCCGATTTAAAAAAACGTTTGATTATATCACCGTAACACTGTAATGGAGGTTTAGGTCGAATTTCATAAAAATGGGACCAAAACTGCCGGACAAAATGGCTGCCGCTAATCTGCAAATAGTGTAAAAATATGATATATTTCAAGGTTTGGGACTCCGTAGAGGTCAAAATTTTAATCCAATTTTGATGAAATGTATGTTTATAACCCAAAGATCGTTGTCCCATTCGATATGTGTGCACATTGGACCATAACTTCCTGGATTGTGGCCCCTGGTTGTACGAAAAATCGTGTTTTTTTATCTTGTGGACCCTATATGGAGGTCACAATTTTATTCCGAATTAAACGTTAACATGGGGCAGAACTTTATAAGAACCAAACAAATTCTAATGATTTTCTGATAATTACTTAATATGCGACAACTCTTGTTGACTGCCCGGACGATTTAGCTGCTGGCGGGCGTATGTTTCGTTGCCTGGCAACCTATTTTTTGCAATTACAAGTATTTGAACAACTGTGTAGCGCTGAATAATATAAATTAATCACGTTTTCAGAAAAATTAAGATAAATTCGTTAGACTGCTGAATTACCGGAACGCTTTTGGAACATATCAAAATATTTTCCTTGTCCGCTATTTTCAAACACACACTTCTGGTGCAATTGTTCTGAGTTAGTCTCGAACATCCAGAAAAATATTCTACGAATAATGTACATTGAAGATTACGAGGTTCTAGGTGACCAAGACTTGTTCTTGGTCTGACTTGTTTGTTTTAAATTCTTAGTAATATACATAGAAACAGTAAATCGATGCTAAATTAAATATACAGTTTTATTTGTTTTTTTTTAAATTTCACAAACCTGCGGTCTTCTCTATCTTGTATTCTCTATCTTGCATTCTGTGTGATCTTATATTCTGTGTGACAATTATACTGTCCATTTTTGATTACATCAACTAATTACATTATTAAGAGTTTTACTCATTGTTTTTCAATGCACACTGAATCATCCAAGTCTGTCTGGCAATTGTCTGATTAATTAGTGTTCACACCCTTCCAGTGAAGAACAGCATGTAATTTTCGGGATTTGAATTAAGCCTTTTATTTTATTACTTTTCTTGAACTTGTGAACTCCCGAATTCTGACTTTATAAAAAAAAAAAATCAATAAATAAATCGTTGGTTGACTGTATACCCACACATGTTTGTGTTACTGATATGAAAACACACAAGATTTTTACAAATCTACATAAGTTTGTTAATGCAATGCAAAACAACACAAACTTGTGTAGATTAGTTTTAGCACAACTACTTGTGTTGAGATCCACCACAATTTTTTTTTTCAGTGTAATAAATACTGGGTATGTCTTCTTTAAAACTTAGTGTATCATTCTGTGGATCCCATCTCAATCCAAGTGTCTTTGTAGAGTATGAACTTGGGCTATCGTCAGTTTCAGTTTCAAGATTAATGGGACCATTGAGTGCTCTAGCCCTTTCAGGGTGTAGCTTTTAAACGTCTCTTAGAGTTGCTAGACCATTTGGTAAGATTAAAACCTCCTTGAGCCATAATATCCTTAGGGTCTTGCTGTAATGTCAGAGCAAGCTTGTCAACATCAGCTCCAGTTGCGATGTCATCTACGTACGTATTTCTAATAAATTCGGATAATGCCGCTGGAAACTGATCTTGATGTAACTTGGCATGTTCTTTAATTGTACCTATGGCATGGCTAATAGTGGACTGGCTGTAATACCAAAAGTGATTCTGATCATTCTGTAAAAGTGTAAGTCTTTAGGATCAACATCATCAAGGTCTCTCCACAGATTCCTGTGAGCATCCTTATCTTCTGTATGTTTCCCACAATTGCGACACAAGATCTGATTGAAATGCAGGTCCAGGATGGATGCAATTGTTTAAATATACACCATTCGTGTCACAGGTATGTTGAAATGTCGGCAGGGTCCAAAAAAAGAACAAGAATTAATGATCACATGTGGCAAGACTACTCATTGGGTATATACTAAAAAAACGATTGAATGAAAACTTCCTATAGACCCCTTTTGTTGATGAGCCCCAAATTCGTGAAAAGATAAACTAAAAAAAAAAGGATATGCAGATTCCATATGAACAATTCTAATTATTCACTGAATTGATATTAAGACATCCATCTTACACTTTACCGATGTCTAGAACAATATGTTATACCCCCATCACACCGGGTCGGCGCTCTTAATACGCTGCTACGGAATCTTGCTATTAATGTATCTAGGACAGCTTCATAATTTTCATGAATTACGGAATAGCCTTTAACTGTTTCGATAGCTTTCCCTTTAAGAGACCGCATTATGTACTCTTATTTGCAAAATAAGTGACCGAAGACAATTTCCCAGCAACCACTGAAGATAAAGGCATCAAATTTTCAGGAAACATCCTTCCAACCATCAGGTTTTTATTCGAATTGATAAATTTTGGCAATATAATTTATTTCCTTTGATATTGGGGCCTTTCTGTGAGAAAATTAGTTTACTTTCAGTGACAACAATGCTAGAAATAAGACGCCTGTCACAGACAATGTCAGGCACAGATTCAGGCTTTGTCAGACACAAAACATCTAGTGCCTGTCATTTTGTCTGGCATTGATTTGTATTTTTTATTGAAATTATTAATGTCCGGCACTAAGTTGAAAATGTCAAGTACTATTTCATTTGTGCCTGACATTTTGTCAGCTGCATCGAAAACCATTATTTCCAGACCTGAGTGACAAGCGCCATTTTTTGCCTTTTCTTGATAATTGTATTTTTTCAAAATCTAAGACAAGTTTTTTGTTCACCAAGCGACAGTTCAGAATACTCTAAACCTACCGGATTCGTGAAAATATATATATTATTTGTTGCTATAAATGAATATTAATGTCATCGTTCTTTGAATCGGCATTTACCGATCGGAATAAGCGGGTACAGCGAACGTTTATTAAGATCTGCCATACTTTTGACGCAAGATTGCTAACTGACGTGAAAAACAAGACTACAGGTTTCGTATAGATTTACCAATGCACATTCCGAAAAGCTACAAACCTCACATTTTTGTCCCCCGCTATGGGAGAGCTCTATTGTTTACTGCTTCCCGGAAGAGGTGTCAGAAAAGTTGGGGGACTATTAAAATGGGTTCGTCCGTCTGTCCGTCCGTCTGTCTGTCAGTCACATTTTTTGGGACATAATAACTCTCTTCCTAATTGAGCTAGAATGTTCAAACTTGGTGTATGTGTTTATTAGGTGAATGCCTTGATGGAGTTCGAAGATAAGCATTTTCCGCTTAGGGTAAGCAGAGATAAGCAATGTGATAGGTTGATGCTTTGGGACACGATAACTTTAGTTCTAATTAAGTGAGATTGATGAAACTTGGTGTATAGTTTCATTACAGTAATACCTTGACTAAGTTCGATAATGAGCATTTTCTGCTTAGGGTAAGCAGAGCGATACACACAATTTGATTGGTCGAGACTTTGGAACACAATAACTCTCCTTCTAACTGAGTTAAAATGTTCAAACTTGGTGTATATGCTTATTAGGTCAATGCCTTGATGGAGTTCGAAGATGAGCATTTTCCGCTTTGGGTAAGCAGAGATAAGCAATTTGATTTGTTGATACTTTGGGACACGATAACTTAGTTTCATCTTGATTGATGATTTTTATGCCAATACAATGACTGCATTCTCATTCAGTAATGGATTCGACAGTAACAGTGTATAGAAACGATTGACTCGGACACGAGGGCCCTTTCCCTTGGCCAGAGGGGCCCTTTTGTCAAGTGTGGGGGCCCTTTTGTCTGCCTTTAGGGTCCCCCTAACTAGGGTACATTTTCATTTTTCTCGTCGGTTTTAGCATTTTTCTTTATAAAAAAAAACACTTTTGGATGACACTTCGTGTACAGTTTGATTGCTCGATACGTTTGAAAAAAATAAATATGCGATTAATTAATATGTGTCATCTATTTATTTTGGGAACAAGCCTCATTGTTGGCTTGTTTGTTCTAATTAGTAATGGCTCGCAAATGGACAAAAACAGGTGAACCTATATTTCAAACAGGTGGATGGGATCTGCTCGATTGGTATTTAAGTGCATGTCCACGAGAAAACCATGCAAAATCGGGAAGGTGAGGGGTCGTCCGATTCCATTCATATTCATAGGGTTTGGTCATGCCCCCATGAGACTATTTGATAGCCAAAACTGCCGATCTCAGAAATTGACCCTAGCTGAGATACGGCAAATGGGTGTTTTGGGGGGCCAAAGTTAATATTTTCAGCGATTTCTGATAATAAGTGCCAGAGTTGTGGCCCTTGATTACTTCAAAAAATCTTGTGGATGCTCTAGAGGCCAAAGTTAATATCCGACTTGACTTTAAATACACACACACTGTTTAAGGTCATGAGACGAAGAAACCTAATTATTTTGAGCGATTTCAAATAATTACTTCCAGAGTTGTCTCCCTTGATAACTTCAAAAAATCTTGTGATGCTATAGAGGCCAAATTTATCATCCGATTGACTTCAGATTGATACACAGAGTTTAAGGTGTTGAAACAAACAAGTATTTTGATTTTCAATGAATTTTGATAACTGAACAGCTAAATCCATGATGTTAAATGTTTCCTATACTAATTGTTAGCGTGGGGCAAAACTTTTAAAAAGCAAACAAAATTCTAATGATTTTCAGATAATTACATAATGAGTTGTTACTCTTAATCAGATTTTAGTGTATTACAAATGTTTCATTACCAAAAAAAGTGAAAATATGCGACAACCCTTGTTGACTGCCCGGACGATTTAGTTGCTGTGGGTGTATATTTCGTTGCCTGGTAACCTATCTTTTCCCATATTTACAGAAGTTACTGTTAACGTTCTGTTATTGCGGACGCATCAATGTTATAGTAAATCAATGAACGAATATAGGTATTTGTTATTGCAGCAAATGTCCCCGCTTGATAAGCTAATCGCAAATTCTGTGTAAGTCTGTAATATTTTGATGTTTGGTGTATGGTTGATGTAATTTGAGAAAGTTATTGATAAAACTACTACGAATGGCGAATAACTCTTTACTATTCGAATGGCGAATATCCTCTGCCGTTTTAAAAAGCGGACTATACATTTAACACCATTGTATTCGATAATCCCCTGGCTTGATTAATCCCATGAGAACAATAGTGGGTGGCACAGTGAAATGTTTCCGTCAGTTTCAACCCTGCCATTAATTATACGTAATCCAGTCGTTTTGCAACATGAAATCAAATTTCTACCAAAATGATTTACAGTATTATCAAGGTTTCTACGTATTTCTAGAATGTCAAAAAAAAGTAGGGGATATTTGATTTTGGGGGCATAATACTAAAATATGCAAATGACTACGAAAAAAGTCACTATAGAACCTAACAGAAGAAACATTTCCAGTTACATGTGACGCCCAAACGCACCAATAGCTACCGCATGGAATGCAGGTGATGCTTGGGATCATCATGGGGGTCCAACCCAAGATTTGCACGACTCTGACTTTGAATGTTACAGTCATCAGTCATTGTGGCATTGAATTCCAGGGTGGAAACATCAGTTTAATTGTTTTAGTGACCAGAAAACAAATTTTGATATGCGTCGGCTTACCCAAAATGAAAGGTTACGTGCTCTTGGCATGCTACAGATCGGCACAACACAGGCGGTTGGGACATGCTTGGACAGAGGTTACGTCAACGTCAACAACGTCCTGCCAATGTCCAAGAACTTGCCGCTGCATTGCAACAGGAATGGGACAATCTGGACCAAAATGACCTTAGACATCTCATTAAGAGTATGCCACGTCGGATCAATGCTTGTTTGGCAAACAGAGGAGAATTTACCCGTTACTGACTTTGTTGTGATGCTGTGGTAACTTTGCTGTTTGACCCCGGGTATCATTTTACCCTTATAATGGTCAGTCTGTGCCTTACTTAGTCTAACGATCATTTGGAATAAATCGATGAATGTGAACTTCATTTCATTTTGTCATTTGTTTCTTCGTCAGTTTCATTAGGTGACTTTAATAACACTTAAAAATCAAATATCCCCTACTTTTTTTGAATAGTATATGTCAGGTACATATTCTATCAAATCTTGGATAATCTCTTGTGATTTTTTGCATAATTTATCATGTTTAATAAAGTCGTTAAGTGTTGATGTTCGGCTATTAAAATCACCCGTGGCAATAACGATATTTTCTTGGTTTTGATATTTACATACCAGCTGTTCAAAGATGTAAAATATATCAATATTATATTTATTATAATATATACTACTTATGGGCGGAAAATAACAAATAATCAAAATATAATTTTTTACAGCTTGCGTGATTTTTAAACATACTAAACAGTCTTTGAATTGTTCAATAATTGTACAATTAGCAATCAATTCTAACTTTATACCTATAAGTATGCCCCCTCCTTTAATATCACTCGTTCTCGAAAAACACTAAAACATGTAACAGAATAACCCGGTATATCGACTTTACTTTCTTCTTATAGCCAACATTCAGAAAGACAAAGATATCGTATTCACTTAAAAATAGCTGGAAATCAACGTTTTGTAGTTTACTGATGACACCTTACCAACATTCCTTGATAATCTCTTATACATTTATAAAATCTCTATGCGGATCTACGCCTAACTTATGATATATAAAGTCTTTAATTACATACTCTGTATCTTCATTTGCATCTTCTTTTATACCATTAAAAATCAAGTTGTATTTCATCGAAAGAAATTGTAAATCAATTGTAAAGTGTTCGATTGTGTTCACTGTTTTCCTCTTTGATACACTCGATCTCTTCAGAGTTGTGTGAGCTAACTGATTTCGACACTATAATTTCTTTTTCCACCCCATCCAATTTAAGTCTATCCTCTTCACATTGTTTCAATATTTCGATATGTTTCTCTTTTAACCAGTTTGTTTTAGATTCAAAATCTACCTGTTTAGCCTTTATTTTGTTCACGTCTATCTCAAGACTACTCACTTTGGTTGACAGATTTGAAAGTATAGAGTGCACCTCATCTAGCTTTTGTATATTTCCCTCCATCATTTCTATTCTATTATCCAATTTGGTAACAAGTTGTTCCAATCTATGTAATGTTGCACTATTGTCCTTGATTAATTCAAATACTTCTTTATTTGACATTGTAATGTGTTGAGTTTAAATTGACAGTATATTCTCGTCACACTTCACTGCACTCTGGAGCGACCACAAACACGTCTTATCAGTTCGACTTCACAACATTCTTGACCTATTCAAAAAACATCATGTTGAATGAAATAAAATTAATGTTAAAAAATTCTTAATGTACAGAAATGTTTATCAGTTTTAAAGGGAATTACGTGCTCGTGATTCAAAGCTATATTATAATAAAGATCTTACTAAAATTTTCGAAAAAAGCTTTACATAAGATTACTTTGTATAATAGGATAATTTTAGTGAAATCTGCTAAAATTAATAGTTGCTGATATACAATTGCCATAGTAACCACGAAACATGGAGAAAATTATATTTTGACACTAAAATGTTCATACCTTTCTTTCTAATTATTATTTTGTAGTGAAACTTTCCTACTGCACACGGGTGGGGGGGGGTTGGACCATTGGGATGGCCTAGTGGACAAGAGTGCCGCGCTTCGACCTCTAGCTGGCCAGTCACCTCTGGCTTGCGACTGTGGTTTCGAGCCCTGGTGTGAGCGTATGTGGCAGCGACTGTGGTTTCCCCTTGTGAGTGATGCAGAAGGAGGGCCTGACAAGGACAACTGCCTAGTCAGTAGGATGGGACAAAAAACCGAGGTCCCGTGTACACATTGGCAGTTGGAATTCGATATAAGAGTAGGCCGTAGCGCAAAATTTCCCTCATAGCACACTGCATGGCGTATGCCCGTCTTCCATTAGCCCAGGTAAGGTGCAGAAGAGTAGCACGTTAAACCCCATTTCATTCATTGATGATGCTAGCGATATCTAAGAACCAGAATATTTTTTGCGTGTGTGGCCCAAATCACTGAAATTTAATCATATAAAGATTGTCACAACATTGATCAAAGTAGCACATTAGAGAAACCAAATTTAACTCTTTACTTTTGTCCTATCGATGTAAGGAGGAGTTGGATTTCCGAATGGTTACCCGTGAACGCTGTATATGAGGTGTGTCATTGAGTCAGTTGGCATGTTTTCGATTCCCTGGTTGTCATTACAAGGAGTAAGGTTGCCTGTCCAACCTCGTGGGTTTTCTCTGGGTCTTCCAGTTTCCTCCAACTGCTAAAGACAGGGCACATAGCTACGCTACTTTCGATTTTTGATTTTCGGCAAATCTTCGAAGATATTAGGCGCCAAATTTTGAAAATTTAAAATTTTACAAAAAAACTTTTTTATTTATGAATATTTTTTAGTCGTGTTGTACACAGAATTAAAGAGTCATCTGACTTGCGCAAAAATATTAAAAAAATTTGTCTCAGTAATTTTACTTGGCCGCCATTGGCTAATTCAGTTTTTCAGTCCTAGATTAATTTTTATACGCCCACATTTTCATGTGGACGTATATTGTCGTCGCCCCTGTTCGTCCGTCCGTCCGTTCACAATTGTTTGTGAACAGTCTACAGGTCACAATTTTTATCCGATTTCAATGAAACTTAAAACATAGGTTTATCACCCTAAGATCTCGGTTCCTTTCGATATTGGCATGTATCGGACTGTAACTTCATGGGTTATGGCCCCTGATTGTACGAAAAATCACGTTTTTTAGCTTGTGAACAGTTCAGAGGTCACAATTTTGAACCGATTTGGACGAAACTTGAAATGCATGTTTATAACCCAAAGATCTTGATTCCTTTCGATATTTGCGCCAATTGGATCGTAACTTCCTGAATTATGGCCCTTGATTGTCCGAAAAAATGCCCTTTTTAGCTTGTGGTCCCTCTGGAGGTCAAAATTGTTATCCGATTTAAAAAAACGTTTGATTATATCACCGTTCCATGGTTATGAAGGTTGAGTATGAATTGTGTGAAAATCGGACCAAAATTGACGGACAAAATGGCCGCCGTTTGTACGCGAATATTGTGAAAATATGTTATATAAAGGTTGTGGACCTTATAGAGGTCACAATTTTGAACCGATTTTGATGAAACTTGACATGTATGTTTATAACCCAAAGATCGTGGTTCCTTTAGATATTTGCGCCCATTGGATCATAACTTCCTGAATTATGTCCCCGGATTGTCAGAAAAATCGCTTTTGTTCGCTTTTGGTCCCTCTGGAGGTCAAAATTATTATCCGATTTAAAAAAACGTTTGACTATATCACCGTTACATGGTAATGAAGAGAGAGTTTGAATTACGTGAAAACCGGACTAGAATTGACGGACAAAATGGCCGCCGTTTGTACACGAATAGTGTGAAAATATGTTATATCAAGGTTGTGGACCCTATAGAGGTCACAATTTTGAATTGATTTTGATGAAACTTGACAGGTATGTTTTAAACCCAAAGATCTTGGTTCCTTTCGATATTTGCGCCCATCGGGCCATTACTTCCTGAATTATGTCCCCTGATTGTACGAAAAATCACCCTTTTTAGCTTGTGGTGCCTCTGGAGGTCACAATTATTATATGATTTAAAAAAAACCGTTTGATTATAAAAACCAAACAAATTCTAATGATTTTCTGATAATTCCTTAATATGCGACAATTCTTGTTGACTGCCCGGACGATTTGGCTGCTGTGTGGGCGTATGTTTCGTTGCCTGGCAACCTATTTTTTATTTTTCGATTTGTATAATACAAAGTTCATATGCTTCGTTGTCTCAATTGTCATTTTTTTTATTACCAAAAGTGTAATCTATCGGACGTTTTCATGTGGACGTATATTGTCGTCGCCCCTGTTCGTCCGTCCGTCCGTCCGTCCGTCCACAATTGTTTGTGAACAGTCTACAGGTCACAATTTTTATCCGATTTCAATGAAACTTAAAATATAGGTTTATCACCCTAAGATCTCGGTTCCTTTCGATACTGGCATGTATCAGACCGTAACTTCATGGGTTATGGCCCCTGATTGTACGAAAAATCATGTTTTTTAGCTTGTGAACAGTGTAGAGGTCGTATATTGTCGTCGCCCCTGTCCGTCCGTCCGGACATCCGTCCGTCCACAATTGTTTGTGAACAGTCTACAGGTCACAATTTTTATCCGATTTCAATGAAACTTAAAATATAGGTTTATCAGATCTCGGTTCCTTTCGATACTGGCATGTATCGGACCGTAACTTCATGGGTTATGGCCCCTGATTGTACGAAAAATCATGTTGTTTAGCTTGTGAACAGTGTAGAGGTCACAATTTTGAACCGATTTGGATGAAACTTGAAATGCATGTTTATAAACCGAAGATCTTGGTTCCTTTCGATATTTGCCCCAATTTGATCGTAACTTCCTGAATTATGGCCCCTGATTGTCCGAAAAATCGCCCTTTTTAGCCTTGTGGTCCCTCTGGTGGTCAAAATTGTTATCTGATTTAAAAAAACGTTTGATTATATCACCGTTTCATGGTTATGAAGGTTGAGTTCGAATTTCGTGAAAATCGGACCAAAATTGACGGACAAAATGGCCGCCATTTGTACGCGAATAGTGTGAAAATATGTTTTATCAAGGTTGTGAACAGTGTAGAGGTCACAATTTTGAACCGATTTGGATGAAACTTGAAATGCGTGTTTATAACCCAAAGATATTGGTTCCTTTCGATATTTGCGCCAATCGGATCGTAACTTCCTGAATTATGGCCCCTGATTGTCCGAAAGTAATGAAGGTTGAGTTCGAATTTCGTGAAAATCGGACCAAAATTGACGGACTAAATGGCCGCCATTTTTACGCGAATAGTGTGAAAATGTGTTATATCAAGGTTGGGGACCTTATAAAGGTCACAATTTTGAACCGATTTGGATGAAACGTGACATGTTTGTTTATAACCGAATGATCTTGGTTCCTTTCGATATTTGCGCCCATCGGATCGTAACTTCCTGAATTATGGCCCCTGATTGTCCGAAAAATTGCTCTTTTTAGCTTGTGGTCCCTCTGGAGGTCAAAATTGTTATCCGATTTAAAAAAACGTTTGATTATATCACCGTTCCATGGTTATGAAGGTTGAATTCGAATTTCGTGAAAATCGGACCAAAATTGACGTACAAAATGGCCGCCGTTTGTACGCAAATAGTGTGAAAATATGTTATATCAAGGTTGTGGACCTTAAAGAGGTCACAATTTTGAACCAATTTTGATGAAACTTGACATGTATGTTTATAACCCAAAGATCTTGGTTCCTTTCGATATTTGTGCCCATCGGATCGTAACTTCCTGAATTATGGCCCCTGATTGTCCAAAAAATTGCCCTTTTTAGCTTGTGGCCCCCCTGGAGGTCAAAATTGTTATCCGATTTAAAAAAACGTTTGATTATATCACCGTTACATGGTTATGAAGGTTGAATACAAATTTCGTGAAAATCAGACCAAAATTGACAGACAAAATGTCCGCCTTTTGTACGCGAATAGTGTGACAATATGTTATATCAAGGTTGTGGACCTTATAGAGGTCACAATTTTGAACCAATTTTGATGAAACTTGACATGTATGTTTATAACCCAAAGATCTTGGTTCCTTTCGATATTTGCGCCCATCGGATCGTAACTTCCTGAATTATGGCCCCTGATTGTCAAAAAAAATCGCCCTTTTTAGCTTGTGGTCCCTCTGGAGGTCAAAATTGTTATCCGATTTAAAAAAACGTTTGATTATATCACCATTTCATGGTTATGAAGGTTGAATATGAATTTTGTGAAAATTGGACTAAAATTGACGGACAAAATGGCCGCCGTTTGTACGCGAATAGTGTGGAAATATGTTATATAAAGGTTGTGGACCTTATAGAGGTCACAATTTTGAACCGATTTTGATGAAACTTGACATGTATGTTTATAACCCAAAGATCTTGGTTCCTTTCGATATTTGCGCCCATTGGATCATACCTTTCTGAATTATGTCCCCGCGTTGTCCGAAAAATCGCTTTTTGGTCCCTCTGGAGGTCAAAATTATTATCCGATTTAAAAAAACGTTTAACTATATCACCGTTACATGGTAATGAAGAGAGAGTTTGAATTACATGAAAATCGGACTAGAATTGACGGACAAAATGGCCGCTGTTTGTACACAAAAGTGTGAAAATATGTTATATCAAGGTTGTGGACCTTATAGAGGTCACAATTTTGAATCGATTTTGATGAAACTTGACATGTATGTTTATAACCCAAAGATCTTGGTTCCTTTCGATATTCGCGCCCATCGGGTCATTACTTCCTGAATTATGTCCCCTGATTGTACGAAAAATCACCCTTTTTAGCTTGTTGTGCCTCTGGAGGTCACAATTATTATCTGATTTAAAAAAAAAAAGTTTGATTATAAAAACCAAACAAATTCTAATGATTTTCTGATAATTCCTTAATATGCGACAACTCTTGTTGACTGCCCGGACGATTTGGCTGCTGTGTGGGCGTATGTTTCGTTGCCTGGCAACCTATTTTTTTAATTTTGATTACATTTTCGATCAAATTCAATTAAGAGGCTAAAAATGGTGTAAAATTGACCTATTCAGGCTTTTCAGATTTTAAAATATTTTTACATAACTTTTATAAACTTGTAGTCTATAATCCATACGAAGAAAATGTATGTTAAAATTAGTTTGTAATATAAGCAGTTACCAAGAAATGGGCAGTTCTGTTCATGTCACTGTTTTCGTTATTTTGCCTGTAAAGTAGTCAATTATTATTGGATTTTTATAAAAGTGACATCATTTGATTCAAAAAGCATGTAGCGTCATATCAAGTTGATTACAAATTAAAATTGACACCGGAAGTGACGTCATTTTGTCAAAAACTGCATTTTAAACTTTTCAAATCAATGTTTTATTCAACCACGAATTACTTAATATGTATTAATAATTTTAACTTTTGGTTTAAATTCACATATAAACACAACTCATATGGTCATATAGATATCATAAAATTGTTTCTAACTTGTTCGGTTGCCAAGAAATAGACGGTTTTCTACAGGTCACTTTTGAAGGTTTGGGGGGCCATAAAAGTGTCAATTATTATTCGATTTTCATAAACGTTACACCATGTTATACCTAATGCCATTTAGGATTTCATACAAGCAATTTAGGATTTTCATTATCACCGGAAGTAACGTCATTTTGGCAAAAACTGTATTTTTATACGGCCACATTTTCATGTGGAGGTATTATGTCGTCGCCCCTGTCCGTCCGGACGTCCGTCTGAAATATAGGTTTATCCCCATAAGATCTTGGTTCCTTTCGATATTGGCATGTATCGGATAAGAACTTCATGGATTATGGCCCCTGATTTTACGAAATATCATGTTTTTAGCTTGTGGACCCTATAGAGGTCACAATTTTGAACCGATTGTGATGAAACTTGACATGCATGTTTATAACCCCCAAATCTTGGTTCCTTTCGATATTTGCGCCCATCGGATCGTAACTTCCTGAATTATGGCCCCTGATTGTCCGAAAAATCGCCCTTTTTAGCTTGTGGTCCCTCTGGAGGTCAAAATTACTATGCGATTTAAAAAACCGTTTGATTATATCACCGTTACGTGGTAATGAGGGTTGAGTTCAAATTTCGTGAAAATCGGACCAAAATTGACAAACAAAATGGCCGCCGTTTGTACGCGAATAGTGTGAAAATATGTTATATCAAGATTGTGGACCCTATCGAGGTCACAATTTTGAACCGATTTTGATGAAACTTGACATGTATGTTTATAACCCAAAGATCTTGGTTCCTTTCGATATTTGCACCAATCGGATGGTAACTTCCTGAATTATGGCCCCTGATTTTCCGAAAAATTGCCCTTTTTAGCTTGTGGTCCCTCTGGAGGTCAAAATTATTATCCGATTTAAAAAAAACGTTTGATTATATCACCGTTACATGGTAATGAAGGCTGAGTTCAAATTTCGTGAAAATCGGACCAAAATTGACAGACAAAATGGCCGCCGTTTGTACGCGATTAGTGTGAAAGTATGTTATGTCAAGGTTGTGGACCCTATAGAGGTCACAATTTTGAACCGATTTTGATGAAACATGACATGCATGTTTATAACCCAAAGATCTTGGTTCTTTTTGATATTTGCGCCCATTGGATCGTAACTTCCTGAATTATGGCCCCTGATTGTACGAAAAATGACCTTTTTTTTTAGCTTGTGGTCCCTCTGGGGTCAGAATTATTATCCCATTTAAAAAAACGTTTGATTATATCACCGTTACATCGTAATGAAGGTTGAGGTCGAATTTCGTGAAAATCGAACCAAAATTGACGGAGAAAATGGCTGCCGTTTGTACGCGAATAGTGTGAAAATATGTTATATCAAGGTTGTGGACCCTATAGAGGTCACAATTTTGAACCGATTTTGATGAAACTTGACATGCATGTTTATAACCCGAAGATCTTGGTTCCTTTCTATATTTGCGCTCATTGATTTATAACTTCCTGAATTATGGCCCCTGATTGTACGAAAAATCACCCTTTTTAGCTTGTGGTCCCACTGGAGGTCAAAATTTTTATCCGATTTATAAAACCGTTTGATTATATCACCGTTACATGGTAATGAAGATTGAGGTAAAATTTCGTGAAAATCAGACCAAAATTGACCGACAAAATGGCCGCCATTTGTATGCGATTAGTGTGAAAGTATGTTATGTCAAGGTTGTGGACCCTATAGAGGTCACAATTTTGAACCGATTTTGATGAAACATGACATGCATGTTTATAACCCAAAGATCTTGGTTCTTTTTGATATTTGCGCCCATTGGATCATAACTTCCTGAATTATGGCCCCTGATTGTACGAAAAATTACCTTTTTTTTTAGCTTGTGGTCCCTCTGGGGTCAGAATTATTATCCCATTTAAAAAAACGTTTGATTATATCACCGTTACATTGTAATGAAGGTTGAGGTCGAATTTCGTGAAAATCGGACTAAAATTGACAGCTGTTCTTGTCAGGCCATCCATCCTTCATCACGAACAAGGGGAAACCACGCTAGAAAATCTAGATGAACTTTGTCACCCAATGCAGGGATCAAACACCAAACCTCAAGGCAACCAAGCCAGCATCTTACCCACTTAGCAACATGATCCCCAGTCGAATTTGAAGCCTACTGAAATGAACCTTTATAACCCAAATATCTTAATTCATTTCAATATTTGCACATATCAAATTCTAACTTAATGATGTAGGAAAAATCACTTTCGGTATTGCTTGTTCTCTATCCATCTCTCGAAAATGTGGGCATATCCTGCCTGGCAGTGCCAGCCTATCTTTAGCCTTCAAAAAAGATATTTTATTTAAATGAGTCTGATTTGTAATGTTTTTTTAAAATTATGATATTTGATGCCAATCAACAAATAGAATGGACCAATACGATCAAACAGATGCCACAAAATTGTTTCTAACTTGTACGCTTGCCGAGAAATAGCCGATTTTCTACAAGTCACTTTTCAAGGTTTTGGGTCTATAAAAGTGGCATATATTATTTGATTTGCGTAAAATTTTCACCATGTGATGCCTTTTGCCATTTCTGATTTCATAAAAGTAATTGAACATTTTCATTATCACCGGAAGTACTGTACACGTACATGCAACAAATGTATAAAATGAATTGATATTGCTGGGTTTGGTTGATTATGTGTCCATTTTATTTGATGTGTGCAATGCTTATGTGGAAACCAGTTTATTGGTTTCTTTGGTACCGGAAGTGACATATGTTCAAGGGTAATGTGGCACCGAAAGTGACACAAGTTCAAAGGTAACGTGGCACCAGTGAAACCCGTCATTCCTGCATGCAGGTCTAGTTTCTTTCTGTATTTGCGGGCTCTTTTTAGGTAAACCATAAAAATATGCTGTTTTTGAGTCATAGTTGGTCAAATAATAGTCTTGTTCTTTTTCGCTGAGACATGTACTTGGACTTTCAATGAATTTAGATATCAATTTCTTTATATTAGATTCATTTTTAGGGACAAACAGTTCATTGTATTCTTTATCCTCAAGCATGTTTAATATTTTGGCTTTGTAAAATGCCGTATTAGGACTATGGCTCCGCCTTTATCCGCTTCTTTTATGGTAATGTTATTATTTTTCCGTAGATTATTAAGTGCTTGATTTTCAATTTTCAAAAGATTATATTTATGGTAATTATTTTGTATTTGGTGATATGTAATATTGTTTATAAATTTATCAAGATATTCATCCCTTCCCGAACACAGTGTAAACTTCGATTTGTTTTTAACTAAACTTTCAGATTTTGATTGATGTAATATTTGAGTTTCATTATTTGTATCATTAGGATCTATATCGTAAAAGTATTTCATTAATCTTACTTTTCTAGAAAATTTGAAAAGTTCTGAATTAAGTAATGAATTGTTAATCATTGGAGTGGGGGTAAATTTTAAACCCCTATTTAATCATTTTGTTTCATTCTCTGACAATTTATAAGAACTTAAATTTATTATCTTTAATGTCCTTTTGTTTTACTTCATCCTGCTCCTGTTTCCTCTGCTCCTGTCTAAAAAATATTCATCCATGTGGTTTTCTCTTATGAATCTTGGTCTTGGAGATATATTATTTTCTCGAGAGTTCCATCTATAATTTTGTGGCGATCTTCTATTGTTAGGGGTTCCGTGATTGTACAAAGTTTCTATTAGGGCTTTGAACCCTATACCACGATTGTGCGTTCACGTAATTATAATTTAAAAAGTTTCTGTTAATGCTTTCTCTATTATACCTTGGCCGTGGTTTACTGTATTTATAATTTACCTCATATCGTTCTTCGTTTCTGTATCTTGGTTGTGTTTGGTGGATTTCATTTGGCGAATGTGTCTCATCCTTTTTATATGCCCACATGGAAATGTGGTCGTATATTACCGTCGCCCCCGTCCGTCCGTCTGTCGGTCCGTCCGTCCGTCCGTCGGTCCGTCCGTCCATCGTCCACAATTTCTTGTGAACGCTCTAGAGGCTAAAGTTAATATCCGATTGACTTGAAATTTATACACGGTGTTTAAGGTTGTGAGATGAAGAAGCCTATTGATTTTCAGCGATATCCGATAATTACTACCAGAGTTATGACCCTTGATCACTTTGAAAAATCTTGTGAACGCTCTAGAGGCTATAGTTAATATCCGATTGACTTTAAACTTATACACAGTGTTTAAGGTCATGAGACGAAGAAGCCTATTGATTTTCGGTGATATCTAATTATTACTGCCAGAGTTGTGACCCTTGATCACTTTGAAAAATCTTGTGAACGCTCTAGAGGCTATAGTTAATATCCGATTGACTTTAAACTTATACACAGTGTTTAAGGTCATGAGACGAAGAAACCTGTTGATTTTCAGCAATATCCGATAATTCCTGCCCGAGTTATGACCCTTGATCACTTTGAAAAATCTTGTGAACGCTCTACAGGCTAAAGTTAATATCCGATTGAATTTAAATTTATTCATGGTATTTAAAGTCATGATACATAGAAGCCTATTGATTTTCAGCAATATCCGATAATTACTGCCAGAGTTATGACCCTTGATCACTTTGAAAAATCTAAAGTTAATATTCGATTGATTTTGAATTTATACACACTATTTACGTTTATGATACAAAATAGCCTATTTATTTTCAGCGATATCCGATAATTACTGCCAGAGTTATGACCCTTGATCACTTTGAAAAACCCTGTGAATGCTCTAAAGGCTAAAGTTAATATCCGATTGACTTTAAATTTGTACACAGTGTTTAGGGTCATGAGACGAAGAATCCTATTTGATTTTCAGTGATATCTGATAATTTCTGGCACTTGATCACTTTGAAATATCTTGTGGACAAAGGCCTTGAGACAAACCATCAAAACTATTCTAATCATTTCTGATAATTATTTAATGGGCTATTACTCGTAATAAGATTATCATGTGTTGTAAATGTTCTCCTTACTGATAAAAGAAACAATATGCGACAACCCTTGTTGACTGCCCGGACGACTTAGCTGTTGTGGGCGTATGTTTCGTTGCCTGGCAACCTATCTTTGTAATTTTGGTTACTTTTAAAAATGTCTGACCCGTTTTTGGCTTCGTAATCTTTCAACCAAATTTCTTTCTCCGACCAATTATGTTTGGTTTTATTTTCCATTTGTAAACATTCCTCATCCCACATTTCTTTTGTTTGGTAATTAATCGCACCTGGTACATTAATTTCTATTGTCTATATATATATATCCGAAATTATTAGGACAACCGCAAAGTTGCACTACTTTGTTTCACAGTAAATGATAAAAAGATAAAAGGTATGCCGACACAAACTGATTTCAACACTGGTTTAATAACATTTTAACATTTTAAAGTACTTTTCGTCCGTCTTGGGACTATTCATGTAATGTCATTGTATAAAGATGGACATTATAGTATATTTATACATATTTACATAGTAACTCTGTGGTTTTAATTAGCTATAGTTACCAGTGTCCATGGTTACATATCGTTAACTAATACAAAACATGTACATACGTGTGTTAATCTGTAGTATATGGAATCAATTTGGGAGTATATATATATCCAATATATTATAGTTAATGAATAATATTTGTTTATAGGTTGAAAAAGCATTGACTCAAGAGGAAATAGATGCTGCTTTGAGATCATGGAAAACTGGGGACGCACATTCTTCTAGATTAAAAGATAGAAAACATCCGATGTATTTATTATTTACGTTTTCTTTCATTTTAATACTGTCACATGGCCCACATTTTCATGCGCACATATATTGTTGTTGCACATGTCCATCCAGATGTCATGTATTAATGTCCCTGATTGTACAGGTTAAAATTATTATCCGATTAAATAAACGTTTGAATATATCACTGTTACAAAATTTTTCAAATTTTAAATTTTTGTTTAGAACTGAAATAAATTAACCCACGCTAAAACATTAACAGAATTGATCGTGTACGACTGAAGCATATAATGGTGCCAATATGCCGACGCCGATCTAGAGTTGTAGATGTCATTATACGCCCACATTTTAATGTGGACGTATATTGTCATCGCCTCTGTTCGTCTGGACGTCCGTCCGTCCACAATTGTTTGTGAACAGTCTACAGGTCACAATTTTTATCTGATCTCAATGAAACTTAAAATATAGGTTTATTACCCTAAGATCTCGGTTCCTTTTGATATTGGCATGTATCTGATTGTAACTTCGTGGATTATGCCCCCTGATTGTACGAAAAATCATGTTTTGAACTGATTTTGACGAAATTTGAAATGCATGTTTATAACTCAAATGCATGTTTATAACTCAAAGATCTTGGTTTCTTTCGCTATTTGTGGTAATTCCTACGCAATTATTAAACTTAACTTACTTCAGCTTTTCAATAAATTGACATCGCATAACTCCAACGACCCTCATTCCAGAACTCGTGACTTTCAATAGCCGCTTTTATGCAATTACAGAAGAAACACATACGCCCGAATTGACACGTAATCATTTTTATACGCCCACATTGAAATGTGGTTGTATATTTTCGTCGCCCGCGTACGTCTGCCCGTCCGTCTGTCGGTCTGTTGGTCGGTCCGTCAGTCCGGCGTCCACAATTGCTTGTGGACGCTCTAGAGGCTAAAGTTAATATCCGATTGACTTTAAATTTATACACAGTGTTTACGGTCCTGAGACGAATAAGCCTATTTGTTTTTCGGCGATTTCCGATAATAACTACCAGAGTTATGGAACTTGATCACTTCAAAAAATCTTGTGGCCGCTTTCAAGACTAAAGTTAATATCCGATTGACTTTAAATTTATACACAGTGTTTAAGGTAATAAGATGAAGAAGCCTATTGATTTTCATCGATTTCCGATAATTAGTGCCAGATTTTTGGCCCTTGATCACTTCAAAAAATCTTGTGGACACTCTAGAAGCCGAGGTTAATATCCGATTGACTTTAAATTTATACACAGTGTTTAAGGTCATGAGACGAAGAAGCCTATTGATTGATAACTTCGAAAAATCTTGTGACGCTATATAGGCCAAACTTATCATCCGATTGACTTCAGATTGATAAACAGAGTTTAAGGTGTTGAAACGAACAAGTTCTTTGATTTTCAATAAATTTTGATAACTGAACAGCTAAATCCATGATATTAAATGTTTCATCTATATACTAATTGTTAGCGTGGGGTAAAACTTTATAAAAAGCAATCAAATTCTAATGATAATTAATTACATAATGAGTTGTTACTCTTAATCAGTTTTTATACGCCCACATTTTTATGTGGACGTATATTGTCGTCGCCCCTGTCCGTCCGGACGTCCGTCCGTCCGTCCACAATTTGTTTGTGGACTCTCTACAGGTCACAATTCTTATCCGATTTTGACGAAACTTGAAATATAGGTTTATCCCCAAAAGATCTCGGTTCCTTTCGATATTGGCATGTATCAGATGAAAACTTCATGGATTATGGCCCCTGATTGTACGAAAAATCACGTTTTTAGCTTGTGGACCCTATAGAGGTCACAATTTTGAACCGATTTTGATGAAACTTGACATGCATATTTACAACCCAAAGATCTTGGTTCCTATCGATATTTGCACCTATCGGAATGTAATTTCCTGAATTATGGCCCCTGATTGTCCGAAAAATCACCCTTTTTATACGCCCACATTTTCATGTTGACGTATATTGTCGTCGCCCCTGTTCGTCCGTCCGTCCGTCCGTCCACAATTGTTTGTGAACAGTCTACAGGTCACAATTTTTATCCGATTTCAATGAAACTTAAAATATAGGTTTATCACCCTAAGATCTCGGTTCCTTTCGATATTGGCATGTATCGGACCGTAACTTCATGGGTTATGGCCCCTGATTGTACGAAAAATCACGTTTTTATACGCCCACATTTTTATGTGGACGTATATTGTCGTCGCCCCTGTCCGTCCGGACGTCCGTCCGTCCGTCCACAATTTGTTTGTGGACCCTCTACAGGTCACAATTCTTATCCGATTTTGACGAAACTTGAAATATAGGTTTATCCCCAAAAGATCTCGGCTGCTTTCGATATTGGCATGTATCGGATGAAAACTTCATGGATTATGGCCCCTGATTGTACGAAAAATCACGTTTTTAGCTTGTGGACCCTATAGAGGTCACAATTTTGAACCGATTTTGATGAAACTTGACATGCATGTTTATAACCCAAAGATCTTGGTTCCTTTCGATATTTGCGCCTATCGGAATGTAATTTCCTGAATTATGGCCCCTGATTGTCCGAAAAATCACCCTTTTTAGCTTGTGGTCCCTCTGGAGGTCACAATTATTATCCGATTTAAAAAACCGTTTGATTATATCACCGTTACACCCTAAGGAAGGTTGAGTTCGAATTTCGGGAAAATCGGACCAAAATTGCCATACAAAATGGCCGCCGTTTGTACGCGAATACTGTTAAAAAATGGTATATCAAGGTTGTGGACCCTGTAGAAGTCACATTTTTTATTCGATTTTGATGAAACTTGAAATTCATAGTTATAACCCAAAGATCTTGGTTTCTTTCGATATTTGCGCATATCGGAACGTAACTTCCTGAATTATGGCCCCTGATTATACGCAAAATCGCCTTATTTTAGTTTGTGGTACCTCTGGTGGTAACAATTATTATCCGATTTAATAAAACGGTTGATTATATTACCGTTACACCGTAAGGAAGGTTGAGTTCGAATTTCGGGAAAATCGGACCAAAATTGCCATACAAAATGGCCGCCGTTTGTACGCGAATACTGTTAAGAAATTGTATATCATGGTTGTGGACCCTGTAGAGGTCACAATTTTAATTCGATTTTGATGAAACTTGAAATGCATGGTTATAACCCAAAGATCTTGGTTCCTTTCGATATTTGCGCATATCAGATCGTAACTTCCTGAATTATGGCCCCTAATTGTCCGAAAAATCGCCTATGGTCCCTCTGGAGGTCACAATTATTATCCGATTTGAAAAAACGTTTGACTCTATCACCGTTACACCCTACGGAAGGTTGAGTTTGAATTTCGAGAAAATTGGGCCATAATTGCCAGAAATTGGGCCATAATCGCCGTTTGTACGCGAACAGTGTAAAAATATGGTATGTCAAAGTTGTGGACCCTGTAGAGGTGACAATTTTAATTCGATTTTGATGAAACCTGAAATGCTTGTTTATAACCTAAAGATCTTTATTCTTTTCGATATTTGCGCATATCAAATTGTAACTTAATGAATTATGGCCTTTGATTGTAGGAAAAATCACTTTCGGTATTGCTTGTTCTCTGTCTATCTCTCGAACAATTATTATCTGATTTTAAAAAAAACTCTGATTATATTACTGTTGCACCGTAAGGAAGGTTGAGTTCGAATTTCGTGAAAATCGTACCAAAATTGCAGGACGAAATGGTCACCGTTTGTACGCGAATAGTGTAAAAATATGGTATATCATATCTTTAATAAAGATCTTTATTCTTATCCGATTTTGACGAAAAGTAACATTTCTAGGTTGTGTACCATCAAACCATAATCATTGTCGGCTTCGAATTTCATGAATATCAGACTGGAACTGACCAACAAAATGGCTGCTCCCAATACAGTATGAAATACAGGACTTAATGATGTAGGAAAAATCACTTTCGGTATTGCTTGTTCTCTATCCATCTCTCAAAAATGTGGGCGTATCCTGCCTGGCAGTGCCAGCCTATCTTTTAGCTTGTGAACAGTGTAGAGGTCACAATTTTGAACCGATTTGGATGAAACTTGAAATGCATGTTTATAAACCAAAGATCTTGGTTCCTTTCGATATTTGCGCCAATTGGATGGTAACTTCCTGAATTATGGCCCCTGATTGTCCGAAAAATCGCCCTTTTTAGCTTGTGGTCACTCTGGAGGTCAAAATTGTTATCCGATTTAAAAAAACGTTTGATTATATCACCGTTCCATGGTTATGAAGGTTGAGTATGAAATTCGTGAAAATCGGACCAAAATTGACGGACAAAATGGGCGCCATTTGTACGCGAATAGTGCGAAAATATGTTATATCAAGGTTGTGGACCTTATAGAGGTCACAATTTTGAACCAATTTTGATGAAACTTGACATGTATGTTTATAACCCAAAGATCTTGGTTCCTTTCGATATTTGCGCTCATCGGATCATAACTTCCTGAATTATGGCCCCTGATTGTCCCAAAAAATCGCCCTTTTTAGCTTGTCGTCCCTCTGGAGGTCAAAATTGTTATCCGATTTAAAAAAAAACGTTTGATTATATCACCATTTCATGGTTATGAAGGTTGAGTATGAATTTTGTGAATATCGGACCAAAAATTTATATGTTTATAACCCAAAGATCTTGGTTCCTTTCGATATTTGCGCCCATTGGATCATAACTTCCTGAATTATGTCCCCGGATTGTCCGAAAAATCGCTTTTGTTCGCTTGTGGTCCCTCTGGAGGTCAAAATTATTATCCGATTTAAAAAAACGTTTGACTATATCACCGTTACATGGTAATGAAGAGAGAGCATGAATTACGTGAAAAGTGGACTAGAATCGACGGACAAAATGGCCGCCGTTTGTTCACGAATAGTTTGAAAATATGTTATATCAAGGTTGTAGACCCTATAGAGGTCACAATTTTGAATCGATTTTGATGAAACTATGTTTATAACACAAAGATCTTGGTTCCTTTCGATATTTGCGCCCATCGGGTCATTACTTCCTAAATTATGTCCCCTGATTGTACGAAAAATCACCCTTTTTAGCTTGTGGTCACTCTGCTCTGGAGGTCACAATTATTATCTGATTTAAAAAAAAACGTTTGATTATAAAAACCAAACAAATTCTAATGATTTTCTGATAATTCCTTTATGCGACAACTCTTGTTGACTGCCAGGACGATTTGACTGCTGTGTGGGCGTATGTTTCGTTGCCTTTCAACCTATTTTCTTCAAACTTTGTATACTTATTTCTTATACCCTAAGGATGACCCCTATTGTTTTTGGTGCATGCCCGACTCCCAGGGGCTGAGCCACGCCCAATTCTTATATTTGTTTTCATCTACAGGCCACATTTCTTAATGTATCATTTTGAAACTGTGTGTTGCCTACAGGCCACATTTCTTAATCGATCATCTTGAAACTTAAAATACTTATTCCTTATCGCCTAAGGGTGACCCCTATTGTTTTGGGTGCATGCCCGACCCTCAGGGGCAGAGCCACATCTATTTTCTTTTTGTGTGTCTGTGTTTCACCTACAGGCCACAATTCGTCTTGAAAACTTTTATATACTTATTCCTTATACCCTAAGGCTGACCGCTATTATTTTTGGTGCATGCCCAACCCCTTTGGACAGAAGCACGCCCAATGTTTGTGTGTCTTGTGTTTGCCTACAGGATGCAATACTTAACATATCCTGTAAAAATTACCTCTATATACCCTAAGGATGACCCCTATTGTTTTTTGGTGATTACCCAACTCCCAGGGGCAGAGCCATTGCCCATTTTTACTTCGTGTCTGTGTGTGTGTTGCCTACAGACCACGATTGGGATATATATTCCATTAAAGCCTAATCACGACAACTGCATGTTCCGACCCCCAAAATTTTTTTGATCTGTTACATCACGGTCCGTATATACAGTTATGGGGTAATTCTCTTACGGGGTAATTCTGTTATTGAAACCAAACTGTATGAAAATAGCTTTCGATTATAACCGATATACATGTCAAGATGGCAGACTAGCTGTACAGACTTAAGAGCGAGAGAGAAATTTTACCTTTTATAATGAGATTTCTTGCTTAGATTGCTTTTAACAAAAAAAATTACAATTGAGACCACAGAGCATTTGAACTTTGTTTTATACAAATCGAACAATAAATAGTTTTTCTGGGTACGAAAAACTAAATCAGCCAATGGCGGCTAACACAAATTACTGAGACAATTTTTTTTTCTCATTTCTGCTTAAGTAGGATGATATTTTAACCCTGTGTAAAATACCATCCCAAGATATTCATAAATAAAAAAGGTTTTCGTAAAAAAAAAAATTTTTTTCAAAATATCGTACATTTTTTAGACTACTTCCGGTTTTACGATCATTGTCGTGACAGCTTTAAGAAGTTCTTTGGATACTTAACTTTCTGTACCAGAAGTGTCAGAAACATCCATTGAGTAGTTTGGGGAAAAAAGATAAATTAAAGAGCATTTCCAAAAATTTAATGATTTTTCAATTTTTTTCAAAGTTTGATGCCATTTTTGGACCACTTATATTATTTCAAAACAAAAGAAGAATAATAATAATAACTAGACTTTCTTGCAAGGCTGAAGGCTTTCACCTTACCCAAGGCAGCACAAAATGCCCACCACTCACCCCTTAAAACACACACACACACACACACACAGATATTGACACTTTCTGTGTATGCGCATCTTTCGGATTTCGTGCACGTTAAAGATTTGACGTCACCAACATATAAAATTTGATATTTATTAGAAACAGAGTCCATGCTTTAACTGCATTAAACTTTCTACGGTGCAATATTCGTACTTCTGCACGATACTACTGCAAGATACAACTGCAACCTCTTAAAAATTGGATTTGCTTATAAACAGTGCGAGCCGTCGATTTGTGTCGAGATGGTTACGGCTATGAGGTAATTTTGGCCAAGGAGAAACAATATTAATTCAAAGACTAATTATTACACACATAAATCAAATATTTCTGCTACAGGGTCACTATGTATACCCTTATTTTGAATAGAAGTAAAGACTCAAAGTTGAAATACTTTTTGCCCAAATATCGTCACTGTGAGAGAAAAGGGGGACTTTTGAATATGCTCTAAACGTTGCTAATACGTACTGATTGTATCAACTCTTACTGCATGTTTCGCTTAACAATGAAAGGCGACGTTTTCAATTTTCGATCCCTTTGTTCTCATACTCCTGATATTTCTAACTGTTGCGCAATGGTTTCATACCTGAGACTACCGATAAAACTCTGTGTAGAAGAAGTTCAAAAAAAGAAATTACGTTGACTTTTCGAGAAAAAGACGTCTAAAAATGCTCCAAATGGTAAAAATACGACGTTTTGGATTTTCAATCTCGTTTTTCGACTACTCATGACATTTAGAGAAATTGTACAATGGTTTCACACAATACACCACCTATAAGACTCTCGAATGAGAAAGTTTTAAAAAAATCGTAGGCGGCTTCGTTTAAAATTGCTCGAAATCGTAAACAACCTTACTTTTCAAAGTCCTATAAATTTTTATACGCCCACATTGAAATGTGGTCGTATATTGTCGTCGCCCCGTCCGTCCGTCCGTCCGTCGGTCCGGCGTCCACAATTGCTTGTGGACGCTCTAGAGGCCAAAGTTAATATCCGATTGACTTTAAATTTATACACAGCGTTTAAGGTCATAAGACAATGACGCCTATTGATTTTCGGCGATTTCCGATAATTAGTGCCAGAGTTATGGCCCTTGATCTCTTTAAAAAATCTTGTGGACGCTCTAAAGGTCAAAGTTAATATCCGATTGACTTTAAATTTATACACAGTGTTTAAGGTCATAAGACGAAGAAGCCTATTGATTTTCAGCGATTTCCGATAATTAGTGCCAGAGTTATGGCCCTTGATCACTTCAAAAAATCTTGTGGACGCTCTAGAGGCCAAAGTTGATATCCGATTGACTTTAAATTTGTACACAGTGTTTAAGGTCATAAGACGAAGACGCCTATTGATTTTCAGCGATTTCCGATAATTAGTGCCAGAGTTATGGCCCTTGATCACCACAAAATATCTTGTGGACGCTCCAGAGGCCAAAGTTAATATCGGATTGACTTTAGATTTATACACAGTGTTTAAGGTCATGAGACGAAGAATCCTATTGATTTTCGGCGATTTCCGATAATTAGTGCCAGAGTTATGGCCCTTGATCTCTTTAAAAAATCATGTGGACGCTCTAAAGGTCAAAGTTAATATCCGATTGACTTTAAATTTATACACAGTGTTTAAGGTCATAAGACGAAGAAGCCTATTGATTTTCAGCGATTTCCGATAATTATTGCCAGAGTTATGGCCCTTGATCACTTCAAAAAATCTTGTGGACGCTCCAGAGGCCAAAGTTAATATCCGATTGACTTTAAATTTATACACAGTGTTTAAGGTCACAAGACAAAGACGCCTATTGATTTTCAGCGATTTCCGATAATTAGTGCCAGAGTTATGGCAGTTGATCACCTTAAAAAATCTTGTGGACGCTCTGGAGGCCAAAGTTAATATCCGATTGACTTTAGATTTATACACAGTGTTTAAGGTCATGAGACGAAGAAGCCTATTGATTTTCAGCGATTTCAAATAATTACTGCCAGAGTTATCTCCCTTGATAACTTCAAAAATTCTTGTGACGCTATAGGCCAAAGTTACCTTCCGATTGACTTCAGATTGATACATAGAGTTGAAACGAACAAGTATTTTGATTTTCAATGAATTTAGATAACTGAACAGCTAAATCCATGATATTAAATGTTTCATGTATATACTAATTGTTAGCGTGGGGTAAAACTTTATAAAAAGCAATCAAATTCTAATGATTTTCTGATAATTACATAATGAGTTGTTACTCTTAATCAGTTTTTAGTGTATTACAAATGTTTCATTACCGAAAAAAGTAAAAATATGCGACAACCCTTGTTGACTGCCCGGACGATTTAGCTGCTGTGGGCGTATGTTTCGTTGCCTGGCAACCTATCTTTAAGTTTGAAAAAGAAACTTGTCGCTGTGGTACCATCTTGTAGATATTTTATGTGGCTATCAAATGACGTTGTACTTTAACTACTCACTAAACAGCCAATTGAAACATCGCATTTTGCGCACAGGCACCCATTTTTCAGAATTTTGTCAAAGTTTGGATACATTTCTTGACCACTTCCGGTGATTAGAGCATTTTCATCGATAGTCTAAGGACTGGAGACGACTCCTGACTTCATATTTCTGAAGTTTCAGAAAAATCGTAGGCGCCGTTTTAAAAAAATAAGAACTCTACGATTTGACCAAAATGCGTAAAAAAGTGAAAAATCAAAGTTAACATTTCAGAACAAAACTTATATTGTTGGTATCGGATTGATGTCAGCAATCCAAAAATATAAATCATATTTTAAAATTCCCAAAAATAACAATTTTAGAAAAATTTTGAAAATTTCCCATTTTTTTACATTTAAGCTCTAACCACCACCCATTTTCCTGAGAGAAAACCAAACTTTAAACCTCTATCTCTTATAGTTACTGAGATCTAGCTTCCCCCAATAAAAAAAATAATAATAACTAGACCTGCATAGCAGTGCTGAATCGGCTTTCAGGGTCCTTTATATCATTTCCATGCTTTTAAATTTACCTTTATACTCTAAACGACCGATAGGACTCAGGGTAACAGAAGTTTAAGAAGTGAAATAGAAGTAGTTTTCGAGATAAACGAGTCTGAAAATGCTCCAAAAATAGAGGAAAATACTACATTTTCGGCATCTCATAATCTATTGCCTAACCATCGAATTTGTATCATTCTGATATCATATAAAAGTCCAAAAAGGAAAATACTATATCTTCAGCGTCCCGTAATATTTGTCATTGAACACGCACGCCATCTTGAGTCGGATCACGCAAAATCTAATTTTGGAGTAAAATTTTGTTTTGAAGTCGAAAAATCCGGTTTTCGCAAATATAACATTACTTCCGGTGATAATGGAAATGTTAAATCAGATCATTGCAATCATAAATGGCATAAGGCATCACACGGTGAAAATTGTATGAAAATTGAATAATAATTGACACTTTTATAGACCAAAAAGCTTAAAAAGTGACTTGTAGAAAATCGTCTATTTCTCGGCAACCGTAAAAGTTAGAAACTTTTTTGTGATATCTGTACGATCGTATGGGTTCATGCTATTCGTTGATGGGATTCAAATATCATAATTTTAAAAATATTATAAACAAGACTCATTTGACACAAGGTACAATTTTATGGATACACAATTACTGAGTTTGATACTAAGCGACGTTTCGACGAGGATGCTCTCGTCTTTATCAAGCAATGATACAAATTTGTGAATAGTGTAGGCAAATATATACAGAATATGCAACAAAGATAAAATCAAAGGTGTTAAACTTTAATTGTATTTGATTTTATCTTTGTTGCATATTCTGTATATATTTGCCTACACTATTCACAAATTTGTATCATTGCTTGATAAAGACGAGAGCATCCTCGTCGAAACGTCGCTTAGTATCAAACTCAGTAATTGTGTATCCATAAAATTGTACCTTGTGTTAATATGTTCAATTACTAAATGCCAATCAAAGAAGAAGACTCATTTGAATAAAATATTTGTTTTTTAGGTTAAAAATACAGTTTTTGCCAAAATGACGTCATTTCCGGTCACAGTGAAACTGTAAAATTGGCTTAACCTAGTCTATATTGGCATTAGGCATCGAATAAAAGAAAAATATTGAAAATCGGATAATAATTTACTCTTTTATAGGCAAAATAACTTGAAAAGTGATGCATGCAAAATTGCATATTTCTCAGCAACTGCTCATATTACAAACTATTTTTCGCATACATTCTCTTCGTCTGGATTATGGCTACGAGTTTATGAAAGTTACGAATAAATAGTTCAAAATCTGAAGACGTTGAATGGGTTGTATTAACCGAATTTTACCTTTTTTTTTACATTTTATTCAAAATTGCCCGAAAATGAAATTGAAATTAAAAAATCTGAGCTAATGATTTGTGCCCCTTTACAGCGCGCATTCTTTTTGCTATATCAGATTTCGAAAAAAATAATATTTCCTTTCAAAAAGTGGTACTGAACTGTCAAAATTGTAGTTTTTGTTAATATTACGCCACTTCCGTTGCGTGCAGAAAAAATTCACGGTAACAAAAAAATTACAATTGAGACCACAGAGCATATGCACTTTGTTTTATACAAATCGAACAATAAATAACTAATCTATGTACGAAAAACTAAATTAGCCAATGGCGACTAAAGAAAATTTCTGAGACAAAATTCTTTCTCACTTCTGCTCAAACAATAAATAATTAATCTATGTACGAAAAACTAAATTAGCCAATGGCGACTAAAGAAAATTTCTGAGACAAAATTCTTTCTCACTTCTGCTCAAGTACGGTGATACTTTAACTCTGTGTAAACTACCATCAAAAAATATTCATAAATAAACAAGTTTTCTGTAAAAATGTAAAAAAAAATCAAAATATCGGAGATTTTTTCGACTACTTCCGGTTTTACGATCATTGTCGGAATAGCTTTAACAAGTTGATTAGATACTTAACTTCCTGTACCAGAAATGTCAGAAACATTCATTGAGTAATTTTCGAAAAAAAGATAAATAAAAGAGCATTTTCAATAATTTAATGATTTTTCAACTTTTTTCAAAGATTGAGGTCATTTTTGGACCACCTATAATACTTAGTTTTCGGCGTACCATAATTTATTTCCTAAGAATCAAATTCGTGTTATTTAGATGTTATACGATCGTCTATTAATGGAACTATCCAACGACACTTCAATTGTTTTGGTCCGCTAATATGTGACGGAGAATTCGAACTTTTGGCAAGAGCTCCATTTTTTTTTTCATCTTTTTTACATTTTTCTTCGTTTTTTGAACTACTTCCGGTATACGAATCATTGTCGAGTAGTTTTCACATCCAGTTTTGGAGTTTGCATGGGAACAGGACTCTCTAATGGTATACTACACTATACGATCAAATAAAATACTTCTGAGAAATCCTATGTTCAAAAGTGTTCAAAATGTCAAAATATTGAAAATTAAATTTCAATAACTGCATACGTATTATACATCATTAGAATCGTAATTAGGTCAGCTTTTTAAATATATATTCTTTCTTTGAAAATCTCTTCAAATAAAAAAATAGTAGAGCATTTTCCAAAATTTCACGATTTTTCGACTTTTTTTGATTTTTGGTCCGTTTTTGGTCCTATTCCAATTATTGGAAGATTTTAACGGATGGCTTCATGCTAAAGACCACCGAAGGGACTCTCGATAGAGAAAGTTTAAGATAAATCGCTGGAGCAGTTTTCGAGATAAAGGCGTCCAAAAACGCTCCAAATCAGAAAATACTTGGTTTTCAGCGTGCGATATTTTACTTCCGGGTGATCGTATCTTTATGAAATGGGTACCATATGATACTTCAATTCCCGTGCAACGCAACGATACCCTAATCTCTTTCATCCGTTGATATCGGACGAAATAATCACGTTTTTCCCTAGAGCACCCATTTTTTGCATTTTTTTCGAAACATCAGAAATTATTTCGACCACTTCCGGTTTACGGATCGCTGTTGAAATTGCTTTAACCTACTGTCTGACTTTATGGCTTTATGTTCCAGACGTTTCAGAAATATTGATTTATCCTTTCCAAAAAATATAAGGGTTTGAAAATGGGTAGAAAATTCGAAAAAAATCGAAAAATAAAGGGCGATAACTCTGAATGAAACTTATATTACTGGAATCACATAGACTTCAGGAATCCAAAAATGTAGGTCAAATTTGAAAATTTTGAAAAATAAAAAAATGGTTCGTAAATAACATTTTTTTCAATTTTCGAATGACAGAAGTCATAGACGAATGTTCGAAATTGAAAAATGTGAGATAGCCAATGTCTTAGAAAAGATTCAGGGTTTCCGAAATGTTATTTGTTTTAAAATGGGTAAAGAATTGGCGAAACTATGGCCGATTTTCAATTTTAGGACAACCTACAAAGTTCGGCCACTTCCGGTATCCGCAGAAGTTTGAAAAATAGTTTATCCAGTAAGCCACCACATGGTTTCGCGATAAAAAATTTGGTTTCAGATCAATATCTGTTTCCGATCATGGAGAAATAGGCTCCCGCGGAAAAAAATAATAATAACTAGACCTGCAAGCAGCACTGAACCGGCTTTCAGGAATCATACAGGAAGTTTATTATACCATAGCCAACCCATTGAGCTACCGAACTATACTTTAGTTGTTTTGCTTTAGTGACACCTTCTATCATATGTAAAAGTGATATTTGCTGGCGAAAAGACCGGTCAAAATTGTAAATTATGGCAAAATTACGTCACTTCCGGTGCCGAAAGAAATTTTTATAGGTGAAAAATAAGTCGAAAATTTGCAACATACAAAATTTGTTTAATACGTATCGGGCAATGAAAAATTAACCTATAACCCATAAACTGAAATTAAGAAGGTAAAATAATTAAAAGTGACCCTTGGAAAATTGGCTATTATTCGACAAGGGAACATGCTAGAAGCCGTTTCTTGATATCAATATGATGGTATTGATTCAATCTTACTGCCCATTAGAGTCAGACGTTATAAAGTTAAACGAATAATAAATATAAATCCCTTTAAAAAAATGTTTGTTTTGAAGGCTGAAAATACGTTTTTTGCAAAAATTACATTACTTCCGGTGATATTGAAAATGTTAACTTAGTTGATAGAAGTCATAAATGGCATAAGACATCAAATGGTAAAAAAATTATAAAAATCGAATAATAATTGACACTTTTATAGACCAAAAACCTTGAAAAGTGACTTATAGAAGATCGCCTATTTCTCTGTAACCGTACAAGTTAGAAACCATTTTGTGGTATCTGTATGGTCGTATGGTTTCATTTTATTCGTTGATGGGAATCAAATATCATAATTTTAAAAATATTATAAGGCAGACTCATTTGAATAAAATATTTGTTTTTTAGGTTAAAAATACAGTTTTTGTAGGAATGACGTCATTTCCGGTCACAGTCAAAATGTAAAATTGGCTTGACCTAGTCCACATTGACATTAGGCATCAAATGGAAAAAAAATATTGCAAATCGAATAATAATTGACTCTTTCATAGGCAAAATAACATGAAAAGTGATGCATGCAAAATTGCATATTTCTCGGCAAATGCTCATATTACAAACTAATTTTCGCATACATTCTCTTCGTCTGGATTATTGCTACGAGTTTATGAAAATCACAAATAAATATTTCAAAATATGAAGACGCTGAATGAATTGTAAATAATTGAATTTTACACTTTATTTTACATTTTATTCGAAATTGCCAGAAAATGAAATTGAAATTTAAAAAATCTGAGCTAAAGATTGTATACACCTTTGCAGGGTGCATCCTTTTAGTTATATCAGTTTTGAAAAAAAAAATATTTGCTTTCAAAAAGTGCTACCGAACTGTCAAAATTGTAGTTTTTGTTAATATTACGTCACTTCCGTTGCCGACAGAGACATTTCACCATAACAAAAAAAAATGCAACTGGGACCACGGAGCATATGAACTTTGTTTTATACAAATCGAACAATAAATAGTTTTTCTGGTTACGAAAAACTAAATTAGCCGATGGCGGCTAACGCAAATTTCCGAGCCTTTTTAAGCTTTCATATTACATATGAAAGCTTATTGTTTCTGTTAAGATTATTATTATTTTTTTTTTTTTGTGTTTTATCCACAAATCGGATTTCTCAGAATCTAACCACAGTATCTTTATGAAACTTTTACCTACCCCCCCAAAAATGGGTGGTAGCTGTTGATTAAATATATTTTCAAAACGTTTCACGAATCCCAAATCACCGAAATTTACGAACGACAAAATGGACATTGCATAGTCGTAACTTTATTGTTTTTTGACAGATTTTACTAAATCTTTTTTCTTTGAATACCTTGAAAAAAATCATTTTCATCAGCAGTTTCACATTTTCGAATTTCGAAAATTCGTCGCTGTGATTTCGAACCGGAAGTTTAGACCAATTTGACAACTTCTTTAATAGTTGTGCGATTTTCATTCAATTTAGTATATAAGTAGATCCTACCGATGTGACTTCAAAAATATAATTAGAAATTTTCTAAATTATCAACCCTTGGTGAAATTAAGGATCAAAGTTTTCAAAAAAATCGTCGAAATATAGGTCAGAATGACCTAATTTTTTTTTTTGATACTAGACAAGGAATTACTGATTCGTACACAAAATATGGAGTTTGTCGATCGAACCGGAAGTGCCACCATCTTTAAACGTGAAAAATCACTAAGGCTTTTTTGCTATTTTACTTACAGACTCGGGAGTTATATTTTCTGAATCCTTGTAGGAAGGCCTAAAAAATGTCGCGAATAGAATTTTGATTTAGGTCAACCGGGAGTCACCATTTTGAATTGAAAATGAAAAATAGAAGCAATTTGAAGGGCCGAAACTTTGGAGCACAATAACTCTCATTCTAATTAAGCTAGAATGTTCAAACTTGGTGTTTGAGTCGAGTGGACGTTAAACCCCATTTCTCTCTCTCTCAAACTTGGTGTAGACGTTCACTAGGTCAATGTTATGATTGAGTGCAAAGATGAGCATTTTCTGCTTAGGGTAAGCAGAGATAAGCATGTTGATTTGTTGATTCTTTACGGCACGATAACTTCGGTTATAATGAAGGGAGGGCGGTGAAACTTTTGTCAACAGAGAGTCTAATAGCTAGCCTGTTGTGTGAAATCATTGTATCATTTTTTTTAAATATCAGAGATAGCCGAAAAAAGAGATTGAAAATCCAAAAAGTCGTATTTTTACAATTGGAGCATGTTTAGAGGTCTTTCTCGTAAAGTCAACATAATATTGGTTGGGAACTTCTTCTACAAAGAGTCTTATTGGTAGTCTTTTATATGAAACCATCGATCAACAGTCCAACATATCAGGAGTAGAAGAACAAAAGGATCGAACATTGAAAACGGCACCCTTTCATTGTTAAGCGAAACATGCAGTGTGGGTGACTACAATCTACACATTTAGTCATCGTATAGAGCTTATTCAACAGTATCGAATTCCAACTGCTTAGGGATATTTTACGTGCACTCCAATGTGTACACGGGACCGTGGTTTTCGTCCCATCCGAACTAGACAGCTGTGCTTGTCAGGCCCTCCGTTCTGCCACACTGACAAGGGGGAACCACGCCGGGAAATCGAGATGAACTTCCTACGTGCAGAACTTTCAATTCAAGCCAAACTTTTATTGCATACGATTAAGCTGGTCAGTTGGAGCTTATTTTCAAAAGTTTTGTAATAATCGGTTGGTAATTAAAGTACCGTGCACATTAAACTGTTAAAACAGAAAATTTCGCCCGGTTGAAATGTTTCTTGCTATAAGTCAGCAATTTTCCGAATTCAGGGAGGCTGAATGGCTGAATGGTTAGCATGTGCGCGCTGTTTCGTAACGTCTGTCATTGAGTCAATGGGCGTCGTTTCGATCCGCAGGTTGCACGTGACATGGAATATTATGTAAAACCCCGTTTATTGCGAACGATTAAGCTGTTCAGGGGGAGCTTACTTTTTAAAAGTTTTGTAGTATTCGGTTGATAACTAAAGGTACCGTGCAAATTAAACTGTTACAATAGAAAATTTGGCCCGGTTGAAATGTTTCTCGCTGTAGGTCAGCTAGAATGTTCAAACTTGGTGTAGACGTTCACTAGGTCATTGTCTTGATCGAGTTCACAGCAGAAATAACAGTGAAACGATCAACGAACTCATAGCAGAAATAACAGTGCAAAACTTAACGAATTTTTAGCAGAAATAGCAGAAATGAAATGGGGTTTTACGTCCTACTCTTCTGCACCTGACCTGGGCTAATGGAAGACGGGCATACGCCATACAGTGTGCTATGAGGGAATTTTTGCCCGGGCTACGGCCTACTCTTATATCGAATTCCAACTGCCAAGGGATCTATTACGTGCACTCCAATGTGTACACGGGACCTCGGTTTTTCGTCCCATCCGAACGACTAGGCAGCTGTCCTTATCAGGCCATCCTTCTGCATCACTGACAAGAGGAAACCACGCCGGAAAATCGAGATGAACTTTCTCGGCCAATGCAAGGATCGAACACCCGACCTCCAGGCTAACGAGCCAGGGCCTTGCCCACTTAGCCACCGTGATTCCCATAAATAGCAATGAAACGATCAACAAATTTATAGCAGTAATAACACTTCAACAATTAACGAATTCGTAGCAGAAATAACAATGAAACGTTCAACGAAATCATAGCCGAAATAAGAGTGAAACAATCAACGAATAAGCAATTAGATTGGTTGATGATTTCGGACACTTTCACTTCAGTCAGATTGATGAAACTTGGTGTATAGTTTCATTACATCAATACCTTGAATACGTTCGACAATGAGCATTGTCTGCCCTGGATAAGCAGAGCGATGAGCAATTTGATTGGTCGAGAATTTGAAACAAAATAACTCTCCTTCTAATTGGGGCAGAATGTTCAATCTTCGTGAAGGCGTTCATTAGGTCAGTGCCATGAAGTAGTGCAAAGATGAGCATTGTCTGCTTACAGTAAGCAGAGATAAGCAATCTGATTGGTTGATTCTTTGGGGCACGATAACTTTGGTTATAATGAAGTGAGAGTGACAAAATTCCAAATATAGATTCATTATGTCATTACCTTGACTAAGTTTGATGTTGAGAATTTCTGCGTAGATTTAGGAGCAATAAGCAATTTGACTGATCACATAGGAACATAACACCTCTAATGTGAACCGGTGGAATTGTTTCTCGTTATAACTCGGTGAGTTTTTGGCGGATTTCATTAATTCTTTTTCCTTTTTAAGATTCTTTATATAACTCATGAAATGCGACAGAAACTGACCGTGAATATGAAAGCTTTAATATCTGCTTAGCAGATCTAGTTTTTTATACGCCCACATTTTCATGTGGACGTATATTGTCGTCGCCCCTGTTCGTCCGTCCGGACGTCCGTCCGTCCGTCCGTTCACAATTGTTTGTGAACAGTCTACAGGTCACAATTTTTATCCGATTTCAATGAAACTTAAAACATAGGTTTATCACCCTAAGATCTCGGCTCCTTTCGATATTGGCATGTATCGGACTGTAACTTCATGGGTTATGGCCCCTGATTGTACGAAAAATCACGTTTTTTAGCTTGTGAACAGTTTAGAGGTCACAATTTTGAACCGATTTGGACGAAACTTGAAATGCATGTTTATAACCCAAAGACCTTGGTTCCTTTCGATATTTGCGCCAATCGGATCGTAACTTCCTGAATTATGGCCCCTGATTGTCCGAAAAATCGCCCTTTTTAGCTTGTGGTCCCTCTGGAGGTCAAAATTGTTATCCGATTTAAAAAACCGTTTGATTATATCACCGTTCCATGGTTATGAAGGTTGAGTTCGAATTTCGTGAAAATCGGACCAAAATGGCCGCCATTTGTACGCGAATAGTGTGAAAATATGTTAAATCAAGGTTGTGAACAGTGTAGAGGACACAATTTTGAACCGATTTGGATGAAACTTGAAATGCATGTTTATAACCCAAAGATCTTGGTTCCTTTCGATATTTGCGCCAATCGGATCGTAACTTCCTGAATTATGGCCCCTGATTGTCCGAAAAATTGCCCTTTTTAGCTTGTGGTCCCTCTGGAGGTCAAAATTGTTATCCGATTTAAAAAAACGTTTGATTATATCATTGTTCCATGGTTATGAAGGTCGAGTTCGAATTTCGTGAAAATCGGACCAAAATTGACGGACAAAATGGCCGCCATTTGTACGCGAATAGTGTGCAAATATGTTATATCAAGGTTGTGAACAGTGTAGAGGATACAATTTTGAACCGATTTGGATGAAACTTGAAATGCATGTTTATAACCCAAAGATCTTGATTCCTTTCGATATTTGCGCCAATTGGATCGTAACTTCCTGAATTATGATTGTCCGAAAAAATGCCCTTTTTAGCTTGTGGTCCCTCTGGAGGTCAAAATTGTTATCCGATTTAAAAAAACGTTTGATTATATCACCGTTTCATGGTTATGAAGGTTGAGTATGAATTGTGTGAAAATCGGACCAAAATTGACGGACAAAATGGCCGCCGTTTGTACGCGAATATTGTGAAAATTTGTGGACATTATAGAGGTCACAATTTTGAACCGATTTTGATGAAACTTGACATGTATGTTTATAACCCAAAGATCGTGGTTCCTTTAGATATTTGCGCCCATTGGATCATAACTTCCTGAATTATGTCCCTGGATTGTCAGAAAAATCGCTTTTGTTCGCTTTTGGTCCCTCTGGAGGTCAAAATTATTATCCGATTTAAAAAAACGTTTGACTATATCACCGTTACATGGTAATGAAGAGAGAGTTTGAATTACGTGAAACCCGGACTAGAATTGACGGACAAAATGGCCGCCGTTTGTACACGAATAGTGTGAAAATATGTTATATCAAGGTTGTGGACCCTATAGAGGTCACAATTTTCAATCGATTTTGATGAAACTTGACAGGTATGTTTTAAACCCAAAGATCTTGGTTCCTTTCGATATTTGCGCCCATCGGGTCATTACTTCCTGAATTATGTCCCCTGATTGTACGAAAAATCACCCTTTTTAGCTTGTGGTGCCTCTGGAGGTCACAATTATTATATGATTTAAAAAAAAATGTTTGATTATAAAAACCAAACAAATTCTAATGATTTTCTGATAATTCCTTAATATGCGACAATTCTTGTTGACTGCCCGGACGATTTGGCTGCTGTGTGGGCGTATGTTTCGTTGCCTGGCAACCTACTTTTTATCATTTCTGCTCAAGTAGGATGATATTTTAACCCTGTGTAAAATACCATCAAAAAATATTCATAAATAAGAAAGGATTTCGTAAAAAAAAATTTTTTTTTCAAAATATCGGACATTTTTTCGACTACTTCCGATTTTACGATCATTGTCCTGACAGCTTTACGAAGTTCTTTGGATACTTTTATATTATTTCAATGCTTTTCATTTTGGATTCACTATATAGACAACCGATAGGACTTTGAGTAAAAAAAGTTTAAGAAAAATCTACGTTGTTGTTTTCGAGAAAAGGGCGTCTCAGAATGTTAAAAAAATCGGAAAATACTAGATTTTTGGCATACAATAATTTATTTCCTTATCATCGAAATCGTATTATTTAGACACCATATGATGGTCCATTAATAGGGCTATCCAGCGACACTTTAGTTCTTTTGGTCCGCTATGACCTAAGGGAGAAATCAAGTTTTTCGCAAGTGCGACAATGTTTTTAACATTTTTTTTCATTTTTTGAATACTTCCGGTATGGCTATTATTGTCGGAATAGTTTTAATAGCCGGTTTGGGCACTAAAATAGCCACAGGGCTCTGTAATGACATGTTACATTATCTGATCAGATAAAATGCCCCTGAGAAATCCTATGTTCAAAAATGCCAAAAATGCCAAAAAATTAAAATATCGAAAATTAAATTTCAATAACTACATACATATTATACATTGTTAGAATCGTAATTAGGCCAGCTATCTGAATATACAATCTTTGTTTGAAAATCTCTTAAAATAAAAAAATAGTAGATCATTTTCCAAAATTTCACGATTTTTCGACTTTTTTCGATTTTCAGTCCGTTATTTCACCTATTCCAGATATTTCAAAGTCTTATTGGATGGCTTCATGCAAAAAACCTCCGAAAGGAGTCTCGATAGAAAAAATTTAAAAAAAAGTTGCGGTTAAGTTTTCGAGATACAGGCGTCCAAAAATGCTAAAAATCAGAAAATACTTGATTTTCAGCGTGCCATATTTTGCTTCCTGCTAATCGTATCCGTACGAATTGGGTATCATTCAGTGGTCCAATCACCGCCCGACCAAATGATACCTTAATTCGTTTAATCTGTTGATATCGGATAAAAAAAATCGTGTTTTTACCCAAAACACCCATTTTTCACTTTTTTTTTTCAAAATATCGCATATTATTTCGACTACTTCCGGTTTACGGATTGTTGTTGAAATTGCTTTTAACGGTGGTTTGACCACATTACTTCATGTTCCAGGAATTTCAGAAACGTCGATCTGGCCGTAAAACGAAACTTAAGCTAACAAAATGTGAAGAAAATTCGAAAAAAATCGAAAAATAAAGGGCGATAACTCTGAATGAAACTTATATTACTGGAACCGGATTGCCTTCAGGTATCCAAAAATGTAGGTCAAATTTTAAAATTTTGAAAAATAACAAAAAATGTGTCTTAAACAACATATTTTCATTTTTCGAACGCTAGAAGTCAGCGGCGAAGTTTCGAAATTGCAAAATTTTCAACTGCTATCGTCCGAGAAAAGACTCAGGGTTTCCAAAAATGTAATTTGTATGAAAATAGATACAGAATTGACGAATCTACGGCCGTTTTTTAATTTTTTGGCACCGCACCAAATTCGGCCACTTCCGGTCTGCGCAGAAGTTTCAAATACAGTGGAGGGGATAGCCACCAAATGGTTTCCTGATAGAAAATCATGTCCCAGATCTGTATCTGTTACAGACACTGAGAAATAGGCTCCCCCCGAAAAATAAAATAATAATAATAAATAACTAGACCTGCAGTGCTGAACCGGCTTTCAGGAATCAGACAGGAAGTGCGTCATACAATAGCCGATCCATCGAGCTACCAAACGATACTGTAGTTATTATGATTCAGTGACGCCCTCTATCAGATTTTTAAGTAATATTTGCTTGCGAATACACCAGTCAAAATTGTATAATCTGGCAAAATTACTTCACTCCCGGTGCCAAAAGAAACCATTATCGGTAACAAATAAGTTGAGAATTGTTTTATACAACCAGGTAATAAATAATAAACTTGGAACCCATAAACTGAAATTTAAAAAGGTAAAAAACTTAACGGGAGACAAAATATATCTCAAATTAACCGAGATGAGAGAAATGGGGTTTAACGTCGAATAGACACAAACTATGTCATTTCGGGACTAGCATGGTTTAATTTTATATCAATAATTCCTGTGTAAAATATCATCAAAAAGTATTCATAAATAAAAAAAAGGTTTTCGTAAAGGAATTAATTTTTTTCAAAATATCGGACATTTTTTCGACTTCTTCCGGTTTTACGATCGTTGTTGTGATAGCTTTTCGAAGTTCTTTGGATACTTAACTTTACGTACCAGAAGTGTCAGAAACATTTATTGAGTAGTTTGGGAAAAAAAGATAAATTAAAGAGCGTTTCCAAAAATTTAACGATTTTTCAATTTTTTTCAAAGTTTGAGGCCATTTTTGGACCACTTATATTATTTCAACGCTTTTTATTTTGGATTCACTATATAGACAACCGATAGGACTTTGAGTAAGAAAAGTTTAAGAAAAATCTGTGGCGTCGTTTTCTAGAAAAGGGCGTCTCAGAATGTTAAAAAATCGGAAAATACTAGATTTTTGGCATACAATAATTTATTTCCTTACCATCGAAATCGTATTATTTAGATACCATATGATGGTCCATTAATAGGGCTATCCAGCGACACTTTAGTTCTTTTGGTCCGCTATTACCTAAGGGAGAAATCAAGTTTTTCGCAAGTGCGACAATGTTTTTAACCTTTTTTTTTCATTTTTTTTGAATACTTCCGGTATGGTTATTATTGTCGGAATAGTTTTAATAGCCGGTTTGGGCACTTAAATAGCCAGAGGGCTCTGTCATGATATATTACATTATCTGATCAGATAAAATGCCCCTGAGAAATCCTATGTTCAAAAAATCCAAAAACGCAAAAAATTTAAAATATCGAAAATTAAATTTCAATAACTACATGCATATTATATATCGTTAGAATCGTAATTAGGTCACCTTTCTGAATATACAACCTTTTTTTGAAAATCTCTTACAATAAAAAAAATAGTAGAGCATTTTCCCAAATTTCACGATTTTTCGACTTTTTTTGATTTTCAGTCCGTTATTTCACCTATTCCAGATATTTCAAAGTCGTAATGGGATGTTTCGTACACAAGACTACCGCAAGGTCTCTCGATAGAGAAAGTTTCATAAAAATCTGTGGCGCAGTTTTCGAGATACAGGCATCCAAAAACGCTCCAAATCAGAAAATACTTGATTTTCAGCGTGCCATATTTTGCTGCCTGCTCATCGTATCCGCACGAATTGGGTATCATACGATAGCACAATCCTAGTGCAATCCAATGGTACCCTAATTCGTCTAATCCATTGATATCGGACGGAGAAATCGCGTTTTTCCCCAAAATACCCATTTTTTGCATTTTTTTCAAAATATCAGACATTATTTCGACCACTTCCGGTGTACAGATTATTGTTGAAATTGCTTTATTCCTTGCAATGGTCATTTGGCTTCATACCTCTGAAGTTTCAGAAACGTCACTTCTGCCATAAAACGAAACCCGAGCTCACTAAATGGGTAGAAAATTCGAAAAAAATCGAAAAATAAAGGGCGATAACTCGGAATGCAACTTATATTTCTGGAATCGGATGGTTTTCAGGTATCCAAAAATGTAGGTCAAATTTGAAAATTTTGAAAAATAACAAAAATTGTCTCTCAAACCACATTTTTCATTTTTCGATCGCAAGAAGTCAGCGATGAAGTTTCGAAATATCGAAATTTTCAACTGTTCTCGCCCGAGAAAAGACTCAGGGTTTCCGAAAATGTCATTTGTATGAAAATAGGTATAGAATTGACGAATCTACAGCCGTTTTCTAATTTTTTGACACAGCACAAAATTCGACCACTTCCGGTCTGCGCAGAAGTTTCAAAAATAGTTGATCAAGTAGCCAATACATGGTTTCCCAATAGAGAATTAGGTCCCAGATCGGTATCTGTTACAGGCACTGAGAAATAGGCTCCGGCGAAAAAAAAAATAATAATAACTAGACCTGCATACCTGCAGTGCTGAATCGGCTTTCAGGAATCAGACAGGAAGTGCGTCATACAATAGTCGATCCATCGAGCTACCAAACGATACTGTAGTTGTTATGATTCGGTGACACCCTCTATCAGATTTGTAAAAGTAATATTTGCTTGCAAATAAATACACCGGTCAAAATTGTAAAATCTGGCAAAATTACTTCACTTCCGATGCCAAAAGAAATCATTATCGATAACAAATAAGTTGAGAATTCGCAATTGAGAATTGTTTTATACATATCAGGCAATGAATAATAAACTTAGAACCCATTAACTGAAATTAAAAAGGTAAAAAATTTAAAAAGTGATCCTTAGAAAATTGGTTATTCCTCGACAAGGGAATATGCTAGAAGCAATTTTTTGATATCAGTATGATTATATTGATCCAATCTAAATGGCCATTAGAATCAAACGTTATAACGTTAAACAAATAATAAATATAACTCACTTCAAAAAAATATTTGTTTTGAAGTTTAAAAATACGGTTTTTGCAAATATGACATTACTTTCGGTGATAATGGAAATGTTAAATCAGATCATTGCAATCATAAATGGCATAAGGCATCACATGGTGAAAATTGTATGAAAATTGAATAATAATTGACACTTTTATAGGCCAAAAAGCTTGAAAAGTGACTTGTAGAAAATCGTCTATTTCTCGGCAACTGTACAAGTTAGAAACTTTTTTGTGGTATATGTATGATCGTATGGGTTCATGCTATTCGTTGATGGGATTCAAATATCATAATTTTAAAAATATTATAAAAGAGATTCATTTGAATAAAATATTTGTTTTTTAGGTTAAAAATACAGTTTTTGCCAAAATGACGTCATTTCCGGTAACAGTGAAACTGTAAAATTGGCTTAACCTAGTCCAAATTGGCATTAGGCATCAAATAAAAGAAAAATATTGAAAATCGGATAATAATTTACTCTTTTATAGGCAAAATAACTTGAAAAGTGATGCATGCAAAATTGCATATTTCTCAGCAACTGCTCATATTACAAACTATTTTTGGCATACATTCTCTTCGTCTGGATTATGGCTACGAGTTTATGAAAGTTACGAATAAATAGTTCAAAATATAAAGACGTTGAATGGGTGATAATAACTGAATTTTACCTTTTTTTTTTTACATTTTATTCGAAATTGCCCGAAATTGAAATTTAAGAATCTGAGCCAAACATTTTATGCGCCTTTACAGGGCGCATACTTTTTGCTATATCAGTTTTCGAAGAAAAAAAAATATTTGCTGTTTAAAAGTGGTACTTAACTCTCAAAATTGTAGTTTTTGTTAATATTACGCCACTTCCGTTGCGTGCAGAAAAATGTCACCGTAACAAAAAATATTACAATTGACATCCCGAAGCATATGCACTTTGTTTTATACAAATCGAACAATAAATAATTAATCTAGATACGAAAAACTAAATTAGCCAATGGCGACTAAAGAAAATTACTGAGACAAAATTCTTTCTCACTTTTGCTCAATTAGGGTGATACTTTAACTCTGTGTAAACTACCATCAAAAAATATTCATAAATAAAAAAGTTTTCTGTAAAAATGTAAAAAAAATTCAAAATATCGGAGATTTTTTCGACTACTTCCGGTTTTTCAATCATTGTCGGAATAGCTTTAACAAGTTGATTAGATACTTAACTTCCTGTAGCATATAATCAGAAACATTCATTGAGTAATTTTTGAAAAAAAGATAAATAAAAGAGCCTTTTCAATAATTTAATGATTTTTCAACTTTTTTCAAAGATTGATGTCATTTTTGGACCACCTATAATATTGCAACGGTTTTATTATTAGATGCACACGATAGGCCACCGATAGGACTCTGAGTAAAAAAAGTTTAATAAAAATCGTAGGCGTCGTTTTTGAGAAAAAGGCGTCTCAGAATGCTCCAAAACGGAAAATACTTAGTTTTCGGCGTACCATAATTTATTTCCTAAGAATCAAATTCGTGTTATTTAGATGTTATACGATCGTCTATTAATGGAACTATCCAACGACACTTTAATTGTTTTGGTCCGCTAATATGTGACGGAGAATTCGAACTTTTGGCAAGAGCTCCAATTCTTTTTTATCTTTTTTACATTTTTTGCCGTTTTTTGAACTACTTCCGGTATAAGAATCATTGTCGAGTAGTTTTCACATCCAGTTTTGGAGTTTGCATGGGAACAGGGCTCTCTAATGATATACGACACTATACGATCAAATAAAATATTTCTGAGAAATCCTATGTTCAAAAGTGTTAAAAATGTCAAAATATTGAAAATTAAATTTCAATAACTGCATACATATTATACATCATTAGAATCGTAATTAGGTCAGCTTTTCAAATATATATCTGTTTTTTTAAAATCTCTTAAAATAAAAAAATAGTAGAGCATTTTCCAAAATTTCATGATTTTTTGACTTTTTTCGATTTTCAGTCCCTTTTTTTGTCTTATTCCAATTATTGGAAGATTGTAATGGATTGCTTCATGCTAAAGACCACCGAAGGGACTCTCGATAGAGAAGGTTTAAGATAAATCGCTGGAGCAGTTTTCGAGATAAAGGCGTCTAAAAACGCTCTAAATCAGAAAATACTTGATTTTCAGCGTGCCATATTTTACTTCCGGGTCATCGTATCTTTATGAAATGGGTACCATACGATACTCCAATTCCCGTGCAACCCAACGATACCCTAATCTCTTTAATCCGTTGATATCGGACGAAATAATCACGTTTTTCCCCAAAGCACCCATTTTTTGCATTTTTTTCCAAACATCAGAAATTATCTCGACTACTTCCGGTTTACGGATCGTTGTTGAAATTGCTTTATCCAACTGTCTGACTATATGGCTTTATGTTCCAGAGGTTTCAGAAATATCGATTTATCCTTTCCAAAAAATATAAGGGTTTGAAAATGGGTAGAAAATTCGAAAAAAAACGAAAAATAAAGGGAGATAACTCTGAATGAAACTTATATTACTGGAATCGGATGGACTTCAGGAATCCAAAAATGTAGGTCAAATTTGAAAATTTTGAAAAATAACAAAAATTGTCTCATAATCAACGTCTTTTCAATTTTCGAATGATAGAAGTCATAGACGAATGTTTGAAATTGAAAAATGTGAGATAGCCATTATCTCGCAAAAGATTCAGGGTTTCCGAAAATGTCATTTGATTAAAAATGGGTAAAGAATTGAAGAAATTATGGCCGATTTTCAATATCATGACAACCTACAAAGTTCGACCACTTCCGGTATGCGCAGAAGTTTGAAAAATAGTTTATGCACTAGCCACCACATGTTTCCCGATAGAAAAGTTTGTTCCAGATCGATATCTGTTTTCGATCATGGAGAAATAGGCTCCCGCGGAAAAAAAATAATAATAACTAGACCTGCATAGCAGTGCTGAATCGGCTTTCAGGGTCCTTTATATCATTGCCATGCCTTTAAATGTACATTTATACTCTAAACGACCGATAGAACTCGGGGTAACAGAAGTTTAAGAAGAGAAATAGAAGTAGTTTTCGAGATAAACGAGTCTGAATAGGCTCCAAAAATAGAGGAAAATGCTACATTTTCGGCATCTCATAATCTATTGCCTACCATTGCATTTGTATCATTCTGATATCATATAAAAGTAAATTATCCGCGCTATTTAACGACACTCTATTTGTTTCGATTGGGTGAAATCTGCCGTAGAATTCAGGTTTTTTTGCAAAGTCTACATTTATTTTACTTATTTATAGGTTTTGGGCTATTCCCGGTTTACAGATCATTGTTGAGATAATTTTAGCAAGTTGTCTGGATACTTAACTTCAAGTACTAGAATTTTCAGAAACATCCATTATGTAATATAAATCAAAAGGAAAATTAGTAAATAATTAGTGGCCTGATTCCATCTCACTTAGCACTAGTTATCTCCCTTACACCAATATTATAACTGTAGTTTAAAATACAACAATTTTTCTAATTTGTTCAAAGATTGTGGACCTTTTTGGATCAATTATACTATATAGAGGCTTTTTAATTTCGATTCACGCACTAGACCACAATTACGATTCTAAACTAGACCTGCATGCAGGAATGACGGGTTTCACTGGTGCCACATTACCCTTAAACATGTCACTTCCGGTGCCAAGTTACCTTTGAACATATGTCACTTCTGGTACCAACGAAACCACTAAACAGGTTTCCAAATTAACATTGCACACAAATAAAATGGACGCAGAATCAACCAAATCCAGCAATATCAATTCATTTTATACATTTGTTACTTGTAAATGATCTTGACAAAATTAAATTACTCCCGTTGTTATGAAAATGTTCAATTAGTCTTATGAAATCAGAAATGGCATACGATATCATATAGTGAAAATTTTATGTAAATCGAATAATAATTGTCACTTTTAAAGACCAAAAAACTTGAAAAGTGACTTGCAGAAAATCTGCTATTTCTCGGCAACCGTACAAGTTAGAAACCATTTTGTGGTATGATCGTATGGCTTCATTCTATTTGTTGATTGGCATCAAATACCATAATTTGAAAAAGATTTCAAAACAGACTCATTTGAATAAAATATCTGTTTTGAAGGCTAAAAATACAGTTTTTGCCAAAATGACGTTACTTCCGGTGATAAGGAAAATTTTAAATTACTTGTATGAAATCCCGAATGGCATTAGGTATAACATGGTGTAGCGTTTATGAAAATCGAATAATAATTGACACTTTTATGGCCCAAAAAACCTTCAAAAGTGACCTGTAGAAAACCGCCTATTTCTCGGCAACCGAACAAGTTAGAAACAATTTTATGATATCTATATGACCATATGAGTTGTGTTTATATGTGAATTTAAACCAAAAGTTAAAATTATTAATACATATTAAGTAATTCTTGGTTGAATAAAACTTTGATTTAAAAAGTTTAAAATGCAGTTTTTGACAAAATGACGTCACTTCCGGTGTCGATTATTGTCCCCCGCCTTTCGAAGAAAGTTGGGGGACTATTAAAATGGGTTCGTCCGTCCGTCTGTCTGTCTGTCTGTCTGTCTGTCCGTCCGTCTGTCCGTCACACTTTTTGGGACACAATAACTCTCTTCCTAATTGAGCTAGAATTTTCAAACTTGGTGTATGTGTTTATTAGGTCGATGCCTTGATGGAGTTCGAAGATGAGCATTTTCCGCTTAGGGTAAGCAGAGATAAGCAATTTGATTGGTTGATGCTTTGGGACACGATAACTTTAGTTCTAATTAAGTGAGATTGATGAAAATTGGTATAAAGTTTCATTACAGTAATACCTTGACTAAGTTCGATAATGAGCATTTTCTGCTCAGGGTAAGCAGAGCGATACGCAATTTGATTGGTTGAGACTTTGGAACACAATAACTTTCCTTCTAATTGAGTTAAAATGTTCAAACTTGGTGTATATGCTTATTAGGTCAATGCCTTGATAGAGTTCGAAGATGAGCATTTTTCGCTTAGGGTAAGCAGAGATAAGCAATTTGATTGGTTGATGCTTTGGGACACGATAACTTTAGTTCTAATTAAGTGAGAGTGATGAAACCTGTTGTATAGTTTCATTACAGTAATACCTTGACTAAGTTCGATAATGAGCATTTTCTGCTCAGGGTAAGCAGAGCGACATGCAATTTGATTGGTCGAGAGTTTGGAACACAATAACTCTCCTTCTAATTGAGTTTAAATGTTCAAACTTGGTGTATATGCTTATTAGGTCAATGCCTTGATGGAGTTCGAGGATGAGCATTTTCTGCTTAGGGTAAGCAGAGATAAGCAATTTGATTGGTTGATGCTTTGGGACATGATAACTTTAGTTCTAATTAAGTGAGAGTGATGAAACTTGGTGTATAGTTTCATTACAGTAATACCTTGACTTAAGATCGATAATGAGCATTTTCTGCTAGGGGTAAGCAGAGCAATAAGCAATTTGATTTGCCGAGACTTTGGACCACATTAACTCTCCTTCGAATTGAGTTAAAATGTTCAATATTGGTGTGTATGCTTATTAGGTCAAAATGCCTTGATGGAGTTCGAAGATGAGCATTTTCTTCTTAGGGTAGGCAGAGATAAGCAATTTGATTGGTTGATACTTTGGGACAAGATAACTTAGGTTCATCTTGATTGATGATTTTTATGCCAATACAATGACTGCATTCTCATTCAGTAATGGATTCGACAGTAACAGTGTATAGAAACGATTGACTCGGACACAAGGGCCCTTTCCCTTGGCCAGAGGGGCCCTTTTGTCAAGTCTGGGGGCCCTTTTGTCTGCCTTTAGGGTCCCCCTAACTAGGGTACATTTTCATTTTTCTCGTCATTTTTCTTAGCATTTTTCTTTATAAAACACTTTTAGATGACACTTCGTGTACAGTTTGATTGCTCGATACGTTTGAAAAAAATAAATGTGCAATTAATTAATATGTGTCATCTATTTATTTTGGGATTTCGGCGGGGGACATCAGCCTCACTGTTGGCTTGTTAAATAGTAATCAACTTGATATGACGCTACATGCTTTTTGAATCAAATGATGTCACTCTTATATAAATCCAATAATAATTGACTATATTACAGGCAAAATAACGAAAACAGTGACTTATGCAGAACTGCCCATTTCTTGGCAACTGCTTATATTACAAACTAATTTTAACATACATTTTCTTCGTATGGATTATAGCTACAAGTTTATAAAAGTTATGTAAAAATATTTTAAAATCTGAAAAGCCTGAATGGGTTGTAAATAGGTCAATTTTACGCCTTTTTTCACCTCTTAATCCAATTTGCAAGAAAATGAAATAGAAATTAAAAAAACTGCTTAGGCCATTTTTTGCGCCTTGAAAGGACACACTCTTTGAGTCATATAATTTTTCAAAAAAATAATATTTGTTTTGAAGATCGTAAATAACTGTCAAAATTGTAGTTTTTGGTAAAATTATGCCACTTCCGGTGCCGACAGATAACACTATCGGTAACAAAAAAAATGACAATTGAGACAACGAAGCATATGAACTTTGTTTTATACAAATCGAACAATAACAAAATAATCTAGGACTGAAAAACTGAATTAGCCAATGGCGGCCAAGGAAAATTACTGAGACAAAAAATTTTAACATTTTTGCGCTAATCAGATGACTCTTTAATTCTGTGCACAACACGACTAAGAAATATTCATAAATAAAAAAGTTTTTTGTAAAATTTTAAATTTTCGAAATTTGGCGCCTAATATCTTCGAAGATTTGCCGAAAATCAAAAATTGAAAGTAACGTAGCTATGTGCCCTGTCTCCGGCTATGCCAAAATCTATCGAAAATTAAAATCCAATGATTATTGTTAAAATTACTGCAATATTTTCAAAAATGATAACTTCGGTGATTTCGGACATTTCGCATTGTCGCAGAACGTTCAAAATAGCTTTATCCTCTAAGTCACACCCACTTTCCCAGTAAAACCGAAGAAATCGTAACGATGCGACAAGCAGTTGCTGAGATCTACTCAAAACAAAAGAAGAATAATAATAATAATAATAAGAACTAGATCTGCTACTGTCCCATGCAGATATGAAAGCTTTCATATTCATCGTCACGTGTCATCGATTATATCAAGTATGTCAAATAAAAGGATAAGAATAACAAACTATCAAAATTGGTCAAAAACTCGCGCAGTTACAAGTCTAAATATAGTATGAAACATTGAGTAATCTGAAAACTAAAGGGAAATAACTGATACTTGTGTTGCTGTAATCGGGATGACTTCCGATTTCAAAACTTTCAGAAAAATGAAATGAAAATGGTAAGAAAACATCGAAAAATTAAATGAGATAACTTTGAACAAAACTAAAACTTTTTGAATCAGGTTGATCTCAACTGTTTGAATATGTACGTTAAATATGTAGATTTGGAAAATTATAAAGACATAATATCAAAATCGGTCAAAAACTCACAAAGTTACAAATTTAAATGTAGTGAGAAACATTGCACCCGGGCAAAAAAATAATCTTTAAACTAAAGGGAAATAACTGAAGATTGTATAGCTGTAATCGGGCTTCCAAGATATGTTATATAATTATGGTTTCCAATATGTTCGGTTATAAGTAGGAAATCGTGACATTGCCTATAAAAGTATGGCAATTTTGGTATATATGGAAAGAAGAGATATCCAATCTTACTAGAAAAATACTGGATTCCCTGAAAAACACTCATGGAGCGTAAACAGGACAAAAATGTAAGGGGTTCCCTTAATAGTCAACCCAACGAATAAGGGTACCTGCACGCTTGGCATTGAAGGCTGCACGCGAACTTGAGTGATTTGTGTACATTTTGAAAAACTTTATGAAGAGTTAGACATACAACAATTTCTGGGGTAAAATTCACGGAAAAAGACGCATGCAGTGGATAATCCGAGAATTTAATTAGGATTCTATATTTGTAGTAAATAGTCAGCGCTTACAGACAACATCGTCTTGTGTATGCTCCCCTGTCGTCTGCCACCGTTGCCATTGGTTACGGCGAGGGGTAATCGCCTGACACAAACATGGTCTCTTTCGATAGATTTTTATAGCAGGCTATTCTCGTCAATAAAAATGTTATGAGAACGATTTGAAGCAAAATTATGATAAGATAATTAGTTTGAATATGTTTTTAATTCTAATATATCATCAAATCACCCAGTTTGTATCCGGGAACCCAACTTTAAGCATATTTTAAACAAAGGGTCATAGACTGCAATATACAAGAATGGCACTCTGCAATAAAAAAAATGGCCAAAGCAAGATTTCTATGCAGAAATTAAATAATTGCTAGAACCAAAAAAATATTTATCCACTATAATAAATAAGCAACATAGAGAAAATGAAATGAAATTGAATGGGGTTTAATGTCCTACTGTTCTGCTCTTACAATGGGCTAATGAAGACGGCCATACGCCATAAAGTGTGCAATGAGGGAAATTTTACCCGGGCAGCGGCGTTACGGCCTACGAGGCTGGACAGGCGACCATACTCCTTGTCACGCACAACCAAGAAATCGAAACAACGCCAGTTGACTCAATGACAGACGTTATGATACAGAGCGCACATGCTAACCATTCAGCCATGCAACCTCCCTAAAATCGGCAAATTGCTGACCTACAGCGAGAAACATTTCAACCGGGCCAAATTTTCTATTTTAACAGTTTAATTTGCACGGTACCTTTAGTTATCAACCGATTGATTATTACAAAACTTTTAAAAATAAGCTCCCCCTGACCACCTTAATCGTTCGCAATAAACCTTTGCCCCTTAAAATAGACAAATTGCTGACTTTAAAGTGAGAAACATTACAACCGGGCCAAATTTTCTGTTTTATCACTTTTACAGTACCTTTGATTACCAACCAATTATTACAAAAATTTAAAAATAAAAGAGAAAGAGAGAAATGCGGCCTAACGTCCATTCGACACAAACTAGGTCATTTCGGGACTAACATATGTTTTTTTAACTTTATTTAAAAACTCCCCTTGCGCGTACTGGTCTTTAGCCGTTGGGAGGAAATCGAAGAACACGGAGAAAACCCACGAGGTTGGACATCATACACCATGTCATGTGCAACCTGGAGATCGAAACGACGCCCGTTGACTCAATGACAGACGTTACGATACAGCGCGCATATGCTAACCATTCAGCCTCCCTGAATTCGGAAAATTGCTGACTTAGGCTGTGTTGAATTGGAACTATGTTTCTTGTCGCCCGCGCGCTTAGGATCGGGGGGTCTATTTTCGGCCGCATAGCTTTTCAACACAAAAAATTTTGAAGTTTTATTTGAATGTGTCTGACATTTCTAACAATTATTTTAGAAATAAGTTACCCCGTAATGTCTCGTTTATCAATATATACCGGCTAAACAAAAATAAGTGACATTATGTTGCAGTCTGTTGCCGTGTTTAATACAGAGCGATTTAACAGTCGATTTCGTTGGCGGATAGCTGCAATTTACATAAATTTTATGTGCCCATGGCCACTTTGCTCTAATAGATGTATTTCAACTAGTAAAACTTTCAATATAAATCTAAAAACAAGTATTCCACAAGCGAATTTCTCGGCTTTCGCTCGGTGCGGGCATGTTTTTGCATACATAATGAAGTTATTTTAAGAATAAGTTATTTGATTGGTCGGTCGCTAAGGTCAATGGTTGAAGTGTCCAATCAGAAACAAGCAGGTCAGGTTATTAGGCATGCGCACTGAGCTGATGTCCTAGATATTCATTCTCGTCGGTTTATTGCTAATATTCTTGATAAATAAATCATTGTTTGTAGATATTTTTGAAGACTTTCAAATAAATGGCTTTAAATTTTTTGTAGATCACTCTATAAGTTTGACAGACAACCATAATTCAATAAAGAATAATAATACCATTGCTAAGTTCTGTTGTTTTGAATAACATTTATGTCATTGTATGTCAAAGTTACATGTATATGTGTCAAAGTTACACATGTAAATATACACACAAGAAATAAAATAAGCCAATATTGAAATATTGTATAATTTATAAGAAATACATATATGAAAACTCATTTTATTAAAGTAAAATAAATAAATAAATTTATGGAACATATCTGCCTAACAGATCCCAAATCATTTTTTTCTACAGGTAACAATTTTAGTCAAAATTATATCTCTGAAAGTTACGGTCAGATTTTATTGAAACTTGGAACCACTTTCTAAACTGACTTTGTGCAATAGGAGATTTTTTTTTTTTTTTTTTTTTTTTTGTTTGAAATCTGCAAAATAGTTGCTGATGTACTATTGCACCAAGTAAAACATTTGGTGTTGAATATTGTTTGCCAATTGTTTGTTGAATCAAAAAGTTAATCTAGTATGGGATATTGGTCAAACTAACTTTTATTTGGATGGCATTCAAGTTTTAAAAAGTATTTCAGACAACTTTTGTATTTTACTTCATTATTTCATTCATTCAGTTTACCATGTAGGTTAATACCTGGGAATATGAATTAACTTTGAGCTTTTGGGGGTAGAATAAAATCAAAATGATGGATTGTGTTGGTTTGTATACTTTGTGTTGAAAAATACACTTTGTGTTGTGTTTGCCTCACACCCTCATTGGATTGTCATTAAGGTAGTGACAAGAAACATAGTTTCAATTCAACATAGCCTTATAGCAAGAAACATTTCAACCGGGCGAAATTTTCTGTTTTAACAGTTTAATGTGCACGGTACTTTAATTACCAACCGATTATTACAAAACTTTTGAAAATAAGCTCCAACTGACCAGCTTAATCGTATGCAATAAACGTTTTGCCTGAATTGAAAGTTCTGCACGGAGAAAGTTCATCTCGATTTCCCGGCGTGGTTTCCCTTGTCAGTGAGGCAGAACGGAGGGCCTGACAAGCACAGCTGTATAGTCGTTCGGATGGGACGAAAAACCAAGGTCCCGTGTACACATTGGAGTGCACGTAAAATATCCCTAAGCAGTTGGAATTCGATACTGTTGAATAAGCTCTATACGATGACTAAATGAGTAGATTGTAGTCACCCACACTGCATGTTTCGCTTAACAATGAAAGGGTGCCGTATTCAATGTTCGATCCTTTTGTTCTTCTACTCCTGATATGTTGGACTGTTGATCGATGGTTTCATATAAAAGACTACCAATAAGACTCTTTGTAGAAGAAGTTCCCCAAAAATAGTATGTTGACTTTACGAGAAAGACCTCTAAACATGCTCCAAATTGTAAAAATACGACTTTTTGGATTTTCAATCTCTTTTTTTCGGCTATCCCTGATATTTAAAAAAAATGATACAATGATTTCATACAACAGGCTAGCTATTACACTCTCTATTGACAAAAGTTTCACCGCCCTCCCTTCATTATAACCGAAGTTATCGTGCCCTAAAGAATCAACAAATCAGCATGCTTATCTCTGCTTACCCTAAGCAGAAAATGCTCATTTTTGAACTCAATCATGACATTGACCTAGTGAACGTCTACACCAAGTTTGAACATTCTAGCTTAATTAGAAGGAGAGTTATTGTATTCCAAAGTCCCGGTCCTTCAAATTGCTTCTATTTTTCATTTTCAATTCAAAATGGTGACCATCACGTGACCGAAATCAAAATTCGGATCCGACAGATATTTAGGCATTCCTTCAAGGATTCTGAAAATATAACTCCCGAGTCTGTAAGAGAAATAGCAAAAAAGCCTTTTTATACGCCCACATTGAAATGTGGTCGTATATTGTCGTCGCCCCGTCCGTCCGTCCGTCGGTCCGTCGGTCCGTCGGTCCGGCGTCCACAATTGCTTGTGGACGCTATACAGGCTAAAGTTAATATCCGATTGACTTTAAATTTATACACAGTGTTTAAGGTCATGAGACGAAGAAGCCTATTGTTTTTCAGCGTTTTCCGATAATAACTACCAGAGTTATGGCCCTTGATCACTTCAAAATATCTTGTGGACGCTCTAGAGGCCAAAGTTAATATCCGATTGACTTTAAATTTATACACAGTGTTTAAGGTCATGAGACAAAGAAGCCTATTGATTTTCAGCGATTTCCGATAATTAGTGCCAGAGTTATGGCCCTTGATCACTTCAAAAAATCTTGTGGACGCTCTCGAGGCCAAAGTTAATATCCGATTTACTTTAAATTTATACACAGTGTTTAAGGTCATGAGACGAAGAATCCTATTGATTTTCAGCGATTTCCGATAATAACTACCAGAGTTATGGCCCTTGATCACTTCAAAATATCTTGTGGACGCTCTAGAGGCCAAAGTTAATATCCGATTGACTTTAAATTTATACACAGTGTTTAAGGTCATGAGATGAAGAAGCCTATTGTTTTTCAGCGATTTCCGATAATAACTACCAGAGTTATGGCCCTTGATCACTTCAAAATATCTTGTGGACGCTCTAGAGGCCAAAGTTAATATCCGATTGACTTTAAATTTATACACAGTGTTTAAGGTCATGAGATGAAGAATCCTATTGTTTTTCAGCAATTTTCGATAATAACTGCCAGAGTTATGGCCCTTGATCACTTCAAAATATCTTGTGGACGCTCTAGAGGCCAAAGTTAATATCCGATTGACTTTAAATTTATACACAGTGTTTAAGGTCATGAGACGAAGAAGCCTATTGATTTTCAGCGATTTCCGATAATTAGTGCCAGAGTTATGGCCCTTGAACACTTGAAAATATCTTGTGGACGCTCTAGAGGCCAAAGTTAATATCCAATTGACTTTAAATTTATACACAGTGTTTAAGGTCATGAGACGAAGAAGCCTATTGATTTTCAGCGATTTCCGATAATTAGTGCCAGAGTTATAGCCCTTGATCACTTCAAAAAAATCTTGTGGACGCTCTAGAGGCCAAAGTTAATATCCGATTTACTTTAAATTTATACACAGTGTTTAAGGTCATGAGACAAAGAATCCTATTGATTTTCAGCGATTCCCGATAATTAGTGCCAGAGTTATGTCCCTTGATCACTTCAAAAAATCCTGCGGACGCTCTAGAGGCCAAAATTAATATCCGATTGACTTTAAATTTATACACAGTGGATGCTCTAAAGGTCAAAGTTAATATCCGATTGACTTCAAATTTATACATAGTGTTTACAGTCATGAGACTAAGTCATCTATCGATTTTCAGTGATTTTCAATAATTGCTGCAATAGTTATGGCCCTTGATCACTTCGAAAAAATCTTGTGGAAGCTCTAGAGGCCAAAGTTAATATCCGATTGACTTTAAATTAACACACAGTGTTTAGGGTCATGAGACGAAGAAGCCTATTGATTTTCAGAGATTTAAAATAATTATTGCCAGAGTTATCTCCCTTGATAACTTCAAAAAATCTTGTTACGCTATAGAGGCTAAACTTATCATCCGATTGACTTTAGATTGATACACAGAGTTTAAGGTGTTGAAACGAACAAGTATTTTGATTTTCAATGAATTTTGATAACTGAACAGCTAAATCCATGATATTAAATGTTTCATGTATATACTAATTGTTAGCGTGGGGTAACACTTTATAAAAAGCAATCAAATTCTAATGATTTTCTGATAATTACATAATGAGTCGTTACTCTTAATCAGTTTTTAGTGTATTACAAATGTTTCATTAGCAAAAAAAGTTAAAATATGCGACAACCCTTGTTGACTGCCCGGACGATTTAGCTGCTGTGGGCGTATGTTTCGTTGCCTGGCAACCTATCTTTGATTTTTCACGTTTAAAGATGGTGGCACTTCCGGTTCGATCGACAAACTCCATATTTTGTGTACGAATTAGTAATTACTTCTCTAGTATTCAAAAAAAAAAAAATTAGGTATGACCTATATTTCGACGATTTTTTTGAAAACTTTGATCCTTAATTTCACAAACGGGAGATAATTTAGAAAATTTCCAAGGACATCATTGAAGTTGCATTGGCAAGATCTACTAACATTCTAAATTTCACGAAAATCGCACAACTATTAAAGAAGTTGTCAAATTGGTAATAACTTCCGGTTCGAAATGACAGCGACGAATTTTCGAAATTCGAAAATCGGAAATTGCAGATTTGAAGTAAATGTTTCAAGATACTCAAAGAAAAAAGAATTAGTAAAATCGGTCAAAGAATAACAAAGTTGTGACTATGCATTGTCAGTTTTTTCGTTCGTAAAATTCGGTGATTTCGGATTCGTAAAACGTTTTGAAAATATATTTAATCAAGGTTCGCACCCCATTTTTGGGGGGGTAGGTCAAAATTTCGGAAAGATCCTATGGATAGATTCTGAGAAATCCGATTTGCAGAAAAAAAAATAATAATAATAACTTTAACAGAAACAATAAGCTTTCATATGTAATACATATGAAAGCTTAACTAGACCTGCAAGCAGCACTGAACCGGCTTTCAGGCATCATACAGAAAGTTTATTATACCATAGCCGATCCATTGAGCTACCAAAAAATACTTTAGTTGTTTTGCTTCAGTGACACCCTCTACCATATGTAAAAGTAATATTTGCTAGCGAAAAGACCGGTCAAAATTGTAAATTATGGCAAAATTACGTCACTTCCGGTGCCGAAAGAAATTTTTATAGGTGAAAAATAAATCGAAAATTCGCAACATACAAAATACAAACTTTGTTTTATCATATCGGACAATAAATAATTAACCTATAATCCATAAACTGAAATTAAGAAGGTAAAAAAAACTTAAAAGTGACCCTGGGAAAACTGGCTATTATTCGACAAGGGAACATGCTAGAAGCCTTTTCTTGATATCAATATGATGGTATTGATTCAGTCTTACTGCCCATTAGAGTCAGACGTTATAAAGTTAAACGAATAATAAATATCAATCCCTTGAAAAAAATGTTTGTTTTGAAGGCTAAAAATACGTTTTTTGCAAAAATTACATTACTTCCGGTGATATTGAAAATGTTAACTTAGTTGATAGAAGTCATAAATGGCATAAGACATCAAATGGTAAAAAAATTATAAAAATCGTATAATAATTGACACTTTTATAGACCAAAAACCTTGAAAAGTGACTTATAGAAGATCGCCTATTTCTCTGTAACCGTACAAGTTAGAAACCATTTTGTGGTATCTGTATGGTCGCATGGCTTTATTCTATTCGTTGATGGGAATCAAATATCATAATTCTAAAAATAATATAAGGCAGACTCATTTTAATAAAATATTTGTTTTTTAGGTTAAAAATACAGTTTTTGCCCAAATGATGTCATTTCCAGTCACAGTGAAAATGTAAAATTGGCTTGACCTAGTCCAAAATGGCATTAAGCATCAAATGAAAAAAAAATATTGCAAATCGAAAAATAATTCCCTCCTTTATAGGCAAAATAACGTGAAAAGTGATGCATGCAAAATTGCATATTTCTCGGCAACTGCTCATATTAAAAACTAATTTTCCCATACATTCTCTTCGTCTGGATTTATGCTACGAGTTTATGAAAATAACAAATAAATATTTCAAAATATGAAGACGCTGAATGAATTGTAAATAACTGAATTTTACACTTTATTTTACATTTTATTCGAAATTGCCCGAAAATGAAATTGGAATTAAAAAATCTGAGCTAAAGATTTTGTGCACCTTTGCAGGGTGCATCCTTTTAGTTATATCAGCTTTGAAAAAAATAACATTTGCTTTCAAAAAGTGGTACCGAACTGTCCAAATTGTTGTTTTTGTTAATATTACGTCACTTCCGTTGCCGACAGAAAAATTTCACCGTAACAAAAAAAAATACAATTGGGACCACGGAGCATATGAACTTTGTTTTATACAAATCGAACAATAAATAATTTTTCTGGGTACGAAAAACTAAATTAGCCGATGGCGGCTAACGCAAATTACCGAGACAATTTTTTTTCTCATTTCTGTTCAAGTAGGATGATATTTTAACCCTGTGTAAAATACCATCAAAAAATATTCATAAATGAAAAAGGTTTTCGTAAAAAAAAATTTTTTTTTTCAAAATATCGGACATTTTTTGGACTACTTCCGGTTTTACGATCATTGTCGTGATAGCTTTACGAAGTTCTTTGGATACTTAACTTTCTGTACCAGAAGTGCCAGAAACATCCATTGAGTAATTTTGGAAAAAAAGATAAATTAAAGAGCGTTTCCAAAAATTTAACGATTTTTCATTTTTTTTCAAAGTTTGAGGCCATTTTTGGACCACCTATATTATTTCAATGCTTTTCATTTTGGATTCACTATATAGACAACCGATAGGACTTTGAGTAAGAAAAGTTTAAGAAAAATCGTAGGCGTCGTTTTCGAGAAAAGGGCGTCTCGGAATGTTAAAAAAGCGGAAAATACTTGATTTTTGGCATACAATAATTTATTTCCTTACCATTGAAATCGTATTATTTAGATACCATATGATGGTCAATTAATAGGGCTCTCCAACGACACTTTAGTTCTTTTGGTCCGGTATTACCTAAGGGAGAAATCAAGTTTTTCGCAAGTGCGACAATGTTTTTAACCTTTTTTTTTCATTTTTTGAATACTTCCGGTGTGGTTATTATTGTCGGAATAGTTTTAATAGCCGGTTTGGGCACTAAAATAGCCACAGGGCTCTGTAATGATATATTACATTATCTGATCAGATAAAATGCCGCTGGGAAATCCTGTGTTCAAAAGTGCCAAAAATGCAAAAAATTTAAAATATCGAAAATTAAATTTCAATAACCACATACATATTATACATCGTTAGAATCGTAATTAGGTCAGCTATCTGAATATACAACCTTTTTTTGAAAATCTCTTAAAATAAAAAAATAGTAGAGCATTTTCCAAAATTTCACGATTTTTCGACTTTTTTCGATTTTCAGTCCGTTATTTCACCTATTCCAGATATTTCAAAGTCGTAATGGAATGTTTCGTACACAAGACTACCACAAGGTCTCTCGATAAAGAAAGTTTCATAAAAATCACTGTAGTAGTTTTCGAGATACAGGCGTCCAAAAATGCTAAAAATCAGAAAATACTTGATTTTCAGCGTGCCATATTTTGCTGCCTGTTCGTTGTATCCGTATGAATTTGGTATCATACGATAGTACAATCCTAGTACAGTCCAATGGTACCCTACTTTCTTTAATCCATTGATATCGGGCGGAGAAATCGCATTTTTCCCCAAAATATCCATTTTTTTCAATATATTGCACATTATTTCGACCACTTCCGGTTTAAGGATTCTTGTTGAAATTGCTTTATTCGTTGGTATTGGACTATAGCTTCATGTTCCAGAAGTTTCAGAAACGTCAATTCTGCCGTAAAACGAAACCCGAGCTCACAAAATGGGAAGAAAATTCGAAAAAAATCGAAAAATAAAGGGCGATAACTCTGAATGAAACTTATATTTCTGGAATCGTATGGACTTCAGGTATCCAAAAATGTAGGTCAAATTTGAAAATTTTGAAAAATAACAAAAATTGTCTCGTAAACAACATGTTTCCAATTTTCGAACGCTAAAAGTCATAGACGAATGTTCGAAATCGAAAAATGTGAGATAGCCATTGTTTAAGAAAAGATTCAGGGATTCCTAAAAGGTAATTTGTTTAAAAATGGATAAAGAATTGACGAAACTATGGCCAATTTTCAATTTTTGGACAAAATACAAAGTTCTGTCACTTCCGGTATGCGCAGAAATTTCAAAAATATTTTGTCAAGTAGCCACCACATGGTTTCTAGACAGAAAATCTAATTCCAGATCGATATCTGTTTCGATCATGGAGATCTAGACTCCCGCGGTAAATAATAATAATAATAATAATTTTAGTAATCTCAATAATCTTTTTAAAAACAATAGTCTTTCAGACGAAAGTCTGAAAGCCTAATAATAATTTTAGTAAAAACAATATTCTTTCAGACGAAAGTCTGAAAGCCTAATAATAACTAGACCTGCAGTGCTGAATCGGCTTTCAGGAATCAGACAGGAAGTGCGTCATACAATAGCCGATCCATCGAGCTACCAAACGATACTGTATTTGTTATGATTCAGTGACACCATATTCCTGAAGCAATGGCCCGAGAAATCCCTCTCTGACCATTGCTGGAATAGCGTCTGTTTCTTGAACTTATGCGGGAGTGTGTCTATTCTTTCCGTTCAATGAAAGCTATCACTTTAGTACAGCAACATGACAGTCCTTCGTTTAATCTGGGTCTTCCCTAAAACTTTGGACAGTGATTTAAGGTATTCAAAACGGTGAAATTATGTTCGTTTCGAAACAGTATTGTTTACATTTCATTCGACTTGATAGCCTCGTTTGTCACACAATTAGTTTTACTGCAGTATTCTGCTATGCACGGGTTAATTAGGCATAATAAAATCGTGAGTCATGACATATACGTTATGTAAACATAATTGGTCCAGTATTGGCAGCTCGTGATTGGTTGGTAGACGGACTACTGATCAATCAAAATTTAACACAACAATATCCACTGTGTGTAGCAGTGTGTAGTTGGATTACCTCTAATCAGACGCAACACTGCGCGGAGTATGCAGTGACACCCTCTATCAGATTTGTAAAAGTAATATTTGCTTGCAAATACACCGGTCAAAATTGTAAAATCTGTCAAAATTATTTCACTTCCGGTGCCAAAAGAAATAATTATCGGTAACAAATAAGTTGAGAATTCCTAATTGAGAATTGTTTTATACATATCAGGCAATGAATAATAAACTTAGAACCCATAAACTGAAATCAAAAAGGTAAAAAACTTAAAAAGTGATCCTTAGAAAATTGGTTATTTCTCGACAAGGGAATATGCTAGAAGCAATTTTTTGATATCAGTATGATTATATTGATCCAATCTAAATGGCCATTAGAATCAAACGTTATAACGTTAAACAAATAATAAATATAACTCACTTCAAAAAAATATTTGTTTTGAATTCTAAAAATACGGTTTTTGCAAATATGACATTACTTCCGGTGATAATGGAAATGTTAAATCAGATCATTGCAATCATAAATGGCATAAGGCATCACATGGTGAAAATTGTATGAAAATTGAATAATAATTGACACTTTTATAGACCAAAAAGCTTGAAAAGTGACTTGTAGAAAATCGTCTATTTCTCAGCAACCGTACAAGTTAGAAACTTTTTTTGTGGTATCTGTATGATCGTATGAGTTCCTGCTATTCGGTGATGGGATTCAAATATCATAATTTTAAAAACATTATAAACAAGATTCATTTGAATAAAAATGTTTTTTAGGTTAAAAATACAGTTTTTGCCAAAATGACGTCATTTCCGGTCACAGTGAAACTGTAAAATTGGCTTAACCTAGTCCAAATTGGCATTAGGCATCGAATAAAAAAAAAATTATTGAAATCAGATAATAATTTACTATTTTATAGGCAAAATAACGTGAAAAGTGATGCATGCAAAATTACATATTTCTTGGCAATTGCTCATATTACGACCTATTTTTTGCATACATTCTCCTCGTCTGGATTATTACTACGAGTTTATGAAAGTTACGAATAAATAGTTCAAAATATGAAGACGTTGAATGGGTTGTAAATAACTGATTGTTACACTTTTTTTTACATTTATTCGAAATTGCCCGAAAATGAAATTGAAATTAAAAAATCTGAGCCAACGATTTGTGCCCCTATACAGAGTGCATCCTTTTTGCTATATCAGATTTCAAAAAAAAATAATATTTGCTTTCAAAAAGTGGTACTGAACTGTCAAAGTGTAGTTTTTGTTAATATTACGCCACTTCCGTTGGGGGCAGAAAAATTTCACGGCAACAAGAAAAATTACAATTGAGACCACGGAGCATATGCACTTTGTTTTATACAAATCGAACAATAAATAATTAATCTAGGTACGAAAAACTAATTTAGCCAATGGCGACTAAAGAAAATTACTGAGACAAAATTCTTTCTCACTTCTGCTCAAGTAGGGTGATACTTTAACTCTGTGTAAACTACCATCAAAAAATATTCATAAATAAAAAAGTTTTCTGTAAAAATGTAAAAAAAAATCAAAATATCAGAGATTTTTTCGGCTATTTCCGGTTTTACGACCATTGTCGGAATAGCTTTAACAAGTTGATTAGATACTTAAGTTCCTGTACCAGAAATGTCATAAACATTCATTGAGTAGTTTTCGAAAAAAAGATAAATAAAAGAGCATTTTCAATAATTTAATGAATTTTCAATTTTTTTCAAAGATTGAGGTCATTTTTGGACCACCTATAATATTGCAACGCTTTTATTATTAAATGCATACGCTAGGCCACCGATAGGACTCTGAGTAAAAAAAGTTTAATAAAAATCGTAGGCGTCGTTTTTGAGAAAAAGGCGTCTCAGAATGCTCCAAAACGGAAAATACTTAGTTTTCGGCGTACCATAATTTATTTCCTAAGAATCAAATTCGTGTTATTTAGATGTTATACGATCGTCTATTAATGGAACTATCCAACAACACTTTAATTGTTTTGGTCCGCTAATATGTGACGGAGAATTCGAACTTTTGGCAAGAGCTCCATTTTTTTTTTCATCTTTTTTACATTTTTCTTCGTTTTTTGAACTACTTCCGGTATACGAATCATTGTCGAGTAGTTTTCACATCCAGTTTTGGAGTTTGCATGGGAACAGGGCTCTCTAATGATATACGATACTATACGATCAAATAAAATACTTATGAGAAATCCTATGTTCAAAAGTGTTAAAAATGTCAAAATGTCTAAATATTGAAAATTAAATTTCAATAACTGCATACATATTATATATACATCATTAGAATCGTAATTAGGTCAGCTTTTTAAATATATATCTTTTTTTTGAAAATCTCTTAAAATAAAAAAAATAGTAGAGCATTTTCCAAAATTTCACGATTTTTCGACTTTTTTCAATTTTCAGTCCCTTTTTTGTCTTATTCCAATTATATGAAGGTCTTAATGGATGCATCCATGCTAAAGACTACCCGAAGGACCATCGATAGATAAAGTTTAAGAAAAATCGCTGGAGCAGTTTTCGAGATAAAGGCGTCCAAAAACGCTCCAAATCAAAAAATGCTTGATTTTCACCGTGTCATATTTTACTTCTGGATCATCGTATCTGTATGAATTGGGTATCATACGATACTCCATTTCCGACGTAAACCAACGATACCTTAATCCATTTGATCGGTTGATATGGGACAAAGAAATCACGTTTTTCCCAAAGCCCCCATTTTTTGAGTTTTTTTCAAAAAATCAGACATTATTTCGACTACTTCCGGTTTACGGATCGTTGTTGAAATTGCTTTATCCGGATGTCTGACTATATGGCTTTATGTTACAGAGGTTTCAGAAATATCGTTTTATCCTTTCCAAAAAATATAAGGGGCATAAAATGGGCAGAAAATTCGAAAAAAATTCGAAAAATAAAGGGCGATAACTCTGAATGAATCTTATATTACTGGAATCGCTTGGACCTCAGAAATCCAAAAATGTAGGTCAAGTTTGCAAATTTTGAAAAATAACAAATATTGTCTCATAAACAACGTCTTTTCAATTTTCGAACGATAGAAGTCATAGACGAATGTTCGAAATTGAAAAATGTGAGATAGCCATTATCTCGCAAAAGATTCAGGGTTTCCGAAAATGTCATTTGATTAAAAATGGGTAAAGAATTGACGAAATTATGGCCGATTTTCAATATCATGACAACCTACAAAGTTCAACCACTTCCGGTATGCGCAGAAGTTTGAAAAATAGTTTATGCACTAGCCACCACATGTTTTCCCGATAGGAAAGTTTGTTCCAGATCGATATCTGTTTTCGATCATGGAGAAATAGGCTCCCGCGGTAAAAAATAATAATAATAATAACTAGACCTGCAGACCTGCAGTGCTGAATCGGCTTTCAGGAATCAGACAGGAAGTGCGTCATACAATAGCCGATCCATCGAGCTACCAAACGATACTGTAGTTGTTATGATTCAGTGACACCCTCTATCAGATTTGTAAGTAATATTTGGTTGCGAATACACCGGTCAAAATTTTAAAATCTGGCAAAATTACTTCACTTCCGGTGCCAAAAGAAATCATTATCGGTAACAAATAAGTTGAGAATTCGCAATTGAGAATTGTTTTAACACCCCAAATCTATATGTATCCAATAATTCGTCTGCGATATCACTGCGGTGGAACCGAGCATTAAATAAAGCTATTGTGTTTGAAGCATGTTTAGAATTTTCAGAGCAAAGTTGTCCTTGTTTGAAGAAATTCGGATAAACTTGAAAGAAAAACAGCGTCAGACGGCTATAGTATGATAACTGAAACACTAGTAGAAATCTCGCGAGACACATGGAACCACACGACAGGGGCGGATCTAGGAATTTAGAAAGGTGGGAGGGCAAAATGAGGGCACTGACCGCGGAGACGGGGCACGCAGCTGATAGAGGGGGTGGGGGCCCCAAGAAAATTATTCGGCATTTCTTTGCATCTCTAGCCAATTCAAGAGCTTTTTGGCTGATATTTTTGTATAAACGTTTGGAAATCGTGGAAAAAGAGGCTCAAAATCGAGCAAAAAAGCTAGTTGAATGGCACTTTCAGTAGTAAAAAAGGGCAGTGTCGAAAATTAAGGGCGGGGGCGCGCCCCATGCGCCCCCATTGAATCCGCCTCTGCACAAAATGAATATGTGACAAATTTCACACGTTTAATGAGGAAGGAAAGATTCTATTTTGATCGCATATTGTCGGATTTATGATTATATTTTGAATGGGGTTTATGTTTTTAAATGAAAAAAAAAAGTACGCTAGGCAATGTTGACGAATATGTCAATTGGGATAATGTAAATCTAACATAAAGTTGAAGATTTTCGCACAGAATATTATGCTACGGTAGATTTAACGAAATCTCTAATATTGAAAAAGAAAAAAAAAACCTACCATATTTTCCATCCGTTACATGAAACAAAACTCTTTTTTATACGCCCACATTTTCCGTCCGTCCACAATTCTTATCCGATTTTGACGAAACTTCAAATATACCGTAGGTTTATCCCCATAAGATCTTGGCTGCTTTCGATATTGACATCATGTTTTTAGCTTGTGGCCCCTATAGAGGTCACAATTTTGATGAAACTTGACATGTATGTTTATAACCCAAACTTCCTGAATTATAGCCCCCGATTGTCCGAAAAATCGCTCTTTTTAGCTTGTGGTCCCTCTGGAGGTCAAAATTATTATCCGATTTTAAAAAAACGTTTGATTATATCACCGTTACATGGTAATGAAGATTGGGTTCAAATTTCGTGAAAATTGGACCAAAATTGACAGACAAAATGGCCGCCGTTTGTATGCGATTAGTGTAAAAATATGTTATATCAAGGTTGTGGACCCTATAGAGGTCACAATTTTGAACCGATTTTGATGAAACTTGACATGCATGTTTATAACCCAAAGATCTTGGCTCCTTTCTATTTTTACGCCCATTGATTCGTAACTTTTTGAATTATGGCCCCTGATTGTACGAAAAATCATTTTTTATACGCCCACATTTTCATGTGGACGTATTATGTCGTCGCCCCTGTCCGTCCGTCCACAATTTGTTTGTGGACTCTCTACAGGTCACAATTCTTATCCGATTTTGACGAAACTTGAAATATAGGTTTATCCCCAAAAGATCTCAGTTCCTTTCGATATTGGCATGTATCGGATCAAAACTTCATGGATTATGGCCCCTGATTGTACGAAAAATCACGTTTTTAGCTTGTGGACCCTATAGAGGTCACAATTTTGAACCGATTTTGATGAAACTTGACATGCATGTTTGTAACCCAAAGATCTTGGTTCCTTTCGATATTTGCGGCTATCGGAATGTAATTTCCTGAATTATGGCCCCTGATTGTCCGAAAAATCACCCTTTTTAGCTTATGGTCCCTCTGGAGGTCACAATTATTATTCGATTTAAAAAACCGTTTGATTATATCACCGTTACACCTTAAGGAAGGTTGAGTTCAAATTTCGGGAAAATCGGACGAAAATTGCCATACAAAATGGCCGCCGTTTGTAAAGATGGTATATCAAGGTTGTGGACCCTGTGGAGGTCACAATTTTGATTCAATTTTGATGAAACTTGAAATTCATGGTTATAACCCAAAGATCTTGCTTCCTTTCGATATTTGGCATATCGGATCGTAACTTCCTGAATTATTCGAATTTCGTGAAAATGGTACCAAAATTGCCGGACGAAATGGTCGCCGTTTGTACGCGAATAGTGTAAAGATATTGTATATCATGGTTGTTGACTCTGTACAGGTCACAATTCTTATCTGATTTTGACGAAAAGTCACATTTCTAGGTTGTGTACCGTCACACCATAATCATTGTCGGTTTCGAATTTCATTAATATCAGACTGGAACTGACCAACTAAATGGCTGCTCCCAATACAGTATGAAATACAGGACTTAAAGATGTAGGAAAAATCACTTTCGGTATTGCTTGTTTTCTGTCCATCACTCGAAAATGTGGGCGTATCCTGCCTGGCAGTGCCAGCCTATCTTTTTAGCTTGTGGTCCCACTGGAGGTCAAAATTATTATCCGATTTAAAAAAAAACGTTCGATTATATCACCGTTACATGGTAATGAAGATTGGGTTCAAATTTTGTGAAAATCGGACCAAAATTGAAGGACAAAATGGCCGCCGTTTGTACGCGATTAGTGTAAAAATATGTTATATCAAGGTTGTGGAGCCTATAGAGGTCACAATTTTGAACCGATTTTGATGAAACTTGACATGCATGTTTATAACCCAAAGATCATGGTTCCTTTCGATATTTGCGCCCATCCGATCGTAACTTCCTGAATTATGGTCCCTGATTGTCCAAAAAATCGCCCTTTTTAGCTTGTGATCCCACTGGAGGTCCAAATTATTATCCGATTTAAAACACTGTTTGATTATATCACTGTTACATGGTAATGAAGATTGAGGTCGAATTTCGTAAAAATCAGACCAAAATTGACAGACAAAATGGCCGCCATTTGTACGCGAATACTATAAAAATATGGTATATCAAGGTTGTGGACCCTGTAGAGGTCACAATTTTAATCTGATGTTGATGAAACTTGAAATGCATGTTTATAACCCAAAGATCTTGGTTCCTTTTGATATTCAACGGTTAATATCAGATTGTAACTTCCTAAATTATAGCCCCTGATTGTACGCAAAATTGACTTTTTTTAGCTTGTGGTCCCTCTAGAGGTCTCAATTATTATCCAATTTTAGAAATAATATTAAATGTTTCGTAGTACTAAATGTTAGCATTTACTTAATATGCGACAACTCTTGTTGACTGCCTGGACAATTTAGCTGCTGTGTGGGCGTATGTTTCGTTGCCTGGCAATTTATTTTTATTTGGCCTAACTGACAAAAGAAAAAATATGTGACAACACTTTTTGACTGTTGACTTCCTGGACGACTTAGCTGCTGTGGGCGTATGCTTTGTTTTGCTTGGCAAGCTATCTTTTAGCTTGTTCTCTGTCCATCTTTTGCAAAATCTGGCCATATCTTGCTTGTAAATCGCTTAAAAATGTTGGTATAATGTGATCTTGTAAATTTTTAGATTACCAAAAGAAGGAGAGAGAAATCTACTAATTGCTAGTGCCTTACCTTATGTTAATAATGTGCCGCATCTAGGTAATATCATAGGATGTGTTTTAAGTGCTGATGTATTCTCAAGGTATGTCTGTTATAAGAATTATATATGTACATGTATTTATAATGTTCAGTAGTCCACCCAGAAAACACAATCATCATAGAGTTTTAGGTCTATTGTAGTGATGGTTCGATAATCAGTTTCAATATCGGTAATTGACTGACAAGTGCCCTATCGGGAGGTATCGGTCTCAGCCGATAAATAGCCAATATGCCGATACTGGGGTTGCCGATACCTGTTCAAAACGACTTTTTGTTATACGCCCACATTTTCATGTGGACGTATTATGTCGTCGCCCCTGTCCGTCCAGACCTCCGTCCGTCTGTCTGTACTAGCCCAATAGACTTCTGCATATTTCCACTTATGGGGTGCAGAAAGTACAAAGAGAGGTTTTGTGGTGCACATTTGTTCTTTTTTTCGAAGTGCATAGGACGAAGTGCAACGTGGGTTGCATCAAAATAATGAAGTATAAACACCGATCCATGTATTAGCACACAAAGTCAGTCATTTATCAAGTGAAAATAAAAATAACATCTTATTCTTTACACGCAAAATAATTATGAAAAAATAAAAAAAAAATGGAAAAATCATTTGAGTTTTCTCCTCGTTCCATGGAATACAGTCATGTATTCAGATTCGTTGAAGTTTGTTACCATCTGTTCACAATATTGAGCCGATATATATCACCGAATAGTGATACTAAATTTTACTCCTTTTTCAAATTTTATTTTAAGAATATACAGAATTTATTTCTTAAAGTATATAGACAATATTAAGGTTATCATTTGGTCTTTCCTTACATTTAATGTCAATATTTTTATTTAAAGTAATTGCCTAAAAGCATGATTGGTGTTGACTGTTTTATAATCTTTGAATGCCAGTAGGCTTATTAAGAGAAACCTTCAGCAAAGATTTATACAGTTAACAATGCAGTCTGATCAATGCCAATCAAGTGTCAATGCTTTTTAATTCTTTATGGCTTAAAGCTTATTAGATCCTATAAATTATATTTCACTATGAAACTTTCAACCAATGAAATTTATATATTAGTTTAACTTTCTATTTGATTTGTTTTATCCCTAATCTTATTAGGGTTTCACACTGCGAAGCTAGTGTGAAACACTATTGTTTTTGTTAAAATTATTATTCTTACTATTATTATTCTTCTTTTGTTTTGAGTAGATCTCAGCAACTGCTTGTCGCATCGTTACGATTTCTTCGGTTTCATTGGGAAAGTGGGTGTGACTTAGAGGATAAAGCTATTTTGAACGTTCTGCGACAATGCGAAATGCCCGAAATCAACGAAGTTATCGTTTTTAAAAATATTGCAGTAATTTTTATACGCCCACATAGAAATGTGGACGTATATTGCCGCCGCCCCCGTCCGTCCGTCTGTCTGTCCGTCCGTCGGTCGGTCCGTCCGTCCGTCCATCGTCCACAATTTCTTGTGAACACACTAGAGGCTAAAGTTCATATCCGATTGACGTTGAATTTATACACAGTGTTTAAGGTCATGAGATAAAGAAGCCTATTGATTTTCAGCTATTTTCGATAATTACTGCCAGAGTTGTGGCCCTTGATCACTTCAAAAAATCTTGTGGACGCTCTAGAGGCTAAAGTTAATATCCGATTGACTTTAAATTTATACACAGTGTTTAAGGTCATGAGACGGAAAAAACTATTGATTTTCAGCGATTTTCGATAATTACTGCCAGAGTTGTGGCCCTTGATCACTTCAAAAAATCTTGTGGACGCTCTAGAGGCTAAAGTAAATATCCGATTGACTTTAAATTTATACACAGTGTTTAAGGTCATGAGACGGACAAAACTATTGATTTTCAGCGATTTCCGATAATTATTGATAGACTTATGGCCCTTGATAACTTTGTAAAATCTTGTGGACAGTCTTATAGGCCAATGTTAATATCCGATTGACTTTAAATTTATACACAGTGTTTAAAGTTATGAAACAGAGAATCCGTCCGTCCATCCATTGTCCACAATTTCTTGTGAACACACTAGAGGCTAAACTTAATATCCAATTGACTTTAGATTTGCACACAGTTTTTATACGCCCACATGGAAATGTGGTCGTATATTGCCGTCGCCCCCGTCCGTCCGTCTGTCGGTCCGTCCGTCCGTCCATCGTCCACAATTTCTTGTGAACGCTCTAGAGGCTACAGTTAATATCAGATTGACTTTAAATTTATACACAGTGTTTAAGGGCATGAGACGAAGAAGCCTGTTGATTTTCAGCGATATCCGATGATTAGTAGTATTAGAGTTATGACCCTTGATCACTTTGAAAAATCTTGTGAACGCTCTAGAGGCTATAGTTAATATCCGATTGACTTTAAATTTATACACAGTGTTTAAGGTCATGAGACGAAGAGGCCTATTGATTTTCGGTGATATCTGATAATTACTGCCAGAGTTATGACCCTTGATCACTTTGAAAAATCTTGTGAACGCTTTAGAGGCTAAAGTTAATATCTGATTGACTTTAAATTTATACACAGTGTTTAAGGGCATGATACGAAGAAGCCTGTTGATTTTCAGCAATATCCAATAATTCCTGCCAGAGTTATGACCCTTGATCACTTTGAAAAATCTTGTGAACGCTCTAGAGGCTATAGTTAATATCCGATTGACTTTAAATTTATACACAGTGTTTAAGGTCATGAGACGAAGAAGCCTATTGATTTTCGGTGATATCTGATAATTACTGCCAGAGTTATGACCCTTGATCACTTTGAAAAATCTTGTGAACGCTCTAGAGGCTAAAGTTAATATCCGATTGAATTTAAATTTATACACGGTCATGATACAATGAAGCCTATTGATTTTCAGCTATATCAGATAATTACTGCCAGAGTTATGACCCTTGATCACTTTGAAAAATCTAAAGTTAATATCCGATTGACTTTAAATTTATACACACTATTTACGGTCATGATAAAAATAGCCTATTTATTTTCGGTGATATCTGATAATTACTGCCAGAGTTATGACCCTTGATCACTTTGAAAAATCTTGTGAACGCTCTAGAGGCTAAAGTTAATATCCGATTGAATTTAAATTTATACACGGTGTTTAAAGTCATGACACAAAGAAGCCTATTGATTTTCAGCTATATCAGATAATTACTGCCAGAGTTATGACCCTTGATCACTTTGAAAAATCTAAAGTTAATATCCGATTGACTTTAAATTTATACACACTATTTACGGTCATGATAAAAATAGCCTATTTATTTTCAGCGATATCCGATAATTACTGCCAGAGTTATGACCCTTGATCACTTTGAAAAACCCTATGAATGCTCTAAAGGCTAAAGTTAATATCCGATTGACTTTAAATTTGTACACAGTGGTTAGGGTCATGAGACGAAGAATCCTATTTGATTTTCAGTGATATCTGATAATTTCTGGCACTTGATCACTTTGAAATATCTTGTGGACAAAGGCCTTCAGACAAACCATCAAAACTATTCTAATCAATTCTGATAATTATTTAATGGGCTATTACTCGTAATAAGATTAACATGTGTTGTATATGTTCTCCTTACTGATAAAAGAAACAATATGCGACAACCCTTGTTGACTGCCCGGACGACTTAGCTGTTGTGGGCGTATGTTTCGTTGCCTGGCAACCTATCTTAACAATAATCATTGGATTTTAACTTTCGATACATTTTGGCATAGCCGGAGACATGGCACATAGCTACGCTACTTTCGATTTTTGACTTTTGGCAAATCTTCGAAGATATTAGGCGCCAAATTTTCAAAATTTAAAATTTTACAAAAAACTTTTTTATTTATGAATATTTTTTAGTCGTATTGTGCACAGAATTAAAGAGTCATCTGGCTAGTGCAAAAATGTTAAAAAATTTTGTCTCAGTAATATTCCTTGGCCGCCATTGGCTAATTCAGTTTTTCAGTCCTAGATTAATTTTTTATTGTTCGATTTGTATAAAACAAAGTTCATATGCTTCGTTGTATCAATTGTCATTTTTTTTATTACCGAAAGTGTTATCTGTCGGCACCGGAAGTGGCATAATTTTACCAAAAACTACAATTTTGACAGTTATTTTCTTCTTCGAAAACAAATATTATTTTTTGGAAAAATTATTTGACTCAAAGAATGTGCCCTTTCAAGGCGCAAAAAATGGCGGAAGCAGTTTTTATACGCCCACATTTTCATGTGGACGTATATTGTCGTCGCCCCTGTTCGTTCGTCCACAATTGTTTGTGAACAGTCTACAGGTCACAATTTTTATCCGATTTCAATGAAACTCAAAATATAGGTTTATCACCCTAAGATCTCGGGTCCTTTCAATATTGGCATGTATCGGACGGTAACTACATGGGTTATGGCCCCTGATTGTACGAAAAATCGCGTTTTTTTAGCTTGTGAACAGTGTAGAGGTCACAATTGTGAACCGATTTGGATGAAACTTGAAATGCATGTTTATAAACCAAAGATCTTGGTTCCTTTCGATATTTGCACCAATTGGATCGTAACTTCCTGAATTATGGCCCCTGATTGTCCGAAAAATTGCCCTTTTTAGCTTGTGGTCCCTCTGGAGGTCAAAATTGTTATCCGATTTAAAAAAACGTTTGATTATATCACCGTTCCATGGTTATGAAGGTTGAGTTCGAATTTCGTGAAAATCAGACCAAAATTGACGGACAAAATGGCCGCCATTTGTACGCGAATAGTGTGAAAATATGTTTTATCAAGGTTGTGAACAGGTGTAGAGGTCACAATTTTGAACCGATTTGGATGAAACTTGAAATGCATGTTTATAACCCAAAGATCTTGGTTCCTTTTGATATTTGCGCCAATCGGATCGTAACTTCCTGAATTATGGCCCCTGATTGTCTGAAAAATCGCCCTTTTTAGCTTGTGGTCCCTCTGGAGGTCAAAATTGTTATCCGATTTATAAAACCGTTTGATTATATCACCGTTACATGGTAATGAAGATTGAGGTAAAATTTCGTGAAAATCAGACCAAGATTGATGGACAAAATGGCCGCCATTTGTACGCGAATAGTGTGAAAATATGTTATATCAAGGTTGTGAACAGTGTAGAGGTCACAATTTTGAACCGATTTGGATGAAACTTGAAATGCATGTTTAAAACCCAAAGATCTTGGTTCCTTTCGATATTTGCGCCAATCGGATCGTAACTTCCTGAATTATGGCCCCTGATTGTCCGAAAAATCGCCCTTTTTAGCTTGTGGTCCCTCTGGAGGTCAAAATTGTTATCCGATTTAAAAAAACGTTTGATTATATCACCGTTCCATGGTTATGAAGGTTGAGTTTGTATTTCGTGAAAATCGGACCAAAATTGACGGACAAAATGGCCGCCGTTTGTATGCGAAAAGTGTGAAAATATGTTTTATAAAGGTTGTGGACCTTATAGAGGTCACAATTTATTTGAACCAATTTTGATGAAACTTGACATGTATGTTTATAACCCAAAGATCTTGGTTCCTTTCGATATTTTCGCCCATCGGATCATAACTTCCTGAATTATGTCCCCGGATTGAAAAATCGCTTTTGTTCTCTTTTGGTCCCTCTGGAGGTCAAAATTATTATCCGATTTAAAAAAACGTTTAACTATATCATCGTTACATGGTAATGAAGAGAGAGTATGAATTACGTGAAAATCGGAGTAGAATTGACGGACAAAATGGCCGCCATTTGTACACGAATAGTGTGAAAATATGTTATATCAAGGTTGTGGACCCTATAGAGGTCACAATTTTGAATCGATTTTGATGAAACTTGACATGTATGTTTATAACCCAAAGAACTTGGTTCCTTTCGATATTTGCACCCATCGGGTCATTACTCCTGAATTATGTCCCCTGATTGTACGAAAAATCACTCTTTTTAGCTTGTTGTGCCTCTGGAGGTCACAATTATTATCTGATTTAAAAAAAAAAACGTTTGATTATAAAAACCAAACAAATTCTAATGATTTTCTGATAATTGCTTAATATGCGACAACTCTTGTTGACTGCCCGGAAGATTTGGCTGCTGTGTGGGCGTATGTTTCATTGCCTGGCAACCTATTTTTTATACGCCCACATTTTCATGTGGACGTATATTGTCGTCGCCCCTGTTCGTCCGTCCGTCCGTCCGTCCGTCCGTCCGGACGTCCGTCCGTCCGTCCGTCCGTCCACAATTGTTTGTGAACAGTCTACAGGTCACAATTTTTATCCGATTTCAATGAAACTTGAAATATAGGTTTATCACCCTAAGATCTCGGTTCCTTTCGATATTGGCATGTATCGGACCGTAACTTCATGGGTTATGGCCCCTGATTGTACGAAAAATGACGTTTTTTAGCTTGTGAACAGTGTAGAGGTCACAATTTTGAACCGATTTGGATGAAACTTGAAATGCATGTTTATAAACCAAAGATCTTGGTTCCTTTCGATATTTGCGCCAATTGGATCGTAACTTCCTGAATTATGGCCCCTGATTGTCCGAAAAATCGCCCATTTTAGCTTGTGGTCCCTCTGGAGGTCAAAATTGTTATCCGATTTAAAAAACCGTTTGATTATATCACCGTGCCATGGTTATGAAGGTTGAGTTCGAATTTCGTGAAAATCGGACCAAAATTGACGGACAAAATGGCCGCCATTTGTACGCGAATAGTGTGAAAATATGTTATATCACGGTTGTGAACAGTGTAGAGGTCACAATTTTGAACCGATTTGGATGAAACTTGACATGCATGTTTATAACCCAAAGATCTTGGTTCCTTTAGATATTTGCGCCAATCGGATCGTAACGTCCTGAATTATGGCCCCTGATTGTCCGAAAAATCGCCCTTTTTAGCTTGTGGTCCCTCTGGAGGTCAAAATTGTTATCCGATTTAAAAAAACGTTTGATTATATCACCGTTTCATGGTTATGAAGGTTGAGTCTGAATTTCGTGAAAATCGGACAAAATTGACGGACAAAATGGCCGCCATTTGTACGCGAATAGTGTGAAAATATGTTATGTCAAGGTTGTGGACCTTATAGAGGTCACAATTTTGAACCGATTTGGATGAAACTTGACATGTATGTTTATAACCGAAAGATCTTGGTTCCTTTCGCTATTTGCGCCCATCGGATTGTAACTTCCTGAATTATGGCCCCTGATTGTCCGAAAAATTGCTTTTGTTCGCTTTTGGTCCCTCTGGAGGTCAAAATTATTATCCGATTTAAAAAAACGTTTGACTATATCAACGTTACATGGTAATGAAGAGAGATTTCAAATTACGTGAAAATCGGACTAGAATTGACGGACAAAATGGCCGCCGTTTGTACACGAATAGTGTGAAAATATGTTATATCAAGGTTGTGGACCCTATAAAGGTCACAATTTTGAATCGATTTTGATGAAACTTGACATGTATGTTTATAACCCAAAGATCTTGGTCCCTTTCGATATTTGCGCCCATCGGGTCATTACTTCCTGAATTATGTCCCCTGATTGTACGAAAAATCACCCTTTTTAGCTTGTTGTGCCTCTGGAGGTCACAATTATTATCTGATTTAAAAAAAAAACAGGTTTGATTATAAAAACCAAACAAATTCTAATGATTTTCTGATAATTCCTTAATATGTGACAACTCTTGTTGACTGCCCGGACGATTTGGCTGCTGTGTGGGCGTATGTTTCGTTGCCTGGCAACCTATTTTTTAATTTCGTTTTCATTTTCGAGCAAATTCGATTAAGAGGCTAAAAATGGTGTAAAATTGACCTATTTTATTATACGCCCACATTTTCATGTGGACGTATTATGTCGTCGCCCCTGTCCGTCCGGACGTCCGTCCGGACATCCGTCCGTCCACAATTTGTTTGTGGACTCTCTACAGGTCACAATTCTTATCCGATTTTGACAAAACTTGAAATATAGGTTTATCCCCAAAAGATCTCGGTTCCTTTCGATATTGGCATGTATCGGATCAAAACTTCATGGATTATGGCCCCTGATTGTACGAAAAATCACGTTTTTAGCTTGTGGACCCTATAGAGGTCACAATTTTGAACCGATTTTGATGAAACTTGACATGCATGTTTGTAACCCAAAGATCTTGGTTCCTTTCGATATTTGCGGCTATCGGAATGTAATTTCCTGAATTATGGCCCCTGATTGTCCGAAAAATCACCCTTTTTAGCTTGTGGTCCCTCTGGAGGTCACAATTATTATTCGATTTAAAAAACCGTTTGATTATATCACCGTTACATCCTAAGGAAGGTTGAGTTCGAATTTCGTGAAAATCGGACGAAAATTGCCATACAAAATGGCCACCGTTAGTACGCGAATACTGTTAAAAAATGGTATATCAAGGTTGTGGACCCTGTGGAGGTCACAATTTTGATTCGATTTTGATGAAACTTGAAATTCATGGTTATAACCCAAAGATCTTGCTTCCTTTCGATATTTGCGCATATCGGATCGTAACTTCCTGAATTATGGCCCCTGATTATACGCAAAATCGCCTTTTTTTTAGCTTGGAGGTCACAATTATTATTCGATTTAAAAAAACGTTTGATTATATCACCGTTACACCCTAAGGAAGGTTGAGTTCGAATTTCGGGAAAATCGGACGAAAATTACCATACAAAATGGCCGCCGTTTGTACGCGAATACTGTTAAAAAATGGTATATCAAGGTTGTGGACCGTAGGGTCAAGGTCACAATTTTGATTCGATTGTGATGAAACTTGAAATTCAAGGTTATAACCCAAAGATCTTGCTTCTTTTCGATATTTGCGCATATCGGATCGTAACTTCCTGAATTATGGCCCCTGATTATACGCAAAATCACCTTTTTTTTTAGCTTGGAGGTCACAATTATTATCCGATTTAAAAAAACGTTTGATTATATTACCGTTACACCGTAAGGAAGGTTGAGTTCGAATTTCGGGAAAATCAGACCAAAATTGCCATACAAAATGGCCACCGTTTGTACGTGAATACTGTTAAAAAATGGTATATCAAGGTTGTGGACCCTGTAAAGGTCACAATTTTAATTCGATTTTGATGAAACTTGAAATGCATGGTTATAACCCAAAGATCTTGGTTCCTTTCGGTATTTGCGCATATCAGATCGTAACTTCCTGAATTATTCGAATTTCGTGAAAATGGTACCAAAATTGCCGGACGAAATGGTCGCCGTTTGTACGCGAATAGTGTAAAGATATTGTATATCATGGTTGTTGACTCTGTACAGGTCACAATTCTTATCTGATTTTGACGAAAAGTCACATTTCTAGGTTGTGTACCGTCACACCATAATCATTGTCGACTTCGAATTTCATGAATATCAGACTGGAACTGACCAACAAAATGGCTGCTCCCAATACAGTATGAAATACAGGACTTAATGATGTAGGAAAAATCACTTTCCGTATTGTTTGTTCTCTATCCATCTCTCGAAAATGTGGGCGTATCCTGCCTGGCAGTGCCAGCCTATCTTTTACAACCTATTCAGGCTTTTCAGATTTTAAAATATTTCTTCGTAACTTTTATAAACTTGTAGCTATAATCCATACGAAGAAAATGTATGTTAAAATTCGTTTGTAATATAAGCAGTTACCAAGAAATGGGCAGTTCTGTACAAGTCACTGTTTTCGTTATTTTGCCTGTAAAATAGTCAATTATTATTGGATTTTTATAAAAGTGACATCATTTGATTCAAAAAGCATGTAGCGTCATATCAAGTTGATTACAATTTAAAATTGACACCGGAAGTGACATCATTTGGTCAAAAACTACATTTTTATACGCCCACATTTTTATGTGGACGTATATTGTCGTCGCCCCTGTCCGTCCGGACGTCCGTCCGTCCACAATTTGTTTGTGGACTCTCTACAGGTCACAATTCTTATCCGATTTTGACGAAACTTGAAATAAAGGTTTATCCCCAAAAGATCTCGGCTGCTTTCGATATTGGCATGTATCGGATGAAATCTTCATGGATTATGGCCCCTGATTGTACGGAAAAATCACGTTATAGCTTGTGGACCCTATAGAGGTCACAATTTTAAACCGATTTTTGATGAAACTTGACATGCATGTTTATAACCCAAAGATCTTGGTTCCTTTCGATATTTGCGCCTATCGGAATGTAATTTCCTGAATTATGGCCCCTGATTGTCCGAAAAATCACCCTTTTTAGCTTGTGGTCCCTCTGGTGGTCACAATTATTATCCGATTTAATAAAACGCTTGATTATATTACCGTTACACCGTAAGGAAGGTTGAGTTCAAATTTCGGGAAAATGGGACCAAAATTGCCATACAAAATGGCCGCCGTTTGTACGCGAATACTGTTAAAAAATTGTATATCATGGTTGTGGACCCTGTGGAGGTCACAATTTTCATTCGATTTTGATGAAACTTGAAATGCATGGTTATAACCTAAAGATCTTGGTTCCTTTCGTTATTTGCGCATATTGGATCGTAACTTCCTGAATTATCGCCCCTGATTGTCCGAAAAATCGCCTATGGTCCCTCTGGAGGTCACAATTATTATCCGATTTGAAAAAACATTTGACTCTATCACCGTTACACCCTACGAAAGGTTGAGTTCGAATTTCGAGAAAATTGGACCATAATTGCCAGATAAAATGGCCGCCGTTTGTACACGAACAGTGTAAAAATATGGTATGTCAAAGTTGTGGACCCTGTAGAGGTGACATTTTTAATTCGATTTTGATGAAACCTGAAATGCTTGTTTATAACCTAAAGATCTTTATTCTTTTCGATATTTGCGCATATCAAATTGTAACTTAAATGAATTATGGCCTTTGATTGTAGGAAAAATCACTTTCGGTATTGCTTGTTCTCTGTCTATCTCTCGAACAATTATTATCTGATTTAAAAAAAAACTCTGATTATATAACTGTTGCACCGTAAGGAAGGTTGAGTTCGAATTTCGTGAAAATCGTACCAAAATTGCCGGACGAAATGGTCACCGTTTGTACGCGAATATTGTAAAAATATGGTATATCATGGTTGTGGACTCTCTACAGGTCACAATTCTTATCTGATTTTGACGAAAAGTAACATTTCTAGGTTGTGTACCGTCACACCATAATCATTGTCGGCTTCGAATTTCATGAATATCAGACTGGAACTGACCAACAAAATGGCTGCTCCCAATACAGTATGAAAAACAGGACTTAATGATGTAGGAAAAATCACTTTCGGTATTGCTTGTTCTCTATCCATCTCTCAAAAATGTGGGCGTATCCTGCCTGGCAGTGCCAGCCTATCTTTAACTTTTAAATCGATATTTTGTTCAACCAAGAATTATTTAATATGTAATACGAAAATTAACTTTTGGTTTAAATTCACATACTAACAAAACTCATACGGTCATATAGATATCATAAAATTGTTTCTAACTTGTTCGGTTGCCGAGAAATAGACGGTTTTCTACAGGTCACTTTTGAAGGTTTCGGGGCCATAAAAGTGTCAATTATTATTCGATTTTCATAAAAGTTACACCATGTTATACCTAATGCCATTTGGGATTTCATACAAGTAATTTAAGATTTTCCTGAACACCGGAAGTAATGTCATTTTGGCAAAAACTGTATTTTTAGCCTTCAAAACAGATATTTTATTCAAATGGGTCTGTTTTGAAATCTTTTTCAAATTATGGTATTTGATGCCAATCAACAAATAGAATGAACCCATACGATCATACAGATGCCACAAAATCGTTTCTAACTTGTACCGTTGCCGAGAAATAGCTGATTTTCTACAAGTCACTTTCCAAGGTTTTGGGTTTATAAAAGTGGCATATATTATTCGATTTGCATAAAATTTTCGCCATGTGATGCCTTATGCCGTTTCTGATTTCATAGCCGGAGACAGGGCACATAGCTACGCTACTTTTGATTTTTGATTTTCGGCAAATCTTCGAAGATATTAGACCCCAAATTTCGAAAATTTAGAATTTTACAAAAAACTGTTTTATTTATGAATATTTTTTAGTCGTGTTGTGCACAGAATTAAAGAGTCATCTGACTAGCGCAAAAATGTTCAAAAATTTTGTCTCTGTAATTTTCCTTGGCTGCCATTGGCTAATTCAGTTTTTCAGTCCTAGATTAATTTTTTATTGTTCGATTTGTATAAAAAAAAGTTCATATGCTTCGTTGTCTCAGTTGTCATTTTTTTTATTACCGAAAGTGTTATCTGTCGGCACCGGAAGTGGCATAATTTTGCCAAAAACTACAATTTTGACAGTTAGGTACCATTTTTCAAAAACAAATATTATTTTTTTGAAAAATTACATGACTCAAAGAGTGTGCCCTTTCAAAAAGTCGGAAGCATTTTTTTTAATTTCGATTTCATTTTTTAGCAAATTGGATTAAAAGGCTAAAAATGGTGTAAAATTGACCTATTTACAACCTATTCAGGCTTTTCAGATATTAAAATATTTCTTCGTAACTTTTATAAACTTGTAGCTATAATCCATACGAAGAAAATGAATGTTAAAATTAGTTTGTAATATAAGCTGTTGCCAAGAAATGGGCAGTCACTGTTTTCGTTATTTTGCGTGTAAAATAGTCAATTATTATTGGATTTTTATAAAAGTGACATCATTTGATTCAAAAAGCATGCAGCGTCATATCAAGTTGAATTCAATTTAAAATTGACATTGGAAGTGACGTCATTTTGTCAAAAACTGCATTTTAAACTTTTTAAATCAATGTTATATTCAAACAAGAATTATTTAATATGTATTAATAATTTTAACTTTTGGTTTAAATTCACATATAAACACAACTCATATGTATTCATATAGATATAATAAAATTGTTTCTAAGTTGTTCGGTTGCCGAGAAATAGACGGTTTTCTACAGGTCACTTTTGAAGGTTTGGGGGCCATAAAAGTGTCAATTATTATTCGATTTTCATAACCTTTACAGCATGTTATACCTAATGCCATTTAGGATTTTATATAAGTAATTTAAAGAGCACATATAATGAGAAAACTAAATTCATTGAGTTTGTAAACATTATTTACTTTATGCATTTTACGGCAGTTTAACGTCGATCTGATGAAAATTAATTCAGATATCGTCACTCAAAGTCGCAAATATAGACCTCCCGTAAAAACGACTTGGCCAATTATTGAAAATACTCTTAATCCCCTCAGACGCCAGTGACGTCACAGTGACCGAATGCATATTCGGGATGTTTATTCCTTAATTACCTATATACACCCGGTGTGTGGATTCGTTAACGCCTGACTGATTCCTTAATCCCCCTAATTAAATAACAATTGACTACGGAATAATTTGTTTTGTAATTTAGAATTTGTTTTATAAAGACAGTTGTAGCCATATTCCCCATGTGTTTTTTTTTATTAGAATAAGCCGACCGTAAGCCAACAATAATTGGCTTCTGATTGAAACAAGATTGGTGTGAAATTGTTATAGCCGGCGCTACGGACATCTTTTAAGCCGATAGAAATAATCAATTGTCGGCTTTTAAGAAACAAAATGGTTTCAAATAATAATCATTAGGGGTTTGACTGTCGAAAGTGTGTATCGATAGTAAAAAGAAACTATCGATACAAATTGCGATAGTCAAGCAAACTATCGATAGCTTCGATAGTTTGTAATAGCGAAAGTAACATGGCTCAAATTCACTCGTATTTGTCGAATAATTACTCTGTATTTAAAACAAAAAGCTCCGTTATCACTAAAATAGCATTACACGATCTCAATGTCACATGGAAATCTTCGTCTACCATATTAGGCATGTCTTACTAAGAAATGTGTAAAATGGTTGATTTTGGCACGAAAAAGCTGGAGATGGTCACGTACGCCAATAACTGACATGCTGAAGCTGAAAGCATGTCGCATATGACAGGAAAGTTGGCTATGCCTTTTTTACAAATTACTAAACTACCAATGTAATATTAATAATATACAATTTTATATAATATAAAGAAAAAAAACCCAATTTACTTTATTATTTAATTCACAATCAGAATGCGAAGTTACCGTGTACCCGAGATACCAGCTTAGGAGGCTCTTCTATTCGCCCCCCTCCCCTTTTGCCGCACCTTTAGAAGACACATGTTGTTTTTATCTGCACCGTCTTGTGTCGCTTCATTCTGTCGGTTTATTTGTCGATATGACTACCGATAACCGTGTTAAAATATTACGTACTGATTTACGGGCTGGAGATGTTGATCAACTAGTGAATTGTAATCTATTCTAGTCACAAATATATAATCTATTACAACTTAAGACGAGAAAGGTCGGCTTTTGAAAATGCTTTGACTTATAGTAGCTTACGTGTAAAATGACGAGTTAATGATTATGCCAGTCAAATGTTAATTGGACCGACAAATACACACGTGTTAACTGGCGGTGGGTATACAGTGATATATCGTACAGATATTTATATATTGTATAGATTATGTGTAGTGCCTGTGACGTCACCAGCCAATCAACCGGATAAAGGTTGTAATTGAAAATTTGAAAACCGTTTTTGGCTGTCTGATGTTTAAACGTTAATATCTCAATTAATTTTAATCAGATTGGAGTGAACTTGACGTAAAATGAATGTAGTAACCCTTAGCTATCAATATATGCAATTAAAAATTATTATTTTAAGTGGTCTTTAACATTTTCATTATCACCGGAAGTAACGTCATTTTGGCAAAAACTGTATTTTTAGCCTTCAAAACAGATATTTTATTCAAATGAGTCTGTTTTGAAATCTTTTTCTAATTATGATATTTGATGCCAATCAACAAATAGAATGAACCCATACGATCATACAGATACCACAAAATGGTTCCTAACTTGTATGGTTGCAGAGAAATAGCCGATTTTCTATAAGTCACTTTTCAAGTTTTTGGGTCTTTAAAAGTGGCAATTATTATTCAATTTACAAAAAAAATTTCACTATATGATATCTATGCCATTTCTGATTTCATAAAACTAATTGAACATTTTCATTAACACCGGAAGTATTGTAATTTTGTCAAGATCATTTACAAGTAACAAATGTATAAAATGAATTGATATTGCTGGATTTGATTGATTCTGCGTCCATTTTATTTGATGTGAGCAATGTTTATTTGGAAACCTGTTTAGTCGTTTCGTTGGTACCGGAAGAGACATATGTTCAAGGATAACTTGGCACCGAAAATGACATGTTCAAGGGTAACGTGGCACCAGTGAAACCCGTCATTCCTGCATGCAGGTCTAGTCTTTAATTTGATTTGTTGAAAGTATTCCTTTGTGGATATGCTAATTAGTGTCTTTAAAAGACCTCTACACACAGGAGAGAGACAGATTGGAGACACACACAGACAAGGAGATTGAATGCTTTGTATATAATTTGTAAATAATGTATTTTTAAACTGTATATAAAGTAATATTGAAATGGATTTGGACTTGGACTTATGATACACAGTGACCACCTTCACTAGAATACTTCTCCAGTAATGAGCTATACACCCCCAATACTAGCTCATCCATATGTATTGCATATGTACATATATATCACCTGGGTGCATATTCGAACAAAGAATAGCCCCCGAGAAGAGCGTCGGTGATGTAATGGTAGAAGATGAATTCAAGACTCAGAACCTCTAACATGCCAAGCGAGGACAACTGAAGATTTAATGGTTTGAACAAAGACATTCAAGAACAGATTGGAGATACAAGTGGATTCCTAGATTTGGTTCATATGAGATCAGAGAATTAGTTTGGTGAGTTAAATCAACTATTTCTTGTACCATTCTCGAAAATTTACATTTAGTGTGTGACAATAATTATCATTCTTTTTGAAAATAGACTTATTTACTAGTTGATTTCAACCTAATTCAGAATCATTAAGATGGGTTATTCTCACTCAAAAGACCTAAATTGTAATACCAAGTCTTTGAAAACCGATAAAAATGCTATTGTCTTCCTGAACAAAGATTTTGTGACTGTCACTATAGGTAATAATACATGTATTGTTAAATGCCTTTTTGACAAAGGAACAAGCATATCTTTTATCTCTGAGACACTGTTAGATCAGATCAGACCAACTACCAAAATCTTGCCATCTGACATAACCCCTGGGCCCCGTTCCTCAAAACGATTGTAAACCCTACAATAGTTGTAAGTCACTACAATCCAATTGTAACTTTTATTTACAATCATTACATTGTTCCTCAAAGCAATTGTATCAGGGTACAATTTAGTCTAAAACCAATGAGTAGCAAATTTTTTGTGACAGATGCACATTTTGGCTAATCAATTCAAAATTTGTATAGCATTTGCTCATATTTGAGGAGCAGTAAAATGTAGCCTAAAAATATTTGCAATTCAAATTTCTCGGGGTATAAGTGGATACTTTTTTCCGCCAATGTCCGGCTTTCATTGTACACTCCGCTTCGACTTATGTATGGGTGAAGTTTAAAAAAAATTGACATCTCCAAACAAATTTTCAGTTACCGTCGATCCACGATCGTCTAAATCAAAACTACATGTACTGTACAGTACTTTAAATTACACCATTCCAATCGAAATATTTGTAGACGCGGCGTTGCTTGTTTATTTCTCTATTTAAAAACATCCTCCCCTCAGCCTTTAAAATATCAACCCGAGAATATGCCATCAGCATAACATTTTTGTCAGACATTCGTCAAAAATGGCACGTTTCACGCATCTCGCGAGATGTCTGCTTTTAGTTTTCAGTTAAGTTAACCAATCATACAATACTGCGTCATTTTATTCTATTTTTAGTAACATATTTTTATAAACACGCGTGATTAAAAACGGAGTTTGCATTGTCTTTTAGTTATCGAATATATTGAAATAAAAACTGTTTCAAATTAATCACGACCACAACTTGGAATATTAAACAAGTGAAGTTAGTCCTGCATTTATAATTATGCTCCACATTCATCCAAAATATAATGAATCGCACTTCACAAGTTTAAAAACAATTTTTGGCTAATGAATAAAATAATTCTATCGCTTTTACCACGATATGAGTCGCTTTTTGCGATGCGATACCGCTTAAATTGAACCCTAAATTGTATGTTACAATAGTTGTAAGTTACAATCAATTCTGTAAGTTACTATGACCGTCTGTAACCAATATTTACAATCGATTGTACTCACTTTTCGGCGATCCCCTGACACAACTTGCCCTTCACTTTGGCAGTTAGTGTGGCGGAGAATGGCCCAAACAACGCAATTTGATGAATACCAACTTCCTCCACGAGAATAGCGATCTCACTCGCTTGGAAGTTGGCCTTCCGCACTTTCCTTGTGTCGTATTCTGACATTGTTGTTTTCGTCTGCCGGAGAAGGGATGTAACTCTCACATACCAGATGTAGTGTCAAATCGATTTTTCTCACTTTCGCACAGAAGATCACGATTGTAAGTTTACAATCGCACGATTTACAATTGCTAGACTTACAATTCCCTTACAATAGCTTTGAGGAACACAATTAAACTGTTACTTACGATAGTTGTAAAGTTGATTGTAGCTGTTACAACTATTGTAGGATACAATCGTTTTGAGGAACGACACCCTGGTGTTAGTATTAGTTGTGAAGGTCAAGTTGTCAAAGTTTTAGGATCTGTTTTACTTGATTTAGAAGTTTCAGACACAATCATATTACACAAATTTTATCTCATAAGGTCTACTTCAAGTAATTATGACATAATAATTGGTAATGATATGTCAATTAAGAAAGTCAATCAATTAAAATGTATTGGACTGGGTACCAGTAGTTTCCAAAGATTCCTCAAAAGTCAGAAATCCTAAAAATTTCATTGTAAATAAAAACCTAATAATTAATGATGTAAGGTATAGGGAGTTCTTACACTCATTTTGTATGCCACTTTGTTTTAATGTTATAACTATAAATGATAATATGTATATAAATAATAATTTAAAGGCTTCTGTAAGTCAATTCTTAACCACTGATCAAAAATATGTAAATATTTCAACACTGCTATTTTTCTCCATGTTTCAAATTAGGAAATTCAAAGAGATATTCTTTGCACTATATTTTATGTTTATCAAAAACAAGACAATAATTGTATATAGGTTCATGGGCAGAAATTTTAAAAAGAGAAAAAAAAAAATATTTGAATGTTATTAGCATATATACAGAAAACTTGTGTAATTACGACAAATAGACATAGTGACTTTGTTTCCCCTGTGGGACCGGGGACAAGAGTAGGCCCAACGTTTAGTTGAATTGCGTGTCGTAAAAAGCGACTAAAATTTGACACCCTCAAATTACAACAAATTTATTTAAATTACATCACTTTAATTGTCCCCCGCCTTTCGAAGAAAGTTGGGGGACTATTAAAATGGGTTCGTCCGTCTGTCTGTCTGTCTGTCTGTCCGTCTGTCTGTCCGTCACACTTTTTGGGACACAATAACTCTCTTCCTAATTGAGCTAGAATGTTCAAACTTGGTGTATGTGTTTATTAGGTCAATGCCTTGATGGAGTTTGAAGATGAGCATTTTCCGCTTAGGGTAAGCAGAGATAAGCAATTTGATTGGTTGATGCTTTGGGACACGATAACTTTAGTTCTAATTAAGTGAGAGTGTTGAAACTTGGTGTATAGTTTCATTACAGTAATACCTTGACTAAGTTCGATAATGAGCATTTTCTGCTCAGGGTAAGCAGAGCGATACGCAAATTTGATTGGTCGAGACTTTGGAACACAATAACTCTCCTTCTAATTGAGTTAAAATGTTCAAACTTGGTGTATATGCTTATTAGGTCAATGCCTTGATGGAGTTCGAAGATGAGCATTTTCTGCTTAGGGTAAGCAGAGATAAGCGATTTGATTGGTTGATTCTTTGGGACACGATAACTTTAGTTCTAATTAAGTGAGACTGATGAAACTTGGTGTATAGTTTCATTACAGTAATACCTTGACTAAGTTCGATAATGAGCATTTTCTGCTCAGGGTAAGCAGAGCGATACGCAAATTTGATTGGTCGAGACTTTGGAACACAATAACTCTCCTTCTAATTGAGTTAAAATGTTCAAACTTGGTGTATATGCTTATTAGGTCAATGCCTTGATGGAGTTCGAAGATGAGCATTTTCCGCTTAGGGTAAGCAGAGATAAGCAATTTGATTGGTTGATGCTTTGGGACACGATAACTTTAGTTCTAATAAAGTGAGAGTGATGAAACTTGGTGTATAGTTTCATTACAGTAATGCCTTGACTAAGATTGATAATAAGCATTTTTTGCTCAGGGTAAGCAGAGCGATAAGCAATTTGATTTACCGAGATTTTGGAACACAATAACTCTCCTTCTAATTGAGTTAAAATGTTCAAAATTGGTGTGTATGCTTATTAGGTCAATGCCTTGATGGAGTTCGAAGATGAGCATTTTCTGCTTAGGGTAGGCAGAGATAAGCAATTTGATTGGTTGATACTTTGGGACAAGATAACTTAGGTTCATTTTGATTGATGATTTTTATGCCAATACAATGACTGCATTTTCATTCAGTAATGGATTCGACAGTAACAGTGTATAGAAACGATTGACTCAGACACGAGGGCCCTTTCCCTTGGCCAGTGAGGGCCCTTTTGTCTGCCTTTAGGGTCCCCCTAACTAGGGTACATTTTCATTTTTATACGTCCACATTCATAATGTGAACGTATTATGCTGTCGCCCGTCTGTGTGTGTGTGTGTGTGTGTATGTATGTGTGTGTGTCTGTGGTTCGCCTACAGGGCGCAATTCTTCATGGATTTTCTTCAAACTTGGTATACTTATTCCTTATACCCCAAGGAAGATCCCTATTGTTTTTGGGGCATGCCCGACCCCCAGGGGCCGAGCCATGCCCATTTCTAGTATTTGTTTGTTTGTCGTCTACAGGCCACATTTCTTAACTTATAATCTTGAAACTTTGCATACACATTCTTTGTACCCTAAGGAACATCCCTATCATTTGGGGTGTATGCCCCTCCCCCAGGGGCAGATCCACGCCCATTTTCTTTTCGTGTGTCTTTGTGTCGCCTACAGGGCGCAATTCTTACTGGATTTTCTTCAAACTTGGTATACGTATTCCTTATACCCTAAGGAAGATCTCTATTGTTTTTGGTGCATGCCCGACCCCCAGGGACAGAGCCACACCCATTTCTAGTATGTATTTGTTTGTCGTCTACAGGCCACATTTCTTAACTTATAATTTTGAAACTTAGCATACACATTCTTTGTACCCTAAGGAACATCCCTATCATTTGGGGTGCATGCCCAACCCCCTGGGGCAGAGCCACACCCATTTTCTTATCGTGTGTCTTTGTGTCGCCTACAGGCCACAATTCTTATTGGATTTTCTTTAAAACTTTGTATACTTACTCTTTATACTCTAAGGATGATCCCTATCGTTTGGGGTGCATGCCCAACCCCCCAGGGGCAGAGCCACGCCCATTTTCTTTTTGTGTGTCTCTGTGTCACCTAGAAGCCGCAATTCTAACTGTATTTTCTTAAAACTTTGTATACTTACCCTAAGGATGATCCGTATTGTTTTTTGGTGCATGCCCGACCCCCAATGGCAGAGCCACGCCCATTCCTTGTATTTATTTGTTTGTCGTCTACAAGCCACATTTCTTAACGTATCATCTTGAAACTTTGAATGATTATTCTTTGTACCCTAAGGAACATTTCTATCATTTGGGGTGCATGCCCAACCCCCAGGGGCAGAGTCACGCTCATTTTCTTTTTGTGTGTCGCCTTCAGGCCATAATTCTTAATCGGTCATCTTGAAACTTAAAATACTTATTCCTTATACCCTAAGGATGACCCCTTTTTGACCCCATGGGACAGCAACACCCATTTCGTGTATTTGTTTGTCTGTCGTCTAAAGGCTGCATAAAGATGACCCCTATTGTTTTTGGTGATTTCCTAACCCCCAGGGGCAGAGTCATGCCAATTTTACTTCGTGTCTATGTGTGTTGTCTACAGGCCACGATTCTTAATGGATCGTCTTTAAACTTGGGATATGTATTCCATATAGCCTAAGGACGTCAACTGCATGTCCTGACTCACACAGGCAAGACACGACCAATTTTTGTGTTTGTCGTTTACAGGCCGCAATTCTGAATGAATCAGCTTGGTACTTGGTTTATGTATTCCTTATAGCCTGAGGGCGTCCACTATTGATTTTGATGAATGTCCCGACCCCCAGGGGCAGAGCCACGCCCACTTTTTGCCTTTAATGTTAGGAAGGCACAATTCTGAATGGATTATCTTGATATAGTTATTCCTTATACTCTAAGGACGGCAACTATTAATGTTGGTGCACGACCCTCAACGCTAAACAAACCAAACGCCTAGCCTTCTTGACAAAGTACCATATCAATCAAAGCAGGAATGTGGACGTATATTGTAGCGTTAGCGTTATGTTTCTCATCGGTTTTAGCATTTTTCTTTATAAAACACTTTTGGATGACACTTCGTGTACAGTTTGATTGCTTGATGCGTTTGAAAAATATATATGTGCGATTAATTAATATGTGTCATCTATTTATTTTGGGATTTCGGCGGGGGACATCAGCCTCACTGTTGGCTTGTTAAAGAAAAGAAAAAGGTCTGTGTGTCTAAATTATTTTTGAAATTAATGTTATATAGCTATAATCAGGTTTGTTAGGCAAGGTGGACTGGCCATCCATTTACGACTGACATTCCAACGCTGTGCCATATTGGTGACGATCAGTATGCATAGCATTTTACTATGTTTGATTAGACCACATAGACCTAGTTCTTTTAATTATAAAATAAGATAATAGCAACACTATTATATTTTTCATGTAATAAAATAGAAGTTCTCGATATGATTATTAATATATTGATGGATATGTATATATAAATATAAATTGTTTTCTTTTTCACATTTTGTGAAAAATACCCCCACCCCCCAATTTTTTGTTTGTTTAATAATTATAACCTGAAAATGAATAAAGAATAAATGACATATGACAATATATTAGATCATAAATAATATATAAGAATAAATAAGAAGATAAATAAGAAAATGAATTAGATCATAAAAGAAATGATCACATAAGTATAAAGAAACGATCATAATATAAGAATAAGAAATGATCATATACATATAAGAAATGATCATATTAGAATAAGAAATGATCATGGTAATAACTAAAATATTGCATAATACTTTATCAAGAAAAAAAAAGAATAAAGTATCTTCTGAGCCTTTGCACAGTCTTGACAATTTAACAGTGTTGAGGAAATACATGATTATATTTGGAACGGAAAGTGAGAATGGTATTACATTTAGTCAGGTTGAGTACAAGGAATGACCACATTTTTTTGATTCAAAATTATTTAATATAATTGATTTATTGTCACACATTGAATGTTATTATATGAGATGGTCAGGAAATATTTCAGGTTTAATCTTGCTGAGCAACATCTCTGATAACAGACTGGACCAAAGAAGTTTGAAGCTGATGTCTTTAATCCTCTGGACAAGGTTGACTTTGTCAAACCAAGTGAGATTTCTCCATGTCAAGAAAAAGAAGTACCAGTAAATGGTTCATCACAAGACAACTTCAAGGTAACCAGATAACAAAATGTGCTCGATCAATAAGATCAAAATGTGCTCGATCAATAAGATGAATGTGGTGGACCTTAGTCATAATCCCTGATCCAGTAAATGGTAATGTTCCAGAAATTGCTAAAGATTTAAAGTGTGCTCCTGATTAAATTTGTGTGTATATCAGTGCGGTATAATTATTATAGTTGTGTGTTATCATGTAAATATCTAACGTGTATGTGTTCCGCAATCAATTAACAACTATACTGCAAGAAATATTAGTTCAGTTATCTCCACAACTTATAAATATTCCGGTGACGCAGACTTTAAAAGTGAAGATATTGAAACTTTCGTCAGAATAGTGCTAATACTTTATTATATGACTCTTACCATTGACTTTTTAAATTTCATATATTTTTTATTCAGTTTGATTACTGACTGAAAATCGTTTTAATTGAAATTTTGCATTCCTTAAAATCTTTTTTTTTTCTCATAATTATTGCAAGTGATATTTATGTATGTGACAAGAATGTATTATAAGGCGACAACAAAGGATTACATAAGTGACTTTAGCCTGTATAATCATATAACAACATAATTCACTCAAGATATTGTGATACAAAACTTTAAACAAATCTTTAATTAGAAGCATATATTTTTCTTTTAACTATTTATTAATGGTTTCATCAAGTATATTGTGTATATATATATATATATACATCATGCGAGGACGCATGAATTTTTCAGGACGGGGGCATTTATCACCGAATAGTGATACTAAATTTTACTCCTTTTTATACGTCCACATTCATAATGTGAACGTATTATGCCGTCGCCCCTGTCTGTGTGTGTGTGTGTCTGTGGTTCGCCTACAGGGCGCAATTCTTCATGGATTTTCTTCAAACTTGGTATACTTATTCCTTATACTCCAAGGAAGATCCCTATTGTTTTTGGTGCATGCCCGACCCCCAGGGGCAGAGCCACGCCCATTTCTAGTATTTGTTTGTTTGTCATCTACAGGCCACATTTCTTAACTTATAAACTTGAAACTTTGCATACACATTCTTTGTACCCTAAGGAACATCCCTATCGTTTGGGGTGCATGCCCAACCCCCAGGGGCAAAGCCACGCCCATTTTCTTTTCGTGTGTCTTTGTGTCGCCTACAGGGCGCAATTCTTACTGGATTTTCTTCAAACTTGGTATACGTATTCCTTATACCCAAAGGAAGATTTCTATTGTTTTTGGTGCATGCCCGACCCCCAGGGGCAGAGCCACGCCCATTTCTAGTATGTGTTTGTTTGTCGTCTACAGGTCACATTTCTTAACTTATAATTTTGAAACTTTGCATACACATTCTTTGTACCCTAAGGGACATCCCTATCTTTGGGGTGCATGCCCAACCCCCAGGGTCAGAGCCACGCCCATTTTATTTTCGTGTGTCTTTGTGTCGCCTACAGGGCGCAATTCTTATTGGATTTTCTTCAAACTTAGTATGCTTACTCTTTTTATACGCCCACATTGAAATGTGGTCGTATATTGTCGTCGCCCCCGTCCGTCCGTCCGTCCGTCCGTCCGTCCGTCCGTCCGTCCGTCGGTCCGTCGGTCCGTCCGTCGGTCCGGCGTCCACAATTGCTTGTGGACGCTCTAGAGGCTAAAGTTAATATCCGATTGACTTTAAATTTATACACAGTGTTTAAGGTCATGAGACGAAGAAGCCTATTGTTTTTCAGCGATTTCCGATAATAACTACCAGAGTTATGGCCCTTGACGACTTCAAAAAATCTTGTGGACGCTCTAGAGGTCAAAGTTAATATCCGATTGGCTTTAAATTTATACACAGTGTTTAAGGTCATAAGACGAAGAAGCCTATTGATTTTCAGAGATTTCCGATAATTAGTGCCAGAGTTATGGCCCTTGATCACCTCCAAAAATTTTGTGGACGCTCTAAAAGCCAAAGTTAATATCCGATTGACTTTAAATTTATACACAGTGTTTATGGTCATAAGACGAAGAAGCATATTGATTTTCAGCGATTTCCAATAATTAGTGCCAGAGTTATGGCCCTTGATCACTTCAAAAAATCTTGTGAACGCCCTAAAAGCCAAAGTTAATATCCGATTGACTTTAAATTTATACACAGTGTTTAAGGTCATAAGACGAAGAAGCTTATTGATTTTCAGCAATTTCCGATAATTAGTGCCAGAGTTATGGCCCTTGATCACTTCAAAAAATCTTGTGGACGCTCTAAAAGCCAAAGTTACTATCCGATTGACTTTAAATTTATACACAGTGTTTAAGGTCATAAGATGAAGAAGCCTATTGATTTTCAGCGATTTTCGATAATTAGTGCCAGAGTTATCTCCCTTGATCACTTCAAAAAATCTTGTGGACGCTCTAAAAGCCAAAGTTAATATCCGATTGACTTTAAATTTATACACAGTGTTTAAGGTCATAAGACGAAGAAGCCTATTGATTTGCATCAATTTCCGATAATTAGTGCCAGAGTTATGGCCCTTGATCACATCAAAAAATCCTGTGGACGCTCTAGAGGCCAAAGTTAATATCCGATTGACTTTAAATTTACACACACAGTTTATGGTCCTGAGAGGAAGAAGCCTACTGATTTTCATCAATTTCAAATAATTACCTCCAGAGTTATCTCCCTTGATCACTTCAAAAAACCTTGTTGCGCTGTAGATGCCAAACTTATCAACCGATTGACTTCAGATTGATACACAGAGTTTAAGGTGTTGAAACGAACAAGTATTTTGATTTTCAATGAATTTTGATAACTGAACAGCTAAATCCATGATATTAAATGTTTCCTATACTAATTGTTAGCGTGGGGCAAAACTTTATAAAAAGCAAACAAATTGTAATGATTTTCTGATAATTACATAATGAGTTGTTACTCAGATTTTAGTGTATTACAAATGTTTCATTACCAAAAAAAAGTAAAAATATGCGACAACCCTTGTTGACTGCCCGGACGATTTAGCTGCTGTGGGCGTATGTTTCGTTGCCTGGCAACCTATCTTTACTCTCAGGATGATCCCTATCGTGTGGGGTGCATGCCCTACCCCCAGGGGCAGAGCCACGCCCATTTTCTTTTTGTGTGTCGGTGTGTCGCCTACAGGCAGCAATTCTAACTGGATTTTCTTAAAACTTTGTATACTTACTCTTTACACCCTAAGGATGATCCGTATTGTTTTTTTGGTGCATGCCCGACCCCCAATGGCAGAGCCACGCCCATTCCATGTATTTGTTTGTTTGCCATCTACAGGCCACATTTCTTAACGTATCATCTTGAAACTTTGAAGGCTTATTCTTTGTACCCTAAGGAACATTCCTATCATTTGGGGTGCATGCCCAACCCCCAGTGGCAGAGTCACGCCCATTTTCTTTTTGTGTGTCGTCTACAGGCCACAATTCTTAATCGGTCATCTTGAAACTTAAAATACTTATTCCTTATACCTTAAGGATGATCCCTTTTGTTTTGGGTGCATGCCTGACCCCCGTGGGACAGCAACACCCATTTCTTGTATTTGTTTGTCTGTCGTCTACAGGCTGCATTTCTTAATGTATCATCTTGAAACGTTGAATACTTATTCTTGGTACTTTAAGGAAGATCCCTATTGTTTTTGGTGCATGCTCGACCCCAAGGGACAGTGCCACGCCTATTTTTTTTTGTCTGTCTGTGTGTCACCTACAGGCCACAATTCTTAATCGATCGTCTTGAAAACTTTTTTTATACTTATTCCTTATACCCTAAGGCTGACCACTATTATTTTCGGTGCATGCCGAACCCCCTGGGACAGAGCCACGCCCAATGCTTTTGTGTCTTGTGTTTGCCTACAGGATGCAATTCTTAACAGATCCTTTTAAAACTTTACAAACCTATTCCTTATACCCTAAAGATGACCCCTATTGTTTTAGGTGATTTCCTACCCCCCAGGGGCAGAGCCACGTCCATTTTTACTTCGTGTCTGTGTGTATTGTCTACATGCCACGATTCTTAATGGATCGTCTTTAAACTTGGGATACATGTATGTATTCCATATAGCCTAAGGACGTCAACTGCATGTCCCGACTCACACAGGCAAGACACGCCCAATTTTTGTGTTTGTCGTTTACTTGGCTTATAAAATGTATTCCTTATAGCCTGAGGGCGTCCACTATTGATTTTGATGAATGTCCCGACCCCCAGGGGCAGAGCCACGCCCACTTTTTGCCTTTAGCGTTAGGAAGGCACAATTCTGAATGGATTATCGTGGTATACTTATTCCTTATACTCTAAGGACGGCAACTATTGATGTTGGTGCACGACCCTCAACCTCAATGCTAAACAAACCAAACGCCTAGCCTTCTTGACAAAGTACCATACCAATCAAAGCAAGAATGTGGACGTATATTGTAGCGTTAGCGTTATGTTTCAAATTTTATTTTAAGGATATACAGAATTTTTTTTCTTAAAGTATGTATAGACAATATTAAGGTTATCATTTGGTCTTTCCTTACATTTAATGTCAATATTTTTTTTTAAAGTAATTGCCTAAAAGCATGATTGGTGTTGACTGTTTTATAATCTTTGAATGCCAGTAGGCTTATTAAGAGAAACCTTCAGCAAAGATTTATACAGTTAACAATGCAGTCTGATCAATGCCAATCAAGTGTCAATGCTTTTTAATTCTTTATGGCTTAAAGCTTATTAGATCCTATAAATTATATTTCACTATGAAACTTTCAACCAATGAAATTTATATATTAGTTTAACTTTCCATTTGATTTGTTTTATCCCTAATCTTATCTTTAATTTGATTCATTGAAAGTATTCCTTTGTGGATATGCTAATTAGTGTCTTTAAAAGACTTCTACAAACAGGAGAGAGTCAGATTGGAGACACACACAGACAAGGAGATCGAATGCCTTGAATATAATTTGTAAATAATGTATTTTTAAACTTTATATAAAGTAATATTGAAATGGATTTGGACTTGGACTTATGATACACAGTGACCACCTTAATTAGAATACTTCTCCAGTAATGAGCTATACACCCCCAATACTAGCTCATCCATATATGTATTGCATATGTACATATATATCACCTGGGTGCATATTCGAACAAAGAATAGCCCCGAAAAGCGTTGGTGATATATATCTAAGAGTACGCCTATAAGGCTGCAGTCCGTAACCAAAGTCGGGAGTAACTCAACATTTAAAGAATGAATTGTCTCCATTTGACTGCACCCATTTTCAAATTATGGTTCTGGAATCGTTTGTTCGTAATACCGAGCCTATATATCTAACAGTATTGGGCTGCAGTCCAGTTCAAAAGGCTACTAGTATGTCCGTCTGCAACCAAACAGGGCTGCAACCCAAATTTAAACCTATGAATTGTCTCCCCTTTGACTGCATCCATTTACAAATTGTGGTTCTGGAATCGTTTGTTCGTAATACTGAGCCTATATATCTAACAGTATTGGGCTGCTGTCCAGTTCAAAAAGGCTATCTCCGTAACTCTTGAGGAATTTTGTCTGAAACCTAACAGAGCTGCAACCCAAATTTAAACCTATGAATTGTATCCACTTTGACTGCATTCATTCTCAAATTATGGTTCTTGAATCGTTTGTTCGTAATACTGAGCCTATATTATATCTAACAGTATTGGGCTGCAGTCCAGCTCAGAAGACCGTGCCTGCAACCTTAATTTTCAGGAATGAACTGTCCCCAATTCATTACACTTCAAACCTTCATTCAGGAATGAGGACCCGGTGTGGCCGAGTGGTTAGGACGCTTGCCACTCATGTGGGGGGTCCCGCGATCGCATCCCGGCGAGGTCGATGTCAACCTTGTGGATTTTTTCGACTGGGTTCCCCCCCCCCCCCTTGTCAGGTGAGGGCTGACGTGGAAAAGCATTCCAGTCCATCGATAAACAGAGTCCTGTTTTCATTCAATAGAGCATGTTAAAGACACCTCGGCAGTTAAAATCAGTTGTAAGAGTAGGCCATGTGCCTTGGCAAAATTCACCCTCGTTGCACACAATTGTCATATATGCCCGTCTCTTATTAGCCTTACAGTGCATACAAATGGGACGTTAAACTCCATTTCATTTTATTCCTGAATAGTTACGGTGCCTAGATGTATGCAACTATAACCAGCTGTAGTGATGCAGATCAGTAGAGGACTTCTCCTCTTATCAGGTTTGTTAAAAATAAATTCGCATTTAAATCATGATTCCCAAATTAAGAGAACCTTATTAATCAAAGTAAACGCATTTCAACAGGGATAAGAAACACTTCATTATCACAAATTTGAACAGTTGGAAAACTAAACAGTTTGGTTGACCTAACTAAATACAGTTGAAATTTATCTATTTAAAATCGTGAAACTAACTTCTATGCACAAAGATCATGAAGTGTGCTTTTGAATGTTTTGCCCGCTAGTCAACAAAGTAAAAATATAGCTTATAATTCAGCATTTTGTTGTTAAGGATGGGGTTATTAGATTTAAATGTGAAAATCTACAATATCAATCCAATTTAATCCCCAGTTCTAAATCAAATTGATATTTTCTAGTAGCCTGCTGTAGAAACTCTTCTTTTTCACACCCCACAGCATTGCTTAAGTTAAACATGTAGGCCCGAGGAATTCCCTAGTCACATTTTCATGAGCTCATAGATATAAAAATACTTGAAGAAATTATTTGAAGTCAGCATCAAGAATAAAGTGTGATTAGAAGTGCAAAATTATCTTTGCTTTTTCTAAATCCCATAGTTCATGTGCCTACCACCCCACTCCCTTGCACTCATAGCAAACATTATTTGAAAACAATCTTCAGTGCATATTTGGACCTGTCAAAGGTGCCAATATTTCAAAATTGGAGTGCATGAATAACAAGGATTTGCTTAAAACAAATTTTATTATTTTGAAAATTCTTGAACATCCACTGGATGACAAGTACAAATAGAATTATGGAAAATGCAACAATAATGACATACACTGGATCAGGCATGGTGAATTGGACAGTGTATGAAAATGATGTGTTAATTTTAGATTAATGATATACAATACTGCACAGACATCTACCACCAACTGTTCCACACACTTTCCAGAATATTAGAATATATTCTTAAAGCTCAGTTGAAAGATATTATTCACAGTGCCTTTTCATCTAAATCGGGAACTGCTAGATATCAATATTTAGTTGTTAATTACAATTCTTCATATTTCGTTAAGTACCATAGTCGTGATTCAAAAAATAAATTCACCGCCATCAAGATAAATCAGATGTTGGATTTTTTAATTGATAACATCTATATTGAATTTGGAGGGGAAATATATCAGCAGGTGGTTGGTATCCCCATGGGCACCAACTGTGCACATTTGCTTGCTGATTTATTTCTGTATTTCTATGAAGCCGAGTACATACAGGTACTAGTTAAAACAAATAAACGATTAGTCAGACATTTTAATTTTACTTATCGGTATATCAATGATGTTCTATCACTGAATAATCCTAAATTTAGTGATTATGTAGAATTCATATATCCTGATGAGCTTGAAATTAAAAATACTACTGACAGTGACAATTACGCTTCCTACTTGGATCTGCGTCTCGATTTTGACAATTGCCATAGACTCAGTGTTAAATTGTATGATAAACGTGATGACTTTGACTTTCCGATTGTCAACTTTCCATTTATTACTAGTAACATTCCTGTAACACCAGCTTGTGGAGTGTTTGTGTCTCAGCTAATTCGTTACGCGAGAGCTTGTTCTTTTTAAGTAGATTGAGACATTTTCAACTAAGCTTCAACTACAAGGATACTTACGCACTAAACTTATAAAATCCTATAAAAAGTTTTTTGGCCGTCATATTGACTTGATTGGTAAATATAACATGTCGCTCTCAGCTATTATTCTTGATATATTTAATTGACGCATATCCTATTTACTATCTCTCTGATTATGTCTACTACACTGTTAACAATGTTCATCACGTGCATTTTGCATACCGATAGTCCATTGGCCAAACATGCTATTTTACCGACATTTTGCCTAGTAGTTTGGATGTAATGAAGGTTGAGGTCGAATTTCATAAAAATCGGACCAAAATTGACAGACAAAATGGCCGCCGTTTGTACGCGAATAGTGTGAAAATATGTTATATCAAGGTTGTGGACCCAATAATGGTCACAATTTTGAACCGATTTTGATGAAACTTGATATGTATCTTTATTACCCAAAGATCTTGGTTCCTTTCGATATTTGCTCCCATTGGATTGTAACTTCCTCAATTATGTACCCTGATTGTCCAAAAAATCGAGCTTTTTAGCTTGTCGTCTCTCTGGAGATCAAAATTGTTATCCGATTTAAAAAAAATATTTTGATTATATCACCGTTACAATGTTATGGAGGTTGAGTTTCAATTTCGTGAAAATCAGACCACAATTGACAGACAAAATGGCCGCCGTCTGTACGCGAATAGTGTGAAAATATGTAATATCAAGGTTGTGGACTCGATAGAGGTCACAATTATGAACCAATTTTGATGAAACTTGACAACTTGTAACCAATGAAAATAGTATGATTATAATTAAGGATAAATTATGATAGTGTGCATCCTTTGCCGAAACAGCTGTTTTCATAGACTTTTAAAAAAAAAAAAAAAAAAAAGTAGATTACAATAAATAGTGGTAGTATAATGATGGATAATGTAAACTTTAATTTGTTTAACAAAATATTGCAAATAGAAAACAACATATTATTAGGAATACACAATGATCCTTGCGTTCCAAGTTAGACTGGACAAATTATACAGTGTTGTTTATAAATGTATCCTTTGAATACGGCCACAAAACGTAACTTCCTGAATTGTGTCCCGATTGTCGGAAAAATCGCCCTTTTTAGCTAGTGGTCCCTCTGGAGGTCAAAGGTTTTTTACGATTTGAAAAAAAACGGTTGATTATATCACCGTTAGATGAATATGGAGGTTGAGTTCAAATTTCGTAAAAATCTGACCACTATTGACAGACAAAGTGGCCGCCGTTTGTACACGAATGGTGTGAAAATATGTTATATCAAGGTTGTGGACCCTGTAGAGGTCACAATTTTAATCCGATTTTGATGAAATTTGAAATATAAGTTTATAATCCAAAGATCGCGGTTCCTTTCGATATTCGAGCACATTGGACCATATATTCCTGAATTATGGCCCCTGATTGTACGAAAAAATCATGTTTTTATACGCCCACATTTTTATGTGGACGTATATTGTCGTCGCCCCTGTCCGTCCGGACGTACGTCCGTCCGTCCGTCCACAATTTGTTTGTGGACTCTCTACAGGTCACAATTCTTATCCGATTTTGACGAAACTTGAAATATAGGTTCATCCCCAAAAGATCTCGGCTTCTTTCGATATTGGCATGTATCGGATGAAAACTTCATGGATTATGGCCCCTGATTGTACGAGGTTACAATTTTGAACCAATTTGGATGAAACTTGACATGTATGTTTATAACCCAAAGATCTTGGTTCCTTTCGATATTTGCGCTGATTGGATCGTAACTTCCTGAATTATGGCCCTTTTTAGCTTGTGGTCCCTCTGGAGGTCAAAATTGTTATCCGATTTAAAAAACTGTTTGATTATATCACCATTCCATGGTTATGAAGGTTGAGTTCGAATTTTGTGAAAATCAGACCAAAATTGACCGACAAAATGGCCGCCGTTTGTACGCGAATAGTGTGAAAAAATGTTATATAAAGGTTGTGGACCTTATAGAGGTCACAATTTTGAACTGATTTTGATGAAACTTGACATGTATGTTTATAACCCAAAGATCTTGGTTCCTTTCAATATTTGCGCCCATTGGATCATAACTTCATGAATTATGTCCCCAGATTGTCCGAAAAATCGATTACTTCCTGAATTATGTCCCCTGATTGTATGAAAAATCACCCTGTTTAGCTTGTGGCCCCTCTGGAGGTCACAATTATTATCTGATTTGAAAAAAAATGTTGATTATAAAAACCAAACAAATTCTAATGATTTTCTGATAATTCCTTAATATGCGACAACTCTTGTTGACTGCCCGGACGATTTGGCTGCTGTGTGGGCGTATGTTTCGTTGTCTGGCAACCTATTTTTGTTCAACTTAATAATAAACTTCTTCATATAACATATATAAATTGTTATTGTCCCCCACCTTTCAAAGAAAGTGGGGGGCTATTAAAATGGGTTCGCCCGTCTGTCTGTTTCTCCGTCTGGTTGATGCTTTGGAACACAATAACTTCAGTTCTAATTAGGTGAGGGTGATCATGAATTCTAAAACATTATTTTGAAGTACAAGAAAAATAAATAAAGCCGTTTGAAGTATCTGTAGTTACAAAAGTATTTCCTATTTAGTGTAAATGGATATTAAAATAAGTAAAAGGCATCATTTTGCCCAAAGCAGTTACGTATTATGTAAACAATGCACAAGCCATTGAGCCAATGACGGACGTCGTGTGAAGTCAATGCAGTGTTGAAAACAGTCATCTGTGACAGAGATAATTCGTAAGTAATTCTCTGTGAAACAGATTGCCTTCAACCATCGATGACTGGCGCCACCACTGTGCTCATGGTAAGCAGAGCAGTAGGCAATTTGATAAGCCAAGACTTTGGAACACATTAAATTATTTAGACTGTTCAAATTTGGTCTAGGTGTTTATTAGGGCAGTGGCTAGATGGAGTTCGAAGAGGAGCATTTTCTGCTGGGGGTAAGCGGAGATACGCAATTTGATTGGTTGATACTTTGGGACACAATAACTTCAGTTCTAATTAAGTGAGAGTGATCAAACTTGGTTTGTAGTTTAATTACATCGATACCTTGACTAAATTCGATAATGAAAATTTTTTGCTCAGGGTAAGCCGAGCGATAAACAATTTCATTGGTCGAGACTTTGGGGCACAATAATTGACTCCTAATTGACCTAGAAATTTCAGACTTGGTGAAGGTGTTTATTAGGTCGATGACTTGATGCAGTTTGAAGATGGGCATTTTCTGTTAAGGGTAAGCAGAGATAAGCAATTTGATTGGTTGATGCTTTGTGACACGATAACTTTTGTTCTAAGTAAGTGAGACTGATGAAACTTGGTGTATAGTTTCATCACATCAATAGCTTAACTAATTTCGATAACGAACATTTTTCTGCCAATGTGTAAGCAGAGCAATAAGCAATTTAATTGGTTGAGACTTTATAACACAATAACTCTCCTTCTAATTGAACTAGAATTTTCAGACTTGGCGTATGTGTTTATTTGGCCAGTGCCTTGATGGAGTTCAAAGATGAGCATTTTCTGCTTAGGGTAAGCAGAGATAAGCAATTTGATTGGTTGATGCTTTGGAACACGATAACTTTAGTTCTAATTAAATGAGAATGATGAAACTTGATGTATAGTTTCGTCACATCATTACCTTGACTAAGTTCGACAATGAGCATTACCACAGAGGGTAAACAGAGCGATAAGCAATTTGATTGGTCAAGACTTTCGAACATAACATCTCTGCTTTTAATTGAATTGGAATGTTTAAAAAGTTGATTATGATGTTAATTATGTTGATTCTATCTGTTAGAGAGTGATGAAACTTAGTGTATAGTTGACAATCAGTTTGATTCCTCGATACCTTTGAAAAGATAAATGGGCAATTAATTAATATGCAGGCCCGGATCCAGGATCTTGTGGAGGGGGCGGGCACACATTGGAGGAAAGAGTAATATGTTACAACTTTGGATTGTTTGCGCGGAGAGAACGCTGAAAACAACTTTATATCATCTATTAAAGAGCAGATATGTGAACTACAACAGTAACAAAGCAATCGAAAATGAAAATTAACTGTGTCACTGGGGCTGAGGGGGGGGGCACAGACCCCTGGCCGCCACGCCCCCCCCCCCCCCATTGGATCCGCGCCTGATATGTGTCCTCTATTTATTTCGGGACATCAGCTTCGCGGTTGGCTTGTTTATTTTTAAAATATTGATTCAAAAAAAAAAAAAGCACTTTTGTGTTTTTTGCCTATAAGACCCCTGCAATATTTAGATCTATAGGCAAGACAGTAATTCAAATGTAAGTATAGGCCTACTATTTTTTCATTCATCTTTAAAATGGTGTAATTTAAAACTGATTGATGAGGTTTATTTATGTTATTATTTTACAGATATTGTCGACTAAGAAATTATAATTGTGTGTATATATGTGGAACGGATGAATATGGAACGGCTACAGAGAACAAAGCTATGGAAGAAGGTTTGACTCCACAACAAATTTGTGATAAATATAATAAATTACACACTCAAATATATGACTGGTTTAACATTTCCTTTGATTATTTTGGTCGGACAACTACGAAAGAGCAAACAAAGTTAGTGATATTTTATTATTTGTTTTATTTGATATTTTGTTGCTTGATATTATTGTCCCCCGCATATTTAAATCAATGAATTGAAGAAACCTATTGAATTTCAGCAATTTCCGTTTCTTACGTCCAGAGTTATGGCCCTTGGTTCACTTTTTATACACTCATATGTGAAAATATGTTATATCAAGGTTGTGGACTCCCTACAGGTCACAATTCTTATCCGATTTTGAAAAAACATGAAATATAGGTTATTCCCATAAGATCTCGGCTGCTTTGATATTGGCATGTATCGGATAGAAACTTGGTGGATTATGGCCCCTGATTGTACGAAAAATCATGTTTTTAGCTTGTGGACCCTATATAGAGGTCACAATTATAAATCGATTTTGATTAAACTTGACATGTATGTTAATAATCCAAAGATCTTGGTTCCTCGGGATATTTGCGCCCATCAGATCCTTAATTCCTGAATTATGGCCCCTGATTGTCCGAAAAATTGCCCTTTTTAGCTTGTGTGGTTCCACTGGAGGTCAAAATTATTATCCGTTTTTAAAAAAAAGTTTGATTATATCACCGTTACATAGTAATGAAGGTTGAGTTCATGAACATTGGACCAAAATTGCTGAACAAAATGGCCGCCACTTTTACGCGAATAGTGTGAAAATATATTATGTCACGGTTGTGGACCCTGTAGAGGTCACAATTTTAATCCAAATTAAAAAACCGTTTGACTATATCATCCCCGTTTCATATTAAAGATGGTTGAGTTGGAATTTCTTGAAAATCAATAATTGAACAGCTAAATCCATACATAATATTAAATATTTCGTATACTAAACGTTAGCATGGGACATAACTTTATAAAAACCAAGCAAATTCTAATGATTTTCTGATAATAACTTAATATGCGACAACTCTTGTTGACTGCCCGGACGATTTAGTTGCTGTGTGGGAGTATGTTCCGTTGCCAGCCAATCTATTTTCAGCCTTGTTAATGCCTGATTGATGGAAGTTATCATCCGATATCTATGAAATTTATATGCATCAATTAAATTTGTGAAACAGAGGTTTATTTAATTTTAGCAATTTCCATCAATTATTTCTATTGCTATGGCTTTTACTTTGTGAATGTTTGAATGACAAAATTGGTCATTCGATCTGTATGAAATTTATATGCATTATTTAAATTAGTAAAATGAAAAAAAAATGTCAAGTTTCAACAATAGAATAGCAATTAATTAACTGAGTTATTAGAATAGCAGTTAATTAACTGAGTTATTTGAATAGCCGTTAAATAACTGAGTTATTAGAATAGCAGTGAATTAGACCTGTACATTAAATATAAATCGTGATTTTGGATGCATTCTATTACATAGCGGAATCCACGTCAGATCGGATTATTGAATTGCACGAAGGTTTCCAGCACCCAGAATCAAATTTAGCGATATTTTTCTGCGGGCCAAAACCAAAATTTTAATTGGACAATTATTCGAAGATTGTTTTACATGGGCTTTATTTGCACTTTGAGGGTTCGTTTTTATACGCCCACATTTTCATGTGGACGTATTATGCCGTCGCCCCTGTCCGTCCGTCCACAATTTGTTTGTGGACTCTCTACAGGTCACAATTCCTATCCGATTTTGACGAAACTTGAAATATAGGTTTATCCCCATAAGATCTCGGTTCCTTTCGATATTGGCATGTATCACAGGGCATCATATTTGAAGGGCGTTTGCGCTCTCGCGCCTGTAATCTTGAAAACACAAGCGCAGGTTTATAGCTCATGCTAAAAATTCAGACAATTCCGACAGTTTTATCTAGAAAGTCGAGCTTGAAAAGTTAAATAAAATATTATTGTATCCGAAAATCGTGAAGAGTAGTTTTGTTAAAGATTATTAGCTTGGTTGTCAAGTCTCTCCATGACGTTTGCTTTCACGATAGATTAATATGTATTGGTGATAGTATTACATTAGTTAGTAATAAACGTTTGATCGTTTTTATACGCCCACATTGAAATGTGGATAAAAACAAAGTCAAAGGTATTACAAAACCATCTTTTAAAGTATCTAACGTTTCGTAGGTAAAAATCTACTTCTTCAGAGAATATAAGTTACAAAAATGAGGCAGTTGAAATTCAAGGTTAGTCGTGGTAACAAGTGATGTCATAATGTAAATATGACGTCATAACATTGATGACATAATAATTATAAAGGGTGTAAAGTTAAAAAAAAATTTAAAATTAATTTACAGGCATTTCATTTAAACCATAAGGCCATACAGTATTTAATCTAAAAAAAATTGGAAAATCCCCCCACATTGCCCCACATTTTAATACACTCGGTCACGAATCTTATGTTTGCACTGTACTCGATAAAATCCCTCAGAATGATAGAACTAAACTTAATATTGCTGAATCACTTTGGATCCACAGATTAAATACTGTATGGCCTTATGGTTTAAATGAAATGCTTGTAAATTAATTTTAAATTTTTTTTAACTTTACACCCTTTATAATTATTATGTCATCAATGTTATGACGTCATATTTACATTATGACATCACTTGTTACCACGACTAACCTTGAATTTCAACTGCCTCATTTTTGTAACTTATATTCTCTGAAGAAGTAGATTTTTACCTACGAAACGTTAGATACTTTAAAAGATGGTTTTGTGATACCTTTGACTTTGTTTTTATCCACTCCTACTACTGGTGTCACTGTATCAAGTTTATTATGACTTTGATCCTGTCTATGTTTATGTTATTTAAATGGTTTTGGATTCCTCTCACTTTATCATTCGTATTCACATTGAAATGTGGTCGTATATTGTCGTTGCCCCCATCCGTCCGTCGGTCCGTTAATATCCGATTGACTTTAAATTTATACACAGTGTTTAAGGTCATGAGACGAAGAAGCCTATTGTTTTTCAACATTTTCCGATAATAACTACCAGAGTTATGGCCCTTGATCACTTCAAAATATCTTGTGGACGCTCTAGAGGCCAAAGTTAATATCCGATTGACTTTAAATTTATACACAGTGTTTAAGGTCATGAGACAAAGAAGCCTATTGTTTTTCAGCGATTTCCGATAATAACTACTAGAGTTATGGCCCTTGATCACTTCAAAATATCTTGTGGACGATCTAGAGGCCAAAGTAAATATCCGATTGACTTTAGATTTATACACAGTGTTTAAGGTCATGAGACGATCAAGCCTATTGATTTTCAGCGATTTCCGATAATTACAGCCAGAGTTATGGCCCTTGATCACTTCAAAAAATCTTGTGGATGCTCTAGAGGCCAAAGTTAATATCCGATTTACTTTAAATTTATACACAGTGTTAAAGGTCATGAGACGAAGAATCCTATTGATTTTCAGCGATTTCCAATAATAACTACCAGAGTTATGGCCCTTGATCACTTCAAAATATCTTGTGGACGATCTAGAGGCCAAAGTTAATATCCAATTGACTTTAAATTTATACACAGTGTTTAAGGTCATGAGACGAAGAAGCCTATTGATTTTCAGCGATTTCCGATAATTAGTACCAGAGTTATCTCCCTTGATCACTTCAAAAAATCTTGTGGACGCTCTAGAGGCCAAAGTTAATATCCGATTTACTTTAAATTTATACACAGTGTTTAAGGTCATGAGACGAAGAATCCTATTGATTTTCAGTGATTTCCAATAATTAGTGCCAGTTAATATCCGATTGACTTCAAATTTATACATAGTGTTTACAGTCATGAGACTAAGTCGTCTATCGATTTTCAGTGATTTTCAATAATTGCTGCAAGAGTTATGGCCCTTGATCACTTTGAAAAAATCCTGTGGAAGCTCTAGAGGCCAAAGTTAATATCCGATCGACTTTAAATTAACACACAGTGTTTAGGGTCATGAGACGAAGAAGCCTATTGATTTTCAGAGATTTCAAATAATTATTGCCAGAGTTATCTCTCTTGATCACTTCAAAAAAAACCTTGTTACGCTATAGAGGCTAAACTTATGATCCGATTGACTTTAGATTGATACACAGAGTTTAAGGTGTTGAAACGAACAAGTATTTTGATTTTCAATGAATTTTGATAACTGAACAGCTAAATCCATGATATTAAATGTTTCATGTATATACTAATTGTTAGTGTGGGGTAACACTTTATAAAAAGCAATCAAATTCTAATGATTTTTTGATAATTACATAATGAGCCGTTACTCTTAATCAGTTTTTAGTGTATTACAAATGTTTCATTAGCAAAAAAAGTAAAAATATGCGACAACCCTTGTTGACTGTCCGGACGATTTAGCTGCTGTGGGCGTATGTTTCGTTGCCTGGCAACCTATCTTTATACGTCCACATTCATAATGTGAACGTATTATGCCGTCGCCCCTGTCTGTGTGTGTGTGTGTGTCACTCGGCAAACCTCGAAAGATTTCAGGAATCTAAACTCACCTGTATGATGAATTCCGCCATATTGGAACTACTTTAAAGGTCCCGGATGAAACATGGCTGCGCCCATTCCAAACACAAGTTGGCGACCTATTTGGCTAGCGACCTATTTGACCGATCCAGCTGTAAGATAATGACGAAATTACACTTCTATTCTGAGCTGAAGGAATGGATAAAACATAACGCTAACGCTACAATGTACGTCCACATTCCTGCTTTGATTGATATGGTACTTTGTCAAGAAGGCTAGGCGTTTGGTTTGTTTAGCGTTGAGGGTCGTGCACCAACATTAATAGTTGCCGTCCTTAGAGTATAAAGAATAACTATACCAAGATAATCCATTCAGAATTGTGCCTTCCTTACACTAAAGGCAAAAAGTGGGCGTGGCTCTGCCCCTGGGGGTCGGGAAATTCATCAAAATCAATAGTGGACGCCCTCAGGCTATAAGGAATACACAAACCAAGTACCAAGCTGATTCGTTCAGAATTGCGGCCTGTAAACGACAAACACAAAAATTGGTCGTGTCTTGCCTGTGTGAGTCGGGACATGCAGTTGACGTCCTTAGGCTATATGGAATACATATCCCAAGTTTAAAGACGATCCATTAAGAATCGTGGCCTGTAGACAACACACATAGACACAAAGTAAAAATGGGCATGGCTCTGCCCCTGGGGGTTAGGAAATCACCAAAAACAATAGGGGTCATCTTTAGGGTATAAGGAATAGGTTTGTAAAGTTTTAAAAGGATCTGTTAAGAATTACATCCTGTAGGCGAACACAAGACACAAAAGCATTAGGCGTGGCTCTTTCCCAGGGGGTCCGTCATGCACCAAAAATAATAGTGGTCAGCCTTAGGGTATAAGGAATAAGTATAAAAAAAGTTTTCAAGACGATCGATTAAGAATTGTGGGCTGTAGGTGACACACAGACAGACAAAAAAAAATGGGCGTGGCACTGTCCCTTGGGGTCGAGCATGCACCAAAAACAATAGGGATCTTCCTTAAGGTACCAAGAATAAGTATTCAAAGTTTCAAGATGATACATTAAGAAATGCAGCCTGTAGACGACAGACAAACAAATACAAGAAATGGGTGTTGCTGTCCCATGGGGGTCGAGCATGCACCCAAAACAAAAGGGGTCATCCTTAGGGTATAAGGAATAAGTATTTTAAGTTTCAAGATGACCGATTAAGAATTATGGCCTGTAGGCGACACACAAAAAGAAAATGGGCGTGACTCTACCCCTGGGGGTTGGGCATGCACCCCAAATGATAGAAATGTTCCTTAGGGTACAAAGAATAATCATTCAAAGTTTCAAGATGATACATTAAGAAATGTGGCTTGTAGACGACAAACAAATAAATACAAGGAATGGGCGTGGCTCTGCCATTGGGGGTCGGGCATGCACCAAAAAACAATACGGATCATCCTTAGGGTAAGTATACAAAGTTTTAAGAAAATACAGTTAGAATTGCGGCTTCTAGGCGACACAGAGACACACAAAAAGAAAATGGGCGTGGCTCTGCCCCTGGGGGGGTGGGCATGCACCCCAAACGATAGGGATCATTTGTGGCCTGTAGACGACACAAAGACACACGATAAGAAAATGGGTGTGGCTCTGCCCCAGGGGGTTGGGCATGCACCCCAAATGATAGGGATGTTCCTTAGGGTACAAAGAATGTGTATACTAAGTTTCAAAATTATAAGTTAAGAAATGTGACCTGTAGACTACAAACAAATACATACTAGAAATGGGTGTGGCTCTTTCCCTGGGGGTCGTTCATGCACCAAAAACAATAGAGATCTTCCTTAGGGTATAAGGAATACGTATACCAAGTTTGAAGAAAATCCAGTAAGAATTGCGCCCTGTAGGCGACACAAAGACACACGAAAAGAAAATGGGCGTGGCTCTGCCCCTGGGGGTGGGGCATACACCCCAAACGATAGGGATGTTCCTTAGGGTACAAAGAATGTGTATGCAAAGTTTCAAGATTATAAGTTAAAAAATGTGGCCTGTAGACGACAAACAAACAAATACTAGAAATGGGCGTGGCTCGGCCCCTGGGGGTCGGGCATGCCCCAAAAACAATAGAGATCTTCCTTGGGGTATAAGGAATAAGTATACAAAGTTTGAAGAAAATCCATGAAGAATTGCGCCCTGTAGGCGAACCACAGACACACACACACATACACACACACACACACACACACACACATACATGTTTATGGTCCTTTTCGAGGACATCGGTATATATATACCAAATAGAGGACAGCGTTTAAAACAATATTTCTATGAAATGATTAACAATTTTGAAATGTAAATTCAATTCTTTATCCATATTCGCTACACTATATCTCCTCCAACTGTTTTTAAGAATGAGAATTTTTCTTCTATAAGAGAACACACAAAGATGATTTTGCGCATGTCACACATGACTCAAGCTCGGAAACCGAGGACACTTTATTAACACCGTCTATTGAGGACACACACGTGCATTAGGTGTCGGTCCCCCTTATCGAGGACCTTTGGTTTTAAGCTGCAATTTAAGGCACTCGAGGATGGTCTTCATAATGTAACATAAACCGATATGCAGTTCTTACAGACTTTAAAAAACACTATGTACCAATCACTTACATCAAATGTCCTCGATTTGGGGGGCCGACACTTTATGATAGTGTGTATGACCAGATAAGTATGAACCTATAAATCGAGGACTCAAACACGCAACTAATAATATACTTTATTTTAGACAGGTGAAGGGACATTAAATAACTATTTATATGAAAATCAATAAATGTTAACAATTGTTCATATATATGTCTAAAATCAAACATTTGTATGAGTGAAATGACCTCAATTGATAGGTGTATGGTTATATGATAGACCTTGATCACACACATGCATTAGGAGTCGGCCCCCATTATCGATGACCTTTGAATTTAGGTACGTAATTTAAAACCGCTGATTATACGCCGCTGTCCTTAATAAAAACGGATTTTTAAAAATGGTAATAAGAAACGCCTTGTTTCAATCATTTATAATGGAACTTGGCATATACTTTACAGTAACTGTCCTCGATTATGGGGACCGAAACATGATGCAAATGTGCATGTCCATATAAGACTGAACCTATGAATCGAGGACCTAGACACATGTCTAATAATAGATTTTATTTTGGACATGTTAACGGAGAGTTACGGTATGTTATTCAAACATTTTGCTTAACTTATTAGTGATAGTAATGTACATTCTAATTGAGTGCAACAATGCGTTGTCTCCCCTTAGACCACATAATCCTCTCTTTTTGTTTACAAAATATACCCGAATGTTATAACTTAAAATGTAGGAACCAGTCAAATAGAGGACGTGTAAATGTATAATAGCGTTTAATGGATGACTTCAAAATTCTTTCAAAGAGGGACATACCTAGGCCTACTGTGCATCTGTTTAGAAATATGATGTTCGAAACATGTCTGAATCTGCTATTGACTGTAACTTTGACATGACATGTAACTGTTAAGAATTCTAAGATACTCTTGGCAGCCGTTACTGACTGTAAGACTCGTATCTACTTTTGTAACAATTATGCCTTATAAAATAACACGTACCAAAAGTTATACATGTCATGTATCTATTACTGATTGTGCGATAACACATGTATATGATATGTTCCTGTAAGACATCACCACGTGTATGTGTTCCTTTACATCTGTTACACAACGTGTATCTATGAATTATAATGCCCCATGTATCCTTTACTGTAAGCCATCATGTTTATATGATACTGACTTCAAGACACGGCATGTATATATTTATAAGACACATTGTGTACCTGTTACCTGAAGACACGTGTATCTGTTACTGACAGCTATACACGATATGCATCTGATATATGACGCAACTTGTGTCTTACTGTTGCTAACATTAAGACGCAGTATCCTTCTATTGCCAAAACCAAAAACATGTTTATGTTACTGAATGTAAGATACCCCCGTGTATCTGTTATTGATTACTAGCAGCTATACACAAGGTGTACATGTATCTATTAATGATAAAATATATCCTGTGTATCTGTTACTGACAGCTATCTATACACGAGATGTATCTATTACTGATTAAAGAATTTCTGGAGTATCTGCTATCTATGACTGATAAAAGATAACCCGTGTATCTGTTACTGACAGTCATCTATACACAATGTGAATAAATTACTGATTAAAGATTTCAAGTGCATCTGTTACTGGAGTAGACCGTGTGTAACTGTTACTGACTGTAAGACAAACCGTATAATATTATGTATTGATAAGACATCATGTGAACCTGTTACACTATATATGTTTACTTGTCACTGACGGCATGGCATGACATATACCTGTTACCAATACTTGTAAGATTGTACTTGAGTTATGATGAGACACCCGTGTACCTGTATCCGTTACTATCTGTACAACACAACATGTATCTGTTAATAACAGTACAACACAATATGTATCTATTACTAAATGTATAACACGATATGTGTCCATTATTAAATGTACAACACAACATGTATCTATAGCTAAATGTATGACACGACATGTATCTATTACTATATGTACAACATTGTATGTATCTATTACTAGATGCATAACATTGTATGTATCTATTACTAAATGTATAACACGATATGCATCTATTACTAAATGTATAACACAATATGTATCTATTACTAGATGTACAACACAGTATGTATCTATTACTAAGTGTATGACATGAAATGTATCTATTACTAAATGTACGACACGAAATGTATCTATTACTAAATGTACGACACGACATGTATCTATTATTAAATGTACGACAATAAATATATCTATTAACGAAATATATCTACGAAACAACATGTATCCATTACTACATGTATGACACGAAATGTGTCTGTCATTTACGACACATTACGAGACTTTATCTATCAAGTTTATTGGAATGTGACATCATGTCCTCGATTATGGGACCGACACTTTATGATAGTGTGTATGACCAGATAAGTATGAACCTATAAATCGAGGACTCAAACACACGACTAATAATATACTTTATTTTGGACAGGTTGAGGGAGATTAAATAACGTGGTTATGTGAAAATCAATAAATGTTAACAATTGTTCATATATGTCTAAAATCAAACATCTGTATGAGTGAAATGACCTCAATTGATAGGTGTATGGTTATATGATAGACCTTGATCACACACATGCATTAGGAGTCGGCCCCCATTATCAAGGACCTTTGAATTTAGGTACGTAATTTAAAACCGCTGATTATTCGCCGCTGTCCTTAATAAAAACGGAATTTTAAAAATGGTAATAAGAAACGCCTTGCTTCAATCATTTATAATGGAACGTGGCATATACTTTATAGTAACTGTCCTCGATTAAGGGTACCGAAACATGATGCAAATGTGCATGGCCACATAAGACGGAACCTATGAATCGAGGACCTAGACACATGTCTAACCTTTATAATGTCGGTCCCCTTTGAATTTAAGCACATAATTTAAGACAGACGTTCTATCTGTAACCAAAACCCGCTTCCAAATTAATATCTATATGAAACACCATGTATCAATAAATAATAAAAAGATATATACTCTACGGTAACTGTCCTCGATTATGGGGACCGACACTCAATGCAAGTGTGTATGGCTACAGGGGTATAACGAGAGATTGCATAATCGGTACGTGAATAAAAATGGAAAGGCGGTAATATAAATATATGAGGGAACTTAATGCATATTAACTATCTATTCGGCCACAAAATCCCCTGGTTTTTTTTTCGTAAATTACACCGGTATGTTATAACTTAAGATGAAGGTGTGGGGGTGCCTACTATGCATCTATTTATAACGACCATGCTCGAAATATGTCCGCATATGTTACTGACTGTAAGACGTGGCATGTTACACACCCTAGAATATTGTTCGTACCTGACTGTAAGACCTATATCCGTTAGTAATCATATGTCGCAACGTGTACGTACCTCATGCATTCATGCACCGCGGGTATCTGTTGCTGACTGGGATACATGTATATGTTACTCCGTTTATCTTTTTAGTTAGTTTAAACAGTATTTTATTCAATAAACCGTTTATCTGTTACAGACTATAACCTTAATCTATTACTAAGATCCACATCGTGTATGTGATACGGATTGTAAAACAACACGTATATCTGTTCTGTTACTGTAAGACATCATGTTTATCTGTTACTGTTAAACACGACCTGTATATATTTTTAAGTCACATCGTGTATTTATGTTACTAACTGTAAGACACGGCATTTATTACCTGGAAGCAAAACATGTAAGACACCACGTACCACGAACATATCTGTTATTATGTAGTATTCGTTTTCGCTTACTATCCAAAGCGGCGTTTGACACTCTAAGAATTGGCTGTCACGTGACCATTTGTGTGTGTGTTGTGTGCCCATTAACCGAGGACCCTGTATTAATTGGCATAAACGAGGACGTCTTAAATTTAGCCGATACACACGACAATTTTTCTTGTTAAAAAACGCTAAACACACCGATACACCCCAACGGTACAGAGTCGCTTTATCGAGGTATGAATTATAATCAAGTGATTTTTACAGATATATCTATTTTGGGGTTTCTGAGCATGCCTGGATAGCCAGTTCTAATCGAGGACGTCCTCGATCAAATCGAGGACGACCTCGATTCGGGCCATGTCCGCAAATAGAAGGTTTAAATCCTTATGTGTGTCCTCGATAAGGACCATCCACAAACGCACACACACACATACACACACACACACTCGGCTAATCTTGACAGATTCCGTAAACTACATCTAGTCTCGGATGTATGACAGTAAGTGATATGTACCTACGCCCATACATTTGCAATGCGGCTACCGGTTTACTTTAACAGGAAAACTTGACGCTATTACACAAATTGAGAACCTATTCGGCTAGCGACCTATTCGACCAATCGAGCTGCAACCCTTTCGTTGGAAACCTATTTAGAGTAAAGACAACAGTCTCTATTTATCAACCAATAAAATCCAACGTTATGTCTATCAAATGAAAGTAAAATATATTATTTTTATACGTCCACATTCATAATGTGAACGTATTATGCCGTCGCCCCTGTCTGTGTGTGTGTGTGTGTGTGTGTGTGTGCGTTTGTATATGGTGTATATCCCGTAATCAACGGGAGAACTGACAGGAAAACAAGCCGGGAAGGCATCAACGGCGCTTTCCAGATCCACAAGGAAACTCCGGCGATGATTGCCTTGTTTCCGGTACCGGGTTAGGCGTCGAGAACAGGTTTGTCGGTGTCCCAGGGGAGCTCCATGGGCATAGCTAGCCTTGTGGAGAACTGCGAAAAGTTTCAATGCTTGCATTGTCAGACCGGGGGGCATTCCCGGATCTTTCCAAACCCACAAGGAAACTCCGGGGCATCAGCAAAGCATGTGAGATGTCTTGCCTAAGTGTCAGGGGACGTATGAGGATATTTAAATCGGGTGCCTCTGGAATAGTATTTTGCAGAGGCTTCGGGGAAGTATCGGACAGAATATCGGCCAAATTTTCAATACAAACTATGAAATTTTTCGCAGTAATCCCGAGGCTACCCGATGGTTCCTTATGGCTTGCGACGACCCCCAATCTCCCCCCTAGGCATGTCATGCTGGCTTATCAGGGGTCTTTTGAGGATATTTCATTCGGGGATGCTACAGAAAAAGAAATACCTTGCTGAAGTTTCACGACGACGGCCCGTGTCGTAAACGTACCATCCTAGTGTGACAAAAAAAGAGACCGATCGAGAAGACCACCGGTGGTTCCGGTGCTGACGACCGAAACTCTTTGAACGTGCCCGCTCGCTCGCTCGCCGTGTCTCTCTCTCCGCCGAGACACGGAGGCGAGGAGGGAAAGAGATGAGCGGGGAGGGAGGTCGCGAAACATGTACCGACAAGAGAGAAGCCACAACCCAAGCCATGCATCTCCCACCCGCCAAGGACAAGCCTCCTAGCGTCTGAAATAGAAGAAGAGCGACCTTCTGAAACGATGGTTAGTGTTCTGTCATCTCTCGCACAGAGGAGAAAGAGACCGAAGATACGGTAATGTTGCTTCAGTAGGTTCACCATCGGAAACATTCTATCGGAGGTAGCCACCGGCGGTGTGTTAAAGAGGCAGGAACTTAATCGGCGCCAGCTGATGACGGGCGCCTACTCGGAATTCCTCGTTCACGAAGTTGCAAGCCCCGATTCCCAGCACAAAGACCATTGGCACGGTTAACCCGTTGTAGGCGAGACTGTCCCCGAAGGAACAATCCCAACCTCCCCTCACGGGCGGGTTCCTCGTCTGACCATAGGTACTTGCGCTTCCCTCTTCTCCCCGCCCGGTACGCTCGCCCCCTTCCTTTTCTCTCGAACCCTAGCTCACCAGTGAAACCGAAAGCAAAAGCGACGTCACCAAGTCGACCGGACCACCCTCTGAGCGGGTTCTACCCGCGAAAGAGAAAAACGAGGCAGGAACAACACAGGCTATTGGAGCTGGAGTTACCGCGGCTGCTCGCACCAGCCTTGCCCTATAATAGCTCCTCACACACTCTTTTTAATTGCACTCATTTATCCTGCAGCGACCATGAAATGGCCGCACTACGTTATTTTTCGCAGGCTACGGCGATCTGGTATAGAGGATAAATGCCATTCCCCTCATCGAGAAACAAAAATGTGCAGTTTCGGCTCGCTTCCCGAAAGGAGCAAGCCTGAACGTAAACTTTGATGGCTTCACTGGCAGGATCAACCATATAGCCTCCACGAGTTCGAGAGACAACCACGAGTAAACGCCCCCAGTCGCAGGCACCCGTCTCCCTTTGCCCTACTCCCCCGAAAGGAAGGTGAGCAACAGAAGAGCGGGGGCGTGATGTGGCGGGGGGGGGGGGGGAAAGAGCGGGAGGACAGTAGCCAGGACTGAACATCGCTGGCCTCGTTCGCTGAGAGAGACCCAAGACCGCAAAGTCGTCCAGCGATTCACTCGCTCGAGCTATATTGAGACGAGACGGGCTACAGGACGGGCACAAGACCATCTAGAGCACGCCGCGAGCCGATAATCGGGGGTAGTAGTAGTCGAGACTCGCTGATTTGACAATCAAACAAGCCAGTCTGTGCCACCGTGTAAGCGTATACCGGAACGTTTCGGGTCTGCCGGGAGGCAGGGAGAAATCAATCTCCGCCGACCGCCGCGAGCTGTGAGCGGGTGCCGAGGGGTCGTCGTCCCCGGGTCGGTCTCGGACCCTGTCTCCTTACAACCTTGAATGGCACGCAGACTGGAAGAGAGATGGGTGGGGGGCGAAAGAGCGGGAGGACAGTAGCCAGGACTGAACATCGCCGACCTCGTTCGCTGCGCAACCCTAGACAAAGAGGAAGACCGCAAAGTCGTCCGGCGATTCGCTCGCTCTAGCTAGGTTGAGACGAGCCGGGCTACAGGAGACCATCTCGAGCACGCCGCGGGCCGAGAATTGGGGGGTAGTAGTCGAGACTCGCTGATTTGACAATCGAACGAGCCAGCCTCTACCGCCGTGTAAGTGTACATCGGAATGTTTCGGGTCTGCCGGGAGGAAGGGAGAAATCAATCTCTGCCGACCGCCGCGAGCTATGACCAGGCGCCAAGGGGTTGTCGTCCCCGTGTCCTTCTCGTCCCCTGTCTCCTTACAACCTTGAATCGTACGAAGACGGGACGAGAGATCAGGCGGGACGAGAGATCGGGTTAAACGAGCCCCGCCTTTCGACTGCTTCGCTGCCTGAGTCAACTTGACTTTTGAAATGTCAACTTGACTTTTGAAATGTCAACTTGAATTTTCAAATGTCAACATGACTTTTCAAATGTCAACATGATTTTTCAAATGTCAACATGACTTTTCAAATTTCAACATGACTTTTCAAATTTCAACATGACTTTTCAAATGTCAACTTGACTTTTCAAGTAAAATTAGTTTTATCTAACTTTTTACCCACAATCGAAGGGCGTTCCTCAGACGTAAAGTGTTTCTTACAAATCAAGTTAGTGCCTTTGAAATTCATGGTCATATTTTGAAGATTCACATTAATGTCTTTAAAAGTAATTTAGTAACAGCTTGTTGATAATTATGAGGATCCGTTTGGGGATTATCGTTTGTTGTAATATTACAACAAAGGAGCATTAGAGAGTTTGTACACACCGCATTGGTATACACTTTTAACGTCCTCGGATGTGAGTGTGTGTGTACTCGGTTGTTAGTTTTCACCATACACAAAGTCCCCCCATTTGTCGGTATTAAAATATAATGTGCGTGCTCGGTTGGTCACATTAATAAATAACTGTTATATCGCGGTATTATGCACCGAACATCAATTAAGATTAATTTGTCTTTTTATCCCATATGTGGTCAAAGGGGGGACAAAAATTTAGTTATTTAAAGGTTTAAGACCACAGTGAGTTTCAAGTCCAGAGGTCCTCGATTGGTTACTTACACTCTGTAAGACCTCAGTCAGATTAGTTTAGAAAATTAAAAGTTTCAAATGGCTGAATCATAAAAAAAATGATTTTTTTATTGGGCTGCTCCTTTGGTCAAAGGGGACCTGTTCTTGGATATAGAGTGTTGAACCAACTCAATTTATATTATTGGCATACACCTGTAACGTCGACTCGGATGTGAGTGTGTATGTACTCGGTTGCTGGTGTTCACCATACACAAAGTCCCCAATTCTTAATCGATCGTCTTGAAAACTTTTTTTATACTTATTCCTTATACCCTAAGGCTGGCCACTGTTATTTTTGGTGCATGCCGGACCCCCTGGTACAGAGCCACGCCCAATGCTTTTGTGTCTTGTGTTCGCCTACAGGATGCAATTCTTAACAGATCCTTTTAAAACTTTACATACCTATTCCTTATACTCTAAAGATGACCCCTATTGTTTTTATACGCCCACATTGAAATGTGGTCGTATATTGTCGTCGCCCCCGTCCGTCCGTCCGTCGGTCCGGCGTCCACAAGCAATTGTGGACGCTCTACAGGCTAAAGTTAATATCCGATTGACTTTAAATTTATACACAGTGTTTAAGGTCATGAGACGAAGAAGCCTATTGTTTTTCGGCGATTTCCGATAATAACTACCAGAGTTATGGCCCTTGATCACTTCAAAAAATCTTGTGGATGCTCTAGAGCACAAAGATGATGTCCGATTGACTTTAAATTTATACACAGTGACCGATATTTAAAGGGACAATCCCGATAAGAACAGAGTCTCAAAAATTGAAGTACGAGTATTTATGAAAATTATGGACCAAAATATAGTGGCATGGTGTATTTACCTTGTCTCAAAATTTCAGCTCAAAATATTGAGTCGTTTGGACGTGAACGTCAACTCTGCTTATCTGGACACGTAACCCTTTTAAGATTTCGGGTCAATTTTTTAATTGGGTGACCTGATAATCGATTAATGTTTCTTGAGAGGTCTATACAGTGAATGACCCATTCCCTGCACTTGATAACAAAAGGTAAATTTCACCTACATATTATTTTTATAGAAAAAAGTCTGGTTTTATCCAGATACTGTATAATAAAACGGTCTCTGTTTCTTTACGAAGACTGTCAGGTTTAAGTTATTTACAAGCGTATCACAAATATCGGGTTAGTAGGTGGGCTTTAGGTTATGGATTTTAAAGGATTTTAACACAAAATTAAGCAGTTTTATTCGCCAAAAAGTTATCGGGATTGGCACTTTAAGATAGATAAGTTTCACAAAACGATTTTAAGCATTTTAGTTAAAATCCACTAAAATAATGTTGTAAGTTAAAATCTTATCTTAACTTAAAATAGTGGCGTTTCACACACCCATTTTAAGGACAATTTTAACTAAAATAAATTTTAACTTAGGATAGCCGTCACCCTGTCCTAACTTAAAATGAAGACATTAACAAACATTGATTAGAGCTACATTGTTACATATATTGCGACACATAGATATAATTGGAGTAATGATAATATTGTGAACAGCCCGGGTCACATAATCTTAATATTCCAACCACCATTCACAAAAACAATTCTCATTCAAATTCTTTTCACACGTTTATTTTATTGTAAGTCAATTTAAGCATTTGGATGGCGCTCCATATTAGAACTCCAAGAAAAAAAAAACACTCAAAACCCCAGTAAACTAAACACTAAAAGAAAATCATTTATTCATATCCAATGTCTTGGAAAGAAAGAGCCCTCTTGTCTATAAAGAAAATATGTTTGTGTACAATGGTTTAATATGGCCCATTTCTTGGTTACAGAAGGCCTAAAGGCCTATAATACTGGGCAAACCATACTTATTTACGCATACTTTTGGGGGTTATGACGATATGTAATAAATCAATAATCTCAAATGTGTTTATTGAAAAATATTATAGGCCTAGTCCCATTTGAAATTAAATTTTAGTATAAATTTATTATTATTTCTTAATGAAGTCTTAGGTTAATAAAACAACAAAAATAACTGACATTTCAGGAGCCAACCAAAGCTATTTTATCTTAGGGAAAAAATCTTTTAATTGAGTAAGTATCATTGAAAGGGAGGGTCTATGAGAATGACATGTCAAATCTAGTCATTGGAACATTGGCTATTTGGTGTATTAATTTCAAAGTTGATAAATACTTTTAAAATGCGACGAAAAATTACAACCTAGATTAGCCGTTTGAGTCACAAATATCATAATGTTTGTGACAATTTTCCATAAAAACTACAAATCCATGCGATTAAGTATATGGATACACTTTATTTCCATTGAAACCTGCGAGTAAATCAAATTCCCATGTCATGAATCAAATGCCAAGTTCAAGGCCAACCAACTGTAACTTTTCGAATCACATATTACGCAGTACAATCATTTATTTCACCTCTCTACGAATGTCTGACCGAGTGCAAACATTGCTTCAACGTATGAAACTCTCCCCATTGATATTGCAACCATTAATTCAACCTGTCAACAGTTTTCAGTTTCGAAGCGTATTGGCTTTCACCGTAAGTACTCGCAGCGGAAATGTGTACTGCGCAAGCAATTTTAACTAAAATCTATTAAAATCGCATTTTAAGTTACAATTTAAAATTTCATTTTGATTTTAGTTAAAATCTATTTTAGTGATTTTAGCTTAAGTTTTTGCGAAACAGGGCCCAGGTCCAATGTAGTGGTATTTCGTTGTTTAAATAGAATTGTGTTTCTGAAAGTCTTCATTTTGGTGAGGTGACAAGCCCGTAGATAGCCAAAAAATGTTAAAGGGGGGGAGGCAAAGGCTTCTTTTGTCGCCAATTACCTACACTAGATGTGGCGCAACAGGGCCCGGTTGGTGCTGACGTGCCATTAAACAACATTTCATTTCATTTCACCTACACTAGACGGTCCACCACGGCGAACGGTCTATAGGGTGCTTTCAATACGCCATCAGAGCAAATGTCGACTGCCACAAATGTGTTTTCCTGCTATTCCAGCCCGTGAATACAGAATTTTAAATGTGTTGCAATGTAGTCTAGATGGCGTACCATACGCTTGATCAGAGCTAATCCCACTTAACACTGCTGAGAGGGATATGTTTCTAACATATTCACATATATGCAGGTGTTTACTGATATCAACTAACATTTGATTGACATATTGTTAGATAAAAAAGGGTATAGAACCGTAACATACTGGTTATATCTTTCAACAAAATACGTGTAGGTCGAGATATTCCTATTGCATCATTTGGCTTAATTTAACCAATCATTCGTCGATTGCACAGGTTCATGGTCATGAACACGCATGGGTCTGCGTGATACCCTTGCGGCTATAAAGGAAACTATATTATGTCATTAAAGCAAACTTCGATTAGATTCCAGAGGGTTACCATCTAAGAGTCCTAGACACCGCGAGGTGTCTAGGTTGAGAAGAGTTTAGTTAGCATTGACTGTAATTGTAATATGCTTGTATGTATATCAGGGATCTTATTTGGCTGTTTTTTGTCGGCTTTAGCCGATTGATCTTTAATCTAGCCGATTGATAAAACAATGAATCGGCCACTATGGTATCATATATCAATCTACGTCGGCCGATTTACAAAGAGTTAATTATCATGAATCGGCCACTATGGTATCATTAATCAATCAACTTTCGGCCGATTACAAAGAGTTAATTATTACTCGTCGATTAAGAAACCCATCACAGGGTCCGTCAATACAATCTGATTACCTTCAGCTTCAATCCTTATCGGCTTGTTTCCTAAATAAACAATTTAGTTGAGTTAATCATGCCAAGTAAAAGAATGTATATAATCCAATGTCGGTTCAATCATTTATATCTAACACAATGTTGAAGTACTTGAACACCTCGCAGAATGACAATAGAAAACGTAAACGAGATATAGCCGAAGATAGTGATGGCGGCGCTGACCTTGAACTTCAAGCATGCACGTCGTCATTGGAAATTCCAAAAGCTGCAGATCCCCCCCACGCCCAATATAGGTCAACCAAAGTCGAAGTCAGGAAGATATTTTAAATCCGAATGGTTAACTACTTTCAAATGGCTTTCGTTTGACAAAAATTCACAGAAAATGTTTTGTCTAACTAAGTTATTAATTCCGAATTACTGGTGAGCTGTCATAACAATTCCATGAAAGAACAATTTCCAAATGTAATAAAACTGATGGAAATAGGGAGGACGCTACCAGTTAGTGGTGTCGAGTGTGAGAGGGGTTTTTCTAAGCAGAACGTTATCAAAACTATATAAGCTTAGGTGCCGTCTAAACGTAGAAACTTTAGATAACTTGATGCGGATAAGTTTAGAAGGCCCCCCTCTATCTTCCTTCGATCCACATAATTGTTTACTAAAGTGGAGAGACATTAGATTCCGGCTACTGTATGCAGGTGACACTAAAAATAAATTAATCTGAATCGAGACAATTGGTCACGTGATCGGCATCTTTCCGACTATACACGGAAATAAATTTGTGCTACGTTGTTAACTTGTTATACTATTGATATGTGCTTATATATTTTGTTGTTTTTATATATTTACCAGTGATTAAGAATAAAAATAGTTTTAAAAAACATATTTGTATTTACTCGTATTTTTTTTTTATTATTAAATTATAACTTCCGTTTGGTTGGACGAAACAATGAAAGCAAAAGTAGGACTAGGAATATGCATTTTGCAAAGTACTGAAATTTGACTGTAAAAGTGTGAATATATCGACTTATGAATACAAGTATGCTATTAAAACAAAGGTTTTGTTTATTAAGGGTTTATATTCAGGGTTTAAGGTAATATTATTCTTAATATGATATGCAATTATGGTCGTGAATAGAATATGCATAAAGACGACTATCTGTTAGGGCGCCCCGTGGCCGGTTCATTTCAAAATGAAGTAAGAACCCTGATGTATACCTATGCTACATAAAAGGTAAAAACGAACTGTTGCATTGTTATAACTGAAGAAGACAAACGTCTTAAGAAACCAGTAAGAAGAAACACACAACGTGAAGGAGAAGAAAAGACGATCAGAGATAAATCCAAGACGATCACAAGGCTAACAGTAATATCTAGCAAAAACACGATGCATGGGTCATACGTAGGATGTGGCGACCGGACCGGCCAGCACCCGCTCTCCACGTCAGGACAAAAAGGCCCATGGTGCTACATATTGCATCAGGAAAATGGTGGCTTACCCGAATCCCAAACAAGCATATGCGTTTTTTTCTGCTTTTCTAACCCAAGAGTAAATAAATTTTCAATTTTCGAATTGTTTTGTAACCGAAATCTCACTCGATGCCGACCTAAATCCAACCATCCAATTGGACTATTGCAGCTGCATTCACAAATAATTGAGGCTTCCCACAAATAAAAATCATGCTGTTTAAATTTAGAAAATCATCATGCTGTTTTTGGCGCCCAATTCATTTGTTGGCGCCTAACCAATCGCACTAGCATTAAATTATGGGCCCTCATGATCTCGACCTAACAATCTGCATCGTAATTATGGACTATGTGCGGCTCAATATTGAAAGGTGCCCCACAAATCACACCATTTTGGGCTCCCCATCACAGGCCTCGAAATGTTCCTGTCGATTCGGTAACTAACCTGTCACTCTGAAATATGCACGATCTTCCAGGCCACTCGGAAATATTCACGATCTTCAAAAACAGTACGTAGCTTACAAGGCTTATTTTCTACCTTGAAACTGCATCCAAGATTCCATGTAAACAACATTATTAAATATAGGGGTTACCCGGTATGAATTGGAAATAAAATATAAACGGGTACGGGCTTTGTCTTTTTAAATATGAGGAAATACATTTATAATAATATCCAATAGGAATTCAATCACAATCAAAGAAGAGCGTCTGGCAAGTCACGTGATTAACCTTTTACAGGTTCAGTAATTCAGTTCCTGGTCGTGTTCATTGGCTAAGCACGTAAAAGCGCGGGAATGTCGAGTATTCCTGTTAGATGCTTGACGCGTGTCGTGTCATTTACACGCACGTTGAAGGAGAGTCAAGAAGGGCTTCTCGTTGAAGAAATATGCAGGTTTTGTCATTAATACTTCGTACCAATATTGATGAGAAAGAAGAAAGAACAAATTTGGGAATTATGACAATTTTGATAGTAAGTAAAGTATGGTTTTATTATACTTCAATCATTGTACGACTCAAAAACATAAACTAATATTATTTAAAGTCTCTGCGCGTCAATTGATACACGCTAAAATGTACTCAAAGTGATTATTTTACATGTAAATAAAAAATATAAAAAAAATTAAAAAAATATGAACGCAACAACGGGATATAGAATACCAACTTGAATTCAATCGGATTAAAAAGAGACTCGTCAAAAGATTCAGCAAAACACTATTATGTAGCACTATTTTTATACCTATATTATCTAGGACCATTTTGACGTTCAGGGACTTGAAAGGGCGTAGAGCTCTCTAACTTATCTACGGTCTTCGATATTCAGACACAAATTATTGGGCCATCATTCCAATTAATATTGGTGTTTTATCTTACTGTGAAATTATGGGCTCCTGGTATAATAATTATGAAATAATGAACAAATTCAAAAACAGTCGGCGACATCGTGACATGCCCTCGGCCGATATTTATAATGAGCGCCTTGGTGAATGAGACAGATAGTCAGTATGTAAGTAAAAGTTCAAACTACTGAAACCTATAACTATCGTTCGTATTCTTTACTTTTCGCACCTTCAAAACACACGTAAGACAAAAAATAGAAGTCACGACAAAATATGAGTCGATAACACGCTATACAAGCCAAAATTGACTCTAGTTGCATTATGGCTTAGTATGCGTGTTTGTGCCTTCTTGCTGACATTAATAAATACGAAACTCGACAAGACGCCACACAAGCCAAAGTGCAAGTCAAAAAGTGTATTATTCTTAGTTTCCTATTTTCGAGTTGTATCTATAGCGTGCTGTCGCCTCATATTATGTTGAAACTTATACTTTTCAACTTTCGTGTTTTGAAGGGGCGAAAAGTAAAGAATACGAACGGATGTTATAGGCTTCCTTTTCGATGCAGACTGTAATGTTACTGACGCGAGTATATCGACGAACATAACTGAAATCTGGGTTATAAAAATTCATATTATATGAAAAATGTGATTTTTCACCCCTTTCAGGTTCCAAAGATCTAAGATTTGGATCTATACTGCAAGTGTTTGAATGGTGTTTAGTAATTGAACATACGGTATTAAAATAAACAATTACTCTGTATTGTAATCGGAGCTACATTTAGATACTTAGACCTTTTAACAAGCCTAACTAATTAAACAAAGTTGGTTATGAAGAGCCAAGTTGTACACAGTGTGCCTTTGATGTCCTGTATTTAACATGCATTAAACGTCACTATCACTGTCTATATGTATGTCGCTCTCTACTTCTTGTGATGATTGAACGGGAAAGTCAGACTGCTTGAGACTGGGACCATAAGCATTAACCATGTGCCTTTTAGATTTGGAGTCAGTGAACCACAGTTTAAAAGCCGGTTCAGAATCGAATGTTGATACGGTGTCTTTACACAAAGCAAGAAGCATGAGGTCGTTCAACGATGAATTAGTCAAAGAAGCACGCCAATCGGATTTAATCCTCTTCATGAGACTAAATCCACGTTCGACGCATGCTGTAGAGAAAATTAAAACCAAAAGGATATTTACAAGTGACAAGATGTTGTGGAGTTCAGGAGAGTTTCCTTTCCGCCTTAATACTTTTGGCCAAAACCTTTTTATAGTTCGCCCTTCGGATGTGGTAGTTTTCAAAACGCCACGCACATACTGCCATAGAGGCACCCTCTCATCTTCAATGCGAGACGGATCATACCCTTTTGAAGACAGCAGTTGAAAAAAATGATAGTTCCTTTATTTCGTTTAAACCGTATAGCTCTATGTCATCATCATCACTGTCCGGCAAATTACTAATGTCAAATATAGAAAATTTGCTGATTTCCGGACATTTGCCAATATTCCCATCTCCTAATGGTCCAAAGCGATCTTCAATTGAACTTTTCAGATTATCAACAAGTGTTTCAGTTTGTTCATATAAGGACTCGTCTGGATTTTTATTACGGTGGCCAGTTCTTTTTGGTTGCAGCTTAATATCTTTGTAAACTCAGTCATTTAAGTTTGCACAGCGGAAATCATCAATAGCTTTCTTGCCATTAAAATTATTAAGTTTGTGTTTAATGTTTTTTATTGTAGTAACAAGACTGTCAATACTTAAATCATCTGATTGAAGCAAGCAGCTAAGACATGAAAAAAACCCAAAGAGTACTCGAAGAACAGAGAACATAAAGACAACCAGCTGTTCTTCGACCAGCTTTTCTTTCAAGCCAGATGCCTTTGCCCTCGTTTCGGCGCGCTGGGTAACATCGTTAGCGCACTCTAAAAGTTGTGGACCATTTGCCGCAAAGTTCCTATGGAGCGCGGTAAGTGCCCGTTCCCGATGTGCGAGCCACCGTGTGCCCTTTGTGGTAGAATGCACAAGCGGATGGATACTAAGCTGTTCTGCCGTTGCTTTTAAAGTCCTCCACTGTAGACTGCTACTGGAATAAAAGTGGTGCAAACTGTCTAATAATGCGTGGCAGTCATGAAACAGTGGAACATCCTTGGTCGCGTCCTTAAAGGCAAGTTCTAACCTATGGTTGGACCAGTGAAATGTCAAAAGACATGGCACAAGATCGCGAACACGGTCGCACATCTTTTTCATGACGCTGGGGCCATCTGTTGCCAGTTGTACACATTTATTTTTTATGTCTATGTCCAACTTACCGAAGGTTTCAAAAAATGTGTCAGTCATATTTTGCGCCGTCGCCCGTCCCTCAATACTGTCGATTGTCAGAAATTCAACATGAGGCACGAAGTCGCTGTCAAGAAAAGATATATAGTAGATCTCTTCTTCAAGATTGGCATTATCAGTTGATCCATCTATTGCTGTTTCTCCATATATGGTTGAGCAATATATTTAATAAAATTGCGGGCCTGCTTATCACTATTATAATGTTTACTGATGTTATCACTATAGTTTTTGTTTTGTAATTCATTTAATTTGATGAAATCTGTGTAAGGCTTTTCATGTTTACCGATATAAAATGCTGTTGTAAATAATTTTGCCATAATATCTAAATCTCTTTTTTCCATATTAATTACGGCCTTAATTATTGGTTGGTCACAGGGTGCTTTATTTGCATTTAAAAAAGATGTGTGGCTTATTTTATGGTCATCACTTATTTCATGTGATCGAACATTATCCAATCGTAATGATTCACATCCAGAAACAAACTTGCTTTTACTTTTATGATTATATGTAACGCAATACGAGCATTTCATAACTTTTGAATTTGTGTCATATATGAGCTATGGTCGGTTTGTTTTCCATGTTTCAGCGAAACGAAAGATTCTAGCCTTTTTTTTCAGTGGTTCATTGTCGGTAATTGCCAATGGTTCTTCCTCCTGTTGATGAGGCCTGACAACAGTAGTTTTATTTCTTACAACAGCCACATTATTAATACTATTGATATTGTTAATTGTATTTGGTTTGTCTAAAGCGGTAATAAGTGTTTGTCTTTCATGAACAGTTCCACGAATAATAAATCGATCCATTCTCATATCTTAATAAAAACTTTGAAGACGAAATGTCCCTTTAAAACAACAGTAAACGTTAGAGGTCAACAAGGACGTCTGCTTTTTATTAGTAGCCTTGCATTACTAGACACATTTTACGACCTAGGCTAAATATATTAAGAACTGCCTATATTATTTATGTATTATGTCATATTTAATATTTTTCAGTAAAATGTGGAAACATACACAATCGTTTTTAGTGGTCTTTGTTCATATAATTATAACCATATCGCCAAGTCACAAAACACCCACACACGAGTGCATGTATAATACTGACAATCGCCGGCCATTCGCAGCGATTATCTTATATTTGGTTGAATTGACAACATGGTTACACGTAATGCTATCTTCATTTCCAACGCAGTTATTTTATTATGTTCATAAAATTTAGCAATTTTGACTGTTGCAAACTCTACATAATTATTAAGACTTAGAAAGATTTAGGCGCGGTGTGTTTGGCTTGTCATTATCAATTACGGTAGGCGCGGTGTGTTGGGCTTGCATTATTAATTACGGTCTAGGTGACCTTGACTTCGAGTGCCTAAGGGAAACAACTACAAACTAGATCTGCTACTGTCCCATGCAGATATGAAAGCTTTCATATTTATCGTCACGTGTAGAAAAAATTATCAAAATTGGTCAAAAACTCGCAAAGTTACAAGTCTAAATATAGTATGAATCATTGCACCCAGGCATAACAATAATCTGAAAACTAAAGGGAAATAACTGAAACTTGTATTACTGTAATGAGACGGATGAGAAAATGAAATGAAAATGGCGGGGAAAAAAATTAAAAATGGCAGGTTGGACAGGCGACCTTACTCCTTGTCACGTACAACCGGGCATTTGAAAACACGCTAGTTAACTCAATGACAGGCGCGCGTGCTAACCAGGGATCTTAATCGGCTGTTTTTTGTCGGCTTTAGCCGATTGATCTTTAATCTAGCCGAATCGTAAAACAACGAATCGGCCACTATGGTATCATATATCAATCAACTTTCGGCCGATTTACAAAGAGTTAATAATCATGCTGATTGATAAAATAATGAACAACAAGCCACTACGCCTACGGTGTCATATATCAATCTATTTTCGACCGATTACAAAGAGGTAATTATTACTCGTGGATTAATTAACCCATCTTAAGAGTCAATCAATGCAATGAATACCTTCAGTGTCGATCCTTCTCGGCTCATTTCGTAAATAAACAACTTCGTTGAGTTCGTTCGTTCATGCCAAGTACGGTAAAAGAATAGCCGAAAATAATGGCGGCGTTGACCTTGAACTTCAAGCATGCACGGAGGCATTGTATTTGGAAGTTCCAAAAGCTTAAGATCCTCCCACGTGCAATATAGGTCACCCAAAGTTGCAATCTGTTTCACAGAGAATTACTTACGAATTATCTCTGTAACGGATGCCTGTCCAAAACACGTGCGTTGACTGCACGCCTCGTAGTCATTGGCTCAACGGCTCATGCAATGTTTACTTAACACCGAACTGCATCGGGCAAAATGATGCATTTTACTCATTTTAATACCCATTTATACTAAATAGTAAATATTTTTTAACTACAAATACTTCAAACGTCTTTATTTATTTTTCTTTTACCTCAAAAAAATGTTTGAGAATTTAATTTGTTGGAGTAAAAAAGTTAATATGCCGTACTCATTAAGCCTCATCGATGTCATGCTTATCAGTGATTGTAGCGGCCAAGCGAATATTCACTGCGGGATCAGTTTGCCAACGTTGAAGACTAGAAGATATTTTAGATCCGAATAGTTAGCTCCTTTCAAACGTCTTTCGTTTGAAAAAAATTCACAGAAAATGTTTTGTCTCATATAGGTTATTAAAATCTACTTTTTGCGAGAACCGGTAACACTAAAAATAAACTATTCTGAATCACAATTGGCCATGTGACCTTTCGCCCGTACGGCATATTTCCTAGCCCCGACTATTCACGGAAAATAATTTGCGCCACATTGTTTTATTATTACAAATATACTTTTATATATTGACAAGTGTTTACATATAAAATAATTAAAAAACGAACGTATTTGTATTTGCTTGTAGTTTTTCTTTTTACTAAATAATTCTAACTTCCGTTTGTTTGGATGAAAGCAAAAGTAGATTATGCATTATGCAAGTTGCCAAAATTTGACTATAAATTTCGATAATGTATGGATATATGAATACTAGTATGGAATAATAACACAGGCTTTGTTTATTAGAAGTTATTATTATAATATTACACGGAATACCGTCACGTTATGCAATTATTGACGTGAATAAAGTATGCATAAACCAACATGTCTGTTGTTCAAAAGACGACTATCCGTTGGGGGTGCCCGTGGCCGGTTCATTTCAAAATGGATTAAGAACCCTGGTGCTAACCATTCAGCCACCCAACCCCCCTTTGAAATCAGACACGTGCAATATGTCATATAGGAAGAATAAGAAGTCGCTCACAGCAAAATGGTAAATTAATGAGTTTAGGTCAAAAGGTTGAGCTACTGTTTTAGAGTATTTAATAGTTTTAAAGAGACACGTTAAGAGTTGTTCATAGTTAAATGAAAGTTTAATTCTAAATAAGACCAATAAAATTAGGATTTAATAATGCCAGACTAATATTTCCAATATGTTTGGTTATAAGTAGGAAATCGTGACGACTTCTTAAGCATGTTTTAAACAAAGGGTCATAGACTGCAATATACAAGAATGGCACTCTGCAATAAAAAAAAACTGGCCAAAGCAAGATTTCTATGCAGAAATTAAATAATTGCTAGAACCAGAAAAATATTTATCCACTATAATAAATAAGCAACATAGAGAAAATGAAATGAAATTGAATGGGGTTTAACGTCCTCCTGTGCTGCTCCTAAAATGGGCTACTGAAGACGGGCATACGCCATAAAGTGTGCAATGAGGGAAATTTTACCAGGGCAGCGGCGTTACGACCTACGAGGTTGGACATGCGACCATACTCCTTGTCACGTACAACCAAGAAATCGAAACAACGCCAGTTGACTCAGTGACAGACGTTATGATACAGAGCGCACGTGCTAACCATTCAGCCACGCAACCTCCCTAAAATCGGCAAATTGCTGACCTACAGCGAGAAATATTTCAACCGGGCCAAATTTTCTATTTTAACAGTTTAATTTGCACGGTACCTTTAGTTATCAACCGAATATTACAAAACTTTTAAAAATAAGCTCCCCCTGACCAGCTTAATCGTTCGCAATAAACGTTTGCCCCTTAAAATCGGCAAATTGCTGACTTTAAATTGAGAAACATTACAACCGGACGAAATTTTCTGTTTTATCACTTTTACAGTACCTTTGATTACCAACCGATTATTACAAAACTTTAAAAATAAAAGAGAAAGAGAGAAATGCGGCCTAATGTCCATTCGACACAAACTAGGTCATTTCGGGACTAACATATGTTTTTTAATTTTATTTAAAAACTCCCCTTGCGCTTACTGGTCTTTAGCCGTTGGGAGGAAACCGAAGAACACGGAGAAAACCCATGAGGTTGGACATCATACACCATGTCACGTGCAACCTGGAGACCGAAACGACGCCCGTTGACTCAATGACAAAAGTTACGATACAGCGAGCACATGCTAACCATTCAGCCATCCAGCCTCCCTGAATTCGGAAAATTGCTGACTTATAGCAAGAAACATTTCAACCGGGCGAAATTTTCTGTTTTAACAGTTTAATGTGCAGGGTACTTTAATAATTACCAACCGATTATTACAAAACTTTTGAAAATAAGCTCCAACTGACCAGCTTAATCGTATGCAATAAACGTTTGGCCTGAATTGAAAGTTCTGCACGGAAAAAGTTCATCTCGATTTCCCGGCGTGGTTCCCTTGTCAGTGAGGCAGAACAGAGGGCCTGACAAACACAGCTGTCTAGTCCTTCGGATGGGACAAAAAACCAAGGTCTCGTGTACACATTGGAGTGCACGTAAAATATCCCTAAGCAGTTGGAATTCGATACTGTTGAATAAACTCTATACGATGACTAAATGCGTAGATTGTAGTCACCCACACTGCATGTTTCGCTTAACAATGAAAGGGTGCCGTTTTCAATGTTCGATCCTTTTGTTCTTCTACTCCTGATATGTTGGACTGTTGATCGATGGTTTCATATAAAAGACTACCAATAAGACTCTTTGTAGAAGAAGTTCCCAAAAAATAGTATGTTGACTTTACGAGAAAGACCTCTAAACATGCTCCAAATTGTAAAAATACGACTTTTTGGATTTTCAATCTCCTTTTTTCGGCTATCCCTGATATTTAAAAAAAATGATACAATGATTTCACACAACAGGCTAGCTATTAGACTCTCTATTGACAAAAGTTTCACCGCCCTCCCTTCATTATAACCGAAGTTATCGTGCCCTAAAGAATCAACAAATCAGCATGCTTATCTCTGCTTACCCTAAGCTGAAAATGCTCATCTTTGAACTCAATCATAACATTGACCTAGTGAACGTCTACAACAAGTTTGAACATTCTAGCTTAATTAGAATGAGAGTTATTGTGCTCCAAAGTCTCGGCCCTTCAAATTGCTTCTATTTTTCATTTTCAATTCAAAATGGTGACTCCCAGTTGACCTAAATCAGAATTCTATTCGCGACATTTTTTTAGGCCTTCCCCCATGATTCAGAAAATATAACTCCCGAGTCTGTAAGTAAAATAGCAAAAAAGCCTTATTGATTTTTCTCGTTTAAAGATGGTGGCACTTCCGCTTCGATCGACAAACTCCATATTTTGTGTACGAATCAGTAATTCCTTGTCTAGTATCGAAAAAGCCTTATTGATTTTTCTCGTTTAAAGATGGTGGCACTTCCGGTTCGATCGACAAACTCCATATTTTGTGTACGAATCAGTAATTCCTTGTCTAGTATCAAAAAAAAAACCTAGGTCATTCTGACCTATATTTCGACGATTTTTTTGAAAACTTTGATCCTTAATTTCACCAAGGGGAGATAAGTTAGAAAATTTCTAAAGTCATTTTTCAAGTCGCATCATTAAGGTCTACTTACATATTAAATTTCATGAAAATCGTACAACTACTAAAGAAGTTGTCGAGTTGGTGTAAACTTCCGGTTCGAAATCACAGCGACGAATTTTCGAAATTCGAAAATCCGAAATTGCAGATTTGAAGTAAATGTCTTAGGATACTCAAAGAAAAAAAGATTAGTAAAATAGATCAAATAGTCACAAAGTTACAGCATTGTAGGTCAAATGCATTCGTTCGTAAAATTCGGTGATTTCGGATTCGTAAAACGTTTTGAAAATACATTTAATCAAGGTTCGCACCCCATTTTTGGCGGGGTAGGTCAAAATTTCAGAAAGATCCTATGGATAGATTCTGAGAAATCCGATTTGCAGAAAACACACAAAAAAAAAAAATAATAATAACTAGATCTGCTACTGTCCCATGCAGATATGAAAGCTTTCATATTCATCGTCACGTGTCATCGATTATATCAAGTATGTCAAATAAAAGGATAAGAATAACAAACTATCAAAATTGGTCAAAAACTCGCGCAGTCTAAATATAGTATGAAACATTGAGTAATCAGAAAACTAAAGGGAAATAACTGATACTTGTGTTGCTGTAATCGGGATGACTTCCGATTTCAAAACTTTCAGAAAAATGAAATGAAAATGGTAAGAAAACATCGAAAAATTAAATGAGATAACTTTGACCAAAACTAAAACTTTTTGAATCAGGTTGATCTCAACTGTTTGAATATGTACGTTAAGTATGTAGATTTGGAAAATTATAAAGACATAATATCAAAATCGGTCAAAAACTCACAAAGTTACAAATAACTGAAGATTGTATAGCTGTAATCGGGCTTCCAAGGTATGTTATATAATTATGGTTTCCAATATGTTTGGTTATAAGTAGGAAATCGTGAAAGCATGATTTCTATGCAGAAATTAAATAATTGCTAGAACCAGAAAAATATTTATCCACTATAATAAATAAGCAACATAGAGAAAATGAAATGAAATTGAATTGGGTTTAACGTCCTACTGTTCTGCTCCTACAATGGGCTAATGAAGACGGGCATACGCCATAAAGTGTGCAATGAGGGAAATTTTACCCGGGCAGCGGAGTTACGGCCTACGAGGTTGGTAAGGCGACCATAGTCCTTGTCACGTACAACCAAGAAATCGAAACAAGGCCAGTTGACTCAATGACAGACATTATGATACAGAGCGCACGTGCTAACCATTCAGCCACGCAACCTCCCTAAAATCGGCAAATTGCTGACCTACAGCGAGAAACATTTCAACCGGGCCAAATTTTCTATTTTAACAGTTTAATTTGCACGGTACCTTTAGTTATCAACCGAATATTACAAAACTTTTAAAAATAGGCTCCCCCTGACCAGCTTAATCGTTCGCAATAAATGTTTGCCCCTTAAAATCGACAAATTGCTGACTTTAAAGTGAGAAACATTACAACCGGGCCAAATTTTCTGTTTTATCACTTTAACAGTACCTTTGATTACCAACCGATTATTACAAAACTTTAAAAAGAGAAAGAGAGAAATGCGGCCTAATGTCCATTCGACACAAACTAGGTCATTTCGGGACTAACATATGTTTTTTAATTTTATTTAAAAACTCCCCTTGCACGTACTGGTCTTTAGCCGTTGGGAGGAAACCGAAGAACACAGAGAAAACCCAGGAGGTTGGACATCATAAACCATGTCACGTGCAACATGGAGATCGAAACGACGCCCGTTGACTCAATGACAAACGTTACGATACAGCGAGCACATGCTAACCATTCAGCCATCCAGCCTTCCTGAATTCGGAAAATTGCTGACTTATAGCAAGAACCATTCAACCGGGCGAAATTTTCTGTTTTAACAGTTTAATGTGCACGGTACTTTAATTACCAACCGATTATTACAAAACTTTTGAAAATAAGCTCCAACTGACCAGCTTAATCGTATGCAATAGACGTTTTGCCTGAATTGAAAGTTCTGCACGGGAAAAGTTCATCTCGATTTCCCGGCGTGGTTCCCCTTGTCAGTGAGGCAGAACGGAGGGCCTGACAAGCACAGCTGTCTAGTCTTTCGGATGGGACAAAAAACCAAGGTCCCGTGTACACATTGGAGTGCACGTAAAATATCCCTAAGCAGTTGGAATTCGATACTGTTGAATAAACTCTATACGATGACTAAATGCGTAGATTGTAGTCACCCACACTGCATGTTTCGCTTAACAATGAAAGGGTGCCGTTTTCAATGTTCGATCCTTTTGTTCTTCTACTCCTGATATGTTGGACTGTTGATCGATGGTTTCATATAAAAGACTACCAATAAGACTCTTTGTAGAAGAAGTTCCCAAAAATAGTATGTTGACTTTACGAGAAAGACCTCTAAACATGCTCCAAATTGTAAAAATACGACTTTTTGGATTTTCAATCTCTTTTTTTCGGCTATCCCTGATATTTAAAAAAAATGTTACAATGATTTCACACAACAGGCTAGCTATTAGACTCTCTATTGACAAAAGTTTCACCGCCCTCGCTTCATTATAACCGAAGTTATCGTGCCCTAAAGAATCAACAAATCAGCATGCTTATCTCTGCTTACCCTAAGCAGAAAATGCTCATCTTTGAACTCAATCATAACATTGACCTAGTGAACGTCTACAACAAGTTTGAATATTCTAGCTTAATTAGAATGAGAGTTATTGTGCTCCAAAGTCTCGGCCCTTCAAATTGCTTCTATTTTTCATTTTCAATTCAAAATGGTGACTCCCGGTTGACCTAAATTAGAATTCTATTCGCGACATTTTTTAGGCCTTCCTACAAGGATTCAGAAAATATAACTCCCGAGTCTGTAAGTAAAATAGCAAAAAAGCCTTATTGATTTTTCACGTTTAAAGATGGTGGCACTTCCGGTTCGATCGACAAACTCCATATTTTGTGTACGAATCAGTAATTCCTTGTCTAGTATCGAAAAAAAAAACTAGGTCATTCTGACCTATATTTCGACGATTTTTTTGAAAACTTTGATCCTTAATTTCACCAAGGGGAGATAAGTTAGAAAATTTCTAAAGTCATTTTTCAAGTCGCATCATTAAGTCCTACTTACATATTAAATTTCATGAAAATCGTACAACTATTAAAGAAGTTGTCGAGTTGGTGTAAACTTCCGGTTCGAAATCACAGCGACGAATTTTCGAAATTCGAAAATCCGAAATTGCAGATTTGAAGTAAATGTCTTAGGATACTCAAAGAAAAAAGAATTAGTAAAATAGATCAAATAGTCACAAAGTTACAGCATTGTAGGTCAAATGCATTCGTTCGTAAAATTCGGTGATTTCGGATTCGTAAAACGTTTTGAAAATGCATTTAATCAAGGTTCGCACCCCATTTTTGGGGGGGTAGGTCAAAATTTCAGAAAGATCCTATGGATAGATTCTGAGAAATCCGATTTGCAGAAAATACACAAAAAAAAAAAAAATAATAATAATAATAACTTTAACAGAAACAATAAGCTTTCATATGTAATACATATGAAAGCTTAATAAGGACTTTTCACTTCCTGTGTAAACAGTGCACATGGCATGGTGGTGATAACGGCATTACCTTGGACTTTAAGTTGTATTTTTTCGTCGTAGTTAATATTAAAATTACAACGAATTTGGAAAGTAACGGTTGACAATGGTTCCCCCTCCGTCATCTGGTGAGTTATTGCAGACATGAAAAGTTAAATTATTTTAAATTTTGATCACCTGTCGCAAGCGACAGGTAGTTCTATAGGCCACTTGTCGCTCATGAAAGTTACCTGTCGGTGACAGGTAGACAGGCGAACATTTCGAGCCATGCCATCAGTAGTGAGGTTAATTGTGTGGGTCATTATGAGGTGCCGCGCCATTTGGGGAGCGCCTCATACATAATGACATGATTGGCGAGGCGCCCATAAAACCAGGTGACATTGGTCGGGCGCCAATCTCGTCGTGGGCACCCAATCAATGTCACTCGGTTTTGTGTAGTCCATACTTATATGGAGACGTCGGTCGTTGAATTTTAATTCGATTTTGATGAAACTTGAAATTCATGGTTATAACCCAAAGATCTTGGTTCCTTTCGATATTTGCGCATATCGGATCGTAACTTCCTGAATTATGGCCCCTGATTATACGCAAAATCGCCTTTTTATACGCCCACATTTTCATGTGGACGTATTATGTCGTCGCCCCTGTCCGTCCGTCCGTCCGTCCGGACGTCCGTCCGTCCACAATTTGTTTGTGGACTCTCTACAGGTCACAATTCTTATCCGATTTTGACGAAACTTGAAATATAGGTTTATCCCCAAAAGATCTCGGTTCCTTTCGATATTGGCATGTATCGGATCAAAACTTCATGGATTATGGCCCCTGATTGTACGAAAAATCACGTTTTTAGCTTGTGGACCCTATAGAGGTCACAATTTTGAACCGATTTTGATGAAACTTGACATGCATGTTTGTAACCCAAAGATCTTGGTTCCTTTCGATATTTGCGGCTATCGGAATGTAATTTCCTGAATTATGGCCCCTGATTGTCCGAAAAATCACCCTTTTTAGCTTGTGGTCCCTCTGGAGGTCACTATTATTATTCGATTTAAAAAAACGTTTGATTATATCACCGTTACACCCTAAGGAAGGTTGAATTCGAATTTCGGGAAAATCGGACGAAAATTGCCATACAAAATGGCCGCCGTTAGTACGCGAATACTGTTAAAAAATGGTATATCAAGGTTGTGGACCCTGTGGAGGTCACAATTTTGATTCGATTTTGATGAAACTTGAAATTCATGGTTATAACCCAAAGATCTTGCTTCCTTTCGATATTTGCGCATATCGGATCGTAACTTCCTGAATTATGGCCCCTGATTATACGCAAAATCGCCTTTTTTTTAGCTTGGAGGTCACAATTATTATTCGATTTAAAAAAACGTTTGATTATATCACCGTTACACCCTAAGGAAGGTTGAGTTCGAATTTCGGGAAAATCGGACAAAAATTGCCATACAAAATGGCCGCGTTTGTACGCGAATACTGTTAAAAAATGGTATATATCAAGGTTATGGACCCTGTGGAGGTCACAATTTTGATTCGATTGTGATGAAACTTGAAATTCAAGGTTATAACCTAAAGATCTTGCTTCTTTTCGATATTTGCGCATATTGGATCGTAACTTTCTGAATTATGGCCATTGATTATACGCAAAATCGCCTTTTTTTTTAGCTTGGAGGTCACAATTTAAAAAAACGTTTGATTATATTACCATATTACCGTTTCGGGAAAATCAGACCAAAATTGACATACAAAATGGCCACCGTTTGTACGTGAATACTGTTAAAAAATGGTATATCAAGGTTATGGACCCTGTAAAGGTCACAATTTTAATTTGATTTTGATGAAACTTGAAATGCATGGTTATAACCCAAAGATCTTGGTTCCTTTCGGTATATCGGATCGTAACTTCCTGAATTATTCGAATTTCGTGAAAATGGTACCAAAATTGCCGGACGAAATGGTCGCCGTTTGTACGCGAATAGTGTAAAGATATGGTATATCATGGTTGTTGACTCTGTACAGGTCACAATTCTTATCCGATTTTGACGAAAAGTCACATTTCTAGGTTGTGTACCGTCACACCATAATCATTGTCGACTTCGAATTTCATGAATATCAGACTGGAACTGACCAACAAAATGGCTGCTCCCAATACAGTATGAAATACAGGACTTAATGATGTAGGAAAAATCACTTTCCGTATTGTTTGTTCTCTATCCATCTCTCGAAAATGTGGGCGTATCCTGCCTGGCAGTGCCAGCCTATCTTTTTAGCTTGTGGTCCATGTGGAGGTCACAATTATTATCCGATTTAAAAAAACGTTTGATTATATAACCGTTACACCGTGAGGAAGGTTGAGTTCGAATTTCGGGAAAATCAGACCAAAATTGCCATACAAAATGGCCGCCGTTTGTGTGCGAATACTGTTAAAAAATGGTATATCAAGGTTGTGGACCCTGTAAAGGTCACAATTTTAATTCGATTTTGATGAAACTTGAAATGCATGGTTATAACCCAAAGATCTTGCTTCTTTTCGATATTTGCGCATATTGGATCGTAACTTCCTGAATTATGGCCATTGATTATACGCAAAATCGCCTTTTTTTTTAGCTTGGAGGTCACAATTTAAAAAAACGTTTGATTATATTACCGTTTCGGGAAAATCAGACCAAAATTGACATACAAAATGGCCACCGTTTGTACGTGAATACTGTTAAAAAATGGTATATCAAGGTTGTGGACCCTGTAAAGGTCACAATTTTAATTTGATTTTGATGAAACTTGAAATGCATGGTTATAACCCAAAGATCTTGGTTCCTTTCGGTATATCGGATCGTAACTTCCTGAATTATTCGAATTTCGTGAAAATGGTACCAAAATTGCCGGACGAAATGGTCGCCGTTTGTACGCGAATAGTGTAAAGATATGGTATATCATGGTTGTTGACTCTGTACAGGTCACAATTCTTATCCGATTTTGACGAAAAGTCACATTTCTAGGTTGTGTACCGTCACGCCATAATCATTGTCGACTTCGAATTTCATGAATATCAGACTGGAACTGACCAACAAAATGGCTGCTCCCAATACAGTATGAAATACAGGACTTAATGATGTAGGAAAAATCACTTTCCGTATTGTTTGTTCTCTATCCATCTCTCGAAAATGTGGGCGTATCCTGCCTGGCAGTGCCAGCCTATCTTTTTAGCTTGTGGTCCATGTGGAGGTCACAATTATTATCCGATTTAAAAAAACGTTTGATTATATAACCGTTACACCGTGAGGAAGGTTGAGTTCGAATTTCGGGAAAATCAGACCAAAATTGCCATACAAAATGGCCGCCGTTTGTGTGCGAATACTGTTAAAAAATGGTATATCAAGGTTGTGGACCCTGTAAAGGTCACAATTTTAATTCGATTTTGATGAAACTTGAAATTCATGGTTATAACCCAAAGATCTAGGTTCTTTTCGATATTTGCGCATATCGGATCGTAACTTCCTGAATTATGGCTCCTGGTTATACGCAAAATCCCCCTTTCTTTAGCTTGTGGTCCCTCTGGAGGTCACAATTATTATCCGATTTAAAAAAACATTTGATTATATCACCGTTACACCGTAAGGACAGTTGAGTTTGAATTTCGTGAAAATCGGATCAAAATTGACAGACAAAATGGCTGCCGTTTGTACGCAAATACTGTTAAAAAAAATGGTATATCATGATTGTGGACCCTGTATAGGTCACAATTTTAATTCGATTTTGATGATGAAGGTTGAGTTCTAATCGTACCAAAATTGCCGGACGAAATGGTCGCCGTTTGTACGCGAATAGTGTAAAAATATGGTATATCATGGTTGTGGACTCGCTACAGGTCACAATTCTTATCCGATTTTGATGAAAAGTCACATTTCTAGGTTGTGTGCCGTCACACCATATTCATTGTCGGCTTCAAATTTCATGAATATCAGACTGGAACTGACCAACTAAATGGCTGCTCCCAATACAGTATGAAATACAGGATTTAATGATGTAGGAAAAATCACTTTCGGTATTGCTTGTTCTCTATCCATCTCTCGAAAATGTGGGCGTATCCTGCCTGGCAGTGCCAGCCTATCTTTTAGCTTCTGGTCCCTCTGGAGGTCACAATTATTATCCGATTTAAAAAACCATTTGATTATATCACTGTTACACCCTAAGGAAGGTTGAGTTCGAATTTCGTGAAAATCGGACCAAAATTGCCATACAAAATGGCCGCCGTTTGTACGCAAATACTGTTAAAAAATGGTATATAAAGGTTGTGGACCCTGTAGAGGTCACAATTTTAATTCGATTTTGATGAAAGTTGAAATTCATGTTTATAATCCAAAGATCTTGGTTCCTTTCGATATTTGCGCATATCGGATCGTAACTTCGCAAAATCGCCTTTTCTTGGCTTGTGTCCCTCTGGAGGTCACAATTATTATCCGATTGAAAAAAAAATTTTTTATTATATTACCATTACACCGTAAGGAAGGTTACGTTCGAATTTCGGGAAAATCGGACCAAAATTGCCATACAAAATGGCCGCCGTTTAAAAAAAATGTATATCATGGTTGTGGACCCTGTAGATAGTGCTCCTACGGTTAGTCGGATAACCGTAAACGGTTAGAATTGGACGGTTAAACGGTTTGAATTGAGCGGAACGGTTAATTGGAGATGTCCCCATTAAATGGAGTTATCTCCCATTACAGACATCTCCATGACGACAGAGTGCCATTTTGAAAATTGAACAATGTATGTCAACTTGAGATGCCCCCGTTACCCTAGAAAAAATGGTTCCACTACTGCTGTCTTCCGTCTTACTCCAGTCGCAGTAGTGGTTTTTCCTACAGAGTTCCTTTTGCGCAAGTTTTTTAGTCAAATGACTACAAAAAGTTTACTGGCCTATAATATAGCTCGCTTAATTTACAAAAAAAAAACTGACCCATCTCCTACGCGAAATTTCAACTGGCCACCCGTCATGGCCGCGAGTTGAGTAATACGTCATTAGGCCTACAACATAAACAGCGCTATACAGAGAAAAACTGTTCGGTGACTATTTTAATGGTCCAGTCTTCACTATTTGTGATAGAATTAATTATTTTAATACAAACTGTAATGATGTGTGTTGACAATTGTGCGTTTGAACCTATATGAACTTGCGTAAGGGGTCTTAGACTGTACCAATTGTTACCTGAAACACAGTTTAAGGTAACAAGTATGGTTACTACTGGTCCAACAGCAACACGTATCTCTTGACTGCTCGGCAAAATATTCTGATTTCAAGATAAATACATCCTGGAATAAAGTGGAATAGTTATAACTAAGAAAGCGCCTGACCTCAGTAACTAACTTCCTGTAATTTTTTAAACAATAATATTTAAAACCCGAGAATAACATTTTTTTAATTAGATTCCTGTAAAACAAACAGCTGCTCATTGACAGGTCATACACGTTATAATACAGGGGTAACGGTAATCATCCTGTATTAATGCGACATCATTACTGTCAAAAATCTACCAATTTAATTTTAAGAAGCCGAAGAGAATTTGCGTCGGTCACGTGTTCGCTCAGTCAGTTAGTGCAGTTTTCATGCCGTGGCGTGTGATACAGTTCGACTGTTATGAGTTACATTACATCTTGATCACACACAAGATGTAGAATATTCTAGTTGCCTGATTATAAGTCTTTAATAATTTCAATAACAATAAAATAGTTCTATCAACAAAGCACCGAGGGTGGAGATTGGAGTTGTGGAACTGGTGAAATAAATTCGATCACCAAATAGTACACTTCCGCCATGATAATCTCTAAATTCGATGATCGACATTTGTTTTCTTTTAGTACTTTCAAAGACTTACAAAGAGGAAAAACACAGGATTTAACTTAGAGAGGAGCAAAGCTATAATATTTGTAGGTACCGGTAAGCTTATTACTTGATATTGACAGACGTGTACAATTATGTATTAAAAACCACTTGCTTTTAAATCATCATACCGCGATGCGAGTGGTTATTTAATGTTGAAACTTGATACCAAACGGTTAATTGTTAGTAACCGGTTAATAGCCACGGTTATTCGAATAACAAAAAGTCCTAACCGTAGGAGCACTACCTGTAGAGGTCACAATTTTAATTCGATTTTGATGAAACTTGAAATGCATGGTTATAACCCAAAGATCTTGGTTCCTTTCGTTATTTGCACATATCTGATCGTAACTTCCTGAATTATGGCCCCTGATTGTCCGAAAAATCGCCTATGGTCCCTCTGGAGGTAACAATTATTATCCGATTTAAAAACACGTTTGACTCTATCACCGTTACCCTACGGAAAGTTGATTTCGAATTTTGAGAATATCGGACCATAATTGCCAGAAAAATGGCCGCCGTTTGTATGCGAACAGTGTAAAAATATGGTATATCAAAGTTGTGGACATTTTGATGAAACCTGAATTGCATGTTTATAACCTAAAGATCTTTATTCTTTTCGATATTTGCGCATTTCAAATTGTAACTTAATGAATTATGGCCTTTGATTGTATTGCTTGTTGTCTGTCTATCTCTCGAACAGTTATTATCTGATTTAAAAAAAACTCTGATTATATTACTATTGCACCATAAGGAAGGTTGAGTTCGAATTTCGTGAAAATCGTACCAAAATTGCCGGACGAAATGGTCGCCGTTTGTACGCGAATAGTGTAAAAATATGGTATATCATGGTTGTGGACTGTCTACAGGTCACAATTCTTATCCGATTTTGACAAAAAGTCACATTTCTAGGTTGTGTACCGTCACACCATAGTCATTGTTGGCTACGAATTTCATGAATATCAGACTGGAACTGACCAACAAAATGGCTGCTCCCAATACAGTATGAAATATAGGACTTAATGATGTAGGAAAAATCACTTTCGGTATCGCTTGTTCTCTATCCATCTCTCAAAAATGTGGGCGTATCCTGCCTGGCAGTGCCAGCCTATCTTTTAGCTTGTGGATCCTATGGATTGAAAATAACGTTTAATTATATCACCGTTTTACTGTAATGAAGGTTGAGGTTGAATTTTGAAAAAATCGGACCAAAACTGCCAGACAAAATGGCTGCTGCTAATACGCGAATAGTGTAAAATATGATATATCAAGGTTGTGGACCCTGTAGAGGTAACAATTTTAATCCGATTTTGATGAAATTTGAATTAAGTTAATAACCCAACGATCGGGGTTCCTTTCGATTTTCGGGCTTATTGGACCATAACTTCCTGAATTATAGCCCCTGATTGTACGAAAAATCATGTTTTTATACGCCCACATTTTCATGTGGACATATTATGTCGCCGCCCCTGTCCGTCCGTCCACAATTTTTTTGTGGACTCTCTACATGTCACAATTCTTAACTGATTTTGACGAAACTTGAAATATAGGTTCCTTTCGATATTTGCGCATATCGGATCGTAACTTCCTGAATTATGGCCCCTGATTATACACAAAATCGCCCTATTTATAAGCCCACATTTTCATGTGGATGTATATTGTCGTCGCCCCTGTCCGTCCGGACGTCCGTCCATCCACAATTTGTTTGTGGATTCTCTACAGGTCACAATTCTTATCTGATTTTGACGAAACTTGAAATATGGTTTATCCCCAAAAGATCTCGGCTGCTTTCGATATTGGTATGTAACGGATCAAAACTTCATGATTTTACGATTTTGATGAAACTTGAAATACATGTTTATAACCCAAAGATCTTGGTTCCATTGCATATTTGCACATATCGGATCGTAACTTCCTGAATTATGGCCCCTGATTAAACGCAAAATCGCCTTTTCTTAACTTATGGTCCCTCTGGAGGTCACAATTATTATTTGTTTGAAAAAAACGTTTGATTATATTACCGTTACACCGTAAGGAAGGTTGAGTTCGAATTTCGGGAAAATCGGACCAAAATTGCCATACAAAATGGGCGCCGTTTGTACGCGAATACTGTTGAAAAATTGTATATCATGGTTGTGGACCCTGTAGAGGTCACAATTTTAATTTGATTTTGATGAAACTTGAAATGCATGGTTATAACCCAAAGATCTTGGTTCCTTTCGTTATTTGCACATATCGGATCGTAACTTCCTGAATTATGGCCCCTGATTGTCCGAAAAATCGCCTAAGGTCACAATTATTATCCGATTTAAAAAAACGTTTGACTCTATCACCGTTACACCCTACAGAAGGTTGAGTTCGAATTTATTACCCACTTAGCAACATGATCCCCAGTCGAATTTGAAGCCTACTGAAATGCACTTTTATAACCCAAAGATCTTAATTCATTTCGATATTTGCACATACCAAATTCTAACTTAATGATGTAAGAAAAATCACTTTCGGTATTGCTTGTTCTCTATCCATCTCTCGAAAATGGGGGCGTATCCTGCCTGGCAGTGCCAGCCTATCTTTTACCTTGTGGATCCTACGGATATTCTGAATTAAAAAGCCGTTATACATTAATAATGGTTGAGTGTGAATTTCTTGAAAATCGATAATTGAACAGCTAAATCCATAATATTAAATGTTTAGTATACTTAACTTTAGCATGTGCCAGAACTTTATAAAAACCAAACAAATTCTAATGATTTTCTGACAATTACTTAATATGCGACAACTCTTGTTGACTGTCCGGACGATTTAGCTGCTGTGTTGGCGTATGTTTTGTTGCCTGGCAACCTATTTTTACATTCCTTTCACAGATATGTCGTGGGCATTACAGGTTATATGGTATTAATTTGAAGACAAAAATAATAAATTGTCAGAACAAAAGAATAAGTATACACACATACAGCAAATTTAGCTCACTCGCTATATACCTGTGGATATTCAAATTGGGGTCTGACTGCTGGATATTTTTAAATGACAACATTAATCAAGAAAAGTATTTTTGAGAGATTATTTAAATTTTGTAGAATTGTACAGGATATATTTTGGAAGGTATATAATGAAGGTTATGTTATGAGAGATAGCGTTGATCAGCTACATTGTGAAAAATGTCAAAGGTATATATTTACAGTAATGCTTGTGTTTACTTTTAAAATTTAGGACACGTACTTTGAATTGATCTTCCTATAAACTTACATATTCCTGAAGCAATGGTCCGAGAAATCCATCTCTGCCCATTGCCTTCTGATTTCTGATATTTGGGCTTTTGAGGGAGAGTGTGTATTCTCCCTGTTCAAACAAATCTTTCCCATGTACAGGAACATGACAGTCCTTCGTTTTCTGCGGGGTCTTCCCTAAAACTTTGGACAGTGATTTAAGGTATTAAAAACGGCGAAAGTATTGTTCGTCTTCATACAGTATTGTTTACATTGTTGATAGCCTCGTTTGTCACACGATTAGTTTTCCTACAATATTCTGCTATGCACTGGTTAATTGGTCCTATTTGGAACTTTGTTTAAAATTGAACGATTTTGTTAAGCAGTAAGCCATTGGTTGTTAATGGGACTGTTAACTAATAATAATTAATTTAGAAAAAAAATTTCCTCTATTTACAGCAGTGAGTAGTGGGATTAACTCTAATCAAACGGAACACTGCGAGGTGTATGATAAACGTCAGGCTTTTACCTGTTAGATTTATTAATGGCTGTTATGGAGTTTGTTATGGCCTTGTCATAATAACATTAATAAATGTCTAAAAGTATATAACAATTTTTATTGCCTTTCAAATTAGGGAAAATACGTATAATAGACAGATTTAGCTCGTAAATAATGCTGGTATATCTGTTTGTTAGCTTTGTTTTACAGTTTTTATACGCCCACATTTTCATGTGGACGTATTATGTCGTCGCCCCTGTCCGTCCGTCCACAATTTGTTTGTGGACCCTCTACAGGTCACAATTCCTATCCGATTTTGACGAAACTTGAAATATAGGTTTATCCCCATAAGATCTCGGTTCCTTTCGATATTGGCATGTATCGGATCGGAACTTCATTGATTATGGCCCCTGATTGTGCGAAATATCATGTTTTTAGCTTGTGGACCCTATAGAGGTCACAATTTTGAACCAATTGTGATAAAACTTGAAATGCATGTCTATAACCCCAAAATCTTGGTTCCTTTCGATATTTGCGCCCATCGGATCGTAACTTCCTGAATTACGGCCCCTGATTGTCCAAAAAATCGCCCTTTTTAGCTTGTGGTCCCTCTGGAGGTAAAAATTGTTATCCGATTTAAAAAACCGTTTGATTATATCACCGTTACATGGTAATGAAGGTTGAGTTCAAATTTCGTGAAAATCGGACCAAAATTGACGGACAAAATGGCCGCCGTTTGTACGCGAATAGTGTGAAAATATGTTATATCAAGGTTGTGGACCCTATAGAGGTCACAATTTTGAACCGATTTTGATGAAACTTGAAATGTATGTTTATAACCCAAAGATCTTGGTTCCTTTCGATATTTGCACCAATCGGATCGTAACTTCCTTAATTATGGACCCTGATTGTCCGAAAAATTGACCTTTTTAGCTTGTGGTCCCTCTGGAGGTCAAAATTATTAGCCGATTTACAAAACCGTTTGATTTTATCACTGTTACATGGTAATGAAGGCTGACTTCGATGTTTGTGAAAATCGAACCAAAATTGACGGACAAAATGGCCGCTGTTTGTACGCGAATAGTGTGAAAATATGTTATATCAAGGTTGTGGACCCTATATAGGTCACAATTTTGAACCGATTATGATGAAACTTGACATGCATGTTTATAACCTGAAGATCTTGGTTCCTTTCGATATTTGCACTCATTGATTCATAACTTCCTGAATTATGGCCCCTGATTGTACGAAAAGTCACCCTTTTTAGCTTTGGTCCCTCTTGAAGTTACAATTATTTTCCAATTTAAAAAAACGTTTGATTATATCACCGTTTCACCTTAAGGAAGGTTTGAGATCAAATTTCGGGAAAATCGGACCAAAATTGACAGACAAAATGGCCGCCGTTTGTACGCGAATACTGTTAAAAAATGGTATATCATGGTTGTGGACCCTGTATAGGTCACAATTTTAATTTGATTTTGATGAAACTTGAAATGCAGGGTTATAACCCAAAGATCTTGGTTCCTTTCGTTATTTGCGTATATCGGATCGTAACTTCCTGAATTATTCGAATTTCGTGAAAATCGTACCAAAATTGCCGGACAAAATGGTCGCCGTTTGTAATCGAATAGTGTAAAGATATGGTATATCATGGTTGTGGACTCTCTACAGGTCACAATTCTTATCCGATTTTGCCGAAAAGTCACATTTCTAGGTTGTGTACCGTCACACCATAATCATTGTCGACTTCGAATTTCATGAATATCAGACTGGAACTGACCAACAAAATGGCTGCTCCCAATACAGTATGAAATACAGGACTTAATGATGTAGGAAAAATCACTTTAGGTATTGCTTGTTCTCTATCCATCTCTCGAAAATGTGGGCGTATCCTGCCTGGCAGTGCCAGCCTATCTTTTACACTGAGAACTACTAAGGGGTCAGTCTGTGCACGGACTTTATAGAAATCTATGTCGGGGTTATTTGTATGCATTAATTTCCTGATTATTGGCTTGTTATTTTTATATGCCCATATTGAAATGTGGTCGTATATTGTCGTCGCCTCCGTCCGTCGGTCTGTCCTGAGTCCACAATTGCTTGTGGACGCTCTAAAGGCTAAAATTAATATCCGATTGGCTTTAAATTTATACACAGTGTCTAAGGGCATGAGACGAAGAAGCCTATTGTTTTTATACGCCCACATTTTTATGTGGATGTATATTGTCGTCGCCCCTGTCCGTCCGTCCCACGGTCCACAATTTGTTTGTGGACCCTCTACAGGTCACAATTCTTATCCGATTTTGATGAAACTTGAAATATAGGTTTATTTGCAATAAACAATAGGATTACATTATATCACTATATTATTTGGGCCTACATGAATATCAAAATTTTGAATTAGGTATTTTCACTGTTTATTACAAAAAAATATTCAAAATTTATATTTTCACCAATATACAGGCTTACATTATATACCCGGTATCATTTTGGTCTTTACTTTTCTGTAATTTCACAGATAATTTTAGAGGAGGGGAAACTTTGACGTTAGTTATTTCATTGTCATTTTGGACAGAATAATTTGTAATTCTGAAGTCTTTATTTTAAAAATTATAGGCTATTCACATAATAAAAGAATTATAGGCCCATGTTTTTATACGCCCACATTTTCATGTGGACGTATTATGTCGTCGCCCCTGTCCGTCCGGACGTCCGTCCGTCCACAATTTGTTTGTGGACTCTCTACAGGTCACAATTCTTATCCGATTTTGACGAAACTTGAAATATAGGTTTATCCCCAAAAGATCTCGGCTGCTTTCGATATTGGCATGTATCGGATCAAAACTTCATGGATTATGGCCCCTGACTGTACGAAAAATCACGTTTTTAGCTTGTGGACCCTATAGAGGTCACAATTTTGAACCGATTTTGATGAAACTTGACATGCATGTTTGTAACCCAAAGATCTTGGTTCCTTTCGATATTTGCGGCTATCGGAATGTAATTTCCTGAATTATGGCCCCTGATTGTCCGAAAAATCACCCTTTTTAGCTTGTGGTCCCTCTGGAGGTCACAATTATTATTCGATTTAAAAAAACGTTTGATTATATCACCGTTACACCCTAAGGAAGGTGGAGTTCAAATTTCGGGAAGGTCACAATTATTATCCTATTTAAAAAACCGTTTGATTATATCACCGTTACACCCTAAGGAAGGTTGAGTTTGAATTTCGGGAAAATCGGACCAAAATTGCCATACAAAATGGCCGCCGTTTTTTTTTAAATGGTATATCAAGGTTGTGGACCCTGTAGAAGTCTCATTTTTTATTCGATTTTGATGAAACTTGAAATTCATGGTTATAACCCAAAGATCTTGGTTCCTTATATATTTGCGCATATTGGAACGTGACTTCCTGAATTATGGCCCCTGATTATACGCAAAACCGCCTTATTTTAGCTTGTGGTCCCTCTGGTGGTAACAATTATTATCCGATTTAATAAAACGGTTGATTATATTACCGTTACACCGTAAGGAAGGTTGAGTTCGAATTTCGGGAAAATCAGACCAAAATTGCCATACAAAATGGCTGCCATTTGTACGCGAATACTGTTAAAAAATTGTATATCATGGTTGTGGACCCTGTAGAGGTCACAGTTTTAATTCGATTTTGATGAAACTTGAAATGCATGGTTATAACCGAAAGATCTTGGTTCTTTTCGATATTTGCGCATATCAGATCGTAACTTCCTGAATTATGGCCCCTGATTGTCCGAAAAATCGCCTATGGTCCCTCTGGAGGTCACAATTATTATCCGATTTGAAAAAACGTTTGACTCTATCACCGTTACACCCTACGGAAGGTTGAGTTTGAATTTCGAGAAAATTGGACCATAATTCCCAGAAAAAATGGCCGTCGTTTGTACGCGAACAGTGTAAAAATATGGTATGTCAAAGTTGTGGACCCTGTAGAGGTGACAATTTTTATTAGATTTTGATGAAACCTGAAATGTTTGTTTATAACCTAAAGATCTTTATTCTTTTCGATATTTGCGCATATCAAATTGTAACTTAATGAATTATGGCCTTTGATTGTAGGAAAAATCACTTTCGGTATTGCTTGTTCTCTGTCTATCTCTCGAACAATTATTATCTGATTTAAAAAAAAAACTCTGATTATATTACTGTTGCACCGTAAGGAAGGTTGAGTTCGAATTTTGTGAAAATCGTACCAAAATTGCGGGACGAAATGGTCACTGTTTGTACGCGAATAGTGTAAAAATATGGTATATCATGGTTGTGGACTCTCTACAGGTCACAATTCTTATCCAATTTTGACGAAGTCACATTTCTAGGTTGTGTACCGTACACCATAATCATTGTCGGTTTCGAATTTCCTTAATATCAGACTGGAACTGACCAACTAAATGGCTGCTCCCAATACAGTATGAAATACAGGACTTAATGATGTAGGAAAAATCACTTTCGGTATTGCTTGTTCTCTATCCATCTCTCAAAAATGTGGGCGTATCCTGCCTGGCAGTGCCAGCCTATCTTTTAGCTTGTGGTCCCACTGGAGGTCAAAATTATTATCCGATTTAAAAAAACGTTTGATTATATCACCATTACATGGTAATGAAGATTGAGGTAAAATTTCGTGAAAATCGGACCAAAATTGACAGACAAAATGGTCGCCGTTTGTACGCGATTAGTGTGAAAGTATGTTATGTCAAGGTTGTGGACCCTATAGAGGTCACAATTTTGAACCGATTTTGATGAAACATGACATGCATGTTTATAACCCAAAGATCTTGGTTCTTTTTGATATTTGCGCCCATTGGATCGTAACTTCCTGAATTATGGCCCCTGATTGTACGAAAAATGACCTTTTTTTTTAGGTTGTGGTCCCTCTGGGGTCAGAATTATTATCCCATTTAAAAAAACGTTTGATTATATCACCGTTACATCGTAATGAAGGTTGAGGTCGAATTTCGTGAAAATCGGACTAAAATTGACAGCTGTTCTTGTCAGGCCATCCATCCTTCATCACGAACAAGGGGAAACCACACTAGAAAATCTAGATGAACTTTGTCACCCAATGCAGGGATCAAACACCAAACCTCAAGGCAACCAAGCCAGCATCTTACCCACTTAGCAACATGATCCCCAGTCGAATTTGAAGCCTACTGAAATGAACCTTTATAACCCAAATATATTATTTCATTTCAATATTTGCACATATCAAATTCTAACTTAATGATGTAGGAAAAATCACTTTCGGTATTGCTTGTTCTCTATCCTTCTCTCGAAAATGTGGGCGTATCCTGCCTGGCAGTGCCAGCCTATCTTTCCTTATTATTACCTTCATAGTCTGTAATTCTAGAGCCTATATATATATGTATATAGGCCTATTTAATAGTCCTTAAAAACACTACTTATATTATAGACCTATATCCCATTTCTCCTTTACAATTTACAATTCTGTGTTTTCAGTGTTAATTTCAAAGAGAATAGCACAAATTCGTCTATTTTTATACGTCCACTGTGAACGTATTATGCCGTCGCCCCTGTCTGTGTGTGTGTGTGTCTGTGGTTTGCCTACAGGGCGCAATTCTTCATGGATTTTCTTCAAACTTGGTATACTTATTCCTTATACCCCAAGGAAGATCCCTATTGTTTTTGGGGCATGCCCGACCCCCAGGGGGCAAGCCACGCCCATTTCTAGTATTTGTTTGTTTGTCTTCTACAGGCCACATTTCTTAACTTATAATCTTGAAACTTAACATACACATTCTTTGTACCCTAAGGAACATCCCTATCGTTTGGGGTGTATGCCCCACCCCCAGGGGCAGAGCCACGCCCATTTTCTTTTCGTGTGTCTTTGTGTCGCCTACAGGGCGCAATTCTTACTGGATTTTCTTCAAACTTGGTATACGTATTGCTTATACCCTAAGGAAGATCTCTATGGTATTTGGTGCATGCCCGACCCCCAGGGACAGAGCCACGCCCATTTCTAGTATGTATTTGTTTGTCGTCTACAGGCCACATTTCTTAACTTATAATTTTGAAACTTAGCATACAAGCCACGCCCATTTCTAGTATTTGTTTGTTTGTCGTCTACAGGCCACATTTCTTAACTTATAATCTTGAAACTTTGCATACACATTCTTTGTACCCTAAGGAACATCCCTATCATTTGGGGTGCATGCCCAACCCCCTGGGGCAGAGCCACACCCATTTTCTTATCGTGTGTCTTTGTGTCGCCTACAGGAGACAATTCTTATTGGATTTTCTTTAAAACTTTGTATACTTACTCTTCATACTCTAAGGATGATCCCTATCGTTTGGGGTGCATGCCCAACCCCCCAGGGGCAGAGCCACACCCATTTTCTTTTTGTGTGTCTCTGTGTCGCCTAGAAGCCGCATTTCTTACTGTATTTTCTTAAAACTTTGTATACTTACCCTAAGGATGATCCGTATTGTTTTTTGGTGCATGCCCGACCCCCAATGGCAGAGCCACGCCCATTCCTTGTATTTATTTGTTTGTCGTCTACAAGCCACATTTCTTAACGTATCATCTAGAAACTTTGAATGATTATTCTTTGTACCCTAAGGAACATTTCTATCATTTGGGGTGCATGCCCAACCCCCAGGGGCAGAGTCACGCCCATTTTCTTTTTGTGTGTCGCCTACAGGCCATAATTCTTAATCGGTCATCTTGAAACTTAAAATACTTATTCCTTATACCCTAAGGATGACCCTTTTTGTTTTGGGTGCATGCCCGACCCCCATGGGACAGCAACACCCATTTCGTGTATTTGTCTGTCGTCTACAGGCTGCATAAAGATGACCCCTATTGTTTTTGGTGATTTCCTAACCCCCAGGGGCAGAGTCATGCCCATTTTTACTTCGTGTTTATGTGTGTTGTCTACAGGCCACGATTCTTAATGGATCGTCTTTAAACTTGGGATATGTATTCCATATAGCCTAAGGACGTCAACTGCATGTCCCGACTCACACAGGCAAGACACGACCAATTTTTGTGTTTGTCGTTTACAGGCCGCAATTCTGAATGAATCAGCTTGGTACTTGGTTTATGTATTCCTTATAGCCTGAGAGCGTCCACTATTGATTTTGATGAATGTCCCGACCCCCAGGGGCAGAGCCACGCCCACTTTTTGCCTTTAGTGTTAGGAAGGCACAATTCTGAATGGATTATCTTGGTATAGTTATTCCTTATACTCTAAGGACGGCAACTATTAATGTTGGTGCACGACCCTCAATGCTAAACAAACCAAACGCCTAGCCTTCTTGACAAAGTACCATATCAATCAAAGCAGGAATGTGGACGTATATTGTAGCGTTAGCGTTATGTTTAAATATAGGATTACATTACATAACTTTATTTTACAGGCCTGTATCCCATATTCTTCTACACAATTTAAAATTCTGTATTTCAATGTTAATTAAATACAAAACAGTCCAAATTTATTCTTTAGAAATAGATAAAATCCTTATACGGCATTTAGTAACTGAACATGTGATAAATAACACAAATTAATATGGATAACAGTCAGTGAGTAATGACCGTATAATGACAAGAAATCAAATTAACAAGGTACAAATGTAACAAAAACAATAACTGATATGGACCATCAAAGGGCTAATAAAACGAACAATCATAACCTTACATAGTGGACACCAAAGATGTATGAATCTATCTACGGACTTAGAAATACATGTATATAGGCCTTACACCATTTTTTCTTTTACTTTTCTGTAATTTTAGAGGGATAAAAACTCATGTATTGTCCAGTTATTTTTTTTTTCTTTCGTCTTGTGGTCAGTATAATCTGTAATTTTAGAGTCTTTATTTTTTTTATTTTTTTTTAAATCGGGCTATTCACATATAGGCCTTTATTTGCGTTTGATTTCTAGTAATATTAGAAACGTTCAAAGATATAATATAGGCCTGTAATAAGTTATTTTTCTTTATTTGGTCTATATATGAATAAATACCAGTCAATTGCATAGGCCTATCTTTCTTTAAGAATAAATTACTTATATCAAATTCTCGCCTTTACTATTTATAATGTTGTTTTTCAATGGTAATTTCAGAGAGAATAAAAGCACAAATTTATTTGCAATAAACAATAGGATTACATTATATCACTATATTATTTGGGCCTACATGAATATCAAAATTTTGAATTAGGTATTTTCACTGTTTATTACAAAAAAATATTCAAAATTTATATTTTCACCAATTTTCAGGCTTACATTATATACCCGGTATCATTTTGGTCTTTACTTTTCTGTAATTTCACAGATAATTTTAGAGGAGGGGAAACTAAGATTTGACGTTAGTTATTTCATTGTCATTTTGGACAGAATAATTTGTAATTCTGAAGTCTTTATTTTAAAAATTATAGGCTATTCACATAATAAAAGAATTATAGGCCCATGTTTTTATACGCCCACATTTTCATGTGGACGTATTATGTCGTCGCCCCTGTCCGTCCGGACGTCCGTCCACAATTTGTTTGTGGACTCTCTACAGGTCACAATTCTTATCCGATTTTGACGAAACTTGAAATATAGGTTTATCCCCAAAAGATCTCGGCTGCTTTCGATATTGGCATGTATCGGATCAAAACTTCATGGATTATGGCCCCTGATTGTACGAAAAATCACGTTTTTAGCTTGTGGACCCTATAGAGGTCACAATTTTGAACCGATTTTGATGAAACTTGACATGCATGTTTGTAACCCAAAGATCTTGGTTCCTTTCGATATTTGCGGCTATCGGAATGTAATTTCCTGAATTATGGCCCCTGATTGTCCGAAAAATCACCCTTTTTAGCTTGTGGTCCCTCTGGAGGTCACAATTATTATTCGATTTAAAAAACCGTTTGATTATATCACCGTTACACCCTAAGGAAGGTTGAGTTCAAATTTCGGGAAAATCGGACGAAAATTGCCATACAAAATGGCCGCCGTTTGTACGCGAATACTGTTAAAAAATGGTATATCAAGGTTGTGGCCCTGTGGAGGTCACAATTTTGATTCGATTTTGATGAAACTTGAAATTCATGGTTATAACCCAAAGATCTTGCTTCCTTTCGATATTTGCGCATATAGGATCGTAACTTCCTGAATTATGGCCCCTGATTATACGCAAAATCGCCTTTTTTTTTAGCTTGGAGGTCACAATTATTATTCGATTTAAAAAACCGTTTGATTATATTACCGTCACACCCTAAGGAAGGTTGAGTTCGAATTTCGGGAAAATCGGACGAAAATTGCCATACAAAATGGCCGCCGTTTGTACGCGAATACTGTTAAAAAATGGTATATCAAGGTTGTGGACCCTGTGGAGGTCACAGTTTTGATTCGATTTTAATGAAATTTGAAATTCATGGTTATAACCCAAAAATCTTGCTTCCTTTCGATATTTGCGCATATCGGATCGTAACTTCCTGAATTATGGCCCCTGATTATACTCAAAATCACCTTTTTTTTAGCTTGGAGGTCACAATTATTATCCGATTTAAAAAAAACGTTTGATTATATTACCGTTACACCGTAAGGAAGGTTGAGTTCGAATTTCGGGAAAATCAGACCAAAATTGCCATACAAAATGGCCGCCATTTGTACGCGAATACTGTTAAAAAATGGTATATCAAGGTTGTGGACCCTGTAAAGGTCACAATTTTAATTCGATTTTGATGAAACTTGAAATTCATCGTTATAACCCAAAGATCTTGGTTCTTTTCAATATTTGCGCATATCGGATCGTAACTTCCTGAATTATGGCCCCTGGTTATACGCAAAATCCCCCTTTCTTTAGCTTGTGGTCCCTCTGGAGGTCACAATTATTATCCAATTTAAAAAAACGTTTGATTATATCACCGTTACACAGTAAGGAAGGTTGAGTTTGAATTTCGGGAAAATCGGACCAAAATTGACAGACAAAATGGCCGCCGTTTGTACGCGAATACTGTTATAAAAATGATATATCATGGTTGTGGACCCTGTATAGGTCACAATTTTAATTCGATTTTGATGAGGAAGGTTGAGTTCTAATTTCGTGAAAATCGTACCAAAATTGCCGGACGAAATGGTCGCCGTTTGTACGCGAATAGTGTAAAAATATGGTATATCATGGTTGTGGACTCGCTACAGGTCACAATTCTTATCCGATTTTGATGAAAAGTCACATTTCTAGGTTGTGTACCGTCACACCATAATCATTGTCGGTTTCGAGTTTCATTAATATCAGACTGGAACTGACCAACTAAATGGCTACTCCCAATACAGTATGAAATACAGGACTTCAAGATGTAGGAAAAATCACTTTCGGTATTGTTTGTTCTCTGTCCATCTCTCGAAAATGTGGGCGTATCCTGCCTGGCAGTGCCAGCCTATCTTTATGATATGTGTCTATCTTCTTTTATTAGGGTTTCACACTGCGTAGCTTGTGTGAAACACTATTGTTTTTGTTAAAATTATTAGGGTTTCACACTGCGAAGCTTGTGTGAAACACTATTGATTTTGTTAAAATTATTATTCTTATTAGGCTTTCACCATTGAAAATGGTGAAAGACTATTGAAATTACTAAGATTAATATTATTAAGCTTTCATATTACATATGAAAGCTTATTGTTTTTGTTAAGATTATTATTATTATTTTTTTTTTTTTTGTGTCATTTCTGCAAATCGGATTTCTCAGAATCTAACCATGGGATCTTTCTGAAACTTTGACCTACCCCCCCAAAACTGGGTGGCAGTTTTTGATTAAATATATTTTCAAAACGTTTTACGAATTCGAAATCACCTAATTTTACGAACAAGTGAATTTGACCTGCATTACTGTAACTCTGTGACTATTTGACCTATTTTACTAATTCTTTTTTCTTTGAGTACCTTGACAAAAATCATTTTCAACTGCAGTTTCAGATTTTCGAATTTCGAAAATTCGTCGCTGTGATTTCGAACCGGAAGTTGAGACCAACTAGACAACTTCTTTAATAGTTCTACGATTTCATGAAATTTAGTATGTACGTAATTCTTACCCATGTGACTTCAAAAATATAAATAGAAATTTTCTAAATTATCTCCCCTTGGTTGAATTAAGGATCAAAATTTTCAAAAAAATCGAAGAAATATAGGTCAGAATGACCTGATGATTTTTTTGGATACTAGATAAGTAAATACTGATTCGTACACAAAATATTGAGTTTATGGATTGAACCGGAAGTGCCGCCATCTTGAAACGTGAAAAATCACAAAGGTTTTTTTGCTATTTTACTTACAGACACGGGAGTTATATTTTCTGAATCCTTTAAGGATGGCCTAAAAAACGTTCGGAGTAGAATTTTGATTTAGGTCAATTGATGGTCGCTTTTAATTTAAAAATGAAAAATGTGGTTTGAGAGACAATTTTTATTTTTTTTTCAAATTTGACCTACATTTTTGGATACCTGAAAACCATCCGATTCCAGAAATATAAGTTTCATTCCGAGTTATCGCCCTTTATTTTTCAATTTTTTTCGAATTTTCTACCCATTTTGTGAGCTCGGGTTTCGATTTATGGCAGAATTGACGTTTCTGAAACTTCTGAGTCATGACGCCAGATGACCATTGCAAGGAATAAAGCAATTTCAACAATAATCTGTTCACCGGATGTGGTCGAAATAATGTCAGATATTTTGAAAAAAATGCAAAAAATGGGTATTTTGGGGAAAAACGTGATTTCTCCGTCCGATATGAATGGATTAGACAAATTAGGGTACCATTGGATTGCACTAGGATTGTGCTATCGTATGGTACCCAATTCGTACGGATACGATGAGCAGGAAGCAAAATATGGCACGCTGAAAATCAAGTATTTTCTGATTTGGAGCGTTTTTGGATGCCTGTAGCTCAAAAACTTAACCGCAACTTTTTATATAATATAATAATATGTATGTAGTTATTGAAATTTAATTTTCGATATTTTAATTTTTTGGCATTTTTGGCACTTTTGAACATAGGATTTCTCAGGGGGATTTTATCTGATCGGATAATGTAATATATCATTACAGAGCCCTGTGGCTGTTTTAGTGCCCAAACCGGCTATAAAAACTATTCCGACAATAATAACCATACGGTACCGGAAGTATTCAAAAAATGAGAAAAAATGGTTAAAAACATTGTCGCACTTGTGAAAAACTTGATTTCTCCTTTAGGTAATAGCAGACCAAAAGAACTAAAGTGTCGCTGGATAGCCCTATTAATGGACCACCATATGGTATCTAAATAATACGATTTCGATGGTAAGGAAATAAATTATTGTATGCCAAAAATCTAGTATTTTCCGATTTTTTAACATTCTGAGACGCCCTTTTCTCGAAAACGACACCACAGATCTTTCTAAAATTTGTCTTACTCAATGTCCTATCGGTTGTCTATATAGTGAATCCAAAATGAAAAGCGTTGAAATAATATAAGTGGTCCAAAAATGGCCTCAAACTTTGAAAAAAATTGAAAAATCGTTAAATTTTTGGAAACGCTCTTTCATTTATCTTTTTTTCCAAAACTACTCAATGGATGTTTCTGATACTTCTGGTACGTAAAGTTAAGTATCCAAAGAACTTTGTAAAGCTATCACAACAACGATCGTAAAACCGGAAGTAGTCGTAAAAATGTCCAATATTTTGAAAAAAATTAATTCTTTTACGAAAACCTTTTTTATTTATGAATATTTTTTGATGATATTTTACACAGGAATTAAACCGATTCCTGACCTAAATGACAGACTTCCAAATGATGTGAATTAATAACCAAATCTGTAACGTAACATGGTGTTTATACGGAAGGATAACTGGGTGTTTTATATCTTCACCTACAGGTCCTTTATCCAATCTTCCTCCAACCTTCAGTAATCCATCTTAAAGTTGTGGATTTAGCTTTCGGAGTGATGAATCAATTTTCGAAGGGTTAGAACTCTCGCTAATGTGACGCAGAGCCTTTAAGCTGTCAGGAAACACCTTCCGTTGAACAAACTTGATAACCTCTGACTCAGCTTCTTTGATCTCTCCAACCGTCAAAAACCTTTCAAAGTTATTAGGACAACCCTGTCCTAAAACCCTTAACTTTAAATATCTTTTAAACCTTAAGATCCAGGCAACTCCTCTCTTCAATCTCCACCAGGAGGAATACCTCAAAATCAAATCATCAATAACATCCATGTCAACTGACGCAACATAAATTTTTGCTTCTTTCCGAACTTCAGGGTCGTCATCCTTCAATTCTGGAATAACAATGGGAGAAGGCCAACCACTTTCATTCCCCCTCAGAAATTCTGGACCACTAATCCATCTATTGTCCTTCACCATGGTCTTTAACTTTAACCCCTTGGAACCGTCATCAGCAGGATTCAAATCCCGATTTACGTAACGCCATTCTGAAATCATAGATCCAAGATGAATAACTGTTAAGCTATTCGATTCAAACGTATGGAACCTTTTACTATCATTATTAATACACTTTAAAACTGACAACGAATCTGTCCAAAATACAGTCTTCTCTATAACAAACTCCAATTCTTCCTGTATAACTCTTCTCATCTTCACGGCAACAACCGCAGCCGATAATTCCAGCCTTGGAATAGACACCTCACGAATAGGAGCCAACCTACATTTCCCAAATACAAAAGAACAGTGAACCTCTCCACTGGAATTGATGAATCTCAAATATGCAACAGCAGAATAACCAACTCTAGAACCATCGCAAAATATATGTAACTGGACCAATAACACCAAATACCTTAGGTTTCAAACACCTATCATCCTTAATTTCAGACAACCTATCTAAATCCTCTAACCATCTGTACCATTGAAACTTATCTTCCAAAGAAACAGGATCATCCCAACCTAAATTTCTCCGACTCAACATTTGTAATAACAACTTCGCCTTAATAATGTATGGAGCGATAAACACAATAGGATCAAATAATGAATAAACAATTGACAAAATACTTCTTCTTGTTGTAACCTTCTCAAACAAATACAACAACTTCTCATTGACCTCCCATGAAAAGACATATGATTCGGTATCCCATCACAATCCCAAAGCACTCTGAGTGGGCAAAAGGTTATCCAAATCAATAATAGACTTGGCTCTATCCTTTTCTTGAACGTTCTCCAAAAACCTGCGATCGTTACAACACCACTTAGTCAACCTAAAACCACAAGTAAATAACAACTTTGACAACTTGTGGAACAATTTAACTGATAATTTTAAAGAATCAACTGACTTCATCAGGTCATCTACATACATATTCTTCATAATGGTCTTCACAGTTTCAGGATCGAAGTCGCTACCGTAAAGCTCAGCACATTTCTTGACACAGTAATTAGCAACAGCAGGTGAAGATGTGGCGCCAAATATGTGTTTGGTCATCCGATAATCTTCTACAACGTCATTAATGTCATTAATGTCGTCATTTCTCCACCATAGGAATCTCAATACATCACAATCCTTTGGTTCAACTCTAACTTGGTGAAAATGAGCCTCAATATCAGCTATAAACCCAATCTCTCCCTGTCTGAACCGAAATAAGACTCCTAACAAGTGATTAGCTAAGTCTGGGCCTTGTAATAACTGACTGTTAAGCGATGTTCCATGGTATTGAGCTGCACAGTCGAAGACTACTCTAACTTTATCTGGCTTTAATGGATGGGTTACTGGATGGTGTGGTAAATACCAAATGGGTCTTTCATTTAAATCAATTTCCACCTCTGGAATCTTCTCAGCATGGCCCTTAGAAATATTATCATTAATTGTGGTCTGGTACTTAAAGAACAAATCAGGATTTCTTCTAAACCTCTTAGATAATCCATCTAATCTGTTCAAAGCCATAGCTCTATTATTAATTAGATTAGGAGGAATTCTCTTCCATGGTAGTGGAATTTGAAAATGACCATCAACAATCTTTAATCCATCCTCAATAATACATAAAGCCTTTTTATCTTCAATTGAATAACCTGGTTTATTTTCATCTTCTAGATCTTTGAAATCTGTATTCCACAATCTCTGCAACTGTTCCTTCAGATCATCTTTAACTTCAGTTTCTTCATGACTAATAACAGAGCTAACAAAATTAAAACAAATCTCATTAAAATCTCGTGGCTGATCAACTGACCCAATAACAATCCAGCCTAACCTATACTTAATAGCAACTGGTTCATTTTACCCACCTTCTCTGTAATCTAAAGGGATAAAAAGTTTTGGCCGTTCTTTAACACCAATAATAACAGTTACCTCATGAAACTGCACTTCAGGACAGTCAATATCTTTCAAATGTAAGTATTTCTGTAAATCTTCCATCCTTGGAATTGTAGTGGTGGGAATTGGTAATGATGGTACAGTTCTAACATCACTAAAATCAACCGATGTATCTCCATCTGAAGACTTGATGACAATATCGACTAATTCACTTTCAACTTCCTTAGATCCTGTAACACCTGTGACAGTAAATGGATCGGTCTCGCCACCAATATCAAGATGAGCAGCAAGTTTCTTTAAGACTAAAGTGATTTCGGATCCAGTATCCAGCAAAGCATAAGTAGTGACTTCTTAATTCTTGGTGATTTTATTCTGAACAATAACTGGAACAACTCCAAGACAAACCTTCCTTTCACCAGCCCCAGCAGCAGCAGTAACAACACTGGAGGTTTTCTTGGAGTCTTCTATCTTCTCAATAGAACTGGATTGACTCAAATTAAACAAATTAACATCATGCAACAAAGTATTGTAATCCCTTTCACAATTAGGAACCCGACATCTAAATCCAGGCCTATCACAAAATTTAATTGAATGTCCTTTATTTAAACACTTAAAACATAACTGGAGGTCACCAACAACTCTACCTTTACCTCTATTGTCAAGATCTATAAACTGACTGCACTTCCAAATAGGATGCCTACCTGCACAGTAAATACATGGTGATCTAAAATTTCCAGCACCGAATCTTAAAATGTTGGGAGGACTTAAATTCATCTTACAAGCTGCATTCGAACTCGTTGTAGCCATAAGAGTTGCCATCGGTCTGGGTTTTATAAAATAGGAACTATCAAATTTCTTCTCTCTGAAATTATTCGACAAGTCTTCCCCAAACTCGTTGTTTACTAATACTGCTCGTTCTTTAACAAAATGTAAAAAGTCTATAAACCTTGGTCTGGAACCATTTTCAAGAATTCTACCAGCTCTTTCCGTCCACTTAGCCCTCAAAAACATAGGTAATTTAGAATTCAAGTCCCTCAGTGTGTTCATGTGATCTAAATCATTCATGTAGTCCCTTCACATACCAGCTAGTGTTCTATTAGTAATCTCCAAGTTGCGAACAAATTCCATCAGGAAAGTACTATTAGCAGTCTTGATAACAGGTAAATTCTCTTACTTAGTCATATAGGCTTTTGCAATAACATGAGGTTTACCGAAATTCTCACGCAAAGTTAGTCCGAAAATAATAACGATACCGAAAGTATTCAAAAAATGAAAAAAAAAAACGTTCAAAACATTGTCGCACTTGCGAAAAACTTGATTTCTCCCTAAGAACTAAAGTGTCGCTGGATAGCCCAATTAATGGACCATCATATGGTATCTAAATAATAGGATTTCGATGGTAAGGAAATGAATTATTGTATGCCAAAAATCTAGTATTTTCTGATTTTTTAACATTCTGAGACGCCCTTTTCTCTAAAACGACGCCACAGATTTTTCTTAAACTTTTCTTACTCAAAGTCCTATCGGTTGTCTATATAGTGAATTCAAAATGAAAAGCATTGAAATAATATAAGTGGTCCAAAAATGGCCTCAAACTTTGAAAAAAAATGAAAAATCGTTAAATTTTTGGAAACGCTCTTTAATTTATCTTTTTTTCCAAAACTACTCAATGGATGTTTCTGACACATCTGGTACGTTAAGTTAAGTATCCAAAGAACTTCGTAAAGCTATCACAACAACGATCGTAAAACCGGAAGTAGTCGAAAAAATGTCTGATATTTTGAAAAAAAATAATTCTATTACGAAAACCTTTTTTATTTATGAATATTTTTTGATGATATTTTACACAGGAATTATTGATATAAAATTAAACCATGCTAGTCCCGAAATGACATAGTTTGTGTCTAGTCGACGTTAAACCCCATTTCTCTCATCTCGGTAGTGCCGGTTAATTTGAGATATATTTTGTCTCCCTTTAAGTTTTTTACCTTTTTAATTTCAGTTTATGGGTTCCAAGTTTATTATTTATTGCCTGATGTGTACAAAACAATTCTCAATTGCGAATTCATAACTTATTTGTTACCGATAATGATTTAGTGAAGTAATTTTTTCAGATTTTACAATTTTGACCGGTGTATATATTACTTACAAATCTGATAGAGGGTGTCACTGAATCATAACAACTACAGTATCGTTTGGTAGCGCGATGGATCGGCTATTGTATGACGCACTTCCTGTCTGATTCCTGAAAGCCGATTCAGCACTGCAGGTCTGCAGGTCTAGTTAGGGTTTCACACTGCGTAGCTTGTGTGAAACACTATTGTTTTTGTTAAAATTATTAGGGTTTCACACTGCGAAGCTTGTGTGAAACACTATTGTTTTTGTTAAAATTATTATTAAGCTTTCATATTTCATATGAAAGCTTATTGTTTCTGTTAAGATTATTATTATTTTTTTTTTGTGTGTGTTTTCTGCAAATCGGATTTCTAAGAATCTATCCATAGGATCTTTCTGAAATTTTGACTTACCCCCCCAAAAATGGGGTGCGAACCTTGATTAAATATATTTTCAAAACGTTTTACGAATCCGAAATCACCGAATTTTACGAACGAAAAAAATGACAATACATAGTCGTAACTTTGTTATTTTTTGACAGATTTTACTAATTCTTTTTTCTTTGAATACCTTTAAAAAAATCATTTGCATCTGCAGTTTCACATTTTCGAATTTCGAAAATTTGTCGCTGTGATTTCGAACCGGAAGTTTAGACCAATTTGACAACTTCTTTAATAGTTGTACGATTTTCATGAAATTTAGTATCTAAGTAGATCTTACCGATGTGACTTCAAAAATATAATTAGAAATTTTCTAAATTATCTCCCCTTGACGAAATTAAGGATCAAAATTTTCAAAAAAATCATCGAAATATAGGTCAGAATGACCTGATTTTTTTTTTATACGCCCACATTGAAATGTGGTCGTATATTGTCGTCGCACCCGTCCGTCGGTCCGTCGGTCCGGCGTCCACAATTGCTTGTGGACGCTCTACAGGCTAAAGTTAATATCCGATTGACTTTAAATTTATACACAGTGTTTAAGGTCATGAGACGAAGAAGCCTATTGATTTTCAGCGATTTCAAATAATTACTGCCAGAGTTATCTCCCTTGATAACTTCAAAAATTCTTGTGACGCTATAGAGACCAAAGTTACTATCCGATTGACTTCAGATTGATACATAGAGTTTAAGTTGTTGAAACAAACAAGTATTTTGATTTTCAATGAATTTAGATAACTGAACAGCTAAATCCATGATATTAAATGTTTCATGTATATACTAATTGTTAGCGTGGGGTAAAACTTTATAAAAAGCAATCAAATTCTAATGATTTTCTGATAATTACATAATGAGTTGTTACTCTTAATCAGTTTTTAGTGTATTACAAATGTTTCATTACCGAAATTAGTAAAAATATGCGACAACCCTTGTTGACTGCCCGGACGATTTAGCTGCTGTGGGCGTATGTTTCGTTGCCTGGCAACCTATCTTTGGATACTAGATAAGTAATTACTGATTTGTACACAAAATATGGAGTTTGTCGATCGAACCGGAAGTGCTGCCATATTTAAAAGTGAAAAATCAATAAGGCTTTTTTGCTATTTTACTTACAGACTCGGGAGTTATATTTTCTGAATCCTTGTAGGAAGGCCTAAAAAATGTCGCGAATAGAATTTTGATTTCGGTCACGTGATGGTCACCATTTTGAATTGAAAATGAAAAATAAAGGCAATTTGGAGGGTCGGGACTTTGGAACACAATTACTCTCCTTCTAATTAAGCTAGAATGTTCAAACTTGGTGTAGACGTTCACTAGGTCAATGTTATGATTGAGTTTACAGATGAGCATTTTCTGCTTAGGGTAAGCAGAGATAAGCATGCTAATTTGTTGATTCTTTAGGGCACGATAACTTCGGTTATAATGAAGGGAGGGCGGTGAAACTTTTGTCAATAGAGTCTAATAGAGAGTCTAATATCTAGCCTGTTGTGTGAAATCATTGTATTATTTTTTCTAAATATCAGGGATAGCCGAGAAAAAGAGATTGAAAATCCAAAAAGTCGTATTTTTACAATTTGGAGCATGTTTAGAGGTCTTTCTCGTAAAGTCAACATACTATTTTTTGGGAACTTCTTCTACAAAGAGTCTTATTGGTAGTCTTTTATATGAAACCATCGATCAACAGTCCAACATATCAGGAGTAGAAGAACAAAAGGATCGAACATTGAAAACGGCACCCTTTCATTGTAAAAGCGAAACATGCAGCGTGGGTGACTACAATCTACACATTTAGTCATCATATAGAGCTTATTCAACAGTATCGAATTCCAACTGCTTAGGGATATTTTACGTGCACTCCAATGTGTACACGGGACCTTGGTTTTTCGTCCCATCCGAATGACTAGACAGCTGTGCTTGTCAGGCCCTCCGTTCTGCCTCACTGACAAGGGGAACCACGCCGGGAAATCGAGATGAAGTTTCTCCGTGCAGAACTTTCAATTCAGGCGAAAACGTTTATTGCATACGATTAAGCTGGTCAGTTGGAGCTTATTTTCAAAAGTTTTGTAATAATCGGTTGGTAATTAAAGTACAGTGCACATTAAACTGTTAAAACAGAAAATTTCGCCCAGTTGAAATGTTTCTTGCTATAAGTCAGCAATTTTCTGAATTCAGGGAGGCTGAATGGCTGAATGGTTAGCATGTGCGCACTGTATCGTAACGTCTGTCATTGAGTCAACGGGCGTCGTTTCGATCTCCAGGTTGCACGTGACATGGTGTATGATGTTCAACCTCGTGGGTTTTCTCCGTGTTCTTCGGTTTCCTCACAACGGCTAAAGACCAGTACGCGCAAGAGGGGGTTTTAAATAAAATTTAAAAACATATGTTAGTCCCGAAATGACCTAGTTTGTGTCGAATGGACGTTAGGCCGCATTTCTCTTTTTCTCTTTTATTTTTAAAGTTTTGTAATAATCGGTTGGTAATCAAAGGTATTGTAACAGTGATAAAACAGAAAATTACGCCCGGTTGTAATGTTTCTCACTTTAAAGTCAGCAATTTGCCGATTTTAAGGGGCAAACGTTTATTGCGAACGCTTAAGCTGGTCAGGGGGAGCTTATTTTTAAAAGTTTTGTAATATTCGGTTGATAACTAAAGGTACCGTGCAAATTAAACTGTTACAATAGAAAATTTGGCCCGGTTGAAATGTTTCTCGCTGTAGGTCAGCAATTTGCCGATTTTAGGGAGGTTGCGTGGCTGAATGGTTAGCACGTGCGCTCTGTATCATAACGTCTGTCATTGAGTCAACTGGCGTTGTTTCGATTTCTTGGTTGTACGTGACAAGGAGTATGGTCGCCTGTCCAACCTCGTAGGCCGTAACCGCCGCTGCCCGGGTAAAATTTCCCTCATTGCACACTTTATGGCATATGCCTGTCTTCATTAACCCATTTTAGGAGCAGAACAGTCAGACGTTAAACCCCATTCAATTTCATTTCATGTTGCTTATTTATTATAGTGGATAAATATTTTTCTGGTTCTAGCAATTATTTAATTTCTGCATAGAAATCTTGCTTTGGCCAGTTTTTTTATTGCAGAGTGCCATTCTTGTTTAAACAAACATGATCCTTTGTTTAAAACATGCTTAAGAAGTCGTCACGATTTCCTACTTATAACCAAACATATTGGAAATATTAGTCTGGCATTATTAAATCCTAATTTTATTGGTCTTATTTAAAATTAAACTTTCATTTAACTATGAACAACCCTTAACGTGTCTCTTTAAAACTATTAAGTACTCTAAAACAGTAGCTCAACCTTTTGACCTAAACTCATTAATTTACCATTTTGTTGTGAGCGACATCTTATTCTTCCTATATGACATATATATTGCACGTGTCTGATTTCAAAGGGATGTTGGGTGGCTGAATGGTTAGCACGCGCGCCTGTCATTGAGTTAACTAGCGTGTTTTCGAATGCCTGGTTGTACGTGACAAGGAGTAAGGTCGCCTGTCCAACCTGCCATTTTTAATTTTTTTTCCCGCCATTTTCATACCATTTTCTCATCCGTCTCATTACAGTAATACAAGTTTCAGTTATTTCCCTTTAGTTTTCAGATTATTGTTATGCCTGGGTGCAATGATTCATACTATATTTAGACTTGTAACTTTGCGAGTTTTTGACCAATTTTGATAATTTTTTCTTCATATCCTTTTATTTAGGATACTTGATACAATCAATGACACATGACGATAAATATGAAAGCTTTCATATCTGCATGGGACAGTAGCAGATCTAGTTATTATTATTTTTTTTTTTGTGTGTTTTCTGCAAATTGGATTTCTCAGAATCTATCCGTAGGATCTTTCTGAAATTTTGACCTACCCCCCCCCCCCAAAAAAAAATGGGGTGCGAACCTTGATTAAATATATTTTCAAAACGTTTTACGAATCCGAAATCACCGAAATTTACGAAGGACAAGATGGACAATGCATAGTCGTAACTTTGTTATTTTTTGACCGATTTTACTAATTCTTTTTTCTTTGAATACCTTTAAAAAATCATTTTCATCTGCAGTTTCACATTTTCGAATTTCGAAAATTCGTCGCTGTGATTTCGAACCGGAAGTTTAGACCAATTTGACAACTTCTTTAATAGTTGTACGATTTTCATGAAATTTAGTATGTAAGTAGATCTTACCGATGTGACTTCAAAAATATAATTAGAAATTTTCTAAATTATCTCCCCTTGACGAAATTAAAGATCAAAATTTTCAAAAAAATCATCGAAATATAGGTCAGAATGACCTGATTTTTTTTTTGGATACTAGATTAGTAATTACTGATTTGTACACAAAATATGGAGTTTGTCGATCAAACCGGAAGTGCCGCCATATTTAAAAGTGAAAAATCAATAAGGCTTTTTTGCTATTTTACTTACAGACTCGGGAGTTATATTTTCTGAATCCTTGTAGGAAGGCCTAAAAAAATGTAGCGAATAGAATTTTGATTTCGGTCACGTGATGGTCACCATTTTGAATTGAAAATGAAAAATAGAAGCAATTTGAAGGATCGGGACTTTGGAACACAATTACTCTCCTTCTAATTAAGCTAGAATGTTCAAACTTGGTGTAGACGTTCACTAGGTCAATGTTATGATTGAGTTCAAAGATGAGCATTTTCTGCTTAGGATAAGCAGAGATAAGCATGCTAATTTTTTTATTCTTTAGGGCACGATAACTTCGGTTATAATGAAGGGAGGGCGGTGAAACTTTTGTCAATAGAGTGTCTAATAGCTAGCCTGTTGTATTATTTTTTCTAAATATCAGGGATAGCCGAAAAAAAGAGATTGAAAATCCAAAAAGTCGTATTTTTACAATTTGGAGCATGTTTAGAGGTCTTTCTCGTAAAGTCAACATAATATTTTTTGGGAACTTCTTCTACAAAGAGTCTTATTGGTAGTCTTTTATATGAATTGAAACCATCGATCAACAGTCCAACATATCAGGAGTAGAAGAACAGAAGGATCGAACATTGAAAACGGCATCCTTTCATTGTTAAGCGAAACATGCAGTGTGGGTGACTACAATCTACACATTTAGTCATCGTATACAGCTTATTCAACAGTATCGAATTCCAACTGCTTAAGGATATTTTTTTTTCCGTACCATCCGAACGACTAGACAGCTGTGCTTGTCAGGCCCTCCGTTCTGCCTCAATGACAACGGGGAACCACGCCGGGAAATCAAGATGAACTTTTTCCGTGCAGAACTTTCAATTCAGGCCAAATGTTTATTGCATACGATTAAGCTGGTCAGTTGGAGCATATTTTCAAAAGTTTAGTAATAATCGGTTGGTAATTAAAGTACCGTGCACATTAAACTGTTAAAACAGAAAATTTTCGCCCGGTTGAAATGTTTCTTGCTATAAGTCAGCAATTTTCCGAATTCAGGGAGGCTGAATGGTTAGCATGTGCGCGCTGTATCGTAACGTCTGTCATTGAGTCAACGGGCGTCGTTTCGATCTCCAGGTTGCACGTGACATGGAGTATGATGTCCAACCTCGTGGGTTTTCTCCGTGTCCTTCGGTTTCCTCCCAACGGCTAAAGACCAGTAAGCGCAAGGGGAGTTTTTAAATAAAATTAAAAAACATATGTTAGTCACGAAATGACCTAGTTTGTGTCTAATGGACATTAGGCCGCATTTCTCTCTTTCTCTTTTATTTTTAAAGTTTTGTAATAAACGGTTGGTAATCAAAGGTACTGTAAAAGTGATAAAACAGAAAATTTCGCCCGGTTGTAATGTTTCTCACTTTAAAGTCAGCAATTTGCCGATTTTAAGGGGCAAACGTTTATTGCGAACGATTAAGCTGGTCAAGGGGAGCTTATTTTTAAAAGTTTTGTAATATTCGGTTGATAACTAAAGGTACCGTGCAAATTAAACTGTTAAAATAGAAAATTTGGCCCGGTTGAACTGTTTCTCGCTGCAGGTCAGCAATTTGCCGATTTTAGGGAGGTTGCGTGGCTGAATAACGTCTGTCTTTGAGTCAACTGGCGTAGGACGTTAAACCCCATTCAATTTCATTTCATTTTCTCTATGTTGCTTATTTATTATAGTGGATAAATATTTTTCTGGTTCTAGCAATTATTTAATTTCTGCATAGAAATCTTGCTTTGGCCAGTTTTTTTATTGCAGAGTGCCATTCTTGTATAATTCAGTCTATGATCCTTTGTTTAAAACATGCTTAAGAAGTCGTCACGATTTCCTACTTATAACCAAACATATTGGAAATATTAGTCTGGCATTATTAAATCCTAATTTTATTGTTCTTATTTAAAATTAAACTTTCATTTAACTATGAACAACCCTTAACGTGTCTCTTTAAAACTATTAAATACTCTAAAACAGTAGCTCAAGCTTTTGACCTAAACTCATTAATTTACCATTTTCTTGTGAGCGACTTCTTATTCTTCCTATATGACATATTGCACGTGTCTGATTTCAAAGGGGGGTTGGGTGGCTGAATGGTTAGCACGCGCGCCTGTCATTGAGTTAACTAGCGTGTTTTCAAATGCCCGGTTGTACGTGACAAGGAGTAAGGTCGCCTGTCCAACCTGCCATTTTTAATTTGTTTTTCCCGCCATTTTCATTTCATTTTCTCATCCGTCTCATTACAGTAATACAAGTTTCAGTTATTTCCCTTTAGTTTTCAGATTATTGTTATGCCTGGGTGCAATGTTTCATACTATATTTAGACTATACAAGTTTCAGTTATTTCCCTTTAGTTTTCAGATTATTGTTATGGCTGGGTGCAATGTTTCATACTATATTTAGACTTGTAACTTCGAGAGTTTTTGACCAATTTTGATAATTTTTTCTTCTTATCCTTTTATTTAGGATACTTGATACAATCAATGACACGTGACGATGAATATGAAAGCTTTCATATCTGCATGGGACAGTAGCAGATCTAGTTATTATTATTATTCTTCTTTTGTTTTGAGTAGATCTCAGCAACTGCTTGTCGCATCGTTACAATGTGTTTGGTTTTACTGGGAAAGTGGGTGTGACTTAGAGGGTAAAGCTATTTTGAACGTTCTGCGACAATGCGAAATACCCGAAATCACCGAAGTTATCATTTTTAAAAATATTGCAGTAATTTTAACAATAATCATGGGATTTTAACTTTCGATACATTTTGGCATAGCCGGAGACAGGACACATAGCTACGCTACTTTCGATTTTTGATTTTCTACAAGTCACTTTTCAAGTTTTTTGGTCTTTGAAAGTGGCAATTATTATTATTCGATTTACATAAAATTTTCACTATATGATATCGTATGCCATTTCTGATTTCATAAGACTAATTGAACATTTTCATTAACACCGAAAGTAATTTAATTTTGTCAAGATCATTTACAAGTAACAAATGTATAAAATGAATTGATATTGCTAGATTTGGTTGATTCTGCGTCTATTTTATTTGTGTGCAATGTTAATTTGGAAACCTGTTTAGTGGTTTCGTTGGTACCGGAAGTGACATATGTTCAAGGGTAACTTGGCACCGGAAGTGACATGTGTAAGGGTAACGTGGCACCAGTGAAACCCGTCATTCCTGCATGCAGGTCTAGTTATTATTATTATTATTCAGATTCCAATTTGGATAGATCTCAGCAACTACGTGTCGCATCGTTACGATTTCTTCGGTTTTCCTGGGAAAGTGGGTGTGACTTAGAGGATAAAGCTATTTTGAACGTTCTGCGACAATGCAAAATGTCCGAAATCACCGAAGTTATCGTTTTTGAAAATATTGCAGTAATTTTAACAATGATCATTGGATTTTAACTTTCGATACATTTTGGCATAACCAGAGACAGGGCACATAGCTACGCTACTTTCGATTTTTGATTTGCGGCAAATCTTCGAAGATATTATGTGCCAAATTCGAAAATTTAAAATTTTACAAAAAACTTTTTTATTTATGAATATTTTTTAGTCGTATTGTGCACAGAATTAAAGAGTCATCTGACTAGCGCAAAAATGTTAAAAAATTTTGTCTCAGTAATTTTCCTTGGCCGCCATTGGCTAATTCAGTTTTTCAGTCCTAGATTAATTTTTTATTGTTCGATTTGTATAAAACAAAGTTCATATGCTTCGTTGTATCAATTGTCATTTTTTTTATTACCGAAAGTGTTATCTGTCGGCACCGGAAGTGGCATAATTTTACCAAAAACTACAATTTTGACAGTTATTTTCCTTCTTCGAAAACAAATATTATTTTTTGGAAAAATTCAAGGCGCAAAAAATGTCGGAAGCAGTTTTTTTAATTTCGATTTCATTTTTGAGCAAAATTTTGGTGTAAAATTGACCTATTTACAACCTATTCAGGCTTTTCAGATTTTAAAATATTTCTTTGTAACTTTTATAAACTTAAAGCTATAATCCATACGAAGAAAATGTATGTTAAGATTAGTTTGTTGCCAAGAAATGGGCAGTTCTGCATAAGTCACTGTTTTCGTTATTTTGCCTGTAAAATAGTCAATTATTATTGGATTTTTATAAAAGTGACATCATTTGATTCAAAAAGCATGTAGCGTCATATCAAGTTGATTACAATTTAAAATTAACATCAGAAGTGACGTCATTTTGTCAAAAACTGCATTTTTAAATCAATGTTTTATTCAACCAAGAATTATTTAATATGTATTAATAATTTTAACTTTTGGTTTAAATTCACATACAAACACAACTCATATGGTCATACAGGGCATCATTTCTGTAAACCATGCAGGAGTCACAAAACGCTCTTGCACTTAAATTTCCGGGAGCACAAAAAAACGCACCCGCAAATTTGCTCGCAAGAGCTTCTTTTTTTTTTTACCATCTATCTAAATGGTGTAAAAAAAAAACAGTAAAAATTCAATTTATTTATTTATTTAGTACTAATTAGTAGTTATTAGTTATTAACTGACAACTAAAAGTTAAATACTCTGGCCTTGAGTATTGGAAGGAACACGCAATACGCAATCTGTGTCACAGAGAATTACTTACGAATTATCTTTGTCACAGATGACTGTTTTCAACACGTGCATTGACTTCACACGGCGTCAGCCATTGGGTCAATTGCTGGTGCATTGTTTACATAACACCTATACTGCTTCGGGCAAAATGATGCATTTTACTCATTTTAATAACCATTTACACTAAATAAGAAATATTTTTTAACTACAAATACTTCAAACGTCTTTATTTATTTTTCTTATACTTCAAAATAATGTTTGAGAATTTAATTTGTCGGAGTAAAAAAAGTTAATATGCCGAACTCATTAAGTCTCGTCGATGTCATGCTTATCAGTGATCATAGCGGCCAATCGAATATTCACTGCTGATCAGTTTGAAAACACGTACATAACTAACGTACGTAAATTAAATGGTAGGTAGAGTGTCTCAGATGTTCAGGTTGCAGAAAACACTACCTTGGATGTTCGAGTAAATCTCTGGCTCAATGCCAAAGGCAGGAAAGAAATGTATATATAATACCTCGATTATCCAGACGCTTTCTATATCACCACGACAGAAATTCATAACTTTATATTTATTCAAATTTCACGATCAAAAACCCTTACAAAACTAACGCCGAACATTTAATTTAAAAACGATCAAACGTTTATTACTAATGTAATACTATCACTAAGACATATTAATCTATCATGAAAGCAAACGGCATGGAGCGACTTGACAACCAAGCTAATAATCTTAAACCCAAATGTCTCGATACCATAACAAAACTACTCTTCGCAATTTTTGGATACAATAATATTTTATTTAACTTTTCAAGCTCGACTTTCTTGATAAAACTGTCGGAATTGTCTGAATTTTTAACAGGAGCTATAACCTGCGCTTGTGTTTTCAAGATTACACGGGCGATGGCGCAAACGCCCGTTATAACATGCGCTTGTGTTTTCAAGATTACAGGCGCAGACCCGCGAGCACGCAAACGCCCGTTAAAAATGATGCCCTGGTCATAAAGATATCATAAAATTGTTTCTAAGTTGTTCGGTTGCCGAGAAATAGACGGTTTTCTACAGGTCACTTTTGAAGGTTTGGGGGCCATAAAAGTATCAATTATTATTCGATTTTCATAAACTTTACACCATGTTATACCTAATGCCATTTAGGATTTTATACAAGTAATTTAAGATTTCATTATCACCGGAAGTAACGTCATTTTGGCAAAAACTGTATTTTTACCTTCAAAACAGATATTTTATTCAAATGAGTCTGTTTTGAAATCTTTTTCAAATTATGATATTTGATGCCAATCAACAAATAGAATGAACCCATATGATCATACCACAAAATGGTTTCTAACTTGTACGGTTGCAGAGAAATAGCTGATTTTACTACAAGTCACTTTTCAAGTTTTTTGGTCTTTAAAAGTGACAATTATTATTCGATTTACATAAAATTTTCACTATATGATATCTATGCCATTTCTGATTTCATAAAAATAATTGAACATTTTCATTAACACCGGAAGTAATGTAATTTTGTCAAGATCATTTACAAGTAACAAATGTATAAAATGAATTGATATTGCTGGATTTTGTTGATTCTGCGTCCATTTTATTTGATATGAGCAATGTTTATTTGAGAAACCTGTTTAGTGGTTTCGTTGGTACCAGAAGTGACATGTTCAAGGGTAACTTGGCACTGGAAGTGACATGTTCAAGGGTAACGTGGCACCAGTGAAACCCGTCATTCCTGCATGCAGGTCTAGTTTACAATTTTAACTTTGTAATGCTGAGTAATAGTTGGTAAATTAATTTTCTTTCGATAAACGTACAAATAACAAACCAGACATAGATTTATATATGGTCGTACACACATTAAACCCTTAGTAGGTCTCAGTGTAAACTGATAAATTTGATAGTGTTAGATTAGTTTTACATGTCTGTAGCAAACATTTTTACAATAACAACCACAGGCCGAAAGGCGGAGGACTATTAAAATGGGTTCGTCCGTCTGTCTGTCTGTCTATCTGTCCTTCTGTCTGTCTGTCCGTCTGTCCGTCACACTTTTTGGGACACAATAACTCTCTTCCTAATTGAGCTAGAATGTTCAAATGGTGTATATGCTTATTAGGTCAATGCCTTGATGGAGTTCGAAGATGAGCATTTTCCGCTTAGGGTAAGCAGAGATAAGCAATTTGATTGGTTGATGCTTTGGGACACGATAACTTTAGTTCTAATTAAGTGAGAGTGATGAAACTTGGTGTATAGTTTCATTACAGTAATACCTTGACTAAGTTCGATAATGAGCATTTTCTGCTCAGGGTAAGCAGAGCGATACGCAATTTGATTTACCGAGACTTTGGAACACAATAATTCTCCTTCTAATTGAGCTAAAATGTTCAAACTTTGTGTATATGCTTATTAGGTCAATGCCTTGATGGAGTTCGAAGATGAGCATTTTCTGCTTAGGGTAGGCAGAGATAAGCAATTTGATTGGTTGATACTTTGGGACAAGATAACTTAGGTTCATCTTTATTGATGATTTTTATGCCAATACAATGACTGCATTCTCATTCAGTAATGGATTCGACAGTAACAGTGTATAGAAACGTTTGAAAAAAATAAATGTATGATTAATTAATATGTGTCATCTATTTATTTTGGGATTTCGGCGGGGGACATCAGCCTCACTGTTGGCTTGTTTCTTACAGGTTTTTAGCTGATAGATTTGTTCATGGTATATGTCCGATGTGTTCATATGATGATGCTAGAGGTGATCAGTGTGATACATGTGGTAAATTGATCAATGCTGTAGAACTTATTCATCCTAAATGTAAAACCTGTAAAAGTACACCAACTGTTAAATCTACACAGCATCTATTTCTAGATTTACCTAAGGTATACTATTTTCTAACCAAATGATATAGGGCCGATAATTAAATCCCGCAAAATTACGAGATTTCACGAGAAATTGAACTTCTGGTGACATGTGTTAATATTACGCGATTTTGTTTATTAGCCTGATAATGTTGAATGCAAGCGAGTAAATTGGGTTAAATATTTATTCATTTGTGCCTTACTCGAAACAATGTTGTAATTTTCGCTCACCAGTTACTATTTATATAAAAAACAATTATGCAAAAGTGAGAGTTTTGGAGATGTATTAACTGTGAAAAATGACGAAGCGATGATCGACTGACTCACTGCCGACGTGCCGTCTGCCAGTACAATTCAACACCGTTGAGTCCTTTGAGCAGGTATGTTGAAAATCCATTATCATTAGTTAGGCCTATAATTTGTACTGCAAATTTGGTCATCGTTCCATTTATTTGATAAAATACAAATCAAGCGATTGAAAAATAATATACTGCATGGTTAATACCGGGGACAATTGCCAGAAAAACTGGGCTTGGGCTGTCACATCATAGATAATACCATATGATTGCCGACTCATGAATTCTCGACTTTATGTTGCGAAAAGCTTGAAACGGCAAGAAAGGTGATTGATCACTACCGGTTATCTGTTCAAGATGTTTGTTTACTATAGGCCCTGTAGCGATATTTTCATTTAGCACTTTTTTGTAGTTTTAAATATGGCATCATATGGTTAAATGGAAACGAGAAATATAAGCAATTTTTGAGGTAAGAATAGAAATTAATATTTTATAATTTTGTATCTGATATTGATCTTATAATGTATTATAAGTATTACACGTTATGAAAATCTCGACACGTGTGTACGTACGCGTGTGAGTGAAGTCTAAGACTAAGTTTGACAGCTCTGACCTACTTTTAAAAATCGACAAAAAGGAGTTTTCAATTCATTAACATTTAAAATAATAATATCACCTGTGTGTCGAACATGCAGAATTCTTCATTCTGGAAAGAAGATAATTGTAAAAGTAAAATTAATGTCGATATAGTGTATAAATAATTTTTAATTTATCAGGATTGTGTCACAGTGTATGAATCAGAATGATAAATGTGAACTGAGAACATTAATAATAATAATCTATTTTTAAAGCGCTGAATATCCAACTAACTAGTTGTTCAAGAGCGCTAATAATAATAAATCACAAATGTAAAATATTGTTTGGTATGAATAATAATATTGCTGTATTGACTTTTACTTACACAATTTTTATACGCCCACATTTTCATGTGGACGTATATTGTTGTCGCCCCTATTCGTCCGTCCGTCTGTCCAGACGTCCGTCCGTCCACAATTGTTTGTGAACAGTCTACAGGTCACAATTTTTATCCGATTTCAATGAAACTTAAAATATAGGTTTATCACCCTAAGATCTCGGTTCCTTTCGATATTGGCATGTATCGGACTGTAACTTCATGGGTTATGGCCCCTGATAGTACGAAAAATTGCTCTTTTTAGCTTGTGAACAGTGTAGAGGTCACAATTTTGAACCGATTTCGATGAAACTTGAAATGCATGTTTATAACCCAAAGATCTTAGTTCCTTTCGATATTTGCGGCAATCGGATCGTAACTTCCTGAATTATGGCCCCTGATTGTCTGAAAAATCGCGCTTTTTAGCTTGTGGTCCCTCTGGAGGTCAAAATTGTTATCCGATTTAAAAAACGTTTGATTATATCACCGTTCCATGGTTATGAAGGTTGAGTTCGAATTTCGTGAAAATCGGACCAAAATTGACGGACAAAATGGCCGCCGTTTGTACGCGAATAGTGTGAAAATATGTTATATCAAGGTTGTGGACCTTATAGAGGTCACAATTTTGAACCGATTTTGATGAAACTTGACATGTATGTTTATAACCCAAAGATCTTGGTTCCTTTCGATATTTGCGCCCATCAGGTCATAACTTCCTGAATTATGTCCCTTGATTGTCCGAAAAATCGCTTTTGTTAGCTTGTGGTCCCTCTGGAGGTCAAAATTATTATCCAGTTTAAAACACCGTTTGATTGTATCACCGTTTCACTGTAATGAAGAGACAATTTGAATTTCGTTAAAATCGGACCAGTGTTGATGGATAAAATGGCTGCCGTCTGTACGCGAATTGTGTGAAAATATGTTATATCAAGGTTGTGGACCCTATAGAGGTCACTATTTTGAACTAATTTTGATGAAACTTGAAATACAGGTTTATAACCTAATGATCTTGGTTCCATTGCATATTTGCCCATATCGGATTGTAACTTCCTGAATTATGGCCCCTGATTGTACGAAAATCACCCTTTTTAGCGTTTTGGTCCCTCTGGAGGTCCCAATTATTATCTGATTTAAAAAAAAAACGTTTGATTATATCACAGTTACACCGTAGTGATGGGTGAGTTTGAATTATGATTTTCTGATGATTACTTAAAATGCAGCAACTCTTGTTGACTGCCCGGACGATTTGGCGTATGTTTCGTTGCCTAGCAACCTACTATGGTAGACCTGTGTTTTGTTTGCTACCCAGGGGGGTGCCAGCTTGTGAAGCAAATATATTTCATTTTGATTTGTGATACTTTGTATGTTTTTATACGCCCACATTTTCATGTGGACGTATTATGTCGTCGCCCCTGTCCGTCCGGACGTCTGTCCATCCACAATTTGTTTGTGGACTCTACAGGTCACAATTCTTATCCGATTTTGACGAAACTTGAAATATAGGTTTATCCCCATAAGATCTCGGTTCCTTTCGATATTGGCATGTATCGGATCAGAACTTAATGGATTATGGCCCCTGATTGTACGAAATATCATGTTTTTAGCTTGTGGACCCTATAGAGGTCACAATTTTGAACCGATTGTGATGAAACTTGACATGCATGTTTATAAACCCCAAATCTTGGTTCCTTTCGATATTTGCGCCCATCGGATCGTAACTTCCTGAATTATGGCCCCTGATTGTCCGAAAAATCGCCCTTTTTAGCTTGTGGTCCCTCTGGAGGTCAAAATTATTATCCGATTTAAAAAACCGTTTGATTATATCACCGTTACATGGTAATGAATGTTGAGTGTAAATTTCGTGCAAATTGGACCAAAATTGACAAACAAAATGGCCGCCGTTTGTACGCGAATAGTGTGAAAATGTGTTATATCAAGGTTGTGGACCCTATAGAGGTCACAATTTTGAACTGATTTTGATGAAACTTGACATGTATGTTTATAACCCAAAGATCTTGGTTCCTTTCGATAATTGCACCCATCGGATTGTTATTTCCTGAATTATGGACCCTGATTGTCCGAAAAATTGCCCTTTTTAGCTTGTGATCCCTCTGGAGATCAAAATTATTATCTGATTTAAAAAAGCGTTTGATTATATCACCGTTACATGGTAATGAAGGCTGAGTTCGAATTTCGTGAAAATCAAACCAAAATTGACAGACGAAATGGCCGCCGTTTGTACGCGTAGTGTGAAAATATGTTATATCAAGGTTGTGGACCCTATAGATGTCACAATTTTGAACCGATTTGGATGAAACTTGACATGCATGTTTATAACCTGAAGATCTTGGTTCCTTTCGATATTTGCACTCATCGATTCGTAACTTCCTGAATTATGGCCCCTGATTGTACGAAAAATCACCCTTTTTAGCTTGTGGTCCAACTGGATGTAAAAATTATTATCCGATTTAAAAAAACGTTTGATTATATCACCGTTACATGGTAATGAAGATTGAGGTAAAATTTCGTGAAATCGGACCAAAATTGACAGACAAAATGGCTGCCGTTTGTACGCGATTAGTGTGAAAATATGTTATATCAAGGTTGTGGACCCTATAGAGGTCACAATTTTGAACCGATTTTGATGAAACTTGACATGCATGTTTATAACTAGTGCTGATATCAAGTAAAATTTTATGCATCGATGCATCGGACGCAAACATCGATACTCGCATCGATGCATCGGAAATTTTTTGCCGCCATTTTGTTTTTCAAAAATTACAGAAATAACATTAGTATTTATGATGGAAACATAGATTTCCTCAACATTATCATTATTAAAGAAATGTTGATTATTTGAATAATTTATTTCCACAATATGCTTCGATTCACTGGACACTCGTTAGCATTAGTTGTGACTGCGACGTGAGGGCGTGTAATTCAATTGACGGTAAAACGATAACTAACCAAGAGCCAGAGGCGTTTTGCAGGTCGTATTCAAAGCCTGTCGATACTCTATCTAAAGGGATTTATGAAATACATTCTTGCCCGTTTCAAAAAGTAAGACTAAATTGTTTTAACACTAGCTTTAAAAACAGGCCGGAAAATATTTTCCTACTGGCACAGTTTTAAGTTCGTTGGGCTAAGAACCGGTGTAAGAACTGTGAAATTGACCTCGGGGTCGAAGGGCATGATTGTCAGGGGAAGTAACCTACAAAGACATTTCTAGTAGTCACTGGGAAATCGAGACAAACATAACGGAAGCGTAACGTAAAAAGGTGAAGCTGGACTAGCCTAATGATACTACGTGCGGGATTCAATGAATTATTCCGTTACATGTATATAGTTTTATTTTGAATCAATAAAAACAAACATATGGAAAATGTGTTATTTATTCTAGTGGACGAATTGTGAACTCCTCAGACACTTAAAGGTGATTATTAGTATTTTTTGCCGATGCATCGATAATACGAAAAAAGGCCGAGAATCGCATCGCGGTCGGCCGAATCGATGCATCGATACTTGATATCAGCACTATTTATAACCCAAATATCTTGGTTCTTTTCGATATTTGCGCCCATTGGATCGTAACTTCCTGAATTATGGCCCCTGATTGTCCAAAAAATGACCTTTTTTAGCTTGTGGTTCCTCTGGAGGTCAGAATTATTATCCCATTTAAAAAAACGTTTGATTAGATCACCGTTACATTGAATGAAGGTTGAGGTCGAATTTTGTGAAAATCGGACCAAAATTGACAGCTGTTCTTGTCAGGCCATCCATCCTTCATCACTAACAAGGGTAAACCACGCTAGAAAATCTAGATGAACTTTGTCACCCAATGCAGGGAGCAAACACCAAACCTCAAGGCAACCAAGCCAGCATCTTACCTACTTAGCAACATGATCCCCAGTCGAATTTGAAGCCTACTGAAATGAACCTTTATAACCCAAAGATCTTAATTCATTTAGATATTTGCACATATCAAATTCTAACTTAAAGTTACATTATGGGAGATAAGATAAAGAGATGGCAGTTCTCACTATAACAGTTAAAAACTAGATAGTGTAAAGATAATTTGCTGAAAATTTCAGTCAAATTGATTCACTATTAGCCGAGAAAAAAGCATTTAAAATATTCATAGCCTCGGTCATCATTACTCAAATCATTAATATAAACAGCTTAGTCTCGATTATCCACTTGATTGATTTAATTATCAACCGCCATTAAGCGGCACATACGATTTTAATCTGCCAACAACGAAGGCTAGCCTTGACATAGAGAGTTTATTATGGTGTGGATGTGTTAATTAATGTCTAATTGATTATTTAGATAACATCTCAGGCTTAAAGAAAGACTTGTAAAAAGCAGATTTTGCTCTTGCATAATGCTATTTTAATGATTTAGGAAAAATCACTTTCGGTATTGGTTGTTCTCTATCCATCTCTCGAAAATGTGGGCGTATCTTATGCAAGTGCCAGCCTATCTTATTTATTTTATTTACTTCTTTTCATCTTGTGACACTACTGATATTGATATCTAATCTGTATATTTATATTTTATTTTATTATTTTTGGAGAGGGTGGGGTGATATTATTATTTTCATTATTTTATTTGATTTTTTTTTAATAATCACTAAGGAAACTTTATTAAAATTGTTTGATTGTATTATATCATTATTGATTTCAATTTTGTATAGTTGAATAAAGCATAATTATTTAATTTTCTGTATTTCAAAAATCAGAAAATAAACCATTCAAGTCAAGCTTTGAGTAATATGTTTGTATGGTTATATTAATGCTTAAATAGGTTGAAAATTTAAGTCATATAACCAGGTTCTGGATAAAAATTAATATTTGAAAATAGCTGCCGTTCGCTGTTTAAAGATATGTTTTTACTGTTCCATGTAAATAAATAATTCCTTAGAAATATAACCTACAGTTTTTGTTTCAAGTAAATGAGGTAATCTTAATAATATTAGACTATTGCATTTTTTGATTTAAATAATTTAATCTTATTATCATTTGTGGAAGAATGAGAGTTGGTATTTCAAGCTGAAAGGTGCCTATAAATTATATTTTATTATTCTTCCATTTATGTAACATTAACATTGATCTCTTTATTATTTAATAATACATTTATTAATATATCATAAAAGTATTGTTAAGGAAAGATGCGTTTTTAAATGTTAAACAGGCTTTATGTAAGAGCTAAAAATGCCTATCGCAGGTATGTCTTGGGCCTATAATGTTATATAAATTATCAGTTAGACATTTATTAACATGAAAAGACCAAGATCGACTCCTGATGCCATCTGATTGCTCAGATTTTAAACGGTTTGGGCATTTAATTTACAAATGGAGAAGCAAGACTAAGTATGGTGGTTACAATCACTGCACACTTCTTGTCAAGATTACAATCATTGATAAATTTGCTCAAAGTAATTTGGATGAAATTTTCAATATTAAATTTACATCAGTTTTGAAATGTTATAGTTTATAGCGAGAATGACCAGCTCTTTTTTTTAAATCTTACATAATTCCCATTTATGTCTATTGTCATTACTTAAATTAGGACATATAGAAATACATTTTGGTTCTCATATAATACCAATGACCTGGATGACCTGTTTTAATTTTTTTAAAAATAAAAAAAAGGGCATTTTAAAAATTTCACCTCAGTAACAAGAAGTAACTCTGTAAAAAAAGTTGAATGGATCTATAGGCTAATTCGTCAAGTAGGCAAACAAAATAAATGTTAATGACATTAATGATATTATTCAACATGATGAGATAAATGTATTGCCTTACAATTTTTAAAAAACTCATCTGTTTCAAACTGAAACAAGTTATAACTCAGAGCTAACAGCTTCAAGTAGATATGTTTTGTCAAGTGCTGTGAGCACAATTTTTGCAGAGTTTTGACGCTATAGAAATGGACATTTATTTATTTCTTTGGTTCTTCTGGAAAAATACATACTTGTATTTATTTAAACACCAAAAGTATGTCTCTGTACAGTTCAAAAGCTTTAGTTTCAAAATTTTAAATAAAAAATCTCTCACATTATTAATTGGCTATTTCTTTTTTATATCGAAGAGCTGAAAATCAAATTGGTGTGGCTAAAATTGAAATATCAGATATCAAGGATGAAGCTGCCTTTATTGTCAACTCTTGTAAATATCATTTTAGAACAAAAATTCATTTTCATTGATAACTAAAGCAATATTTTTATTTTTAATACTAAGAATGTTTTCATTTTTCTTAAAAAATATAATTATGTCTACTGAAGCTAATTTTAAATATAATTTCACAGCATAAGCCTAGATCAAAAAAGACAATGAAATAATTGCTTACATTGGGGGTAGATTTATATAAGTAAACTTTTTGCCAGGTGTGCAAGCTGAAAAAAAGAATGTGTGGATGAGGGGACAAGCTGCATTTAATTTATAAAATTAACTAAATTAAATTCAAAGACAAGACAAGGGGCATAAAATAAATAAATGGAAATTTTTAAAGATTATTAATTAGGCCTAGATTGGAAAAGAATTTTGTAGGGATGCTTTTAACAACGAAAGTATACAAAGTTGAATTTATTTTTAAAAATGAGCATTTGAATATATAGGCAAGATTTTTAGAACTGATATACTCAATTGATGATAAAATCCAGATGTACACAGTACTAGTAGTAGGTCCTACAGTAGGCCTACTGCTAGTAGCATAATACTACGTAGGCCTATGTGACACAGCAATGCTTCCGGGTTAGTTATCCCGCAATATAACCCTGTCCTTCTCCAAATTGAATTCTATAACATTTTTCGAAGTATTATAAAAATAAAAATAAAGGTGTTTGAAGTATTATTGAGATAAAAAATATTTCCTAATTATAGTGTAAATTCACACCGGTACGGTACACGAAAAAGGTCATTTTTTGCAGATTTGTTACCTTTTTTTCAACTTAACGTCACACAGTAGATCATTAATCCATTGTAAGAATCTAAAAATATTTTGGAGGGAGATATCTTGTTCTTTTATTTCATATAATTATTATATATGTGTTCATTTTATTATTTTTATTGATTGCATAAACAAGTTTGAAAAACGTTAATTTCTCTTGTCACTGTGCGTATGTACTGTCGAAAGCTAAACCGGAAATAAACAACCCCCCCTTGCGCAATAAAATATGCGCACGAACCTGAACGCAACATCACGTAATGGGCTTAACCAATGACGTATATATATTAACTAGACCGCGCGCATGTCCAATCTCGACAGCAAACCAGTCATAACATCCGGTTCAGTCAGAAGGCGGGAAACATGATAAGAGTAACGGTAAGTAGCTTATAGATTCTAAAAGTTTTTAGCATGCTATTCATTTAGTACGCATTTGTTTACTTATTTAACACGATTACATCGGGCTGTGCTGTTGTATGTAGCAATAGAGATGAAAAAAAAGTCAGATAGTTCATGCTGACGGTAAAATTTTCATCATAAAAGTAGGACAGTCGCCTTTCCAACAGTACGAGTATGATGACCGGGTAGGCCTAGATACTAGATAGGAGTTTGGTACTTTATTTATACAAGTTTTATAATTATCCATGCTTAAATTCGCACATCCCTAGGCTTATGCTAAGTCCGTGTGTGTCTTCATTGGGCTAGCTGTCGAAATTTTCAATAATATTAATATTTCATTGATAAAAGATAAGATGAATCATATCCATGGCGATGTACGGTAATAAATACTAAAGGCCTGCTGCTACAACAGGCAATCGGTATTTCGCCTGTGGAAACGTTATGACTTTAGGTTAGAATAAATAAAAAATGATGCCACTTCTGAATAGTTAAAATCAACTTGATTTTCTATTTTATTTCACATTACTAAGCCTATGTCATGTCCGTGAGTAATGTTCTAGCTACGGAACTTAAAAGCACTTGGGGAATAGGCCTATTTTAGTCAAAATAAAATACTTTATTTAAACGTAATAAGGCCTATTGAAATATGGCGAAAAATACATCTAAATTTAAAATGAAATTATCTAGTCTAAACATTTTGTATTCAGACAATTTTTAAACATATGCTAGATAGCTCTAAGATAATGAAATAATAATTAATGTCCTTCTGACCTAGTTAAAATGAATCGACTTGCATGTATACCTATATAAATCTTTTTAAATTTCAAAGTGCTAAGCTCAAATCCGTGAGTAATGGTGTAGCTATGGAAATGAAAAGCCCTTGGGAAATAGGCCTAGTTTGAAAAACATTTATTCCAACGTGTAAGGCCTATACGACATTTCAGGCTTCGCAACTGATATAAATATGGCGAAAAATACATTTAAAGTAATATCATCATAACATTTTATTTGATAAATTTCATCATATAAGCTACATTTATCTAAGATAATGAAAATTACAATCAACTTTAAATTTTAATAAATGTTTTAATATTTGGTAATTAATAAAATATTTTTAAAAATGTATTTTATTATGTTAAGATTCACAGGATTATTTTTATTCAAAACGAAAATGGTAAATTGATACTTAATTTACATGTTGTATTTTTCAGATCACTTCCACGATTGTAAATGACATACACAGATTATGAAGTGACAGGAGAAAATAAGAAAAACTTATCAAATTAATAAAAAGTGAATATTAGGAAAAGACACACCACGAACCAAAGTTACAGAAAGCAATGATATCATTTTACAGATAAACGTGGGAGAAATTTTTAAATTCTAATAATTTAAATATGTGCTGACAATTATGGCGGTATTTTAGATTCAAAATTCTAACATGCTATCGTCTAATTTCTTACTTCTATTCATGTAATTTCTAACTTCCATTCATGTAATTTCTAACTTTCATTCATGTAATTTCTAACTTTCATTCATGTAATTTCTAAAAAAAAGACAAAGTATAATCCAATTTCTTTAATTTGTTCAGTGTAAATCCTAATTCTTTTTCATCTTATTTCTATTATTAAGACTAATACATGAATGAAAATAGAAATTACATGAATGGAAGTTAGAAATTAGACGATAGCATGTTAGAATTTTCAATCTAATATACCGCCAGAGACAATATTTTTCAAAATATCAGCTCTTTGGCTAGGAAAACCCCACAGTGCCTTCAATACCCTACTATCCACTCAATTATTAGTACCACCATTTTTGTGAATCCTTGGTAATGATGCGTGTGGGTTTTGTAATGAAGAGCCAGAGACAATTCTATTTTAAAATTTTAAACATTCATAACTTCGCTCAGAATAACATAGTTTAAAAGTGTGACACTGCTCCTAAGTATCAGTGTGGACGTGTTCAGTCTTACAATCTACCGAAAATGTGATAGAAATCGAAAAATGCGACCATAGACAACTGATCATACCAAGTTAAAGGATGGCTAGAAGGTGGTCTCATTACTTGTGAACCTTCGTCAACACACCTCATTAACATCATTCAAGAAACTTTTAACAACTCAACTGATTCAAACAGACTTTATGTAGACATGTTTTGTCAAACGCTACGAACACAATTTAAAACTATTATAGCAAGAACAGCTATCTCTGTATTACCAAGTCTTATGGATCTATCGTGTACCATTATATTACTGCACGATTGAATATTGCAAGATAGCTTGATAAAAAGAAATAAGTTTATTATCACCCATAAGCACATTCTACAGTAGATATCACTTGTGTGATAAATTTCATAATCTACTACAATATCATATGCATTTTTATTAAAATTTTGAATAGCCATTTTACTGTTTGTTTTCTTTCTGAAAAGATCATTTATTTGCAGTTATTTTATGACAATGTACACATTACATTGTAATTTGTTTGGGCATCTGTCCAAATAATTGTTCAATACCGTGGTTGCTGCTAAAGTTACATGTATTTTCGAGAACATTGGGTGTGATTTGCATCCTTAGAAAAAGTGGAAAATATAATAATACAAGTGCCTTAAGGTCGCTTCGCTCAAAAACAATTTAGGTTTTTTCTTTAAAACCAACATGGATTCTTTCATTCCATAGCCTGGGGCGCACAAACAAAATTTCAATGGTGGCGGCTGGCGGGAAGGGGGCGCTATCAAAAAATCGTTCCACTCAATATTAGAAAATCAATTCGGCCCACTTTTACCTTATTTTTGGCACCCAGTGAAAATGGCGTCGCCCGGCCCGAGATGGAGAACATTTTTTTAATTTATCAATTATTACCCCCAGTTATAGGTCGAAAAGTAGTAAAGTATAGCACTGTGTAATTTTTGAATGACTCGGTTGAATATTGATTTGTAGTTGCGTATGTGGCATGGAGATAGGGGCGCCTTCTCAACCTTGTGGGTTTCTTCCGGGCACTCAGGTTTCCTACCACTGCTAAAGACCCCTACGCACAAACGAATTATTGAAATAAAATTAAACCATATATTAGTCCCAAATTGACATAGTTTGTGTCGAGTGGAGGTTAAACCCAATTTCTCTCTCTGATTTGTAGGCCTCATTTTGTTTTTATTATGTTTAAGAGACAAAACAGTCCATTTTCCCGAAAGAATCCAGTCACTCGGCAAACAAAATCGACCCATCCCCAATAGCCCCCTGTTGTTCAGTCCTGTCCATAGCCCTTGTTGTGTCACATTTTAATATGCCATGAAGTGTATATTATTCATTTCCAAGCATTTCTAATAGAATCACAGAGCAGCGTAAGGTTCTAGAAAATAATGCTGATTCGTGCTTATGTAAACACTTAGAACTTAGTTGTGGCATTTGGGCGCAGAAATCACACCAATCCCGATTCATAGGTCCTGTAGCAAATTGATAACCAGTAATCAGTTCAGATTAATAAAAAAAAAGCTTAGGTCTAGACACTAGAGGGTCTGAGCATTTGGCTTTTAAAAGATAGGGTCGGTATAGATGCAATTGCTTACCTTACATATTAAAAAAATGGGGTCGGTGGGAAACCTCTTTATTTAGGTTTTTTCCGATAGGGGAATCGTAAACAGACTTTTTATATTTATTTTTAATTTTTCGGGTGCCGTTATACGCCAATGAATCCTAATATGAAAATAAGTAGATCAGCCAGACCTCAATCAGCGCATTGCCCATTCGTGGTCATATACTTGAAATTATAAGATATGATCACTTCTAAAAAATATAAAATTTTATTTGTGAACTGTACGGCGATGGTAATAACAGAAAAAATCTAAATTCCAATCAGTCTTTTTATTTACAAACGATATAACGATTAAAAAAATAAGATGCACAACGTGTATTGTTTACATTAGAAACGTCACGCTTTCGGCTCTTCTTGACTGAACCGGAAGTCAGCACTGATTTGTCATCACGTCATTAGTAAACAGATTGGCGTCATAAGTCTAGTTAATATATACATGTATACGTCATTGGGCTTAATGCTAGTCGGCAATCATAAGTTATTATCTGTGGTCACATCGAGCGATTTACGCTTACGGAAATACCAAACATGTTTGTTTACTTTATTCATACACGTTTAATATATATTACGAAACCACTGAACTTCAAAAATTGTTTCCGAGCAGAATATATCTAACACCCTTATTTATACTTCTTATTTTACAAAGTTTTGGAATTGATAAAAATTAAAAAGCCAAAAATAATGAGATAAAGATCGAGCTGATTTTTCTGTTTTAAATCTAAATTTAGAAATAATTTTATCAAATTGGACTTCGAGAATCATGTGCAGCTTTTTTTTTTATAAACAATGTTTTATTCAGGATGTCTGAATGGGATTGGGGAACAGGCTTAGCCTATGTAAAACCCCTCTCCCTAAATAGTATACATACATAATATTAAAACAAAGGAACAAGCAGCTAAGCAGAATATCACTGGAATTTGGAATATTATTTCTTTGTGAGCAGAATCACATGAAGAAATAGATATTAGATTAGTGTTGTGAAAGGGGTGGATTTGTACATAAATTAGGGCTTTTGGGGAGATTTACTGATTGAAGCCCAAACGAACTTTTTTATTAAAAACCTTTTTCAAAGTTTTGTGCAAATTCCAACTACGTGAACAAAGTGGTACTTTCTTGGCATTGAGTTGGATTTGATTATATAAGCCCATCTGTAAAGTGGTAGCCTATGAAATCTGAGAACTCCCTTTTAAATTAGGCATAACAGAAACTCCATTTTTATTAATTCATGTGTAAAAATTATTTGTGTTCAAATTTCAAACATACTAATAATTAATATGTATTTTTTTTTCAGCCAACCAAAATAGAAGCCTCTGTATTTACTTTTATGGAGAATTTTCATTTGATGACCACAGGGATTTTTAAACCAATAAATTTCTAACATGGAAGGCCTATGTGAAAATAATTCTTAAAACGGTTATCGGCACTGAGCGATTCATTCATCCATAAATTCTAATTTTAAAACAGTTTTCATTGAATAATAAGCAGGCTTGTTATGTGAGTGCCTGAATGACTTTGAAATGCATATCTCTTGTAAAGATGTGAAATATATTTAACTCTCAACGGTACATTAATTATACATTTCTTTGTTTTGAAAAAATTTCAATAAATATATTAATTGAAATCATTGGATTATTGTGAAATATTTCTTTCTAACAGAATGTTGGGAGAATGTACCAGTTATAGAGATTATTTATCTATTCACGAAATTATACATTTTCCAAACTCAATGAAATAAACCTGATATTTGTGTAAAAGTCAATTTCTATTAGACATATCTGTCACGTGTACATGTATTCAGTAAACTTAAAAAATTATCAGTTTTGATTTGAATTTGACTCGCACCCCCCTTTTATAATGGCATAAAACCATTTATTTTAATCTACATGATTGTTTAAAACTAAACATGTACACAGTGAATGAAAATATGTCATTCTCTTACTTTACTTTTGCCATGTATCTGGTAAAGTTTCTCTTTGATTATGTAAATGTCCAAATTTCTTGCCATATAAATCTGTACAAATTTAAACTGCAATGTAAATTGCAACTATGGTATATTTTCTTGAGCAAATTTTCAAGGTCACAAAAACGTTTAACTTGACACAGTTTCAACTACAATGTATAGGGATAGATCAGCATTGTACTGTCTTTAGATTTTCTGGGTCTCTATTATTGCAATGTAAATACACATAATATAAGCTTTTCGTATTTCAGATTTATTATTTCCATTAAAACAAAATTGATTATTTCGTTCTGATTCGGAGACCGACAAATGTTCTTGGTAATCTATGAGAAATGAACTTAGTGCCAATCCAAACTTTGTCTTGATATCTAATTCACTCTTTATTTTAAAATAGGCTTCTTTTCAAACGGGCAAAATTCTACCTCAATTAAAAGCAGAGTTGTTATGTTCCAATGTGATCAGTCAAATTGCTTATCGCTCTTAAGTCTAAGCAGAAAATTTTCACCCACAAACTTAGTCATGGCAATGTCATAATGAATCTATATTTGGAGTTTCGTCGCTCTCAATTCCTTATAACCAAAGTTATCGTGCCCCAAAGTATCATCCAATCAGATTGCTTATCTCTGCTTAATGTAAGCAGGCAATGCCCATCTTCGAACTCAATCAAAGCATTGGCCCCATAAAGACGTACACCAGGTTTGAACATTCTAGCTCAATGAGATGGAGAGTTATTGTGTTCCAAAGTCTCGGCTAATCAAATTGGTTTACCCTGAGCAGAAAATGCTCATTATCGAACTTAGTCAACTTGGCGACCCTACTCCTTTTCACTTAAAACCGGGGATTCGAAACCACGCGTGATACAGGCTTTATGATACAGCTCACGCGTGCTTAGCATTCATCCACCCAGCTCCCCATTGAAATCAGACACGTGCAATATGTCATAACAAGTTGCTCACATACAAAAGGGTAAGTTAATGAGCTTAGGTCAAAAGGTTGAGCTACTGTTTTAGAGTCTTTAATTGTTTTAAAGAGACACGTTAAGGGTTGTTCATAGTTAAATGATAGTTTAATTTTAAATAAGACGAATGTCTACCAATAAAATTAGGATTTAATAATATTAAAATTAAGAATAAGTAATTATTGGTCTAATGGCAATGCAATGTTTTGATTTGACGGATGAAATGTACGAAGGGTGCCCACACTAAGTGGCTAAGGCATTGGCATGCTAGCCAAGAAAGTTTATCTCGATTTTCTGGCGCGCCCCACCCCACCCCCGTGTACACATTGGAGTGCACGTAAAAGATCCCTTAGCAGTTGGAATTCGATACTTTTGAATAAGCTCGATAAGATGACTAAATGTGCAGATTGTAGCCACCCACACTGCATGTTTTGCTTAACAATGCAAGGGTGATCAATTTTCGATCCTTTTATTCTTCTTCTCCTGATATTTTGGACTGTTGATCAATGGTTTCATATAAAAGACTATCGATAAGACTCTTTGTAGAAGAAGTTCCCAAAAAATATTATGTTGACTTTAAGAGAAAAGGACCTTTAAAAATACTCCAAATCGTAAAAATACGACTTTTTGGATTTTCGATCTCTTTTTTTCTGCTATCCCTGATATTTAAAAAATATGATACAATGATTTCACACAACAGGCTAGCTATTAGACTGTCTATTGACAAAAGTTTCACCGCCCTCCCTTCATTATAACCGACGTTATCGTGCCCTAAAGAATCAACAAATTAGCATGCTTATCTCTGCTTACCCTAAGCAGAAAATGCTCATCTGTAAACTCAATCATAACATTGACCTAGAGAACGTCTACACCAAATCAAATGATTGTTGCTACCAGACAGTAAATTTAATAAGTTTATTGAAATGCAACATATGTTAATCTATGTTTTGTAAGGCCTTATGTTCCACTTTCATTTCATTTCAGGGGGGGGGGGGGGATGGCCATTGAGTCAAACTGGCATAGTTTCGAATCCCCGGTTGTACGTGACCAAAAGTAGGGCAGCCTGTCCAACCTCGTGTGTTTTCTCCTGAATATGATCCCTCGTTTAACCTAAAAATGGAAACTGAATTGTCTCTGGTTGAAATTTTCTCCTGGACTCTTCATGTTTTGTCAAAGATTTCAATAATGCTCACCTCGACAGTCAGCGGAATAAGCCCTCCTGGATTATTACCCTGTACTCCATATTTATGGTTAAGATTCGTAAGTATAAATGACCACAAAATCAATTCCAGAAATCGTATGTTCTAACATGGTGTATGTGTTTATTAGGCCAAGATGTGCATGTTCTGCTCAGGGTAAGTAGAGATAAGCATTTTGATTGATTGATGCTTTGGGACACGATAACTTTAGTCCTAATTAAGTGAGGGTGATGAAACTTGGTGTATAGTTTCATTACATCAATGCCTTGACCAATGAACATTTTCTGCTCAGGGTAAGCAGAGGGATTTGATTGGCCTCGACTTAATAACACAATAACGCTCCTTCTAATTGAGGTAGAATGTTCAATCTTGGTGTAGGCGTTCACTAGGTGAATGCCTTGATGGAGTTCGATGGTGAACATTTAGGGTAAGGGTAAGCAATGTGAATGGTTGATGCTTTGGTTCACGATAACTTTGGTTATTATGAAGTGAGAGCGATTAAACTAAGAATATAGATTCATTATATAATTACCTTGACTAATAGTGAGAATTTTCTGCTTCGGCAAAGGAACGATAAGTAGTTTGATTGGTCAAGAATTTTGGACATAACAACTCGCTTTTAATTGAGGTAGAATGTTATGACAGTTTTCTTACCAATATTTTTCACTTTTAATACTTCTTGATTAAATAACCATACCAGTGTGCGCACATTCTGACAATTGATAAATAATCAGAATTCAGACAAAATAATTATATATCACATGTGTTATTGATGATAATTCTAACGTTAATCTGACATAAATTTTACATCAGATTTCTAACCGTTAGTTTTCTGACGTAAATCTAACGTAAATTTTATGACGGTTTTCTTACCAGTATTTTTCACTTTAAATACTTCTTGATTAAATAACCATACCAGTGTGCGCACATTCTAACAATTGATAAATAATCAGAATTCGGACAAAATAATTATATATGTGTTATTGATGATAATTCTAATGTTAATCTGACATAAATTTTACATCAGATTTCTAACCCTTAGTTTATGGTTAGTTTTCTGATGTAAATCTAACGTTTAAACTTCTAACGATAATATAACGTTAGTTGTCTAACGTTAATGTAACGTTAGTTTTATGTCATCATTTTAACCGTTAATTTAACATTAGTTTTCTAACGTGAATCTAACATAATCCTAATATTTGTTGTCTAACGTAAAACAAATGTCAGTTTTAAAATGTCAGGATACTAATTATTAAATTACTGTTAATTTTTATTTTTATTGTTAATTTTCTTACATAAACAAATGTCAGTTTAATATCAGGATAACAACAATTAAATTACTGTTAGCTTTTGATTGTTACATGTAGCTATCCAACCACAATAAAAAAAAATCCATTTAAGTTAACCAAATTCTAAATTTTAAGCATTCTTTTCGGCTACTTGAACAAAACCTGTTAATAATTGTAACCTGTATAATATTTATGGAGAAAACATTAAAAAGTGGGTGTGGCACCACTCCTAGGGGTTGAGCCATGCACCGAAATTGATAGTTATTAATATCCTTACGGCATAAGGAATAAATATACCAAGTTAAAAAAAAAAAAAACAACACGAAAAGTAGGTGTGGCTCTGCCCCTGGGACTCAGACATGAAACAATTCTTATTTTTTATCAATTGTTAGAATGTGCACACATTGGTATGGTTATTTAATCAAGAGGTACAATGGGGGATCATACCGAGATGCAACAAAAACCGTTACTAACTGCAACCTGTAGACTATTTGTAGACAAAATATTAACAAAAAAGTGAAATGAAATGAAATAAGTTTTAACCTCCCACTGTTCTACTCGTAAACTGGGCTAATGAAGACAAGTCTACATCATATAGTGTGTTATGAGGGTAATTTTGCCCAGGCAGTGGCACTACGGCCTACTCTTAAATCATATTCCAACTGCCAAGGGATCTTTTACGTGCACGCCACTGTGTACACAGGGCCTCAGTTTTTTCGTCCCATTCAAATGACAAGGTGAAATCTCGTCGGAAATCTGGATGAAATTAAATGAAATGAGGTTTAACTTCCTACTGTTCTGCTCGTAGATTGGGCTAATGGAGACGGGCCTACATCATATAGTGTGCTATAGGGAAATTTTGCCCAGACAGCGGCGCTACGGCCTACTCTTATATCAAACTCGAACTTCCAAGGGATCTTTGACGTGCCCGTCAATGTGTACGCGGAACCTCAGGTTTCTTTCGTTCATCCGAACGACTAGACAGTTGTCCTTGTCAGGCCCTCCATTCTGCATAACTGACAAGGGGAAACCACCCTGCGAAATCTGGATGAACTTTCTCAGCCAATGCAGGGATCGAACGCCCAACTTCCAGGCTAACGAGACAGCGTCTTACCAGCATAGACAAAAAACTGGCTGTGGCACCGCCAAAAAGGAAGCGAGAAAAAAATGGGGTTTAATGTCCACTCAACATAAACTAAGATAAGATTTAATTTTATTTCAATACTTCGTAGGGTTCTTTAGCAGTATGAGGAAACCGGAGGGCCCGGAGAAAATCTACAAGATTAGACTGGCGACCCCTAGGGAATCAAAACCGTACCAGATGACTAAATGACATACCTTATGATACAACGTTCACACGCTAACCATTTGACATCACCCCCCAGCCAGTGCGCCACCACAGAGTTTTGTCCGGACAGTAGCTAAGGAATAGAACAGTGCCATTTGAGTAAATGACATCCTTATGATACAACGTTCCCGCGCTAACCATTTGACATCACCCCCCAGCCAGTGTGCTACCACAGTGTTTTGTCCGGACAGCAGCGCTAAGGCTTACTCTTATATTGAATCCCTACTGCCAGGGGATCTTTTACATGCATGTCAATGTTTACATAGGTCCTCAGTTTTTCATCCCATCCAAAAGACTAGACAACTGATTTTGTCAAGCTCTCCGGCCCGCACCACTGGCAAGTAGAAACCACGTCCAAAAATCCTTACGAACATTCTTTTGCTGCAACACTGTGAGAAAACCCATGACCTCCAAGCTAGCCAGCCAGTGTCTGACTGACTTAGCCGCTGTGTCTCCGGGGTCATAAATGTAATGCCAAAATAAAACTTTGCAGTTCACAAACACATTCTCCTTACTATTTGAGTCTGTGACTACAGAAATTTACAAGCCAACGGTGAGGCTGATGTCCCCCGCCGAAATCCCAAAATAAATAGATGACACATATTAATTAATCGCACATTTATTTTTTTCAAACGTATCAAGCAATCAAACTGTACATGAAGTGTCATCCAAAAGTGTTTTATAAAGAAAATGAAAATGTACCCTAGTTAAGGGGACCCTAAAGGCAGACAAAAGGGCCCCCACACTTGACAAAAGGGCCCCTCTGGCCAAGGGAAAGGGCCCTCGTGTCTGAGTCAATCGTTTCTATACACTGTTACTGTCGAATCATTTACTGAATGAGAATGCAGTCATTGTATTGGCATAAAAATCATCAATCAAGATGAACCTAAGTTATCTTGTCCCAAAGTATCAACCAATCAAATTGCTTATCTCTGCCTACCCTAAGCAGAAAATGCTCATCTTCGAACTCCATCACCTAATAAGCATACACACCAATTTTGAACATTTTAACTCAATTAGAAGGAGAGTTATTGTGTTCCAAAGTCTCGACCAATCAAATTGCATATCGCTCTGCTTACCCTGAGCAGAAAATGCTCATTATCGAACTTAGTCAAGGTATTACTGTAATGAAACTATACACCAAGTTTCATCACTCTCACTTAATTAGAACTAAAGTTATCGTGTCCCAAAGCATCAACCAATCAAATTGCTTATCTCTGCCTACCCTAAGCGGAAATTGCTCAACTTCGAACTCCATCAAGGCATTGACCTAATAAGCATATACACCAATTTTGAACATTTTAACTCAATTCAAAGGAGAGTTATTGTGTTCCAAAGTCTCGACCAATCAAATTGCGTATCACTCTGCTTACCCTGAGCAGAAAATGCTCATTATCGAACTTAGACAAGGTATTACTGTAATGAAACTATACACCAAGTTTCATCACTCTCACTTAATTAGAACTAAAGTTATCGTGTCCCAAAGCATCAACCAATCAAATTGCTTATCTCTGCTTACCCTAAGCGGAAAATGCTCATCTTCGAACTCCATCAAGGCATTGACCTAATAAGCATACGCCAAGTTTGAACATTTTAACTCAATTAGGAGGAGAGTTATTGTGTACCAAAGTCTCGACCAATCAAATTGCGTATCGCTCTGCTTACCCTGAGCAGAAAATGCTCCTTATCGAACTTAGTCAAGGTATTACTGTAATGAAACTATACACCAAGTTTCATCAATCTCACTTAATTAGAACTAAAGTTATCGTGTCCCAAAGCATCAACCAATAAAATTGCTTATCTCTGCTTACCCTAAGCGGAAAATGCTCATCTTCGAACTCCATCAAGGCATTGACCTAACAAACACATACACCAAGTTTGAACATTCTAGCTCAATTAGGAAGAGAGTTATTGTGTCCCAAAAAGTGTGACGGACAGACGGACAGACAGACAGACAGACAGAAGGACAGACAGACAGAAGGACAGACAGACAGACAGACAGACGGACGGACGAACCCATTTTAATAGTCCCCCAACTTTCTTCGAAAGGCGGGGGACAAAAATTGGTCCAATAAATAGCCTTTTTATGTGGTTTTGCAACCGAAATCAAGGAGAGAGAGAAATGGGGTTTAACGTCCACTCAACACAAACTGGGTCATTTCGGGACTAACATATGGTTTAATTTTATTTCAATAATTCGCTTGCGCGTAGGGGTCTTTAGCAGTGGGAGGAAACCGGCGTGCCCGGAGGAAACCCACGAAGTTGAGAAGGCGCCCCCATCTCCATGCCACATACGCTCACACCAGGGCTCGAAACCTCAGCCGCAAGCCAGAGGTGACTGGCCACCTAGAGGTTGAAGCGCAGCACTCAAGACTACTAGGCCATCCCAACCGCCCCAAGGAGAGAGGGAACAAAATGGGTTTTAACATACACTCGATACAAACTACATCATTTCAGGACTAACACATGGTTTAATTTTATTTCAATAATTCTCTTGTCTGTAGAGGTCATTATCAGTGAGAGGAAATGAAATAATGGGGTTTAACTTCCTACTTTTCTGCAACAAATACATATTCATTTTGAAATGAAGATAAAATTAGAGAATTTCGATGTCGTACTGAAATATTTTCTAAATCATTTATACCATCCAGTATAAGAGAGTGGAATAAACTCAGTCTCCCTGCAAGAAACTCAAGAACTCTCAAAATATTCTCCGACCATCTCTCTAAATCAGATATAATAATTCCATCTTTTTACTACAATGGTCAGCGGAAACTCCAGATAATCCATAGTAAACTTGGACTACGATGTTCTGACCTACAGGGCCACAAATACCTCAGATATGTTGCTGACAACCCTGCATGCCTCTGTGGTCACATTTTTGAAGATCCAGATCACTATCTCTTGCAATGCTCTTTACATTCAAATGCACGAAAGGCAACCATAGACACATTACAATACGATCATAAAAACATTAACTTGTTCGGCTCCACAAACCACTGTACCGATGTAAACAACAACATTTTTAATCAAGTCCACAAGTTTATTGACATGTCAAACAGATTTTAATCATTAGCAGTTTTAATTAACAATATAAGTTTTTAATTTACGTGATGATGTGACCATTAATATATACTGTACATTTCCATCCGTACAATCATATATGTATTTAAATATATTTATGTATGTGTTTGCCATATTAACTGTGTGTATACACCCATCTTGTTTCCTTGTTATAATATTATGTATGTATACTATTGAGAGGGGTTTTACATAGGCTAAAATATTGTTTATAAAAAAAAAGATCACTAGGCAGTTCGAATGCGATATAGGAGTAGGCCTTAGCCGCTGTCTGGACAAAATTCCCTGATAGCACACTGCCTTGAGCAAACGAGATAGATGCTACACGTAATGGTTTTGGCCAAATTTGGTCAATATCCCAGTTTTCCTTTCTGATATGCATATCCACACTTTCAGAAGACTAATTTAGACCTTTTTCTTGAACGTTTTCAATTGGCAATGATGCAGGACAGAGGACGTGACATGTATAGGTGACTAGTCATACGAATAGGACAAAAAACCAAGGTACTGTGTACACTTTGATGTGTGTGGAACATTTCTTGACAGTTTGATGGAATTTGATATAAGAGTATGCCGTAGCCCTGCTGTCGAGACAAAATGTTTATAGTTATGGTTTGTGTATGGTCACCCTGTTTGTATTCTTGTCAATTATCACCATTTCACGATGTATGATTACTGTTAACAATTGTATTTTTTATTTATTTTTTTTAAATAAAATTTAGATATTATGTTGAATTTTTGTTTTGATTATATGAATTTGCGATTTCAAAAGGTTATCAGTTGACTGTTAACATTTCAAGGGTTATATTTCTACATACTCATTAAAGATTTACAAAAGAAAGTGATGTAAATTTTAAAATTTAATAAACAATGAAATGAAATGGGGTTTAAAGTCCTACTGGTCTGAAATCCTGATTCTCAGTCAATGCATGTACCAATTCCGGGTCTGCAGGTTAGTTGAGCCAACATTTTACTCTGAGGATCATGACCCTGATTTCCATAAAATGGTCGGTTAGTTTTAATCATGTTAGTTTAACGTCAAAAATTGAAGTTATATTTACGTCAAAATGGTTGGTCAGACTACAATCATTTTGCTCATCTTCTTAACGATAATGTTATGTCACGAAATGACGTTAATCTAACGTAAAGTTTAAGTCATTTTTACATCATTTTCTGACGCAAATCTAACTATTGATTAAAACATTTTGTCTGGGGCACTCTACTTTGTGCGACATTGATCGGGCATCGATTATTACTTGTGAATGCAACTGCAACAGTGTGATTGGATGGTTGGAATTCAGAATGGGATTTCGGTTACAAAACCATTGGATACTTTTGGAGTTGCTCACACAGGCTAGAATAGCAGAAAACGCATTTGCGGTGGTTAAATTTTCAAAATTTTCTCCAGGAGGGTACATGGATGGTTAGATTTACGTTACTTTTACGTCATTATGGTTAGCGTCCAATAATGGTAAAATTTTACGTTTAAATTTACGTTACTTTTACGTCATAATGGTTATGGTTACTTTTACTTCAGAAAATGACGTAAATCTAACGTAAACTTTATGACGGTTTTCTTACCAATTTTTGTCGCTTTAAATACTTCATGATTAAGTACCCATATCAGTGTGTGCACAGTCTAACAATTGATAAATAGTCGGAATTCAGACAAAATAAGTATACATGTTATTGGTGATAATTCTAACGTTAATCTAACATAAATTTTACGTCATGTATTTAACCGTTAGATTATGGTTAGCTTTCTGACGTAAATCTAACATTAATTTTCTAAGGTTAATATAACGTTAGTTATCTAACGTTAATGTAAGGTTAGTTTTATGTCATAATTCTAACATAAGTTTCTAATGTGAATGCAACATAAACCTAATACTTGTTCTCTATCGGAAATGAAATGGGGTTTAACGTCCTACTTTTCTACACCTAACCTGGGCTAATTGAAGATGGGCATACGCCATACAGTGTGCTATGAGGGAACTTTTTCTCAGACAGCGGCACTACAGCCTACTCTAATATCGAATTCCAACTGCCAAGGGATCTTTAACACGCACACCAATGTGTACATGGAACCTGGGTTTTTTGGCCCATCCAAATAGGCTTAAATCTAACGTAAACTTTGTGACGGTTTTCTTACCAGTTTTAAATACTTCATGATTAAGTACCCATATCAGTGTGTGCACAGTCTAACAATTGATAAATAGTCGGAATTCAGACAAAATAATTATATATGTGTTATTGGTAATAATTCTAACGTTAATCTAACATAAATTTTACGTCATGTTTCTAACCGTTAGATTATGGTTAGTTTTCTGACGTAAATCTAACGTTAATTTTCTAACATTAACATAACGTTACTTATCTAACGTTAATGTAACGTTAGTTTTATGTCATAATTCTAACATAAGTTTCTAATGTGAATCTAACATAACCCTAACACTTGTTCTCTATCGGACATGAAATGCAATGAAATGGTGTTTAACGTCCTACTTTTCTGCACCTAACCTGGGCTAATTGAAGATGGGCATACGCCATACAGTGTGCTATGAGGGAACTTTTTCTCAGATAGCAGCACTACAGCCTACTCTAATATCTAATTCCAACTGCCATGGGATCTTTAACATGCACACCAATGTGTACATGGAACCAGAGTTTTTTGGACCATCCGAATGAATAGGCCCTGTCAGACCTTCCTTTCCATTTCACTGACAAGGGGAACCAACGCCGGAAAATCGAGATGCAGGGATCGAACACCTGACTACCAAGTTAACGAGCCAGCGCCTTACCCACATTGTCTAACGGAAAAGAATGTCAGTTTTATAATGTTAGGATACTAACAATTACGTAAACAAATGTCAGTTTAATATCAGGATAACAACGATTAAATAAATGTTAGTTTTTGATTGTTGGCTATCCAACCATAAGTTAACCAAATTTACTAAATTTTAAGCGTTCTTTTAGGCAACTTTAACAAAATATGTTAATAATTGTATAATATTATGGATAAAACATTAAAAAGTGGGTGTGGCACCACCCCTAGGTGTTGAGCCATGCACCGAAATTGATAGTTGTTAATATCCTTACGGCTTAAGGAATAAATATACCAAGTTCAAAAAAAAACTCACGAAAAGTTGATGTGGCTCTGCCTCTGGGACTCAGACATTAAACAATTCTGATTATTTATCAATTGGTAAAATGTGCTCACACTGGTATGGTTATTTAATCAAGAGGTACAATGGGGGATCATACCGAGATGCAACAAAAACTGTTACTAACTGGAAACTGTAGACTATTTATAGACAAAATATTAACAAAAAAGTGAAATGAAATGAAATAAGGTTTAACGTCCTACTGTTCTACTCGTAAAAAGGGCTAATGAAGACGGGTCTACATCATATAGTGTGCTATGAGGGTTATTTTGCCCGGGCAGCGGCACTATTGCTTACTCTTAAATCTAATTCCAACTGCCAAGGGATCTTTTACGTGCACGCCAATGTGTACACAGAACCTCATGCAGATTTTTTGTCCCATTCGAACGACAAGGGGAAACCTCGTCAGGAAATCTGGATGAAATGAGGTTAGCGTCCTACTGTTCTGCTCATAAACTGGGCTAATAAAGATGGGCCTATAGGGAAATTTTGCCCAGACAGCGGCGCTACGGCCTACTCATATCAAACTCCAACTGCCAAGGGATATTTGACATGCCCGCCTATGTGTACACGGAACCTCAGTTTTGTTTTTTTCGTTCATCCGAACGACTAGACAGTTGTCCTTGTCATGCCCTCCATTCTGAATCATTGACAAGGGGAAACCACCCCGGAAAATCTGGATGAACTTTCTCAGCCAATGTGCAGGGGTCGATCACCCGACCTCCAGGCTAACGAGACAGCGTCTTACCCGCACATACAAAAAACTGGCTGTGGCACCATCAAAAAGGGAGCGAGAAAAAAAAAGGGGTTTAATGTCCACTCAACATAAACTATGTCATTTCAGGACTAAGATAAGATTTTGTCAAATAGTGCTACATGTATAAGGTAAAACAAAAATCCCCACAAATATTATACCAGTACAATGTTATTCTTTTTGCCCTGCCTGAAAGATCTTCCAGCCCAAATGTTGTGGAGCAACATACACATATGCCAACCCTTTTTTATACGCCCACATTGAAATGTGGTCGTATATTGTCGTCGCCCCCGTCCGTCCGTCCGTCCGTCGGTCCGTCGGTCCGTCGGTCCGTCCGTCCGTCGGTCCGGCGTCCACAATTGCTTGTGGACGCTCTACAGGCTAAAGTTAATATCCGATTGACTTTAAATTTATACAAAGTGTTTATGGTCATGAGACGAAGAAGCCTATTGTTTTTCAGCGATTTCCGATAATTAGTGCCAGAGTTATGGCCCTTGATCACTTCAAAAAATCTTGTGGACGCTCTAGAGGCCAAAGTTAATATCCGATTGACTTCAAATTTATACACAGTGTTTAAGGTCATAAGACGAAGAAGCCTATTGATTTTCAGCGATTTCCGATAATTAGTGCCAGAGTTATGGCCCTTGATCACCTCAAAAAATCTTGTGGACGCTCTAAAGGTCAAAGTTAATATCCGATTGACTTTAAATTTATACACAGTGTTTAAGGTCATAAGACGAAGAAGCCTATTGATTTTCAGCGATTTCCGATAATTAGTGCCAGAGTTATGGCCCTTGATCACTTCAAAAAATCTTGTGGACGCTCTAGAGGCCAAAGTTAATATCCGATTGACTTCAAATTTATACACAGTGTTTAAGGTCATAAGACGAAGAAGCCTATTGATTTTCAGCTATTTCCGATAATTAGTGCCAGAGTTATGGCCCTTGATCACTTCAAAAAATCTTGTGGACGCTCTAGATGCCAAAGTTAATATCCGATTGACTTTAAATTTATACACAGTGTTTAAGGTCATAAGACGAAGAATTCTATTGATTTTCACCGATTGCCGATAATTAGTGCCAGAGTTATGGCCCTTGATCACTTCAAAAAATCTTGTGGACGCTCTAGAGGCCAAAGTTAATATCCAATTGACTTTAAATTTATACACAGTGTTTAAGGTCATAAGACGAATACGCCTATTGATTTTCAGCGATTTCCGTTAATTAGTGCCAGAGTTATGGCCCTTGATCACCTCAAAAAATCTTGTGGACGCTCTAAAGGTCAAAGTTAATATCCGATTGACTTTAAATTTATACAAAGTGTTTATGGTCATGAGACGAAGAAGCCTATTGTTTTTCAGCGATTTCCGATAATTAGTGCCAGAGTTATGGCCCTTGATCACTTCAAAAAATCTTGTGGACGCTCTAGAGGCCAAAGTTAATATCCGATTGACTTCAAATTTATACACAGTGTTTAAGGTCATAAGACGAAGAAGCCTATTGATTTTCAGCGATTTCCGATAATTAGTGCCAGAGTTATGGCCCTTGATCACCTCAAAAAATCTTGTGGACGCTCTAAAGGTCAAAGTTAATATCCGATTGACTTTAAATTTATACACAGTGTTTAAGGTCATAAGACGAAGAAGCCTATTGATTTTCAGCGATTTCCGATAATTAGTGCCAGAGTTATGGCCCTTGATCACTTCAAAAAATCTTGTGGACGCTCTAGAGGCCAAAGTTAATATCCGATTGACTTCAAATTTATACACAGTGTTTAAGGTCATAAGACGAAGAAGCCTATTGATTTTCAGCTATTTCCGATAATTAGTGCCAGAGTTATGGCCCTTGATCACTTCAAAAAATCTTGTGGACGCTCTAGAGGCCAAAGTTAATATCCGATTGACTTTAAATTTATACACAGTGTTTAAGGTCATAAGACGAAGAAGCCTATTGATTTTCAGCGATTTCAAATAATTACTGCCAGAGTTATCTCCCTTGATAACTTCAAAAATTCTTGTGACGCTATAGAGGCCAAAGTTACTATCCGATTGACTTCAGATTGATACATAGAGTTTAAGGTGTTGAAACGAACAAGTATTTAGATTTTCAATGAATTTAGATAACTGAACAGCTAAATCCATGATATTAAATGTTTCATGTATATACTAATTGTTAGCGTGAGGTAAAACTTTATAAAAAGCAATCAAATTCTAATGATTTTCTGATAATTACATAATGAGTTGTTACTCTTAATCAGTTTTTAGTGTATTACAAATGTTTCATTACCGAAATTAGTAAAAATATGCGACAACCCTTGTTGACTGCCCAGACAATTTAGCTGCTGTGGGCGTATGTTTCGTTGCCTGGCAACCTATCTTTTTATATTTTATAATAATCATCCTTAAAAAAACAAGAAAATCAATGTAAAAAGTGAAAATATATTTATACATTTTGTATTTTCATTTTGTATGACCCAATAATATAAGGAGATGGGTTGATTAAAAGCTTTTAGCTTGTCTTTACATCTTCCCATATAATATAATAATATATTCTTAGAATGAATCTCATCTGATTAAAACATTAAATTAAATGATTTAAATTCTTGTAATTTGTACATGAAGGTGGCTGTTACCATGAGTCATGACGAGCAGCCTCTTCGTTGGTTTGTTTATATCAGATTTTTAAAAATTTTACGCTTGTATTTATTATTATATATAAGGTGTAAAACCAGACAAATATAAAGCTTATCAAATTTATTGTATATAGGGCCTCGTATAATAATATGGGTGAATTGGAATGTGCAATAAAATTCAACCGAAAACACATTTTACAAGACTTTCACTTCGAGTCAAGAACGAGTTCGAACCAGTTATTTCCGGAATCTATAGATCTAGTCGACATATATCGTCCCCGATAAAAGACATCTGAAAATTAAAATTTCTCTATTGGATTATTCTTTTAATATTAAGTATAGCTAATATAAAATCTAGCAGAGCGCACAGAAACAGATTACATTCTATATTCCATTATCGAAAATACGTATAGACGGCTTCCGTATAGGGGGAATAATAAAAGCGAACGGAATTGTGGGTATAGCAAGTTGGCACCCAAAAGCGATAGAATGTCGGAGATTTTGGGCAAAATACTATTTATTTCACACAAAAAAGAAATGGTGCCCTGATTTGAAGTTAGAAGAAGCATATAGGAAAGTAAGTGTCTTTTTTACATACAAACATCCATCTAAATATAATTTGTAGAACTACAAATTCAGCAAATAATGGCTGTTGACAATTTTACTAAAAAAAACAACGGTAAAAAAAAGGCACAAGATTAGATGGCCTTTTATTTTCTGAATGTAAAACTTTGTAGCTGCACGATTTATACACAATCTTAACTACTTTACTCGAAAAAAATCCTGTTTCAAAATCACGGGAATCAAACATTTTTCACTTTAGGTATTATTCAGGTAGCACGTCATTTCGGTCCCGCGTCATTTCGGACTCAACACAAACGTCGTTTCGGACTCAGTCTGGCGATTTTTCGGACTTACTTGGCGTCGTTTCGGACTCAGTCAAGCGACTTTTCGGACTCTGATTAATAACTAAATTAATGTAGAAAATTTGTGTAATAGTACAGCTGTTTGTTTTTTCGTTTTATGTGAGACTGATGTTGATGTCGCGATGAACACTGCTAGTTCTCTTTTGTTTCATCGGCGAGTATTGAAGTTGGCAATGAAATATTGTTGAAAAATAAAATTTGTGTACATTTAGTAATACTTCATTCTTTTTCTTTTGTCAAAAATTAAACGAGCTTGATTGATCGATCACTGCTAATGTTTTTCTTTGGTGAAACGGAATAATTGCAATCAACACACGGCGGCCATTATCAATGATTGACAACTCACGTTTTTCATCATCCACCAAAGAACCGCAAGCTTTCTTTGCACATACTACAATGACATCGGGATTATTGGTTAATCAGCTTTAATTATCCCGCTTTGCTCGTTGCTATTTCTAATATTTTCCTCAGAAACACTTTGCTTTGTAGGTACGCACAAATTTATCGATTGGTATTGCCAAGCGGGAGGAATGCATGTCAACGTGCAGCTCACCGGGTTATCGTTAACAATTTCTAGAGACTTGTAAAAAGAGTGTAAATTTTTGTTTTTGTGTGGGTCATTTTCAATAAATTCATCAGCATATTATTGGATTTAAACAAATACATTACTTTTACGGGAAACGATGATTATCAAAGAACCGTAAGTGCAACTAATGTTTTATCGTTTGGTGGAGCCTTTTACTACTAACCACATGTTTCATGTTAATAAATATTTTCTTTCGTGTTTTAAATTGGCCTATTCCTAATAAATTCATCAGTGCAGCAATACATGTATAAAGAAGTAAAACGTTCTTTTCGTAAATACTCAACATTGGAAATTTTGTCGTGTAGGTTCGTGATGCACGACTCCATGCCGAAGGCCTACTTGAAGGCGAGCGGTAGGCTAAATTATATAATTTAACCCGTAAGTTATTTTTTGTTGGGCTATTAAGAATAGCCACGGCGTATTTTATATTGATTTGACAGTTGTGTTCAACCTTTCATTCCATCTTATTCCCGAGTCCGAAATGTCATATACCCGAGTCCGAAATGTCATATATCCGAGTCTGAAACGTCGAGGCCATATTTTTTGGAGTCCGAAATGTCGTAAGTCCGTAATGACGCGGGACCGAAATGACATGTAATCATTATTCAACAGTGGTAATGACACAGAATACAATTGTAGTCTTAGTCTAAATATACAGCCTACTTCAATTTAAAAAAAACAAAACCCTACATAACCATTTCTATATATATAGGCCTATAATATATAGCCATAACAACTGTCTTTACATCCATGTACATGATGGCCCTTCACTCCCCTGAATGTACATCCATAATGACAGTGTAGACTGAATAATTCTCATGTATGCTTTGAATAATATATGTTCTTTATTCTATCTCTAAGCAAAATCTTTTTTTACAGATCCTAAATTTGAGCTGTATTGATGGCACTAATGTGAAAGAAGTTACAAAAAGATTTTTTGAAGGCTTTGTTTACGTAAATGGTAGCCAGGTGACACCAGCTTACTCCTTGTCATGTACAAATGTAGGATCAATGCCATATCACTGGACTCAATGACGGTGGACGTTATGATGAAAAGTGTTCTCATCCACCGTACTATCACGATGACGAGGGAATCAAGGCTGTTTTCATATACATTTAATAAATGTAGATATGCTATTTGAAACAAAAAACTAACCGCAACTGGTTAACCAATTTATTCACATTTGATAACAAATTTCTATCAAAATATTTGTTGGACCACAGGAAGACTTGTTGATACATGTTTGAATTAATAATATTAAATCTTTAAGTTCCATGCTTGGCAGTGAGTGCTAATAACGTTTACAAAACTTTGCGCGGGAATTTCAAGGCATTAACCTCCTGTGATATAATAACAAATGACAAGTGCGAAATAAAGTATTTATGTGGTCTTGGGTGAAAAAAACAGTGTTGTGGCTAGCCAAATGAAATGAAACAAAATAGAGTGTAATGACCTACTGTTTTGCTCTGAACTGGGCCAATGAAGACGGGCATACGCCATACAGTATGCTATCGGGGAAATTTTGCACTATGGCCTACTCATATCAAATTCCAACTGTCAAGGGTATGCCAATGTGTATCATAGGCCTCAGTTTTTCTGTACCATCTGGATGAATAGACAGCTGTCTTGTCAGGCCCTCCTGCATCACTGACAAGAGGAAATAACGCTGGGAAATCTGGATGAACTTTCATTTCCAATGCAGGGATCTAGTGCCGGCCCCCCAGACAGAGGGCCTGACAAGGGAAGCTGTCTATTCATCCAGATGGTATGAATGACCGAGCGTCTGTGTACACATTGGTGTGCATGTAAAAGATCACTAGGCAGTTCGAATGCGATATAGGAGTAGGCCTTAGCCACTGTCAGGACAAAATTCCCTGATAGCACACTGTATAGAGTATGTCCCTTTTCATTAGCCACGGAATAGGACGTTAAACCCCAATTCATTTCATTTCATTCCATCAATGCCTTGAGCAAACGAGATAGAGGCTACATGTATAGGTTTTGGTCAAATATGGCCAATATCTCAGTTTCCCTTTCTTATATGCATATCCACACTTCCACAAGACTAATGTAGACCTTTTTCTTGAACATTTTCAATTGACAGTGATGCAGGGCAGAGGACCTGACATGGATAGGTGACTAGTCATAAGAATGGGACAAAAACCCAAGGTATTGTGTACACTTTGATGTTTGTGTGTGACGCATTTCTTGTCAGTTGGATGGAATTTAATATAAGATATAAGAGTGTGCCGTAGCCCTGCTGTCGAGACAAAATTTCCCTCATAGCTCACTGGGTGGTATATGCTTGTCTTCATCAGTGTCCGAAACAAACATTTTCCAAGCACAGGCCCACAGGACCTGTGCAACACATGATCACGTGGGTCCGTCAGGTAACACACAGGCCCAACCAATAATAATTATTTATAGTTTCCGTGTATAAAGCTATGGGTTTAGTAACTTGTGAAAGAAAAAAAAAGAAGACACGAATTAGTGTGTCATTTCAATTTAATGGAACAAATCTATCTATTCATGGCTACATTGGGTTTTCCATATTAACCTACGTAAACTTCAAATAGTTACAAAAGAAAACCCAAACAACTGCCCTAGATTGTTAGCACAATAGCCCAGAATTGAGTCAAAAGAGGTCCGTAAAAATGTTTTTAAAATCATCAGCATCCATTGCGTTTAATAAAAGGTAGGCCCACAACTTAACTGTTCGGGAAATTTAATACACGTTTCGGCTTCATGAAATTCATGTCAGTAAGCCTAATTTTCCTGAATAAATTACTGTCTTCGTTTTTTGGATGCATACAGCACAATGGTATTTTTTCATAACACAAGTTTTAATTTTTGTCTGTCACGTAACTTTCAAATATGCTTTTATTCATTCGTCCATGATAGACACACGGCACAGTGATCACGTGGCAACCATAATTGAAATTGCTTTAAAATAAAATTCCGTACGACTCCACATACTTTTCAAAAATAATAACGACAAAAATTCAACATGGTTGAAATTAAGCCTCTGTTAGCACGTGTATATTATAAAAAATCGCAACGGTAGATGCAACTTAAAATTAAACGTAGCATCGTCGGCTTATTGACCTAGAAATTCCAATCAATGTCACACGTGTCATCGGTGGATTTGGCAATGGCGGAAAAAATATATTATTATTAATGATTGTTTCTCAGTGTATTTGGTGTTCTATCAGAGGATATTATTCAACTAAGATTTAAATTTCACTAACAACTGGTCAGCGAAAGCATTAAACGTGTGATTCAGTTATCAGTTTAATGTCTACCGGTACCTGGAATTCACATGGAGCGTGGAAGAAGCGCGATTCCCGAACGAGATGCACAAATAAGAGGCTGGTTACGCGAGTCATTGTTTGGAAAAACATCAGCTTCCGTCATGTCGATGACAAGTAAACAATAACCGTTAACTATCGGAGACTGTGTCGTTGCGTTTCTATGACAGTTCTACCTTATCCAGAATTGTCGAATGAGGACGCTAAGATGAGAAGAAGGCCCGACAGACCCGCGTGAAATAGGCAAGCAGGAGTCCTCCGATAAATCAGTCGGCCTCTGACCTACGGACCGACGTTTGTGTCGAACACTGGTCTTCATTCTTCATTTCTCAAACAGGTGTGAAATGAAATGCTATGGGGTAATGAAGACGGGCATACGCTATACAGTGTGCTATGAGGGAAATTTTGTCTGAATGACAGGGCTACTGCCTAGTTATAATCGAATTCCAACTACCAAATGAAATGAAATGAAATGGGGTTTAACGTCATACCCTTTTGCACCTAACCTGGGCTAATGGAAGACGGGCATACGCCATACAGTGTACTATGAGGGAAATTTTACCCCGTCAGTGGCGCTACGGCCTACTCTTATACCGAATTCCAACTGCCAAGGGATCGTTTACATGCACTCTAATTTGTATTCGGGACTTCGGTTTTTCGTCCCATCGGAACGACTAGGCAGCTGTCCTTGTCAGGCCCTCCTTCTGCATCACTGACAAGAGGAAATCACGCCGGAAAATCTAGACGAACTCTCTCGGCCAATGCAGGGATCGAACACCCGACCTACATGGTAGCGAACCAGTGCCTTATGCACTTAGCTACCGTGATGCCCGGGATGTTTTACGCGCACACCAATGTGTACACAGGACCTTAGTTTTTTTGTCCCATCTGAATGACTAGACAGTTGTCCTTGTTAGGCCCTCAATCCTACTTCACTGACAAGGCGAAATCACACTGGAAAATCTGGATTAACTTTCTCAGCCAATGCAGGGATCTAGTGTCCAACTTCAAGACAGAGGGCTTGACAAGGAAAGCTGTCTAGTCGTTTGGATGGTATGAAAGACCGTGCGTTTGTGAACACATTGGTGTTTATGTAAAAGATCACCAGGTAGTTCGAATGCGATATAGGAGTAGGCCTTAGCCATTGCCTGGACAAAATTCCCTGATGGCACACTGTATAGAGTATGTCGATTGTCATTAGCCACGTCGGAATAGGTCGTTAAACCCCATTTCATTTCATTTCATTCCATCAATGCCTTGAGCAAACAAGATGGAGGCTACACGTAAAGGTTTGGCCAAATTTGGTCAATATCCTAGTTTTCCTTTCTGATATGCATATCCACACTTTCACAAGACTAATTTAGACCTTTTTCTTGAACATTTTTAAATGTCAGTGATGCAGGACAGAGGACCTGACATGGATAGGTGACTAGTCATACGAATGGGACAAAAAACCAAGGCATTTCTTGGCAGTTTGATGGAATTTTATATAAGATATAAGAGTATGCCATAGCCCTGCTGTCGAGAAAAATGTTTATAGTTATGGTTTGTGTATGGTCACCTGTTTGTATTCTTGTCAATTATCACCATTTTACGATGTATGATTACTGTTAACAATTGTATTTTTTAAATTTTTTAAAAATAAAATTTAGATATTATGTTGACTTTTTGTTGTAATTATATGAATTTGAGATTTCAAAAGGTTATTGGTTGACTGTTAACATTTCAAGGGTTATATTTCTACATACTCATTAAAGATTTACAAAAGAAAGTGATGTAAATTTTAAAATTAATGTTAGATATATAATGAAATGAAATGGGGTTTAAAGCCCTACTGTTCTGAAATCCTGATTCTCAGTTAATGCATGTATCAATCCCGGGTCTGCAGGTTAGTTGAGCCGACATTTTACTCTGAGGATCATGACCCTGATTTCCATAAAATGGTCGGTTACTTTTAATAATATTAGATTAACGTCCAAAATTGAAGTTAGATTAACGTCAAAAATTGAAGTTATATTTACGTCAGATTTACGTCAAAATGGTTGGTCAGACTACAATCATTTTGCTCATCTTCTTAACGATAATGTAATGTCATGAAATGACGTTAATCTAACGTAAAGTTTACATCATTATACGCCCACGTTTTCATGTGGACGTATTATGTCGTCGCCCCTGTCCGTCCGTCCGTCCACAATTTGTTTGTGGACTCTCTACAGGTCACAATTCTTATCCAATTTTGACGAAACTTGAAATTTAGGTTTATCCCCAAAAGATCTCGGCTGCTTTCGATATTGGCATGTATCGGATCAAAACTTCATGGATTATGGCCCCTGATTGTACGAAAAATCACGTTTTTAGCTTGTGGACCCTATAGAGGTCACAATTTTGAACCGATTTTGATGAAACCTTGACATGCATGTTTGTAACCCAAAGATCTTGGTTCCTTTCGATATTTGCGGCTATCGGAATGTAATTTCCTGAATTATGGCCCCTGATTGTCCGAAAAATCACCCTTTTTAGCTTCTGGTCCCTCTGGAGGCCACAATTATTATTGGATTTAAAAAAACGTTTGATTATATCACCGTTACACCCTAAGGAAGGTCGAGTTCGAATTTCGGAAAAATCGGACGAAAATTGCCATACAAAATGGCCGCCGTTTGTACGCGAATACTGTTAGAAAATGGTAAATGAAGGTTGTGGACCCTGTGGAGGTCACAATTTTGATTCGATTTTGATGAAACTTGAAATTCATTGTTATAACCCAAAGATCTTGCTTCCTTTCGATATTTGCGCATATCGGATCGTAACTTCCTGAATTATGGCCCCTGATTATACGCAAAATCGCCTTTTTTTTTAGCTTGGAGGTCCCAATTATTATTCGATTTAAAAAAACGTTTGATTATATCACCGTTACACCCTAAGGAAGGTTGAGTTTGACTTTTGGGAAAATCGGACGAAAATTGCCATACAAAATGGCCGCCGTTTGTACGCGAATACTGTTAAAAAATGGTATATCAAGGTTGTGGACCCTATGGAGGTCACAATTTTGATTCGATTTTGATGAAATTTGAAATTCATGGTTATAACCCAAAGATCTTGCTTCCTTTCGATATTTGCGCATATCGGATCGTAGCTTCCTGAATTATGGCACCTGATTATACGCAAAATCGCCTTTTTTTTAGCTTGGAGGTCACAATTATTATCCGATTTAAAAAAATGTTTGATTATATTACCGTTACACCGTAAGGAAGGTTGAATTCGAATTTTGGGAAAATCGGACCAAAATTGCCATACAAAATGGCCGCCGTTTGTACGCGAATACTATTAAAAAATGGTATACAAAGGTTGTGGACCCTGTAAAGGTCACAATTTTAATTCGATTTTGATGAAACTTGAAATTCATCATTATAACCCAAAGATCTTGGTTCTTTTCGATATTTGCGCATATCGGATCGTAACTTCCTGAATTATGGCCCCTGGTTATACGCAAAATCCCCCTTTCTTTAGCTTGTGGTCCCTCTGGAGGTCACAATTATTATCCAATTTAAAAAAACGTTTGATTATATCACCGTTACACTGTAAGGAAGGTTGAGTTTGAATTTCGGGAAAATCGGACCATAATTGACAGACAAAATGGCCGTCGTTTGTACGCGAATACTGTTAAAAAAATGATATGTCATGGATGTGGACCCTGTATAGGTCACAATTTTAATTCGATTTTGATGAGGAAGGTTGAGTTCTAATTTCGTGAAAATCGTACCGAAATTGCGGGACGAAATGGTCGCCGTTTGTACGCGAATAGTGTAAAAATATGGTATATCATGGTTGTGGACTCTGTACAGGTCACAATTCTGATCCGATTTTGATGAAAAGTCACATTTCTAGGTTGTGTACCGTCACACCATAATCATTGTCGGTTTCGAGTTTCATTAATATCAGACTGGAACTGACCAACTAAATGGCTGCTCCCAATACAGTATCAAATACAGGACTTAAAGATGTAGGAAAAATCACTTTCGGTATTGCTTGTTCTCTGTCCATCTCTTGAAAATGTGGGCGTATCCTGCCTGGCAGTGCCAGCCTATCTTTTTTACCTTATTTTTACATCATTTTCTGACGCAAATCTAACGTAAAATTTACGTCATTTTTTGACGTAGATCTAACGTAAACTTTACGTTAGATTTATGTCAAAATAATTTAACATCATTTCCTGACTTTACATTTTCATTAAGAAGATGAGCAAACTGATGGTAAACTGACTGACCATTTTTACGTAAATTTTACGTAAAAGTAACGTCATGTTGTTATGTGGGTGAGGCTCCCAAGGGCCTGCGACGATTGATTGGTTGTTTGGAATTCTGGGCAATTGAAGTTGCTGTATTCACAGGTTACCGACTGGAATAGCAGGAAAACGCGTTTGTGGCAGTTAAATTCTCAAAATTTATGGGTGTTATCGATTGATTGGAATTCGAGTCAGGAAGACACCTTAATTAGGTAATATTAGACCACTTTGAAATTGCTTTGTCCATGGGCTGAAATAGCAGGAAAAGGTGTTTCCAGCCGTCAAATATTCCAAAATTTTCTTAGGGTGGGGTAAGCCACGCTTCTTCGTCTCTCGGGGAAGACCAGTGCCGCTGTCTGTAAACGTGATAAGCGTTATTATATTGGTGTGATGTTTTAGTTTAACCCCGTAAGATATGCCAAACAATGTTTACAGAAGACTGAGACTTTAAACAAAATTTATGGGGTGGGGGTACCCCCACCCCACCCCCCGTTGCGGACCCCCCAATATATATTTCAAGGCTATGCCCCTAATTGTAAATATATTGTTTTGTCGAAGAGAGAAGGGTGATATAGGCCTAGCCTGTTCCCCAATCCTATTCTTATTGAATAAAATATATTTTTTTTAAAAAAAACATACTATAACCAATCAGTTAAACTAAAATCATGTAATCATCCAGCATACAAAATCACATGCCGGTCACCATTATGATTTACCAAACAAAACTGTATAAATGCCACTTTGATAAATGTCCTGGGAATGGGATCTTGGCAATCTCAACCATGTCAAATAGGCCTTTAGCCTATTTATAAAAGTAGACGATGAAGTATTTATAAGTTCTTTAAAGACCACATCAAATGATTTAGAAAATTTTTACGTACGGGTACTCAATAGTTACAAAATCCATTTTATGGCGATATCAAACTAATCTGATTACAATTAATTCAGATATTTACGTTTTAGTATCTGACTGCCAAACAAAAAACGGTTTTCAAATTTTCATTTACAACCTTAATCCAGTTGATTGGCTGGTGACGTCACAGGCACGACACATAGTATACACATCATCTATACAATATATCACTGCCCGCGTGCAATATATGTATTTGTCGGTCCAATAAACATTTGACTGCCGTAATCATTAACGCGTAATTATTTACATGTAAGCTACATATCACTATATCAGTCAAAGCATTTTCAAAAGCCGACCTTTCTCGTCTTGAGTTGTAATAGATTATATATTTGTGAAGAATATTGGTGAGTGTATTTCAAGATGCCATATTACCGTTGTGTTATTCTCCCCCGCCTTTCGAAGAAAGTTGGATGACTATTAAAATGGGTCTGTCTGTCTGTCTGTCTGTCCGTCACACTTTTGGGGACACAATAACTCTCTTCCTAATTGAGCTAGAATGTTCAAACTTGGTGTATGTGTTTATTAGGTCAATGCCTTGATGGAGTTCGAAGATGAGCATTTTCCGCTTAGGGTAAGCAGAGATAAGCAATTTGATTGGTTGATGCTTTGGGACACGATAACTTTAGTTCAAATTAAGTGAGAGTAATGAAACTTAGTGTATAGTTTCATTACAGTACTACCATGACTAAGTTCGATAATGACCATTTTCTGCTCGGGGTAAGTGAGTGTATTTAAGATGCCATATTACCGTTGTGTTATTCTCCCCCGCCTTTCGAAGAAAGTTGGATGACTATTAAAATGGGTCTGTCTGTCTGTCTGTCCGTCACACTTTTGGGGACACAATAACTCTCTTCCTAATTGAGCTAGAATGTTCAAACTTGGTGTATGTGTTTATTAGGTCAATGCCTTGATGGAGTTCGAAGATGAGCATTTTCCGCTTAGGGTAAGCAGAGATAAGCAATTTGATTGGTTGATGCTTTGGGACACGATAACTTTCGTTCTAATTAAGTGACATTGATGAAACTTGGTGTATAGTTTCATTACAGTAATACCTTGACTAAGTTCGATAATGAGCATTTTCTGCTCGGGGTAAGCAGGGCAATACGCTATTTGATTGGTCGAGACTTTGGAACACAATAACTCACCTTCTAATTGTGTTAAAATGTTCGAACTTGGTGTATATGCTTATTAGGTCAATGCCTTGATGGAGTTCGAAGATGAGCATTTTCCACTTAGGGTAAGCAGAGATAAGCAATTTGATTGGTTGAAGCTTTGGGACACAATAACTTTAGTTCTAATTAAGTGAGAGTGATGAAACTTGGTGTATAGTTTCATTATAGTAATACCTTGACTAAGTTCGATAATGAGCATTTTCTGCTCAGGGTAAGCAGAGCGATTAGCAATTTGATTTACCGAGACTTTGGAACACAATAACTCTCCTTCGAATTGAGTTAAAATGTTCAAAACTGATGTGTATGCTTATTAGGTCAATGCCTTGATGGAGTTCGAAGATGAGCATTTTCTTCTTAGGGTAGGCAGATATAAGCAATTTGATGGGTTGATACTTTGGGACAAGATAACTTAGGTTCATCTTGATTGATGATTTTTATGCCAATACAATGACTGCATTCTCATTCAGTAATGGATTCGACAGTAACAGTGTATAGAAACGATTGACTCGGACGGAATCGTACGGAAAGAGTGGAATGCGTTTGTAAACAATTCAAATCCTGATTGGCAACCTACAGTCACAACAGTGATATGCAGTGAACATTTTACGAACGATTGCTTAATTACCTATACACATCCGGCGTGTGTATTTATTAACGCCTGACTGATTCCTTAATCCCCCTAATTGAATAAAACAATTGACTACGGAAAAATTTGTTTTGTAATACATTTTAATTCAAGATCCATTTTAAAATTTGTTTCGTTATGTACGGCCGTTGTGTTTTCTCACGGCAGCAGTTTTAATACAATCTACTATCGTGTGCAGTCCAAACGATTCGAGATAGCTGAAATGCAGTAGGGTAGTGTGAAAAAGGCAGTAGAAACCATGGTTTGGCAGTAGATTTCCAAAAACGCGTAAATTCGCACTTCCAAGGGTACTTAATTTGGAAATGTCGAATGATACATTGCATTAAATGGGTAATAAATAAAATACACAAGCATTAGCAATGAACCATATCTAAAATTATTTATTAAACCAAAATTGAATATGTACCCTACAGTAGAAAGAAATAATTAGTATTTATTAGTAAAGTAAAAATTAATTAAAATTATTAGCAGTCCAGTAGTAGGCCTACTGGCAGTAGATTCGACCATTTTTCTTTTATTTAACTTATGATTTTAAAAAATATCCTTGTGTTACGTGTGTTTCCCATTCCGAGAGTTTTTGTCAATTTTATTTAATAACGTAAGATAATTGTACTTATTATATAGATTCTAAAGCAATTCTTGATTAGGAATAGAGAGAGAGGAGGGTGTAAAAAGTAAGTTTTGCATAACAACTAAATAAGTAAATATTGGCATCGATTTAATCATGTTTTTCATGCAGTGCTGTGACGTTTATTCTCTTACAATACAATGTCAATACAGTGTACGGGATTTTTTCTCCCGGGATTCGGTAAATCTGCTTTTTATACGCCCACATACAAATGTGGACGTATATTGCCGTCGCCCCCGTCCGTCCGTCGTCCACAATTTTTATACGCCCACATTTTCATGTGGACGTATATTGTCGTCGCCCCTGTTCGTCCGTCCGTCCACAATTGTTTGTGAACAGTCTACAGGTCACAATTTTTATCCGATTTCAATGAAACTTAAAATATAAGTTTATCACCCTAAGATCTCGGTTCCTTTCGATATTGGCATGTATCGGACCGTAACTTCATGGGTTATGGCCCCTGATCGTACGAAAAATCACGTTTTTTAGCTTGTGAACAGTGTAGAGGTCACAATTTTGAACCGATTTAGATGAAACTTGAAATGCATGTTTATAAACCAAAGATCTTGGTTCCTTTCGATATTTGCGCCAATTGGATCGTAACTTCCTGAATTATGGCCCCTGATTGTTCGAAAAATCGCCCTTTTTAGCTTGTGGTCCCTCTGGAGGTCAAAATTGTTATCCGATTTAAAAAAACGTTTGATTATATCACCGTGCCATGGTTATGAAGGTTGAGTTCGAATTTCGTGAAAATCGGACCAAAATTGACGGACAAAATGGCCGCCATTTGTACGCGAATAGTGTAAAAATATGTTATATCAAGGTTGTGGACCTTATAGAGGTCACAATTTTGAACAAATTTTGATGAAACTTGACATGTATGTTAATAACCCAAAGATCTTGGTTCCTTTCAATATTTGCGCCAATCGGATCGTAACTTCCTGAATTATGGCCCCTGATTGTCCGAAAAATCGCCCTTTTTAGCTTGTGGTCCCTCTGGAGGTCAAAATTGTTATCCGATTTAAAAAAACGTTTGATTATATCACCGTTTCATGGTTATCAAGATTGAGTTCGAATTTCGTGAAAATCGGACCAAATTGACGGACAAAATGGCCACCTTTTGTACGCGAATAGTGTGAAAATATGTTATATCAAGGTTGTGGATTCGACAGTAACAGTGTATAGAAACGATTGACTCGGACACGAGGGCCCTTTTGTCAAGCGTGGGGGCCCTTTTGTCTGCCTTTAGGGTCCTCCTAACTAGGGTACATTTTCATTTTTCTCGTCGGTTTTAGCATTTTTCTTTATAAAACACTTTTGGATGACACTTCGTGTACAGTTTGATTGCTCGATACGTTTGAAAAAAATAAATGTGCGATTAATTAGTATGTGTCATCTATTTATTTTTGGGAATAATGTACCGGCGTTTCATAAATTCCAAAGGATGGAATCGTACGGAAAGAGTGGAATGCGTTTGTAAACAATTCAAATCCTGATTGGCAACCTACAGTCACAACAGTGATATGCAGTGAACATTTTACGAACGATTGCTTAATTACCTATACACATCCGGCGTGTGTATTTATTAACGCCTGACTGATTCCTTAATCCCCCTAATTAAATAAAACAATTGACTACGGAAAAATTTGTTTTGTAATACATTTTAATTCAAGATCCATTTTAAAATTTGTTTCGTTATGTACGGCCGTTGTGTTTTCTCACGGCAGCAGTTTTAATACAATCTACTATCGTGTGCAGTCCAAACGATTCGAGATAGCTGAAATGCAGTAGGGTAGTGTGAAAAAGGCAGTAGAAACCATGGTTTGGCAGTAGATTTCCAAAAACGCGTAAATTCGCACTTCCAAGGGTACTTAATTTGGAAATGTCGAATGATACATTGCATTAAATGGGTAATAAATAAAATACACAAGCATTAGCAATGAACCATATCTAAAATTATTTATTAAACCAAAATTGAATATGTACCCTACAGTAGAAAGAAATAATTAGTATTTATTAGTAAAGTAAAAATTAATTAAAATTATTAGCAGTCCAGTAGTAGGCCTACTGGCAGTAGATTCGACCATTTTTCTTTTATTTAACTTATGATTTTAAAAAATATCCTTGTGTTACGTGTGTTTCCCATTCCGAGAGTTTTTGTCAATTTTATTTAATAACGTAAGATAATTGTACTTATTATATAGATTCTAAAGCAATTCTTGATTAGGAATAGAGAGAGAGGAGGGTGTAAAAAGTAAGTTTTGCATAACAACTAAATAAGTAAATATTGGCATCGATTTAATCATGTTTTTCATGCAGTGCCGTGACGTTTATTCTCTTACAATACAATGTCAATACAGTGTACGGGATTTTTTCTCCCGGGATTCGGTAAATCTGCTTTTTATACGCCCACATACAAATGTGGACGTATATTGCCGTCGCCCCCGTCCGTCCGTCGTCCACAATTTTTATACGCCCACATTTTCATGTGGACGTATATTGTCATCGCCCCTGTTCGTCCGTCCGTCCACAATTGTTTGTGAACAGTCTACAGGTCACAATTTTTATCCGATTTCAATGAAACTTAAAATATAAGTTTATCACCCTAAGATCTCGGTTCCTTTCGATATTGGCATGTATCGGACCGTAACTTCATGGGTTATGGCCCCTGATCGTACGAAAAATCACGTTTTTTAGCTTGTGAACAGTGTAGAGGTCACAATTTTGAACCGATTTAGATGAAACTTGAAATGCATGTTTATAAACCAAAGATCTTGGTTCCTTTCGATATTTGCGCCAATTGGATCGTAACTTCCTGAATTATGGCCCCTGATTGTTCGAAAAATCGCCCTTTTTAGCTTGTGGTCCCTCTGGAGGTCAAAATTGTTATCCGATTTAAAAAACCGTTTGATTATATCACCGTGCCATGGTTATGAAGGTTGAGTTCGAATTTCGTGAAAATCGGACCAAAATTGACGGACAAAATGGCCGCCATTTGTACGCGAATAGTGTGAAAATATGTTATATCAAGGTTGTGAACAGTGTAGAGGTCACAATTTTGAACCGCTTTGGATGAAACTTGAAATGCATGTTTATAACCCAAAGATCTTGGTTTCTTTCGATATTTGCGCCCATTGGATCATATCTTCCTGAATTATGTCCCCGGATTGTCCGAAAAATCGCTTTTGTTCGCTTTTGGTCCCTCTGGAGGTCAAAATTATTATCTGATTTAAAAAACCGTTTGACTATATCACCGTTACATGGTAATGAAGAGAGAGTGTGAATTACGTGAAAATCGGACTAGAATTGACGGACAAAATGGCCGCCGTTTGTACACGAATAGTGTGAAAATATGTTATATCAAGGTTGTGGACCCTATAAAGGTCACAATTTTGAATCGATTTTGATGAAACTTGACATGTATGTTTATAACCCAAAGATCTTGGTCCCTTTCGATATTTGCGCCCATCGGGTCATTACTTCCTGAATTATATCCCCTGATTGTACGAAAAATCACCCTTTTAGCTTGTTGTGCCTCTGGAGGTCACAATTATTATCTGATTTAAAAAAAAAAACGTTTGATTATAAAAACCAAACAAATTCTAATGATTTTCTGATAATTCCTTAATATGCGACAACTCTTGTTGACTGCCCGGACGATTTGGCTGCTGTGTGGGCGTATGTTTCGTTGCCTGGCAACCTATTTTTTGTGAACGCCAGGGTTAATATCCGATTGACTTTAAATTTATACACAGTGTTTAAGGTCATGTGACGAAGAAGCCTATTGATTTTCAGCAATATCCGATAATTACTGCCAGAGTTATGACCCTTGATCACTTTGAAAAATCTTGTGAACGCTCTAGAGGCTAAAGTTAATATCCGATTGACCTTAAATTTACACACAGTGTTTAAGGTCATAAGACGAAGAAGCCTATTGATTTTCACGGATTTCTGATAATTAGTGCCAGAGTTATGGCCCTTGATCACTTCAAAAAATCTTGTGGATGCTCTAGAGGACAAAGATGATGTCCGATTGACTTCAAATTGATACACAGTGTTTAAGGTCATGAGACGAAGAAGCCTATTGATTTTCAGCGATTTCTGATAATTAGTGCCAGAGTTGTGTCCCTTGATCACTTCAAAAAAATCTTGTGGATGCTCTAGAGGCCAAAGTTAATATCTGATTGACTTTTAATTTATACACAGTGTTTAAGTTTGTGAGACGAAGAAGAAGTTTGATTTTCAGCGATCTCTGATAATTATTGTCCGAGTTATGGCCCTTGATCATATCAAAAAAATCCTGTGGAAGCTCTAGAGGCCAAAGTTAATATGCGATTGACTTTAAATTTACACACACTGTTTAAGGTCATGATACGAAGAAACCTACTGATTTTCAGCGATTTCAAATAATTACTTCCAGAGTTATCTCCCTTGATCACTTCAAAAAACCTTGTGACACTATAGATGCCAAACTTATCATCCGATTGACTTCAGACTGATACACAGAGTTTAAGGTGTTGAAACGAACAAGTATTTTGATTTTCAATGAATTTTGATAACTGAACAGCTAAATCCATGACATTAAATGTTTACTATACTAATTGTTAGCGTGGGGCAAAACTTTATAAAAAGCTAACAAATTCTAATGATTTTCAGATAATTACATTATGATTTGTTACTCTTAATCAGATTTTAGTGTATTACAAATGTTTCATTCCCCAAAAAAGTAAAAATATGCGACAACCCTTGTTGACTGCCCGGACGATTTAGCTGCTGTGGGCGTATGTTTTGTTGCCTGGCAACCTATCTTAAATTTATTCGAGGGAGCCTTCCATGTAAGTCGTATCGGCAAGATGTATTCTCATCTTGAAATTCAAGTTCCAGGTTGTGTTGCATTCGAAATATTGTATTACATGCTGTACCGACTGTCCGTACGCGCGCAAACGAAAATGTCAGCCATTGTTGCCGTAAATTGGTCGCTATTTGTTTAGTTTATCGCTACGCATTTTAAGAGTATTTGGAACACGTGGCAATAATATATCCGCTTTATTAACTCTAAAAAAGGTTGAAGCGAATTCGAGAACAAATCTCTTAGCTAAATTACACCTTACAACACCCCAAATCGACGTTGATAACAGAAAGTGGTAATCTTTTTTGTTTACAAGCAAAGAGTTGTTTCCCTTAGTTCCAAAGTTTTGGCGAGAAATTTAAAAAAAACTCTTGTTTAAAAATGCGGTAGAAATTTATTACCGCGCAGTAGAGCGGTACACGGGACCATTTCGCGGCATTTTACCGCGTAATGCGGTAGAGTTGACAGGTCTGATTTGCTATAAAGTGGATAAAATAACCATGGACTGCTCACATAGAGAAATTTTCAGGCCATTTTATGTGCACTTTAAGTAGTTGTCTATGGTATCAGGATATATGTTTCTGTCGTTTACAATTGTGTAAAATCAATGCATGTTAATATCTTTGGAATATGGCTGCCATTTTTGGTGAAACGTTTCCTACTGAAAAAGGTTTCCAATCCACACACATTTCTTTCAATAAAATAAGTAATTGTACAACTGATGTAAAATTCTGGATGACAAGACAGAAATCATGTTATGTTGCGCCGTACCGTACAGTAAATTCTGAACATCAAACAAAACTCTATAACAATCGTCTGTAACAATCGCAGCTTCCGCAGTCATATTCGTTGTTAACCTGAACTGTCTTGGTGTTGACCTTGATTCTGAATTAATTGCACAAATTACAACTTTTACAAAATACTGCAGCTATAATTGTGTACCAGTCTAGTAGAAATTGCCATATCACACCACTCTTAAAGGATTTACATTGGCTTCGAGTAGAAAGCAGAACTAAGTTCAAACTTCTGTGCATAGCATACAAATGCCAGCAAGGTCAAGCACCAAACTACTTGTCATCAATGTTAATTGATTATGTCCCACAAAGAAATCTTCAGTCCCAATATGAACTGCGCCTCTACAGACTTCGGTTATAGATGTTTCTCATACACAGTACCAAAACTATGGAATTCATTTTCCTTGTCTTTGAAGAATTGACAATTGCTTAGCTGTATTAGGAAGCAATAAAAGACTCGTCTTTTTTCGACTGCTTATTGGTTGCTAACATAAGCTGTGTATGTGTTTATTAGGCCAATGACGGAGTTCGAAGATGAGCATTCTCTGCTTAGTGTAATAGTCCGATGGCTGAAGGAGGGGGGGGGGTCGCCACCCGAGCTGTTAATTTATATTTATGAGACCATGTTTTTCTAGACCAGTTTTTTTGTGTAGATTCCGAATCTGGGTTGCGATCAGTCGTTTGAGGGGGGCATTTTAGAGATATAGGGGGTCCAAAGTCTACAATGGCAGTGTGTGTAGGCGGGTGGGTTGGGGGATGTCATTATGTTGACATGATATATTAATAAAACAAATTTCTAGGACTGCTCATCTATAAATAAGTGTTTTTGGTGCCCCTGGACAACTGTTTTGATTTGTGGGGAGGTGGGGTGGGGTAGCAGTTGTGCCTGTGTGGAGGGCGGGATGGAGTGGGGAAAAAAATTGGTGGAAATGAATTCATGGTATTTAAATGGCTGTCTAAGAGCTTGACGAGACATCTCTAAATACGTTTATAAGATTCCCATTGTGTGGGGGTGGATGCCCGAGTGGGTGCCTGTGTGTGTGTGGTGGGGGGGACATGCGTTTTTGTGGACAGAAATAACTTGGTTCAAAATTTACATGAAAAGTGTTTCCTCGGGTTTTTTGTTCAGTACCAATATCGCGGGCATAGCCCCCCCCCCCATATTTTTTTACAATAAATATAAATAATAAACTGGCGTATTGGAAATAAGAAATGAAATTATATGCTTTTTTGTTTAATAAGAATGGATTATTTGTTGTATTTAGACAAGATAAACACTAATTTGTTGTCTGTGATATCAGTCAGGTGTAAGACTATTGCAGACTCATAGCTACCTTGATTAATTTATTGGCCCCAATAAATTGTCACAACACCACAGTTGTTTCTTAACACCTATAACTGATTGGGCCAATAAATCAATCAAGGTAGCTGATGTTGCTTTACACCTACATCTATGGCGTGTATTCTTATCTTGTCTATTTCTCTGATTATAATATCATAGTTTGGACTGGTTTTATTTTCGTATTAAATAACATAAATTTTAATTTTTACAAATTCGCTGATAGGAAATACTGCTAATAACAATAACTATCTTGAAATAAACATGTTTAGTAAACAAGGCATTTTTACCAAGCCTCGTTCTGAACAAAATACCTCGTTCCAAAAACAGGGTAATTTAAAAAACCTTGTTTTGGAACTCCAGACAACGAGTCATTTTTTTTACCTTGTTTGGACAGATATGCCAAACGAGGCAATCTGCGGAATTTTAGTGCTATATCTCGAAAACGCCCCCTCAAACGCCTGACCACCCAGATTCGGAATCTGCACAAAAAACTTGGTCTCATAAATTCACAGCTGGTGTGGCGATTCCCCCTTCAGCCACCAGACTATAAGCAGAGATAAGCATTTTGATTGGTTGATGCTTTGGGACACAAAAACTTTAGTTCTAATTAAGTGAGGGCGATGAAACTTTGTGTATAGTTTCATTACATCAGTACCTTGACTAAGTTTGACAATGAACATTTCCTGCCCAGGGTTAGCAGAGCGATAAACAGTTTGATTGGCCAAAACTTTGGAACATAATAACACTCTTCTAAATGAGCTAGAATGTTCAAACTTGGTGTAGGTATCATCCGGGGTTTTATGACCTGCTTGTACCCCAATCTTCGGGCGATGGATTGTATGTTCAATCTAGTTGGGGGTGTAAGATTGAACATACAATAATTCAACAACTCACTTCTTCTTGGTATAAACTTAAATTCTGTAACAATACTTATACAATAATAATATATACACAATAATGACCCACGGGATAGATGATTAAATAAGGAACAGCATCTAAGAAATAACTTATCAGTATGTCCTACTGTCTGCCTGTGGTCAAGTACCTTTTTATACGCCCACATGGAAATGTGGTCGTATATTGCCGTCGCCCCCGTCCGTCCGTCTGTCCGTCGGTCCGTCCGTCCGTCCGTCCATCGTCCACAATTTCTTGTGAACGCTCTAGAGGCTAAAGTTAATATCCGATTGACTTTAAATTTATACACAGTGTTTAAGGTCATGAGACGAAGAAGCCTATTGATTTTCGGTGATATCCGATAATTACTACCAGAGTTATGACCCTTGATCACTTTGAAAAATCTTGTGAACGCTTTAGAGGCTAAAGTTAATATCTGATTGACTTTAAATTTATACACAGTGTTTAAGGGCATGAGACGAAGAAGCCTATTGATTTTCAGCGATATCCGATGATTAGTACCAGAGTTATGACCCTTGATCACTTTGAAAAATCTTGTGAACGCTCTAGAGGCTATAGTTAATATCCGATTGACTTTAAATTTATACACAGTGTTTAAGGTCATGAGACGAAGAAGCCTATTGATTTTCGGTGATATTTGATAATTACTGCCAGAGTTATGACCCTTGATCACTTTGAAAAATCTTGTGAACGCTTTAGAGGCTAAAGTTAATATCCGATTGACTTTAAATTTATACACAGTGTTTAAGGGCATGAGACGAAGAAGCCTATTGATTTTCGGTGATATTTGATAATTACTGCCAGAGTTATGACCCTTGATCACTTTGAAAAATCTTGTGAACGCTTTAGAGGCTAAAGTTAATATCCGATTGACTTTAAATTTATACACAGTGTTTAAGGGCATGAGACGAAGAAGCCTATTGATTTTCGGTGATATCCGATAATTACTACCAAAGTTATGACCCTTGATCACTTTGAAAAATCTTGTGAACGCTTTAGAGGCTAAAGTTAATATCCGATTGACTTTAAATTTATACACAGTGTTTAAGGGCATGAGACGAAGAAGCCTGTTGAATTTCGGTGATATCCGATAATTACTGCCCGAGTTATGACCCTTGATCACTTTGAAAAATCTTGTGAACGCTCTAGAGGCTAAAGTTAATATCCGATTGAATTTAAATTTATACACGGTGTTTAATGTCACGATACAAAGAAGCCTATTGATTTTTATCAATATCCAATAATTACTGCCAGAGTTATGACCCTTGATCACTTTGAAAAATCTAAAGTTAATATCCGATTGACTTTAAATTTATTCACACTATTTACGGTCATGATACAAAATAGCCTATTTATTTTCAGCGATATCCGATAATTACTGGCAGAGTTATGACCCTTGATCACTTTGAAAAACCCTGTGAATGCTCTAAAGGTTAAAGTTAATATCCGATTGACTTTAAATTTGTACACAGTGTTTAGGGTCATGAGACGAAGAATCCTATTTGATTTTCAGTGATATCTGGCACTTGATCACTTTGAAATATCTTGTGGACAAAGGCCTTGAGACAAACCATCAAAACTATTCTAATCATTTCTGATAATTATTTAATGGGCTATTACTCGTAATAAGATTATCATGTGTTGTAAATGTTCTCCTTACTGACAAAAGAAACAATATGCGACAAACCTTGTTGACTGCCTGGACGACTTAGCTGTTGTGGGCGTATGTTTCGTTGCCTGGCAACCTATCTTTCTACAATCTTTCCTCTAATTTACTAAGAGGTTACTTGGTAACACTAAACAATAATTAATAAATACTTAATATATTTAAACTTAATAATATTTTATAGTTGTCAAGGGGTAGTATTTTACATCCATTCATTCATTTGCTGAGGTGACTACATGGCCTTGATTATGTAATGTTTATAGATGTATTATCTCATTACTACTTTGTCTCTAATCTCTGTCATAGCAGATCATTATCAACCTACTATAGATAATCCATCTTGGGAGCCAAGTTCTGGTGTAAGTTGGATGGCCGAATGGTTCGCTTGTGCGTGCTTTGTCATAAACTAAAGCCTGTCATTGAGTCAACTGGCGGTGTTTCCGAGTCCCTGTTGTATGTGATAAGGAGTATGGTCGCCTGCCCAACCTCGAAGTATTTCTCCGTGTCCTCCGGTTTCCTCCCAACTGCTAAAGGCCCTACATGCAAGCGAATTATTTTAATAAAAGATTAAACCATATGTTAGTCCTGAAATGACTAAGTTTGTGTCGAGTGGACGTTAAACCCCATTTCTCTCTTTCTCTTAAACTTACTGTAGATGTTCATTAGGTTAATGTGTTAACTGAGTTCAATGATTAACATTTCGAGATGAAGCCAAGCAGAGCTAATCAATTTCATTGGTCGATGCTTTGGGACAAGATAATCTTGTTTCTATCTGATAAAGAGTGATGAAAATTAGTGTATAGTTTGATTGCTCCTTACTTTTGAAGAAAATATATGTGCAAATGATTAATATATGTCATCTATTTCGGCAAGGGACATCAGCCTTACTGTTGGCTTGTTTATCTTGTGATAAGCAGGGGGGCCAAAATGCGCCTTGAGCATTAACTTTAATGGATCTGTATGCAATATAAGAATTCACCATAATTATTTTTTGTATTATTTTTATACGCCCACATTGAAATGTGGTCGTATATTGTCGTCGCCCCCGTCCGTCCGTCCGTTGGTCCATCCGTCGGTCCGGCGTCCACAATTGCTTGTGGACGCTCTACAGGCTAAAGTTAATATCCGATTGACTTTAAATTTATACACAGTGTTTAAGGTCATGAGACGAAGAAGCCTATTGTTTTTCAGCGTTTTCCGATAATAACTACCAGAGTTATGGCCCTTGATCACTTCAAAATATCTTGTGGACGCTCTTGAGGCCAAAGTTAATATCTGATTGACTTTAAATTTATACACAGTGTTTAAGGTCATGAGACGAAGAAGCCTATTGTTTTTCAGCGATTTTCGATAATAACTACCAGAGTTATGGTCCTTGATCATATCAAAAAATCCTGTGGACGCTCTAGAGGCCAAAGTTAATATCCGATTGACTTTAAATTTATACACAGTGTTTAAGGTCATGAGACGAAGAAGCCTATTGATTTTCAGCGATTTCCGATAATTAGTGCCAGAGTTATGGCCCTTGAACACTTGAAAATATCTTGTTGACGCTCTAGAGGCCAAAGTTAATATCCAATTGAATTTAAATTTATACACAGTGTTTAAGGTCATGAGACGAAGAAGCCTTTTGATTTTCAGCGATTTCCGATAATTAGGGCCAGAGTTATCTCCCTTGATCACTTCAAAAAATCTTGTGGACGCTCTAGAGGCCAAAGTTAATATCCGATTTACTTTAAATTTATACACAGTGTTTAAGGTCATGAGACACAGAATCCTATTGATTTTCAGCGATTTCCGATAATTAGTGCCAGAGTTATGTCCCTTGATCACTTCAAAAAATCCTGCGGACGCTCTAGAGGCCAAAGTTAATATCCGATTGACTTTAAATTTATACACAGTGGATGCTCTAGAGGTCAAAGTTAATATCCGATTGACTTCAAATTTATACATAGTGTTGACAGTCATGAGACTAAGTCGTCTATCGATTTTCAGTGATTTTCAATAATTGCTGCAAGAGTTATGGCTCTTGATCACTTTGAAATATTCCTGTGGAAGCTCTAGAGGCCAAAGTTAATATCCGATCGACACAGTGTTTAGGGTCATGAGACAAAGAAGCCTATTGATTTTCAGAGATTTCAAATAATTATTGCCAGAGTTATCTCCCTTGATAACTTCAAAAAATCTTGTTACGCTATAGAGGCTAAACTTATCATCCGATTGACTTAAGATTGATACACAGAGTTTAAGGTGTTGAAACGAACAAGTATTTTGATTTTCAATGAATTTTGAAAACTGAACAGCTAAATCCATGATATTAAATGTTTCATGTATATACTAATTGTTAGTGTGGGGTAACACTTTATAAAAAGCAATCAAATTCTAATGATTTTCTGATAATTACATAATGAGCCGTTACTCTTAATCAGTTTTTAGTGTATTACAATGTTTCATTAGCAAAAAAAGTAAAAATATGCGACAACCCTTGTTGACTGCCCAGACGATTTAGCTGCTGTGGGCGTATGTTTCGTTGCCTGGCAACCTATCTTTTTCTTATTTGTAGCTTGAACAACAATTGCGTAATCATTTAGACAAAGTTTTTGAATCTGGTATTTGGACTCATAATGCTAAAGTTATAACAAATTCATGGATTAGAGATGGTCTGAAACCAAGATGTATTACTCGTGACTTAAAATGGGGAATACCTGTTCCATTAGAAGGATATACTGATAAGGTAATTGATTTAAATAAAGCTTGTGAATGTGATGAGGATAGAGTTTTTGACAGATTTTTATATGTTCGCACGGAAATTTGAAAATAAATAAAATAGGTATATTCAAACTAATTAATCTAATTTTGCTTCAAATCTGTTTCAAGATATTGAATTTGTGAGAGAAACAGTGCTATAAAAAATTGATTAGAAGAGGCCATGTTTGTGTCACGTGTCACAGTACCTTGCAGCGTGTCTGAAGCCGTAGGAGAATTCATTGCACATATAGGCCTATACAAGATGATGTTGTTTTAAATTGCTGATTATTTATCATGAATATTGAAACCAAATTAAATTTGTGGATTATCCACTGCTCACGTCTTTTTCCACGTTTTTATACTCCCACATTTTCACGTGGACGTATTATGTCGTCGCCCCTGTCCGTCCGTCCATCCGTCCGTTCGTCCACAATTTGTTTGTGGACTCTCTACAGGTCACAATTCTTATCAGATTTTGACGAAACTTGAAATATAGGTTTATCCCCATAAGATCTCGGCTGCTTTTGATATTGGCATGTATCGGATCCAAACTTCATGGATTATGGCCCTTGATTGTACGAAAAATCACGTCTTTAGCTTGTGGACCCTATAGAGGTCACAATTTTGAACCGATTTTGATGAAACTTGACATGCATGTTTATAACCCAAAGATCATAGTTCCTTTCGATATTTGCGCCTATTGGAATGTAATTTCCTGAATTATGGCCCCTGATTGTCCGAAAAATTGCCCTTTTTAAACGTCCACATTCATAATGTGAACGTATTATGCCGTCGCCCCTGTCTGTGTGTGTGTGTGTATGTGTGTGTGTGGTTTGCCTACAGGGCGCAATTCTTCATGGATTTTCTTCAAACTTTGTATACTTATTCCTTATACTCCAAGGAAGATCCCTATTGTTTTTGGTGCATGCCCGACCCCCAGGGGCAGAGCCACGCCCATTTATAGTATTTGTTTGTTTGTCGTCTACAGGCCACATTTCTTAACTTATAATCTTGAAACTTTGCATACACATTCTTTGTACCCTAAGGAACATCCCTATCGTTTGGGGTGCATGCCCAACCCCCAGGGGCAGAGCCACGCCCATTTTCTTTTCGTGTGTCTTTGTGTCGCCTACAGGGCGCAATTCTTAGTGGATTTTCTTCAGACTTGGAATACGTATTCCTTATACCCTAAGGAAGATCTCTATTGTTTTTGGTGCATGCCCGACCCCCAGGGGCAGAGCCACGCCCATTTCTAGTATGTATTTGTTTGTCGTCTACAGGCCACATTTCTTAACTTATAATTTTGAAACTTTGCATACACATTCTTTGTACCCTAAGGAGGAACATCCCTATCGTTTGGGGTGAATGCCCAACCCCCAGGGTCAGAGCCACGCCCATTTTCTTTTCCTGTGTCTTTGTGTCGCCTACAGGGTGCAATTACTGGATTTTCTTCAAACTTTGTATACTTACTCTTTATACTCTAAGGATGATACCTATCGTTTGGGGTTCATGCCCACCGCCCCCCCCCCCCAGGGGCAGAGCCACGCCCATTTTCTTTTTGTGTGTCTGTGTGTCGCCTACAGGCAGCAATTTTAACTGGATTTTCTTAAAACTTTGTATACTTACTCTTTACACCCTAAGGGTGATGCGTATTGTTTTTTGGTGCATGCCCGACCCCCAATGGCAGAGCCACGCCCATTCCTTGTATTTATTTGTTTGTCGTCTACAAGCCACATTTCTTAACGTATCATGTTGAAACTTTGATGGCTTATTCTTTGTACCCTAAGGAACATTCCTATCATTTGGGGTGCATGGATCGTCTTTAAACTTGGGATATGTATTCCATATAGCCTAAGGACGTCAACTGCATGTCCCGACTCACACAGGCAAGACACGCCCAATTTTTGTGTTTGTCGTTTACAGGCCGCAATTCTGAATGAATCAGCTTGGTACTTGGCTTATGTATTCCTTATAGCCTGAGGGCGTCCACTATTGATTTTGATGAATGTCCCGACCCCCAGGGGCAGAGCCACGCCCACTTTTTGGCTTTAGCGTTAGGAAGGCACAATTCTGAATGGATTATCTTGGTATACTTATTCCTTATACTCTAAGGACGGCAACTATTGATGTTGGTGCACGACCCTCAACGCTAAACAAACCAAACGCCTAGCCTTCTTGACAAAGTACCATATCAATCAAAGCAGGAATGTGGACGTATATTGTAGCGTTAGCGTTATGTTTAGCTTGTGTGGTCCCTCTGGAGGTCAAAATTATTATCCGATTTAAAAAACTGTTTGATTATATCACCGTTACACCCTAAAGAAGGTTGAGGTCAAATTTCGTGAAATACAGACCAAATTGTCGGACAAAATGGCCGCCGTTTGTACGCGAATAGTGTGAAAATATGTTTTATTAAGGTCGTGGATCCTATAGAGGTCACAATTTTAATTCGATTTTGATGAAACTTGACATGTTTGTTTATAACCCAAAGATCTTTGTTCCTTTCGATATCGGATCGTAAATTCCTGAATTATGGCCCCTGACTGTACGAAAAATCATGTTTTTTTTCTTTATCTTGTGGACACTATGGAGGTCACAATTTTATTCTGAATTAAAAAAAAAGTTTGACTATATCACCGCTACACATTAATGATGGTTGAGTGTGAATTTCTTGAAAATTGATAATTGAACAGCTAAATCCATAATATTAAATGTTTCGTATACTTAACGTTAGCATGGGCCAGAACTTTATATAAACCAAACAAATTCTAATGATTTTCTGATAATTACTTAATATGCGACAACTCTTGTTGACTTTACGGACGATTTAGTTGCTGTGTGGGTGTATGTTTCGTTGCCTCGCAACCTATTTTTTTTAAAAATTTCATTGGAAATAACCCCGTGATCTATACTTTTCTGGGAAAGTATCTTTAAACATATAAAACTGCAATGTCGAATATGAGCATTTTCTGCCACTCAGCAAACCTCAGCAGATTCCAGTACCATACATCTAGTCTCGACTGTATGACGAAGCCTGCCATTAGAACTACTTTAAAATTTTGAGAACTTCTTTCTAAAAGCAGCAGGTTTTCCTTATAAGTAAACCGGCGCCGCATTGCAATTGTACAGCCCAGCCGAGGTTAGATGTAGGTACCGGAATCTGCCGAGGTTTGCCGCATCCATTTTCTGCTTACAGTAAGCAGAGATAAGCAATCTGATTGGTTCATCATTTGGGGCACGACAACTTTAGTTATAATTAAGTGAGAGAGATGAAACTCGGGACTATACATTCATTATGGGTCATTCCATGTCAAGTGGGCCAGCGGTGGGAAATTGACCCCCTCGAAAAAATCTGGAAAAAATATATGTTATTGTATATCTAAAATCTAGAAAGTGTGCAAAACATGTGGTCTGTAGCATGAAAATTAACTGAGATACGGGCATTTAAGTTTCATGAGTTACTAATAAGTTTTTGAAACAAAATATGTATCACTAATTTACACGAGTTTCAGATATCTTGATTTTACCTTTGTACTGCTCAAATTTGGGTCAATTTTCAGAAATTTGGGAAATTGACCCCTTTGAAAAAATCTAGAAAAGATATATGTTATTGTACGTCTAAAATCTAGATAGTGTGCAAAACATGTGGTCTGAAGCATGGAAATTGACTGAGATACGCGCATTTAAGTTTCATGAGTTACTAATATAAGTTTTTGAAACAAAATATGTATCACTAATTTACTTGAGTTTCAGATATCTTGATTTTTATACGTCCACATTCATAATGTGAACGTATTATGCCGTCGCCCCTGTGTGTGTGTATGTATGTATGTGTGTGTGTGTGTGTGTCTGTGCCCTGTGGTTCGCCTACAGGGCGCAATTCTTCATGGATTTTCTTCAAACTTGGTATCAGGGTTCTTAATCCATTTTGAAATGAACCGGCCAAGGGTAAGCCTAACGGATAGTCGTATTTTCAACAACAGACATGTTGGTTTATGCATACTTTATTCACGTTAATAATTGCATAACGTATTCCGAATAATAATAGCTTAAACTTCGAATAAACAAAACCTTTGTTGTAATTGCATACTTGTATTCATACATCGATAATAATATCGAAATTTATAGTCAGATTTCAGCAACTTGCATAATGCATATTCCTACTTTCGCTTTCATCCAACCAAACGGAAGTTATAATTTAGTAAAAAGAAAAACTACCAGTAAATATAAATATGTTTTTTTTTTACAATTGTATTATTGTGATCACTTGTCAATATATAAAAATAAAAAGAATTTAAGCACATATCAATAATAATAAATTAGCACAAATTAGTTTCTGTGTATATTCGGAACTCGGAAATATGCCGACGTGCGAAAAGTCATGTGGCCTATTACCATGATAGGCTATTACTTGACATAATAATTATATACGGGTCAGTAGGTTATTACCAGATATACTCAACGCTAACATAATAATAATAATCACTAGACCTGCATGCAGGAATGACGGGTTTCACTGGTGCCACGTTACCCTTGAACATATCACTTCCGGTGCCAAGTTGCCCTTGAACATATGTCACTTCCGGCACCAACAAAACCACTAAACAGATTTCCAAATAAGCATTGCTCACATCAAATAAAATGGACGCAGAATCAACCAAATCCAGCAATATCTTGACAAAATTACATTACTTCCGGTGTTAATGAAAATGTTCAATTAGTTTTATGAAATCAGAAATGGCATACGATATCATATAGTGAAAATTTTATGTAAATCGAATAATAATTGCCACTTTTAAAGACCAAAAAACTTGAAAAGTGACTTGTAGAAAATCGGCTATTTCTCTGCAACCGTACAAGTTAGAAACCATTTTGTGGTATCTGTATGATCGTATGGGTTCATTCTATTTGTTGATTGGCATCAAATACCATAATTTGAAAAAGATTTCAAAACAGACTCATTTGAATAAAATATCCATTTTGAAGGCTAAAAATACAGTTTTTGCCAAAATGACGTTACTTCCGGTGATAATAAAAATCTTAAATTACTTGTATGAAATCCCAAATGGCATTAGGTATAACATGGTGTAACGTTTATGAAAATCGAATAATAATTGACACTTTTATGGCCCCAAAACCTTCAAAAGTGACCTGTAGAAAACCGTCTATTTCTCGGCAACCGAACAAGTTAGAAACAATTTTATGATATCTATATGACCATATGAGTTGTGTTTATATGTGAATTTAAACCAAAAGTTAAAATTATTAATACATATTAAGTAATTCTTGGTTGAATAAAACATTGATTTAAAAAGTTTAAAATGCAGTTTTTTGACAAAATGACGTCACTTCCGGTGTCAATTTTAAATTGTAATCAACTTGATATGACGCTACATGCTTTTTGAATCAAATGATGTCACTTTTATAAAAATCCAATACTAATTGACTATTTTACTGGCAAACTAACGAAAACAGTGACTTATGCAGAACTGCCCATTTCTTGGCAACTGCTTATATTACAAACTAATTTTAACATACATTTTCTTCGTATGGATTATAGCTACATGTTTTTAAAAGTTACGAAGAAATATTTTAAAATCTGAAAAGCCTGAATGGGTTGTAAATAGGTCAATTTTACACCATTTTTAGCCTCTTAATCCAATTTGCTCGAAAATGAAATCGAAATTAAAAAAACTGCTTCCGACATTTTTTGCGCCTACAAAGGACACACTCTTTGAGTCATATAATTTTTCAAAAAAGTAATATTTGTTTTCGAAAAATGTACCTAACTGTCAAAATTGTAGTTTTTGGTAAAATTATGCCACTTCCGGTGCCGACAGATAACACTTTCGGTAATAAAAAAAATGACAATTGAGGCAACGAAGCATATGAACTTTGTTTTATACAAATCGAACAATGAAAAATTAATCTAGGACTGAAAAACTGAATTAGCCAATGGCGGCCAAGGAAAATTACTGAGACAAAATTTTTTAACATTTTTCCGCAAGTCAGATGACTCTTTATTTCTGTGCACAACACGACTAAAAAATATTCATAAATAAAAAAGTTTTTTGTAAAATTTTAAATTTTCGAAATTTGGCGCCTAATATCTTCGAAGATTTGCCGAAAATCAAAAATCGAAAGTAGCGTAGCTATGTGCCCTGTCTCCGGCTATGCCAAAATGTATCGACAGTTAAAATCCAATGATTATTGTTAAAATTACTGCAATATTATTAAAAACGCTAACTTCGGTGATTTCGGACATTTCGCATTGTCGCAGAACGTTCAAAATAGCTTTATCCTCTAAGTCACACCCACTTTCCCAGTAAAACCGAAGAAATCGTAACGATGCGACAAGCAGTTGCTGAGATCTACTCAAAACAAAAGAAGAATAATAATAATAATAATAAGAACTAGACCTGCATGCAGGAATGACGGGTTTCACTGGTGCCACGTCACTTTCTGTGCCACGTTACCCTTAAACATATGTCACTTCCGATACCAATGAAACCATCAAACAGGTTTCCACATAAGCATTGTAAACATCAAATAAAATGGACGAAGAATCAACCAAATCCAGCAATATCAATTCATTTTATATATATGTTACTTGTAAGTGATCCTGGCAAAATTTCATTACTTCCGGTGATAATGAAAATGTTCAATTAGTTTTATGAAATCAGAAATGGCATAAGGCGGCATAATGGCGAAAATTGTATGTAAATCGAATGAGAATTGCCACTTTTATAGACCAAAAACCTTGAAAAGTGACTTGTAGAAAATCGTCTATTTCTCGGCAACCGTACACGATAAAAACTATCTTTTGGTATCTATATGATCGTATGGGTTCAATCCATTTGTTGATTGGAATCAAATATCATAATTTGAAATATATTACAAATCAGACTCATTTGAAAAAAATGTCTGTTTTGAAGGCTAAAAATACAGTTTTTGCCAAAATGACATTACTTCCGGTGATACTGAAAATGTTAAATTAGTTCTATGAAATCATAAATGACACAAGATATCATATGGTGAAAATTTTATGAAAATCGAATAATAACTGACACTTTTATAGACCAAAAACCTTGAAAAGTGACTTAAGGAAAATCGCCCATTTCTCTGCAACCGTACAAGTTAGAAACCATTTTGTGGTATCTGTATGATCGTATGGGTTCAATCTATTTGATCAATAGAATCAAATATCACAATTTGAAAAAAATAACAGATACGACTCATTTGAATAAAATATTGTTTTTTGAAGGCTAAAATTTAAGTTTTGAGCAAATGACGTCATTTCCGGTGGCAGCGCAAGGGGTAAAATGGTTTGACATAGTGCACTATGGCATTAGGCATCCAATGGCGAAAGAAAATTGAAAATCGAATAATAATTGATTCTTTTACAGCCAAAATTACGTGAAAAGTGACTCATGCAAAATTGCCTATTTCTCGGCAACTGCTTATATTACAAACTAATTTTCACATACATTCTCTTCGTATGGATTATAGCTACAAGTTTATAAAAGTTACGTAAAAATATTTTAAAATCTGAAAAGCCTGAATGAGTTGTAAATAGGTCAATTTTACGCCTTTTTTCACCTCTTAATCCAATTTGCTAGAAAATGAAAAAGAAATTAAAAAAACTGCTTCCGACATTTTTTGCGCCTTTAAAGGACACACTCTTTGAGTCATATAATTTTTCAAAAAAATAATATTTGTTTTCAAAAAATGTACCTAACTGTCAAAATTGTAGTTTTTGGTAAAATTATGCCACTTCCGGTGCCGACAGATAACACTTTTGGTAATAAAAAAAATGACAATTGAGACAACGAAGCATATGAACTTTGTTTTATACAAATCGAACAATAAAAAATTAATCTAGGACTGAAAAACTGAATTAGCCAATGGAGGCCAAGGAAAATTACTGAGACAAAATTTTTTAACATTTTTGCGCAAGTCAGATGACTCTTTAATTCTGTGCACAACACGACTAAAAAATATTCATAAATAAAAAAGTTTTTTGTAAAATTTTAAATTTCCGAAATTTGGCGCCTAATATCTTCGAAGATTTGTCAAAAATCGAAAGTAGCGCAGCTATGTGCCCTGTCTCCAGTTATGCCAAAATGTATCGAAAGTTAAAATCCCATGATTATTGTTAAAATTACCGCAATATTTGTAAAAACAATAACTTCGGTGATTTCGGACATTTCGCATTGTCGCAGAACGTTCAAAATATCTTTATCCTCTAAGTCACACCCACTTTCCCAGTAAAACCGAAGAAATCGTAACGATGCGACACGTAGTTGCTGAGATCTACTCAAAACAAAAGAAGAATAATAATAATAATAATAATAAGAATAATAATTTTAACAAAAACAATAGTGTTTCACACAAGCTTCGCAGTGTGAAACCCTAATAACTAGACCTGCATGCAGGAATGACGGGTTTCACTGGTGCCACGTTACCCTTAATCATGTCACTTCCGGTGCCAAGTTACCCTTGAACATATGTCACTTCCGGTACCAACGAAACCATTAAACAGGTTTCCAAATTAACATTGCACACAAATAAAATGGATGCAGAATCAACCAAATCCAGCAATATCAATTCATTTTATACATTTGTTACTTGTAAATGATCTTGACAAAATTACATTTCTTCCGGTGTTAATGAAAATGTTCAATTAGTTTTATGAAATCAGAAATGGCATACGATATCATATAGTGAAAATTTTATGTAAATCGAATAATAATTGCCACTTTTAAAGACCAAAAAACTTGAAAAGTGACTTGTAGAAAATCGACTATTTCTCTGCAACCGTACAAGTTAGAAACCATTTTGTGGTATCTGTATGATCGTATGGGTTCATTTTATTTGTTGATTGGCATCAAATACCATAATTTGAAAAACATTTCAAAACAGACTCATTTGAATAAAATATCTGTTTTGAAGGCTAAAAATACAGTTTTTGCCAAAATGATGTTACTTCCGGTGATAATGAAAATCTTAAATTACTTGTATGAAATCCTAAATGGCATTAGGTATAACATGGTGTAACGTTTATGAAAATCGAATAATAATTGACACTTTTATGGCCCAAAAACCTTCAAAAGTGGCCTGTAGAAAACCGTCTATTTCTCGGCAACCGAACAAGTTAGAAACAATTTTATGATATGTATATGACCATATGAGTTGTGTTTATATGTGAATTTAAACCAAAAGTTAAAATTATTAATACATATTAAGTAATTCTTGGTTGAATAAAACATTGATTTAAAAAGTTAAAAATGCAGTTTTTGACAAAATGACGTCACTTCCGGTGTGAATTTTAAATTGTAATCAACTTGATATGACGCTACATGCTTTTTGAATCAAATGATGTCACTTTTATAAAAATCCAATCATAATTGACTATTTTACAGGCAAAATAACGAAAACAGTGACTTGTACAGAACTGTCCACTTCTTGGTAACTGCTTATATTACAAACTAATTTTAACATACATTTTCTTCGTATGGATTATAGCTACAAGTTTATAAAAGTTACGAAGAAATATTTTAAAATCTGAAAAGCCTGAATAGGTTGTAAATGGGTCAATTTTACACCATTTTTAGCCATTTAATCGAATTTGCTCGAAAATGAAATCGAAATTAAAAAAACTGCTTCCGCCATTTTTTGCGCCTTGAAAGGGCACACTCTTTGAGTCAAATAATTTTTCCAAAAAATAATATTTGTTTTCGAAAAATGGTACCTAACTGTCAAAATTGTAGTTTTTGGTAAAATTATGCCACTTTCGGTGCCGACAGATAACACTTCCGGTAATAAAAAAAATGACAATTGAGACAACGAAGCATATGAACTTTGTTTTATACAAATCGAACAATAAAAAATTAATCTAGAACTGAAAAACTGAATTAGCCAATAGCGGCCAAGGAAAATTACTGAGGCAAAAAATGTTAACATTTTTGCGCTAGTCAGATGACTCTTTAATTCTGTGCACAACACGACTAAAAAATATTCATAAATAAAAAAGTTTTTTGTAAAATTTTAAATTTTCGAAATTTGGCGCCTAATATCTTTGAAGATTTGCCGAAAATCAAAAATCGAAAGTAGCGTAGCTATGTGCCCTGTCTCAGGCTATGCCAAAATGTATCGAAAGTTAAAATCCAATGATTATTGTTAAAATTACTGCAATATTTTCAAAAACGATCATTTGGTGATTTCGGACATTTCGCATTGTCGCAGAACGTTCAAAATAGCTTTATCCTCTAAGTCACACCCACTTTCCTAGTAAAACCGAAGAAATCGTAACGATGCGACAAGCAGTTGCTGAGATCTACTCAAAACAAAAGAAGAATAATAATAATAAGAATAATAATTTTAACAAAAACAATAGTGTTTCACACAAGCTTCGCAGTGTGAAACCCTAATAATTTTAACAAAAACAATAGTGTTTCACACAAGCTTCGCAGTGTGAAACCCTAATTACTATACGAGATCAGTAGGTTATTACGTGACTTAAAAAAGGAGACTAAATTAAGAACTTACGACTACGAGCCAAAACATTTTCTGTGAAATTTTGTCAAACGAAAGCCATTTGAAAGTAGTTAACCATTCAGTATTAAAATATCTCCCGGACTTCGATTTTGGTTGACCTATATTGAACGTGGGAGTTTGTCCGACTTTTGGAACTTCCAATGACGACGTGCATGCTTGAAGTTCAAGGTCAATGCAGCCATCACTATCGTCGGCTAAAACTCGCTTACGTTTCCTATTGTCATTCTGTGAGGTGTTCAAGTAGCCTACTTCAACATTGTGTTAGATAGAAATGAGTGAACCGACATTGGATTATATACATTCTTTTACTTGATTGACTCAACTAATTAAGTTGTTTATTTAGGAAATGAGCCGATACGGATTGAAGCTGAAGGTATTCATATTGTATTGACTGATTCTTTGATGGGTTTCTTAATTGGCGAGTAATAATTAACTCTTTGTTATCGGCCGAAAGTTGATTGATTAATGATACCATAGTGGCCGGTTCATTGTTTTACAAACCGGCTAGATTAAAGATCAATCGGCTAAAGCCGACAAAAACAGCCGATTAAGATCCGTGCTTGGTACTCTTATTCCTTATACCCCAATGAAGATCCCTGTTGTTTTTGGGGCATGCCCGACCCCCAGGGGCCGAGCCACGCCCATTTCTAGTATTTGTTTGTTTGTCGTCTACAGGCCACATTTCTTAACTTATAATCTTGAAACTTTGCATACACATTCTTTGTACCCTAAGGAACATCCCTATCGTTTGGGGTGTATGCCCCTCCCCCAGGGGCAGAGCCACGCCCATTTTCTTTTCGTGTGTCTTTGTGTCGCCTACAGGGCGCAATTCTTACTAGATTTTCTTCAAACTTGGTATACGTATTCCTTATACCCTAAGGAAGATCTCTATTGTTTTTGGTGCATGCCCGACCCCCAGGGATAGAGCCACGCCCATTTCTAGTATGTATTTGTTTGTCGTCTACAGGCCATATTTCTTAACTTATAATTTTGAAACTTAGCATACACATTCTTTGTACCCCAAGGAACGTCCCTATCATTTGAGGTGCATGCCCAAACCCCTGGGGCAGAGCCACACCCATTTTCTTATCGTGTCTTTGTGTCGCCTACAGGCTGCAATTGTTATTGGATTTTCTTTAAAACTTTGTATACTTACTCTTTATACTCTAAGGATGATCCCTATCGTTTGGGGTGCATGCCCAACCCCCAGGACCAGAGCCACGCCCATTTTCTCTGTGTCGCCTAGAAGCCGCAATTCTAACTGGATTTTCTTAAAACTTTGTATACTTACCCTAAGGATGATCCGTATTGTTTTTTGGTGCATGCGAGACCCCCAATGGCAGAGCCACGCCCATTCCTTGTATTTATTTGTTTGTCGTCTACAAGCCACATTTCTTAACGTATCATCTAGAAACTTTGAATGATTATTCTTTGTACCCTAAGGAACATTTCTATCATTTGGGGTGCATGCCCAACCCCCAGGCGCAGGGTCACGCCCATTTTCTTTTTGTGTGTCGCCTACAGGGATCAATTCTTAATCGGTCATCTTGAAACTTAAAATACTTATTCCTTATACCCTAAGGATGACCCCTTTTGTTTTGGGTGCATGCCCGACCCCCGTAGTACAGCAACACCCATTTTTTGTATTTGTTTGTCTGTCGTCTACAGGCTGCATTTCTTAATGTATCATCTTGAAACTTTGAATACTTATTCTTGGTACCTTAAGGAAGATCCCTATTGTTTTTGGTGCATGCCCAACCCCAAGGGACAGTGCCACGCCCATTTTTTTTTTTTTTTTGGTCTGTCTGTGTGTCACCTACAGCCCACAATTCTTAATCGATCGTCTTGAAAACTTTTTTTATACTTATTCCTTAAGGCTGACTACTATTATTTTTGGTGCATGACGGACCCCCTGGGACAGAGCCACACCCAATGCTTTTGTGTCTTGTGTTCGCCTACAGGATGCAATTCTTAACAGATCCTTTTAAAACTTTACAAACCTATTCCTTATACCCTAAAGATGACCCCTATTGTTTTTGGTGATTTCCTAACCCCCAGGGGCAGAGCCATGCCCATTTTTACTTCGTGTCTATGTGTGTTGTCTACAGGCCATGATTCTTAATGGATCGTCTTTAAACTTGGGATATGTATTCCATATATAGCCTAAGGACGTCAACTGCATGTACCGACACACACAGGCAAGACACGACCAATTTTTGTGTTTGTCGTTTACAGGCCGCAATTCTGAATGAATCAGCTTGGTACTTGGTTTATGTATTCCTTATAGCCTGAGGGCATCCACTATTGATTTTGATGAATGTCCCGACCCCCAGGGGCATAGCCGCGCCCACTTTTTGCCTTTAGTGTTAGGAAGGCACAATTCTGAATGGATTATCTTGTATAGTTATTCCTTATACTCTAAGGACGGCAACTATTAATGTTGGTGCACGACCCTCAACGCTAAACAAACCAAACGCCTAGCCTTCTTGACAAAGTACCATATCAATCAAAGCAGGAATGTGGACATATATTGTAGCGTTAGCGTTATGTTACCTTTATAGTGGTAGATCAAATGCCTTCATTCGTAAAATTCGGCGATTTCTGATTCGTAAAACATTTTGAAAATATATATTTAATCAAGGTTCGCACCCCATTTTTTTTGGTGGGGGGGGGGAGGGGGGGGGTAGGTCAAAATTTCAGAAAGATCCTATGGATAGATTCTGAGAAATCCGATTTGCAGAAAACACACACAAAAAAAAAATAACTAGATCTGCTAAGCAGATATTAAAGCTTTCATATTCACGGCAAGTTTCTGTCGTATCTCATGAGTTATATAAAGAATCTTAAAAAGGAAAAAGATTTAATGAAATCCGCCAAAAACTCACCGAGTTATAACGAGAAACAATTCAACCGGTTCAAATTCTACCTTAATTAAAAACAGAGTTGTTATGTTCCAATGTGATCAGTCAAATTGCTTATTGCTCCTAAGTCTACGCAGAAATTCTCAACATGAAACTTAGTCAAGGTAATGACATAATGAATCTATATTTGGAATTTTGTCACTCTCACTTATTATTTTTGTTGGTGTTTTTCCTGCAAATCGGAATTCGCAGAATCTAACCATAGCATGTTTCTGAAACTTTGACCTACCCCCAGAAAAATGGGTGGTGGCTGTTGAATAAATATATTTTCAAAACGGTTTGCGAATTCGAAATCACCGAATTTTACAAACGAAAAAACTGACAATGCATAGTCGTAACTTTGCTATTTTTTGACCGATTTTACTAATTCTTTTTTCTTTGAATACCCTGAAAAAAATAATTTTCATCTGCAGTTTCACATTTTCGAATTTCTAAAATTTGTCGCTGTGATTTCGAACCGGAAGTTTAGACCAATTTGACAACTTCTTTAATAGTTGTACGATTTTCATGAAATTTAGTACATAAGTAGAACTTACCGATGTGACTTCAAAAATATAAATTATCTCCCCTTGGTGAAATTAAGGATCAAAGTTTTAAAAAAATTTGTCGAAAATTTTCGATACTCGACAAGTAATTACTGATTTCTACACAAAATATGGAGTTTGTCGATCGAACCGGAAGTGCCACCATCTTGAAACATGAAAAATCCCTAAGGCTTTTTTGCTATTTTACTTACAGACACAGGAGTTATATTTTCTGAATCCTTAAAGGATGGCCCAAAAATCGTAAGGAGCAGAATTTTGATTTAGGTCAACTGATGGTTGCCATTTTGAAGTGAATTTGAAAAGTAGTAGCAATTTGAAGGGCCGAGATAACTCTCCTTCTAATTGAGCTAGAATGTTCAATCTTGGTGTAGACGTTCACCAGGTCAATGTCACGATTGAGTTCAAAGATGAGCATTTTGATGCCAATCAACAAATAGAATGAACCCATACGATCATACAGATAACTTGATTTTTGTTATAATAATTGCAAGATGGATACGATGACATCCTGGTTCATACAGTACAGCGTGTCCTTATTAGTAAATATATTTCCAGTTGATTTGGACTACGACTACTACTACTACCACCTGGTGTGTTAACGTCTGCTTCCACAGAAGTGATATCACAAATTTCTTTAGCCTTATATTTTGTATAATTGTCCCCGCCTTTCAAAGAAAGTTGGGGGACTATTAAAATGGGTTCGTCCGTCTGTCTGTCTGTCTGTCCGTCTGTCTGTCCGTCCGTCACACTTTTTGGGACACAATAACTCTCTTCCTAATTGAGCTAGAATGTTCAAACTTGGTGATATCACAGACAAATTTCTTTAGCCTTATATTTTGTATAATTGTCCCCCGCCTTTCAAAGAAAGTTGGGGGACTATTAAAATGGGTTCGTCCGTCTGTCTGTCTGTCTGTCTGTCTGTCCGTCCGTCACACTTTTTGGGACACAATAACTCTCTTCCTAATTGAGCTAGAATGTTCAAACTTGGTGTATGTGTTTATTAGGTCAATGCCTTGATGGAGTTCGAAGATGAGCATTTTCCGCTTAGGGTAAGCAGAGATAAGCAATTTGATTGGTTGATGGTTTTGGACACAATAACTTTAGTTCTAATTAAGTGAGATTGATGAAACTTGGTGTATAGTTTCATTATAGTAATACCTTGACTAAGTTCGATAATGAGCATTTTCCCCTCAGGGTAAGCAGAGCTATACGCAATTTGATTGGTCGAGAATTTGGAACACAATAACTCTCCTTCTAATTGAGTTAAAATGTTCAAACTTGGTGTATATGCTTATTAGGTCAATGCCTTGATGGAGTTCAAAGATGAGCATTTTCCGCTTAGGGTAAGCAGAGATAAGCAATTTGATTGGTTGATGCTTTGGGACACGATAACTTTAGTTCTAATTAAGTGAGAGTGATGAAACTTGGTGTATAGTTTCATTATAGTAATACCTTGACTAAGTTCGATAATGAGCATTTTCTGCTCGGGGTAAGCAGGGCAATACGCAATTTGACTGGTCGAGACTTTGGAACACAATAACTCTCCTTCTAATTTAGTTAAAATGTTAAAACTTGGTGTATATGCTTATTAGGTCAATGCCCTGATGGAGTTCGAAGATGAGCATTTTCCGCTTAGGGTAAGCAGAGATAAGCAATTTGATTGGTTGATGCTTTGGGACACGATAACTTTAGTTATAATTAAGTGAGAGTGATGAAACTTGGTGTATAGTTTCATTACAGTAATACGTTGACTAAGTTCGATAATGAGCATTTTCTGCTCAGGGTAAGCAGAGCGATACGCAATTTGATTGGTCGAGACTTTGGAACACAATAACTCTCCTTCTAATTGAGTTAAAATGTTCAAACTTGGTGTATATGCTTATTAGGTCAATGCCTTGATGGAGTTCGAAGATGAGCATTTTCCGCTTAGGGTAGGCAGAGATAAGCAATTTGATTGGTTGATGCTTTGAGACACGATAACTTTAGTTCTAATTAAGTGAGAGTGATGAAACTTGGTGTATAGTTTCATTACAGTAATACCTTGACTATTATTGATAATGAGCATTTTCTGCTCAGGGTAAGCAGAGCGATAAGCGATTTGATTTGCCGAGACTTTGGAACACAATAACTCTCCTTCTAATTGAGTTAAAATGTTCAAACTTGGTGTATATGCTTATTAGGTCAATGCCTTGATGGAGTTCGAAGATGAGCATTTTCTTCTTACGGTAGGCAGAGATAAGCAATTTCATCTTAGGTTCATCTTGATTGATGATTTTTATGCCAATACAATGACTGCATTCTCATTCAGTAATGGATTCGACAGTAACAGTGTATCGAAACGATTGACTCGGACACAAGGGCCCTTTCCCTTGGCCAGAGGAGCCCTTTTGCCAAGCGTGGGGGCCCTTTTGTCTGCCTTTAGGGTCGTCCTAACTAGGGTACATTTTCATTTTTCTCGTCGGTTTTAGCATTTTTCTTTATAAAACACTTTTGGATGACACTTCGTGTACAGTTTGATTGCTCGATACTTGAAAAAAATAAATGTGCGATTAATTAATATCTGTCATCTATTTATTTTTGGATTTCGGCGGGGGACATCAGCCTCACTGTTGGCTTGTTTTTTGTTTTTTTTTGATACTAGATATTTAAGTAATTACTGATTTGTACACAAAATTTTACGTGCACTCTAATGTGTACACGGGACCTTGCTTTTTCGTCCCATCCGAACAACTAGACAGCTGACCTTGTCAGGCCCTCCTTTCTGCCTCACTTTCTCGGTGCAAAACTTTCAATTCAGGCCAAACGTTTATTGCATACGATTAAGCTGGTCAGTTGGAGCTTATTTTCAAAAGTTTTGTAATAGTCGGTTGGCAATTAAAGTACCGTGCACATTAAGCTGTTAAGGTTGCACGTGACATGGAGTATGGTGTCCAACCTCGTGGGTTTTCTCCGTGTCCTTCGGTTTCCCCCCGCGGCTAACAACCTATATGCGCACGGGAAGTTTTTAAATAAAATTAAAAAACAGATGTTAGTCCCGAAGTGACCTAGTTTGTGTCGAATGATTGTTAAGCCGCATTTCTCTCTTTCTCTTTTATTTTAAAGTTTTGTTATAATCGGTTGGTAATCAGAGGTACTATAAAAGTGATAAGACTGGAAATTTCGCCCGGTTGTAATGTTTCTCACTTTAAAGTCAGCAATTTGCCGATCACTTCAGAAAATCTTGTGGAAGCTCTAAAGACCAAAGTAAATATGCGATTGATTTGAAATTTATAGTTTTACACAGTGTTTAATGTCATGAGACGGAGATCCTATTGATTTTCAGCGAATTCCGATTATTACTGCCAGAGTTATCTCCCTTGATCGGAGGTGACAGCTAAATCCATGAATTTAAATGTTTCGTATACTAAGTGTTAGCATGGGGCAGAACTTTGTAAAAACCAAACAAATTCTAATGATTTTCTGATAATTACTTTATGTGTTGTTGATCTTAGACAGATTTCAGTGTATTATAAATGTTTCATTACTGAAAAAAAGGAAGAATATGCGACAACTCTTGTTTAGTGCCCCGACGATTTAGCTACTGTGGGCGTATGTTTCATTGCCTGGCAACCTATCTTTTCTCATGTTGATATTGTAGGTGTTCTATGTCTGGTTTGATGCCCCAATTGGTTATATTTCTATAACAGCTAATTATACTCAAGACTGGCAACAATGGTGGAAAAATCCACAAAATGCAAGTATAGATTTATGTTAAAATCAACTGGGTCATTAGTATTCTTTCATAATATTCTTTAGATTTTATCAAAATCTCAGCCTAACAAGATGTAGTATAAAATGATGTGCCATTTTAATAGCATAAAAATATGTGACAATATCATACATACAAGTTATACAATCATAAACATTATTTTCCACACTTACAAATCCTTCACAACGGAAATAATAACAAAATTACCTCCCTTGTTTTTCCATTCCCCCATGCAATAACTATCTTCAAACGTTTGAATTTGAATTTGAAAATGATATTTTTGCCAATTTGTCAACTGGCAATATTGAATTACATTTATAGGATTAAACGGATTATTCTTTAACAAGATAAAACTGTTCATAGATACCATCTATTTTAAGACTTTATTTTAATATATTTTAAAAATATAACTTAAACATATGAAATTGCAGCTTTAATTGGTTTTATTTGTTTATTTTATTAGGTGGAGTTGTATCATTTTTTGGGAAAAGACAATGTACCATTTCATAGTGTTATATTTCCATGTACTTTATTAGGTGCAAATGATAATTTCACTTTAGTTCATCATATGGTAGCTACAGGTATGTCCATATAATAACTACGACTCTTAGAAATATAATAATATAATGGACACAATTGTTGTTCCATTTACTTACTACATCTGCTACTATGTCCAAAACTTGTACATCTATTGTGATCAACCACTTTTTTATACGCCACACATTTTCATGTCCAATGTGGATTTAGAATGTCATCGCAACTCTCCATTCGGATGTCTGCTCACATTTGTTAGTGGGCACAAACTTGAAATAAAGGTTCAAATCCCAAAGATCTCTTCCTTTGGAAATATACAGGGGGGGGGGGGGGATATATATTGCCGTCACTGTCATCCCCAATTTCTCGTGAACGCTTTTACTCCAAAAGTTATTATCCAATTGTTTTGATATTGAGATGTGATTTACATTAGTGTGATAAAGAAGCTTATTTTATTTCAATAATTTTTGTTTATTATGTCTAGAGTTATGGCACTTGCTTCACTTTGTTGAACCTTGTGAACGCTATTACGCCAAAAGTTATTATCCGACCTTTGTGAAATTTATTTGCTTTATTTGAATTAGTGAAAAAAGAAGCCTAATGAATTTCCGTTTATTACATCTAGAGTTATGCCCTTGTTTCACTTTATTGAAAATAAAACTAGTCTCCCGCTATTAAAATGGGTTCGTCCGTCTGTCTGTAGTGTCTGTCTGTCTGTATGTCCGTCTGTCCATCACACACTTTGGGACACAATAACTCTCTTATTAATTGAGCTAGAATGTTCAAACTTGGTTTAGGTGTTTATTAGGTCGCTACCTTGATGGAGTTCGAAGATAAACTTCTTCTGCATAGGTAGGGTGACCCACGCGCTTACTGAGAAGTTGTACTAGACACGTGGAATGTGCACGCTTGAGTTTGTTAAAATAGCATTATGCAAGAGCAAAATCTGCTTTTTACAAGTCTTTCTTTAAGCCTGAGATGTTATCTAAATAATCAATTAGACATTAATTAACATATCCAGACCACAATAAACTCTTTATGTCAAGGCTAGCCTTCGATGTTGGCAGATTAAAATCGCATATGCCGCTTAATGGCGGTTGATAATTAAATCAATCAAGTGGATAATCGAGACTATGCTGTTTATATTAATGATTTGAGTAATGATGACCGAGGCTATGAATATTTCAAAAGCCTTTTTCTCGGCTATTAGTGAATCAATTTGACTGAAATTTTCAGCAAATTATCTTTACACTATCTAGTTTTTAACTATTATAGTGAGAACTGCCATCTCTTTATCTTATCTCCCATAATGTAACTTTAACTACTAATAATTTTAATGTATGAGCTGTGCGTTATTTCCCATTTAATTGTCCCCCGCTATTAAAATGGGTTCGTCCGTCTGTCTGTAGTGTCTGTCTGTCTGTACGTCCGTCTGTCCGTCACACACTTTGGGACACAATAACTCTCCTCCTAATTGAGCTAGAATGTTCAAACTTGGTTTAGGTGTTTATTAGGTCGATGCCTTGATGGAGTTCGAAGATAAACATTTTCTGCATAGGTAGGGTGCCCCACGCGCTTACTGAGAAGTTGTACTAGACACGTGGAATGAGCACGCTTGAGTTCGTTAACTACTAATAATTTTATGGCAATCTCGCACACTCGTTGAATCTATAAATAGCAACAGCACAGGGAAATTCTCAACATACTATCAACTATTACAGTCGTAAAATATCTATTGTTGACGATTCTGAACAGCAGTAATATTTAGCGTTTTGGTTATTACGGCATCTTTAGAAATTACCCTCGTTTTATTTTTATACGCCCACATTTTCATGTGGACGTATTATGCCATCGTCCCTGTCCGTCCGTCCACAATTGTTTGTGAACAGTCTACAGATCACAATTTATATCCAATTTCGATATTGGCATGTATCGGACTGTAACTTCATGGGTTATGGCCCCTGATTGTACGAAAAATCATGTTTTTAGCTTGTGAACAGTGTAGAGGTCACAATTTTGAACCGATTTGGATGAAACTTGAAATGCATGATTATAACCCAAAGATCTTGGTTCCTTTTGATATTTGCGCCTATCGGATCGTAACTTCCTGAATTATGGCCGAAAAATCACCCTTTTTAGCTTGTGGTCCCTCTGGAGATCAAAATTGTTATCCGATTTAAAAAAACGTTTGATCATATCACTGTTACATGGTCATGGAGGTTGTGTTCAAAAATCGTGAAAATCGGATCAAAATTGACGGACAAAATGGCCGCCGTTTGTACGCAAATAGTGTGAAAATATGTTATATCAAGGTTGTTGACCCTATAGAGGTCACAATTTCGAACCGATTTTCGTGAAACTTGACATGTATGTATATAACCCAATATTTGCGCCCATCAGATCGTAACTTCCTGAATTATGTCCCCTGATTGTCTGAAAAATCGCCTTTTTATACGCCCACATTTTCATGTGGATGTATTATGTCGTCGCCTCTGTCTGTCCGTCCACAATTTGTTTATGGACTCTCTACAGGTCACAATTCTTATCTGATTTTGACGAAACTTGAAATATAGGTTTATCCCCATAAGATCTCGGCTGCTTTCGATATTGGCATGTATCGGATCCAAACTTCATGGATTATGGCCCTTGATTGTATGAAAAATCACGTTTTTAGCTTGTGGACCCTATAGAGTTCACAATTTTGAACTGATTTTGATGAAACTTGACATGCATGTTTATAACCCAAAAATATTGGTTCCTTTCGATATTTGCGCCTATCGGAACGTAATTTCCTGAATTATGGCCCCTGATTGTCCGAAAAATCACCTTTTTATACGCCCACATTTTTATGTGGACGTATATATTGTCGTCGCCCCTGTCCATCCGGACGTCCGTCCGTCCACAATTTGTTTGTGGACTCTCTACAGGTCACAATTCTTAACCGATTTTGACGAAACTTGATATATAGGTTTATCCCCAAAAGATCTCAGCTGCTTTCGATATTAGCATGTATCTGATGAAAACTTCATGGATTATGGCCCCTGATTGTACGAAAAATCACGTTTTTAGCTTGTGGACCCTATAGAGGTCACAATTTTGAACCGATTTTGATGAAACTTGATATGCATGTTTATAACCCAAAGATCTTGGTTCCTTTCGATATTTGCGCCTATCGGAATGTAATTTCCTGAATTATGGCCCCTGATTGTCCGAAAAATCACCCTTTTTAGCTTGTGGTCCCTCTGGAGGTCACAATTATTATCCGATTTAAAAAACCATTTGTCTATATCACCGTTACACCCTAAGGAAGGTCGAGTTCGAATTTCGGGAAAATCGGACCAAAATTGTCATACAAAATGGCCGCCATTTGTACGTGAATACTGTTAAAAAATGGTATATCAAGGTTGTCAACCCTGTAGAAGTCACATTTTTTATTTGATTTTGATGAAACTTGAAATTCATGGTTATAACCCAAAGATCTTGGTTCATTTCGATATTTGTGCATATCGGAACGTAACTTCCTGAATTATTGCCCCTGATTATACCCAAAATCACCTTATTTTAGCTTGTAATCCCTCTGGTGGTCACAATTATTATCCGATTTAATCAAACGGTTGATTTTATTACCGTTACACTGTAAGGAAGGTTGAGTTCGAATTTCGGGAAAATCGGACCAAAATTGCCATACAAAATGGCCGCCGTTTGTATGCGAATACTGTTAAAAAATTGTATATCATGGTTGTGGACCCTGTAGAGGTCACAATTTTAATTCGATTTTGATGAAACTTGAAATAAATGGTTATAACCTAAAGATCTTGGTTCCTTTCGTTATTTGCGCATATCGGATCGTAACTTCCTGAATTATGGCCCCTGATTGTCCGAAAAATCGCCTATGGTCCCTCTGGAGGTCACAATTATTATCCGATTTGAAAAAACTTTGACTCTATCACCGTTACACCCTACGAAAGGTCGAGTTCGAATTTCGAGAAAATTGGACCATAATTGCCAGAAAAAATAGCCGCCGTTTGTACGCGAACAGTGTAAAAATATGGTATGTCAAAGTTGTGGACCCTGTAGAGGTGACAATTTTAATTCGATTTTGATGAAACCTGAAATGCTTGTTTATAACCTAAAGATCTTTATTCTTTTCAATATTTGCGCATATCAAATTGTAACTTAATGAATTATGGCCTTTGATTCTAGGAAAAATCACTTTCGGTATTGCTTGTTCTCTGTCTATCTCTTAAACAATTATTATCTGATTTAAAAAAAAACTCTGATTATATTACTGTTGCACCGTAAGGAAGGTTGAGTTCGAATTTCATGAAAATCGTACCAAAATTGCCGAACGAAATGGTCACCGTTTGTACGCGAATATTGTAAAAATATGGTATATCATGGTTGTGGACTCTCTACAGGTCACAATTCTTATCCGATTTTGACGAAAAGTAACATTTCTAGGTTGTGTACCATCACACCATAATCATTGTCGGCTTCGAATTTCATGAATATCAGACTGGAGCTGACCAACAAAATGGCTCCTCCCAATACAGTATAAAATACAGGACTTAATGATGTAGGAAAATCACTTTCGGTATTGTTTGTTCTCTATCCATCTCTCAAAAATGTGGGCGTATCCTGCCTGGCAGTGCCAGCCTATCTTTTAACTTGTGGTCCCTCCGTAGGTCACAATTATTATCTGATTTAAAAAAACGTTTGATTATATCACGCTAAGGAAGGCTGAGTTCGAATTTCGGGACAATCGGACCAAAATTGCCATACAAAATGGCCGCCGTTTCTGGCGACTACTGTTAAAAAATGGTATATCAAGGTTGTGGACCCTCTAGAGGTCACAATTTTAATTCGATTTTGATGAAACTTGAAATTCATGGTTATAACCCAAAGATCTTGGTTCCTTTTGATATTTGCGCATATTGGATCGTAACTTCCTGAATTATGGCCCCAGATTATACGCAAAATCGCCTCTTTTTAGCTTGTGCTCCCTCTGGAGGTCACAATTATTATCCAATATAAAAAAACGTTTTATTATATACTATTCAAAAAAAGTAGGGGATATTTGATTTTGGGGGCATAATACTAAGATATGCAAATGACTACGAAAAAAGTCATTATAGAACCTAACAGAAGAAACATTTCCAGTTACATGTGACGCCCAAACGCGGGTGATGCTTTGGATCATCATGGGGGTCCAACCCAAGATTTGCACGACTCTGACTTTGAATGTTAGTCATTGTGGCATTGAATTCCAGGGTGGAAACATCAGTTTAATTGTTTTAGTGACCAGAAAACAAATTTTGATATGCGTTGGCTTACCCAAAATGAAAGGTTACGTGCCCTTGGCATCCTACAGATCGGCACAACACAGGCTGTTGTGGCGCGGACGATGAATGTTTCTCAGTCTGTCGTAAGCAGGCTATGGTCAAGATACCGTGATACACAATCTGTACAGGACAGACCACGCTCAGGTCGACCAAGGGCGACAACTCAAGCCCAGGATCGATTTATCCGTACCTTGGCCTTGAGAAATCGTGTCATAACAGCAAATCAGATCAACGCTCGTCTTCCAGCAGACACTGGTGTGAGAGTGAGTGGCCAGACGAAACTTGAAATGCATGGTTATAACCCAAAGATCTTGGTTCCTTTCGTTATTTGTGCATATCGGATCGTAACTTCCTGAATTATGGCCCCTGATTGTCTGAAATATCGCCTATGGTCCCTCTGGAGGTCACAATTATTATCCGATTTGAAAAAAAAAGTTTGATTATATCACCGTTCAGGCGCGGATCCAGAGGGGGGTCCAGGGGGTCCGGCCCCCCCCCCTGCTCAGACTTGAAAATTTTTTATGCGATTTTATTGGCGACTTTTAGATGAAACTTGAAATGCATGGTTATAACCCAAAGATCTTGGTTCCTTTCGTTATTTGTGCATATCGGATCGTAACTTCCTGAATTATGGCCCCTGATTGTCTGAAAAATCGGCTATGGTCCCTCTGTAGGTCACAATTATTATCTGATTTAAAAAAACGTTTGATTTTATCACTGTTACACCCTAAAGAACTTTGAGTTCGAATTTCGGGACAATCGGACCAAAATTGCCATACAAAATGGCCGCCGTTTGTGGCGACTACTGTTCAAAAATGGTATATCAAGGTTCTGGACCCTGTAGAGGTCACAATTTTTATTCGATTTTGATGAAACTTGAAATTCATGGTTATAACCCAAAGATCTTGGTTCCTTTCGATATTTGCGCCTATCGGGATGTAATTTCCTGAATTATGGCCCCTGATTGTGCGAAAAAATCACCCTTTATAACCCAAAGATCTTAATTCATTTCGATATTTGCACATAATCAAATTCTAACTTAATGATGTAGGAAAAATCACTTTCGGTATTGCTTGTTCAATGTTTCCTGCCTGGCAGTGCCAGCCTATCTTTTAGCTTGTGGCCTTTCTGGAGGTCAAAATTGTTTATATCATCGTTACATGGTTATGGAGGTTGAATTACATGGTTATGGAATTTCGTGAAAATCGGACCAAAATTGACAGACATAATGGCTGCCGTTTGTACGCGAATAGTGTGAAAATATGTTATATCAAGCTTGTGGACCCTATACAGAGGTCACAATTTTGAACCGATTTCGATGAAACTTGACATGTATGTTGATAACCCAAAGATCTTGGGTCCTTTTTATACGCCCACATTTTCATTTGGACGTATTATGTCGTCGCCCCTGTCCGTCCATAATTTTTTTTTTTTTTTTTTTTTTTTAGAAGAATATAGTTTATTATCAGATATTATTTATTATACCATTGAATACATACATACATTGTTACATACTACATATTTCAGATATTTTAGTAATATGGCATACATTTCGGATATTTATATTATATTACACATGCATACTAGATATTCATAATTCTTAAAGTATACTAGTACATATTTCAAAATATACATTTTATGTAAATATGTTATGAGGGGTATCTATTTTGAGTGGATTTGAACATATATATTCATTAATTCGTTTCAAAATAGATATTTTAGTAAAGTATAAGATATTTTGCGGTTGCTATAATATTACTTGTATTTAAGAGGTTTTATTCTGTTTGTGTTTTCCATTTTTCATGGAGATGAGTGTTTGCAGATTCTAGTTCTAGGTTTTTAATGTTGTTTATGTATGATGTATATTCTTTTTTGTTAGGTATGGCGTTTTTTAGTTTACATTTATATATGTAGAATTTTGTTAATATTATTATGTGGTTTAGAAGTGTGACTGATAGTGTTGGCAATTGATTATAATTTTGATCATCTTGTTTGTAAACCCCAAGGTGTATATCGATTGGTTTTGGTTTAAAGTCGATGTTGTAGCTTTTTATACGCCCACATGGAAATGTGGTCGTATATTGCCGTCGCCCCCGTCCGTCCGTCTGTCCGTCCGTCCGTCCGTCCGTCCGTCCGTCCATCGTCCACAATTTCTTGTGAACGCTCTAGAGGCTAAAGTTAATATCCGATTGACTTGAAATTTATACACGGTGTTTAAGGTCGTGAGACGAAGAAGCCTATTGATTTTCAGCGATATCCGATAATTACTACCAGAGTTATGATCCTTGATCACTTTGAAAAATCTTGTGAACGCTCTAGCGGCTATAGTTAATATCCGATTGACTTTAAATTTATACACAGTGTTTAAGGTCAGGAGACGAAGAAGCCTATTGATTTTCGGTGATATCTTATAATTACTGCCAGAGTTATGACCCTTGATCACTTTGAAAACTCTTGTGAACGCTTTAGAGGCTAAAGTTAATATCCGATTGACTTTAAATTTATACACAGTGGTTAAGGTCGTGAGACGAAGAATCCTATTGATTTTCAGCGATATCCGATAATTACTACCAGAGTTATGATCCTTGATCACTTTGAAAAATCTTGTGAACGCTCTAGCGGCTATAGTTAATATCCGATTGACTTTAAATTTATACACAGTGTTTAAGGTCAGGAGACGAAGAAGCCTATTGATTTTCGGTGATATCTTATAATTACTGCCAGAGTTATGACCCTTGATCACTTTGAAAACTCTTGTGAACGCTTTAGAGGCTAAAGTTAATATCCGATTGACTTTAAATTTATACACAGTGGTTAAGGTCGTGAGACGAAGAATCCTATTGATTTTCAGCGATATCCGATAATTACTACCAGAGTTATGACCCTTGATCACTTTGAAAAATCTTGTGAACGCTCTAGAGGCTATAGTTAATATCCGATTGACTTTAAATTTATACACAGTGTTTAAGGTCATGAGACGAAGAAGCCTATTAATTTTCGGTGATATCTGATAATTACTGCCAGAGTTATGACCCTTGATCACTTTGAAAAATCTTGTGAACGCTTTAGAGGCTAAAGTTAATATCCGATTGACTTTAAATTTATACACAGTGTTTAAGGTCATGAGATGAAGAAGCCTATTGATTTTCGGTGATATCCGATAATTACTACCAGAGTTATGACCCTTGATCACTTTGAAAAATCTTGTGAATGCTCTAGAGGCTAAAGTTAATATCCGATTGACTTTAAATTTATACACAGTGTGTAAGGTCATGATAAGAAGAAGCCTGTTGATTTTCAGTGATATCTGATAATTTCTGGCAGTTGATCACTTTGAAATATCTTGTGGACAAAGGCCTTGAGACAAACCATCAAAACTATTCTAATCATTTCTGATAATTATTTAATGGGCTATTACTTGTAATAAGATTATCATGTGTTGTAAATGTTCTCCTTACTGATAAAAGAAACAATATGCGACAACCTTTGTTGACTGCCCGGACGACTTAGCTGTTGTGGGCGTATGTTTCGTTGCCTGGCAACCTATCTTTAATATAGTGATGGTTTCTTGCCAGATATTTTGCGAATGGGTACATAGGTAGAATAGGTGGTTAACATCTCCAATACATGAATAACAAAAACTACATAGAGTTGATTCAGTTAGCGAGAATTGACATAAACGTGTGTTTGTGTAGATAATATTGTGAATATATTTATATATACAACGCAATTTAGTGTTATAACATGTAGTTTTCGTTATTTGAAATATTTTTTTTGTATCTTCTTTGTCTAGTTCGATGTTAAGTAGTCGTTCCCATTTTTCAATTGATGTCGGTTTTTGAAGTTTATTTAAGATTAATGTGTTATAGACATCTTTACTTTTTATTTTTGATAGGTCTTTATTATAAATTTTTTCAATTATTTTTTTTAAATAATCATATAGATTAGGGTTTGGAGTTTCTAGGTCATTTATGATTTGTTGATTGTTTTCTAATATATTTTTAGATACAGATTTAATTGATGACTTTAGGCTTCTGATAATTAAATTATTTGCATTAGTTCTTGTATTTATAATATCTGTGACAAATATTAGATCGTTATTCTTAAATAATGTATTATTATATATTGAAGATTTGTTAATTTTAACGTGTTTGTTATTCCATATGACCTGATTATTAAATGGTATCAGGTAATCAATATGTGTTGTAAATATATCGTGCCAATGAGTAAAGATTTGTTTATAAAATGGAGAAGATATTGGAATATTTTTGTCGTAGTTACACATTGGCAGTATTTCGCCGTTATATTTTTCCAAGATGTATCGAAAGGGTATTTTCCATGTTTTATCATCTGACGTTGTTAGTTTTTTAATCCAAAATATACTTCGGCATTTTAGAAATTCGTTAAAGTCTATCATGTTTAGGCCACCGTTTTCAACATTTTGTGTTATAACATTTCTTTTAATTTTGTCGTTACCGTTCCAGAGAAATTTGTAGATTAATGTATTAATTTGGTTCTTAATTGTTTCTGGAGTTTCTATTGACATTATGGGAAAGATTATTTTTGATAGGCAGAATGTTTTAATGATTTGTATTTTGCCAATGAGGCTTAGATTTCGCTTTTTCAAAATATTTAATATCTTTATAATTTCATCAATTTTTATCTGGAAGTTTTTTTGTGTTGATGAAAGTTGATTGTTCGAGAAAAAAATGCCACAAATTTTAATTTCGTCTGAGAAATGTGAAAAGCCACTATTGTTTAAATTGTGTGCGGTGTTGTTATTTGAAAAGTTCAGGTTCATAATTTCGGATTTTAATATGTTTATTTCTAAACCAGATATTTTACTGTAAAGTTTTATTATTTCGAATAAATGTCTTGCTGATTTAAAGTCTTTAAGTAAAGCTGTCAAGTCATCTGCAAATGCGGTTAATTTTATTTCTGCTTTTGCAAATATTATTCCTTTTATTTCTTTATTTAAACGTATATTGTGAAGTAGAATTTCTATAACTAAAATGAATAAATTGCTAGACATTGGGTCTCCTTGTCTCACTCCTCTTTTAATATGAAATGTGGGTGTTGTAAAGCCGTTATTTATGATGTAGCCAGTTATGTCCGAATATAGAGTCTCTATCCATCGTATATAATTATTTATGTGATATACTGTCGAATGCTTTTTGAAAATCTAAAGCTAATAATAATCCTGTAATTCGTTTTTGGTTTGCTAAATGAATGCTGTCATCTATAATGCGGATATTTTCTTGTATATGCCGACCAGGGACAAATGCAGTTTGATTTGGATGTATAAGGTGGTTTAGGAAAGGTTTGATACGATTAGAGAGAACTTTACTTAATATTTTTACATCGACATTTGTTAAAGTTATCGGTCTCCAATTTACCAAATTCGTTTTGTCTTTATTGGGTTTAGGTAATAGTTTAATTAATGACTGTCTTTGAGAGGTAGATAGTTTATTGTTTTCGAAACTGTATTTAAATGATGCTAAAACATATTTATTTATATTTGGCCAGAAAGTTTCGTAAAACTCAATACTTAGACCATCATTTCCAGGAGATTTATTCTTTTTAAAACATGATATTGCGTTTTTACATTCGTCATTACTTATGTCATATTCTAATGTTTCTGCCTGGCCAATATCTAGTTTTGGAAGATATTCGTAGTCAAATGTATCATAATTATTTATGTTAGATGATTGACATTTCTCAGAATATAGATTTTCATAAAAGGACCGAACTTCATTCAAAATACATTGTCTGTCTGTAATTGATGTATTTCCGTTTATAGTTAGTCTATTGATAGTTGTTTTTTGACTTCTATGTTTTTCTAAATTTAGAAAGTATTTTGTATTTTTTTTGCCAAATTCATAGCAGTTTATTTTAGTTCTTAATTGAATACCTTCTACTTCATGAGTCAATATTTTGTTAAGATTGTTTTTCACGTTATTATATTCGTTGTAGGTATCCAAGCAATTTGAATTATTATTTAATTTAGATTCTAGTGTTTCTAGTTCAGATTTTAGTTTAATTTTTAGTGAGTGTCTAATTTTGGCCTTTTCTTTACTGTATTTAATGGATGCTGTTTTAATCTTAAATTTAATGTAGTCCCGGAGGCCATTTTTGTCTTCTTGGTTGAAGTATTCGTTTTCCCATTCTAAGATGGAATCAACTATTAATTTTTTGTAAGTTTTGTCATTGGATAGCGATGAATTGTATATCCATAGTCCTGGTCCCTTAGACAATGCGTTAGTGTTTATATTTAAATTAATTCCGGAGTGGTCACTGAAAGGACATGGTGTTGTGTTGCATTTTTGTATATTATCTTGCCAATAGTCCGAAATAAGCCAAAAATCAATTCTACTCTGTATTAGTGGATTTTTTTTGACGCCATGTATAACAACGTTTCGTTTGGTTTCTTATTCGATAGATATCTACTAAAGTTAGATCATCTATTAGGTCTCGTATGGCTTGTAATCCTTTCTTTTTGATTTTATAGTTACCACCGCTACGGTCTAGTTTGTGGTCAAGAACATTGTTGAAATCACCTCCTATAATTATAGATGTATATTGGTCCGTGTCATTGATGTATTTATTTAGTATATCTTGAATCTTTTGTAGTATAATTCCTGGTCGTGATCTGAATTTGGACTGTATGTATTGAACAGAATGTATTTTTTATTTTCGATTTCTACTGTCAAAATATTAAAATATCCGTTTTGGTCTGAGTAGTGATTTGATGTAGTAATATTGTTATCATTTTTAATTAGTATGGCAGTACCGGCTGAGTGCTTCGTGAGTGGGAGAGGAACATTTCGGATCCCCATTCCATTGTCCAGTTCGATTCATCTGGGATAGTACTATGAGTTTCTTGTAGAAAAATTATGTCATAGTTTAGATCTTTAAGCCAATGAAAAACGTTTTTGCGTTTGGTCGAGTCTCTTAAACCTCTTATATTATTTGATAGAATATTTAGAGTCATCTATATGTATATTTATACAAATTTGTGTCTTTCTGAAAATGATAGTTACGTTTTGTAATATTAACCGCGTGAAAATATCTTTTTTTAATGTATATGTATAGTATATAGTTTTTTATGTTTAACATGTACCATAAATTTTTGTAATCTTTTATGTGTATAGTTTGTATAAATGTATATTTTATTTCGCATAGTGTATATAGTGGAAATCGTTAAATGTGTTTTATCAGAGATGTATCGATTGCTAATGTATGTATCAATGGTATGCATGTCTTGTGGGATTACGCATTTGGAGTGACCAAGTGTTAGATACATTTAACACTTGTTTAATCGCGATGTGTAAAACAGAAATTATTTACAATATTTACAAATTGGATTTGTTTTTAATACAAAATATGAAAGAATACATTTTAGTAATTGCATAATGAAGGTAGTTGGGAAAGAAATACAGAGGCTGTTTATTGCTGTTTTGGGGGTATTTAGCGAGTTTAAATCATAGACTTTAGTCTACATATTATGTGGTCATAAACAGTGACTGCCCTTGACATAAGTATTCATGCGTTAAAAACGTTCGCCAAAACAAGAAATATTTTGGATATCTTTTAGTCAATTGGAGTTTTTTTCTTATTTTTTCCACTTGTTTATGTGTGAAGTGCAGAATTGCTTTTGCCATATTTTGTAACCAAATCTGATTTCTATTTGCCAAATAGAGCAGACGATAACCATTGGCGATTGTCTTGGGAGGTCACTGCTTATGTATTTAGGCGCATACACGCATAAGAGGACATTTATCGATATATTATGTTTTACGTCCATTTCCACAGATGTGAAATCATGGATATAATGTTCTGGTGAAAATCAACTAGCACTCAGCTGTTAAACCTAAAGCATTGTGAAGTGGGTTATTTCTAGCATAAAAGGGCCAATCCGGATAATATTTTGGAGAATAGAGCTTCCTAATTTTGTGCTGCAATCGCTTAAAATTCGTTACGTTAGAGCCGAGCAACTAAAACCAATCTATGTAATACGTTTTTAGACCACCTAACCCTGTCAGTCTTTATCTGGAAGTGAAGACCGGTGTCCAAGGCTGTATTTTGCGGTGTCTTGATAAAACCAAACTTTTCTTTTATAAAAATAATATATATGTGTAATTCAGTTTTCGTTATCAAGTACAGCACATGGACCATTCACTGTATGGACCACTAAAGAGACGGGAATCGATTATCAGGTCACCAAAAGAAAAATTGTCTCGAAATTAATCTTAAAATGGTTATGTGTTCGGATAAGCGGTTTTCACGTTCAAGTCCCAAACGACTCTATATTTTGAGCTGAACTGTCGATACGTGTTACGTACACCATTCCTCTATATTTTGGCGCTTAAATTTCATACATACTTGGACTTTTATTTTTGAAAATTTGTTCGAATCGGGATAGTCCCTTTAAGGGCTAGATTGGTGGAAGATCCGAGCGTAACTTTGTTCAATATAATTATAAACAGGGGGTTTGATAAGATATAAACTTTAAAGGAAGATTGGTTATTTTGGTTAGGGTCGTTCAAATTGTATTGGCTAAAGTAGATTATATAGGTTAAATTATAAAATGATACATAACATGTAGCCGAGTCTCTAAAGTTATTTGAGTATTATTTCTCGTTTTGGGCTGCAGATAGTTTATGCTGTATATCGTCATAAAGATCTATTTTAACTTTTACTTTGTTCACTGCTTTTGCATATATTTGTCCGTTAAAGTACCATGCTTTTTCGCAGATATCTGTATCCTTGGCTCTATTCATCAAAGTAAGGTTTTTCTTCGTGATATCGTCGTGGCATGTTATACCCTTTTCAGATAATTGTTTTTTTTTCATCATAATTTTACCTTTAATATCGGTGTTCGATAGTTTCACTAATGTTATGACTGGTTTATTTCTGTCTCTGGCTGGAAGTGGGTGAATGGCTTGATTTTCTTCGGATTTTATTGAAATGTCGACACACCTTTGTATAGACTGTATGAATGCTTGTTTATTATCAAGGTCGGAGTCGTTTTGTAAACCTAGTACACGAATATTGTTTTTGCGTGAGTATTGCTCATTGTAGTTGGCCATCCGTATCGCTTCGTCTGTTCTTAACTTTTCATGCTCGTTTATCGACCTAATTTCGGCAAATTCTAGAGTTAGTTTTTTATTTTCTTCTTTTAAATTTACATTGTCTTTTAAAGTTTGGTCCAGTTTTTCTTGTATCGAGCTAAATTCCTCACGAAATGTTTGTAAAAACGATGAAGTAATGTCACTTACTATAGATTTTAAGTCCTCTTTTGTAAGCATACAGTTTTTCATTTCAGTCAATTTGCTTTTGAGTTCAGAGGCATCGTCTATATTTATACTTATGTCTCCTTCAGATTGCGATGAATTTTCTCTACCTCTTTTTGTTGGTGGTTTTTTCGTGGCTCCTCTTGTATTTAACAACATTGTTATCTATTGCTGTGCAAACTTTTTTAGTTCACTGGCTGCTTGATTTGTTGTTATTACATGTCACTCATTAATGATGTCATGTATACTTGTCAACATAAATATAATATTAATTACCTTCTAAGTGTTTTTAAACATTTTGATTATGTTTATATGTTATTAACGATGGTTTAAAACAGTATCCATGTAGAGTTTTAACTGTTTAAATCATTTTTCATTCAACTTTTAAAGATTTTCTGCTTACACATTTCGCGTGATGTTCTCATGCGGCCATCTTGCTCCGTCCATAATTTGTTTGTGGACTCTCTACAGGTCAAAATTCTTATCCAATTTTGACGAAACTTGAAATATAGGTTTATCCCCATAAGATCTCGGTTCCTTTCGATATTGGCATGTATCGGATCAGAACTTCATGAATTATGGCTCCTGATTGTACGAAATATCATGTTTTTAGCTTGTGGACCCTATAGAGCTCACAATTTTGAACCGATTGTGATGAAACTTGACATGTATGTTTATAACCCAAAGATCTTGGTTCCTTTCGATATTTGCACCCATCGGATCGTAACTTCCTGAATTATGGCCCCTGATTGTCCGAAAAATTGCCCTTTTTAGCTTGTGGTCCCTCTGGAGGTCAAAATTATTATCCGATTTAAAAAACCGTTTGACTATATCACCGTTACATGGTAATGAAGGCTGACTTCAAATTTCGTGAAAATCGAACCAAAATTGACGGGTAAAATGGCCGCCGTTTGTATGCGAATAGTGTGAAAATATGTTATATCAAGGTTGTGGACCCTATATAGGTCACAATTTTGAACCGATTTTGATGAAACTTGACATGCATGTTTATAACCCGAAGATCTTTGTTCCTTTCGATTTTTGCGCTCATTGATTCGTAACTTCCTGAATTATGGCCCCTGATTGTACGAAAAATCACCCTTTTTAGCTTGTGGTCCCTCTGGAAGTCACAATTATTTTCCGATTTAAAAAAACGTTTGATTATATCACCGTTTCACCTTAAGGAAGGTTTGAGTTCAAATTTCGGGAAAATCGGACCAAAATTGACAGACAAAATGGCCGCCATTTGTACGCGAATACTGTTAAAAAATGGTATATCATGGTTGTGGACCCTGTATAGGTCACAATTTTAATTTGATTTGGATGAAACTTGAAATGCATGGTTATAACCCAAAGATCTTGGTTCCTTTCGGTATTTGCGCACATCGGATTGTAACTTCCTGAATTATTCGAATTTCGTGAAAATCGTACCAAAATTGCCGGACGAAATGGTAGCCGTTTGTACGCGAATAGTGGAAAGATATGGTATATAATGGTTGTTGATTCTCTACAGGTCACAATTCTTATCCGATTTTGCCAAAAAGTCACATATCTAGGTTGTGTACCGTCCCACCATAATCATTGTCGGCTTCAAATTTCATGAATATCAGACTGGAACTGACCAACAAAATGGCGTCTCCCAATACAGTATGAAATACAGGACTTAATGATGTAGGAAAAATCACTTTCGGTATTGCTTGTTCTCTATCCATCTCTCGAAAATGTGGGCGTATCCTGCCTATCTTTTAGCTTGTGGTCCCTCTGAAGGTCAAAATTATTATCTGATTTAAAAAAAACGTTTGATTATATCACCATTACATGGTAATGAAGGCTGAGTTCGAATTTCGTGAAAATAAAACCAAAATTGACGGACAAAATGGCAGCCGTTTGTACGCGAATAGTGTGAAAATATGTTGTGGACCCTATAGCGGTCACAATTTTGAACCGATTTTTTTGAAACTTGACATGCATGTTTATAACCTGAAGATCTTGGTTACTTTTGATATTTGCGCTCATTGATTAATAACTTCCTGAATTATGGCCCCTGATAGTACGAAAAATCACCCTTTTTAGCTTGTGGTCCCACTGGAGGTCAAAATTATTATCCGATTTAAAAAACCGTTTGATTATATCACCGTTACATGGCAATGAAGATTGAGGCAAAATGTCGTGAAATTCGGACCAAAATTGATGGACAAAATGGCCGCCGTTTGGACACGAATAGTGTGAAAATATGTTATATCAAGGTTGTGGACCCTATAGAGGTCACAATTTTGAACCGATTTTGATGAAACTTGACATGCATGTTTATAACCCGAAGATCTTGGTTCCTTTCGATATTTGCACGCATTGATTTGTAACTTCCTGAATTATGGCCCCTGATTGTACGAAAAATCACCCTTTTTAGCTTGTGGTCCCTCTGGAGGTCAGAATTATTATACCATTTAAAAAACTGTTTGATTATATCACCGTTACATCGTAATGAAGGTTGAGGTCGAATTTCGTGAAAATCTGACCAAAATTGACTGAAAAAAATGGCTGCCGCTTGTACAAGAAGAGTGTAAAAATATGGTATATCAAGGTTGTGAACCCTGAAGGTTGAGGTCGAATTTCGTGAAAATTTGATCAAAATTGACTGAAAAAATGGCTGCCGCTTGTACACGAAGAGTGTAAAAATATGGTATATCAAGGTTGTGAAACCTGTAGAGGTCACAATCTTCATTGAATTTTGATGAAACTTGTAACACATGTTTACAACTTAACAATCTTAGTTCCTTTCGATATTTGGGCATATCGGATTGTAACTTCCTGAATTATTGCCCCTGATTGTACGAAAAATTACCTTTTTTTTAGTTTGTGTTCCTTCTGGGGTCAGAATTATTATCCCATTTAAAAAAACGTTTGATTATATCACCGCTACATCGTAATGAAGGTTGAGGTCGAATTTCGTGAAAATCGGACCAAAATTAACAGGATCTGTTCTTGTCAGGCCATCCATCCTTCATCACGAACAGGGGCAAAGCACGCTAGAAAATCTAGATGAACTTTGTCACCCAATGCAGGGATCAAACACCCAGCCTCAAGGCTACCGAGCCAGCATCCTACCCACTTAGCAACATGATCCCCAGTCTTATTTGAAGCCTACTGAAATGAACCTTTATAACCCAAAGATCTTAATTCATTTCGATATTTGCACATATCAAATTCTAACTTAATGATGTAGGAAAAATCACTTTCGGTATTGCTTGTTCTCTGTCCATCTCTCGAAAATGTGGGCGTATCCTGCCTGGCAGTGCCAGCCTATCTTTTTTACCTGTAACAGTTTATTCCCTGGATGACAAAGTACCACAAAAAGAACAATTTTATCATGTGTGTGCATACTGTGGTCTATTCAGCGTTGGTCTTATTGTAATGACATAAATGTATGTTTCCCTTTTCTATATCCTCATTTAAATAAAGCTTAATATTTTAATGTTCAAACAAACAACTAAAAAAGACAAGACATTATTGATATGCATATGCCTTCATAACTAAACGTTTTAATTAAATTGTAACGTATTAATTATCTGCTTTATTTATTTTTTCTTTGACATTTTGTGGAATATTAGGGCGATTCAAAAGAAACCTTATCAACAATGGAATTTAATAGTGAGCTAGAAAACGTGATAACATTGAAATGGACAGATGGAGGGCTTTCCCTGTGCCTATATATGCCGATATTATCATGGCGTCCTAAAGTTATAGGACTAAGTTATTTTTCTACAGTATATTTCAAAACAAAAAGAATTGTTGTATCGGAAATATGCGAAAATTTGATGCCATTGGTCGTTCTTCTTGAATTTTTTAAATCATTAAACGTATTTCCAAGTCACATATTACCACACAAACTGCCATCAGAGCAGGAATTACGCTTCGCTGAACACCATTTGGATCAACGTTGACCTAGATGTTATATAACAACTGTTAATTGCCAGACTTTATTAGGGACACGTTTCACGATTTTATCTTAATCAGAAGACAACAATAATTTTCTTGAATTAACATGGTTTATTAAAATTCAAAATATGACCCTGTAAGTTAATATATTTGTGTTGTGTATCCTATTTCAAAACCTTAATTTGTCAAACGAACAAACACCACCCCTAGAGATATTTTAATTACACCAAAGGTGTATTAGAAATTATTGTTGTTCTGAAATAGTTTTCTTTTACTAAATTTATTAGTTAAGCTGTTACCGTCAAATTCTGGACATAATGTGTTCTATGCACGGTTCTAAATATCACAAATGAAGCTATATAAGTTTAAAACTATGACTTTAAGATACACGTATAGTGAAAAAGTTACAATTGATCACTACAGCAATAAATAGTTGTTGCAGAAATCAGTCCCTATAGAGACAGTTATAGTCTAATTCTTTACACAATTTTGCATGTCAGATGTTCATATTATACGGTACTAAGTTACTAACAGACCTTTAACAAATAAATCATTCTATTACACTATTCTTGTAACGGTCAAATTTGTAGTTGTCTGATTCCAATGGTGCTGACGCCTCGTGCTTGCATCTCAGTGAGGCTGGATGATCGTGTGACGCAATGCGTAATTATTTGTCCAATAATAAGACTGCTTAATTTAGTGTTTTTGTTCTAGAAGGATGGACATGAGCACCTCAATAGATAGTTCAATAGATAGTTTCCTGTAATAAGTTTAGTAAAAGTTTAGTCTTTACGGACATGATGGGCCTATAATACGGTAAATAGTTTGTTTATCATTTATAGAATTGTTTTAACATGTAATTTGTATGTTATAAGATATAATTATGATTTGAAAGTCTTCGCTAAGTGAACTTCAGAATTTCGGTCATTTCTGGGGACCTGCACGAGCTGAGGTATGAACGATGCATCATAATTATTATTTACAAGCTTATGCAGAGTATTTAGTTATATTATTATAAAGTATATAGTAAGAACGAGCTTATGCATAAGAATTATTCAAGTTGCATTTGTTGTCTTTGCAAATTGTCATTGTCAAGAAATAGGATGTGTCACGGCGGCGTGCAGTTGCAGAGGTCAAAGGTTAATAAGCCTTAGCGGTCAATGTGATAAAAATAACTTGTATTATAGTATAGATAGTATAGTTAAAGAACATCATATTTATATTTTCAGTCAATCTCGATTCGATACTGAACTCGATACTCAAGATTAATACGCAACTATAGCATTACAGAATAAATCGACTGTTTAGATAGATTAAAGTATAGAAAGATTCTGCTGTAAACGCTGTATTGTATTGTATAACTTAGATGTAATGTCATACTCATAGATAGATACAAGAGAGAATACATTGTTGAATCATTTGACATTGTTGTGGGGTTTGTAATATGTAGTGAATTGACGACGTAGGCCTGTGGTATCGTCATAGATAGTTATTTATTCCAAAGACTTAGATAGTATCATCATATGGTACTTTGGAGCCATATAGCATTGACGTATTTGCTTATCCTGTTAGTATCGCTAAAGATGAATAGTACAGTTAGTGAACGATGTGAACGGAGATTAAATTCTTTGTTCAGACAGTTAAAGGCTTCAACTGAATCATTAAAGGAGAAGTTGACAAGCAGTACTGATCGAGTCTTAATTAGAAAAGAACATAGTTTGTGGCAAAACGAATTTGAAGAATATTTAAATTGTCACGATGAATATTGTAAAACTTTAGATGATGCAGCTATTGCAGCCTATAATGAACAGTATTTCACAGAAAGAAGTGAGTATATAGAAACGTTCAAACACAGTGTTAATGAATGGTTTAGTGTAAATAAAACTCCAGTACCAAGTCTTCGCACATGTAGTTCACGAACATCAACATTATCGTCTGCACGGATAAAGGAAGCACAGAGACTTGCTGAGCTGGAGACAAGGGCAGAAACACAGAAGAAAAAAGAAGCATTAGACATGGCTGCAATTAAAGTAAAACATCAACACAAACAATTAGAACATCAACAAAAACAATTAGAACTAGAAAAAGAAAAGGAAAAAGAAGCATTAGACGTGGCTGCAATTAAAGTAAAACATCAACAAGAACAATTAGAACTAGAAACAGAAATTAAAGAAAGCAGAAAAAAGGTGAAAGTTCTTGAAGAATTGGGAAGTCAGCGTGGCCTCAACAGTATTAGTAATAGTGACAATAATGAATTTATTTCTGTACATTCTGAAATTGTTAATGATGTAAATATTGCCAATTCAGGTGTTGTGAATCCACCAGTCGTTAGTCAACCTTTTGTTAACACGTCTTTAGTTAGTAATTCCATTGTTAACCCGCCATTAGTTAGTAACTCAATGGTTAACTCGCCTTTAGTGAGTGATTCCATTGTTAACACACCTATTGTGAGTAATTCTATTGTTAACACGCCTATTGTGAGTAATTCCAGCGTTGACCCGCCTATAGTTAGTAATTCAATTGCAAATAGTAAGGTAAATCCAACAGTTGTAAATCAACCTGTTGTTAGTATTAATATGCCTTTAGTTAATCATTCTGCATATAACCCTGTTAACGTTAGTCCTAAAGTGAACCCTGTTAATAGTCTTGATGTTAATCCTAATGTATATGCACAAGGTAGTCTAGGTAATGTTAATAATGAAATGTCCATAATTAAGTATTTAAAAAAGCCTCCACAGGAAGTTCAAGTATTTGGTGGGGATGTGTTAAAGTACCCAAGGTTTAAGCGACAACTTAATTCTATTTTGATTCATTGTGATGATTATGATGAAAAATTTGGGTTGTTAGAGAAGTATACTAATGATGAGGCTTATAATCTTATAGTAGGTTATTCTTATCTTGATTCATATCAGGCTTTTCATTCTGCAATGAAAGCACTGGATGATAAGTACGGTAATAATGATGAGATAGCAAATGCATTTATTAGAAGGGCCTTAAATTGGCCAGTTGTAAACAAACCTAAAGCTTTAGAACAGTTTTCTGTGTTTTTAGTAGAATGTGAAAACGCAATACGTTCAGTTGATGGAGTAAAGGTACTTGAGTACCCTGATAATATTCAAAAAATATTAAAGAAATTGCCATATTCAATACAGGAGAAGTGGCGTAATATTGTATTTAATACTCATTCAGATGGTTTGTCACCTAAGTTTAGTCAACTTGTTCAGTTAGTAAAATGTGAGTCTAAGAAAATGAATGACCCCACTTATGGTAAAGATGCACTATTTGTATCCCCTGGAAGTGGCATAAAACCTTCCAACTCTTATAGTCATAATAGACCAAGAGCTAACTTCTCAAATAAAGTGTCTGATCAACCCCTCATCCACAGAAGTGATGCAGCATATGATAGGAATAGGACAAGTGCTGGTAGAGGTACAGTACACTTCAGGGCTAAGTGTGAAATTCCTCCGTGGTCCGACCTGGGCGGAATTGAAAAATCGCGGAGTACAGGCTATTAATCCGCTCAGGTCCCGCTGTAAAATCCGCTCTAAATTTCCGCCGCGAATTTGAGTAAACCGCCGACCACCGCGGATTTGTTAAACCACCGACTGCCGCGGAATTGTTAAACCACCGACCCCAGCGCGAAATTTAATTTGATGAAATTATTGTTACACGTATGCTTTACATTGTATTCATATCCATAATTCAGTAGTCCAATCCCGAAAAACAGCATTATCGGCATGCTTTTAAAACTTTGAAATAAAATATATGCATAAACCACCGACCCCAGCGCGAAATTTAATTTGATGAAATTATTGTTACACGTATGCTTTACATTGTATTCGTATCCATATGCATATATTATCGATGTATAATTTACAACATCGCATACTCGTTTGTTACATGTGCGGCATATATAACAAACCTTACAAATAATCATATGGACGAACATTCGTAAAAATGTATTATTCAGCTTTATTTAACGTCCGCTTGACTGCCCATTAATGACTTATACATTTACACATGTACGTTCACATGTAGTCTGTATTCTGTTACTATGTTTTTGTTTTGGATTTTTAAAACAACAATGTGCTACGAAGCCGTTTACCGTTTATGTATGTCGGCAAAGAATTCAATCCGAAATGTGTTGAGCATGTTATTACAAGTGGTTCTAGAGCCTCTATTCAAATAATTAAAAAAAGTGAGCTCACTCATAGTTTTAAAGCCGTGGTTTCAATCCGCAACGCGTTGGCACGGTAATTGTAAGTGTTTATACTATTAAAGTATTGTTTTATTAGACTTAACTATAAATCACAAAAATGGAATATTAAAAACAGGCGAATATGGGTCAGTTCATCCCACGATCGTTTCACCCTATATCGATACATTACTTCATTAATATGTTCGATATTTTTAAAACTTGAATCGTTCGACTATTTCAAACTCATTCAAATTAGGAAATTTTCAAAATTTACACACATAAATGCTGGCCTTACCTTGGGCGAAAGTGTTGTACATTAAAATAGCCATTTCCATTCTGACAAATAAGTTACAAAATTCACACCTCAAGTAATATATTCTGATTTAATTCCCAAATGAATGAAACGCCTTCATCTCCTGTTTTTAAGCACACATCGCCAAAATTCACGGTCAACCTTACTGAACACATGCACATTTAAACTATCAGTCGGAAAATACCGTGATGACATTTCATTTAGGCACCAAGGAGTCTGAGTCAATGCATACTGTCAATCAACCTTCTTTATTAGGCGAATTCACACGTGCCATCAAAAGGAATTGATAATTGACTAAAATACAAACCCCTTTAACACACACATGGCTAAATTACGAACGGGCTACGATGAATAGCACCTCCCCACCTCCTACAATTTACATCACGTATTACCAGTAATTTGCATAAGATTCTATTAATTTTATTAACGATAACATAAAACTCAGGCTTTAAAAATTATGGATATTAAAATAAGAGATAATTTAATTTTTGAATCGGTACAGACTTGAAGGTTGGCGCATGCAAATTATGAAATCAATACTTAATTCGCAGTTGACATATTCTGTCAATAGAATTATTCCTTTAACCGGTGGTAATAAGGGGAATGCTCACTAGCCCGCGGGTTCTATAATATATTATTAGGGTTCATTAGTTAGGGTTAGGGTTGTGTTAGGGTTAGGGTTCATTGGTCAACCGATATCTGTTATTAGGGTTAGGCTTTATTGATACCCACATTTAGTACACGTATTTCTTACAGCGACAGACTAGAGAGTAGAGCACCTGCGGACTAGTGAGGCCCTTTCAGTGTATTTTTTAATTTGGCACAAAAATCATCCCTTATATCACGCCAAGCCGCTTTAACTAATGCATGCTTTTGTTGTTAAGCATTTTCCTTTGTACTCTTTGGTGCGACAATTAAATCCTATAAATCTAAGTTCAGTCCGCACAAGATTCGATTCATATGGTCTGGTTGTTAGGTGATTTATTTATTGAATGTTCATCGATATGTTCACTGGAAAAATGAAATTTAATATTTGTTTCTGTGATAATTATTGGAAAGAAACCGAACCGGATTATTATCTAGGATATTTATCGTCAACTGTATAAATACGGTAAGCAGTTTGTGTGTTGCATTTATAAGTTAAAGCATAAAATAATATATCTATGAAGCGACCATTTGAGACATGATACTTTTAAGCCATATACATATAGCGCTATCTGAAACGATTTGTTGATCTGTATTGAAATGTGGGGAATAGGGACTCTGTATCTTAAAGTCAAATACGAAACTGAAATAAGTAAAGAATCTTTCAGCTTCTATACATTACATGATATTTGATTCTCGGGACATAAAGTATTATTTGAACGTTGGGAGCCCAATCGTCATTTTAATCGAATTACCGTTAAATTAAATATCGGGGAGAAAATATACCTTCCAAGAATTAATGCTAATTTGTTTATTTCTACGATTGTCATTAAATTCTTCTTCATATTTAAAATCGATAATAAATCAGTATATAAAAAATCGACAGCATATTTTAAGACGCCCACGTGCAAATCGCTAGATATTATGTTTATTGTCATCCATTTTCAGACAATGTTATCAGAATTCACGAAACATGGTTTCATTGTCTGCTTGTCGGATGAACTAATGACATAGAAAATTGATATGTGTATGCACTCTGTGGTGCGATTTACGAATTGAATACCGATGTACATGTACATTATAAATGAATCGAGCATAACAGATATTTTAGGATATGAATAAAATAATACTTTGGTACAATTTAGTTAATTTTCAAAAAACAATTTGAAAATAGTATTATGAATATATAAATTACAGGTTAACTAAAACGACTAATATACTCGTGATATTATTCCATTAACTATTAAATAACGCTGTGACAATATTGACTAAATTACTCAGACTATTTTGAATCACAATGGAACATAATCCTCAGCGAATTTTATGTTTCCACCGACAATTATCCGCCGCGAATTTCAAATTTTCGCGGACAATAATCCTCCGCGAATTTTATCTTTTCGCGGACTTTTTTCCGCCCAGAACGTCGTAAATTCCGCGGAGTGGACATGAGAAAAACACCGCGATTTTTTAGTGGAAAAAACACCCACTGGGGGGATTTTCATACTTAGCCCTGAAGTGTACTGTAGAACTCCTTTTAGAAGCTTTGGTAATAATACTAATAGAGAACGTAAAAGAAGTCATGAACCACAAACTAGAAATGCTTTACCGAAACCATGTATTTTCTGTAAACGCGATAATCATAGCATATATAAATGTACCAAATTCGAAGAAATAGATTATCAAGATAAACAGAAATTTGTAGAACGCAATAGAATATGCTACGGATGTCTTAAAGTAGGACACTACAAGAAATATTGTCAGCAAAATGAATTCTGTAAAAAATGTGACGGTCTTCATCCTACAGTTATGCACATGAATGATAGAAACAAAGGTAATAAAACCGACCAAGCTGTTGCAGAATCTGTATCAACCGTAGGTGGAGTGGGTGCACACGTAACTAGTTCTACGGAGTCTGGAGAGTGCACTATGGCGATAGTACCTGTTAGAGTCAAAATGAAAAATAGCACACAGTCCATAATAACGTATGCTTTCCATGATCCAGGAAGCAGTATATGCTTCTGTACTACATCTATAATGAATAGACTAGGATGTTACGGAAAACGAAGAAGGATCACTCTTGAAACAATGGGTAAAACACAGAACCTGTATACGTATCGTATAGAAGGAATGCAGATATGTAGCTTAGATTCAGATGATACTATAGATTTACCATCGACCTACACAAAGGAAAAGATGCCAGTTTCACATCATCACATTCCCAGGCAAGATGATATCAATAAATGGCCACATTTAGATGGTATTCAGCTACCCAATCTAGGCTGTGAAATTGGACTACTCATAGGAAATAACGTTGCGGACGCTTACAGACCATTAGAAGTAAAAACTGGACCCAGGAATAGTCCTAATGCCTTCCGTTCGATGCTCGGTTGGTTGATATGGAATCTTGTCCGTGATAAGTCAAGTCGTTATAATCCAACAGTAAACCATGCTGAAGTACTATTAGAAGAGAAAATAGTTCAACAAAATCAACTAGAGACTTTATTTAGACAGTCTGTCAATCTGGATTTCCCAGAACGTATTATTGATGATAAGAGAGAGAATTCACAGAATGATAAACTTTTCATCAAGAAAGTAGAAGATTCAATTAAATTTAAAGATGGTCATTATTGGATGAATCTTCCATTCAAAACTCAAAATACTGTTATGCCTAACAATATTACCCAAGCTGAAGGTCGCTTGAAGTCGTTACAGAGGAAAATGGAGTCTGACCCACAGTTAGAAAGCGAATATAAAGAATACATGACCAAGGTTTTAGACCAAGGTTATGCGGAACGAGTACCCGATGATGAAATCAACAGAACCGACGACAAGGTATATTATCTTCCACACCACGCCGTATATCACCCGAGAAAGAAGAAAATAAGAGTTGTCTTCGATTGCGCTGCTCGATATTACGGAGTATCCATTAACGATATGTTGTTACAGGGACCTGACCTAACCAATAATCTTGTAGGCGTATTATTAAGATTTAGACAGTCTTTAACAGCAGTAATTGGAGACATCAATAACATGTTTCACCAAATTCTGGTTCCTAAAGAAGATAGAGATTTCCTGAGGTTTCTTTGGTGGCCATGTGGAGATACATCTAAGGATCCGGTTATCTACCGTATGGTTGTCCATCTGTTTGGAGCAACATCGTCTCCATCTTGTGCGAATTCAGCTTTAAGGAAAACAGCACTGGATAATCATAGTAGTTTTGAAGAAATAGCCATACTAACTGTATTGAACAATTTCTATGTAGACGATTGTCTAAAATCAGTGGACAGTGAAAGTGACATGATTAATTTAGTAGAACAACTTTGTAGTTTATGTAAACGTGGTGGATTTATTCTTTCAAAGTGGATTAGTAGTAGTAGAAAGGTTATTGACTCAATTCCAGAAAGTGAAAGAGAAAAAGAGGTGAAGGATTTAGATGTAGATAGAGATTCCTTGCCTTTAGAACGTGTTTTAGGTGTAAGTTGGTCGGTGGAGAACGACTCCATCGAGTTTCATATTCAGTTACAGAGACAGTCAGCTACCAGAAGAGGAATACTCTCCGTGGTTTCATCTGTGTATGATCCGCTGGGCCTAGCATTGCCTTTCATATTGCCTGCTAAACTCCTTTTACAGAATTTGTGTCGTCAAAGATTAGGATGGGATGATACGATTTCTGAACAAGATCTCAAAACTTGGAATAATTGGTTAGACAATTTGCCGAAATTAGAGGCCTTATCTGTTCCTAGATGCTACAAACCTGATCATTTTCAAAGCATAGTTTCGTGTGAGATCATTAGCTTTAGTGATTCTAGTGGATATGCATATGGGGTAGTAATTTATATTCGTCTAGAAGATTCGATAGGAAACATTCATTGCAGTCCCGTGATAGGTAAATCTCGTGTTGCACCCATCAAAAAGATTACAATTCCACGTATGGAGCTGACGGCAGCCACCGTATCTGTTAAATTGTGTAATATGATACTTCGTGAGATAGAACTTCCAGTTAGTAACATTTATTATTGGACAGACAGTATGTCCGTTCTTAGGTACATTCGAAACGAAGATGCCTGATTTCATACGTTTGTAGCCAATCGTGTAACCGTAATTAGAGACGGTAGTGATATTTCACAGTGGAACTATGTTGATACAGCACAAAATCCTGCAGATGATACTTCACGTATTATTTCATTTGAAAATGGACAGAAAGTACATAGATGGTTTAATGGACCAAGCTTTTTATGGAGACCAAAAGAAGAGTGGCCAAAGGAGACAGAAATACCACTTTCGGTCGAAGATGATCCAGAAGTAAAGATAGTTTCAGCAGCTATTGTTGAGGAAACCCATAGTATAGTAGATAGACTTTTATCTTATTTTTCAAGCTGGTTCAAGTTAAAGCGTGTGGTCGCTAGATTACTAATTGGATTTCAGAATTTATTGTATTGGGCAAAGGTTCGAAAGGAAATTCGCTCTAGACTAGAACAGGATATACAGGATCAGAACTTATTGGAGATAAAGGTCGCGGAAGAGATTAATCGTCAAAAGTTAGTACAGTCTTCAGAGAACTCTCAAGGGTTAGTAACCATAGAAGATCTGCAAAGGGCTGAGAACTCAATCGTCCGTTACGTCCAAGAAAAGCACTTCAGTGAACAAATAGACAGCTTTCAGAAAGACACCAGGGTAATCTTGCATAAATCGAGTTCACTTCATCGTTTAGACCCAATCTTAAAGGATGGAATATTAAGAGTAGGAGGACGTCTTAGTAAGTCGACGTTACCATATGAATCACAGCATCCTGTTATTTTACCACATTATTCACCAGTGTCAGCTTTAATAATCAGTAGTATTCATAGTTTAGTTGGTCATTTAGGAAAATCTGCTGTGTTAGCTGAACTTCGAACTCGATATTGGATCATTAAAGCTTCTTCCATCATAAAGGGTATTATATCACGGTGTGTAATCTGCCGAAAGTATAAAGCAAAGGTTTCTCAACAGAAAATGGCCGATCTTCCGGTTGAACGTCTTATAGCAGACGAACCCGTATTTTCCCGAGTGGGCATGGATTATTTCGGGCCAATAGAGGTCAAAAGAGGACGCTCTACAGTAAAACGTTGGGGTGTAATATTTACTTGTTTGTCAGTTAGAGCAGTTCACCTTGAGGTGGCATACAGTTTAGACACCGATTCTTGTATAAATGCCTTGCGCAGATTTAGTAGTAGACAAGGACCTATAAAGTATATTAGATCAGATAATGGGACCAAATTTGTTGGATCAGAAAGGGAGCTTAGAGAAGAATTAGGAAAATTGAATGCCCAGAAGATCCATGATAGTATGCTTCAATCAGAAATCAATTGGGAATTCAACCCTCCAGCAGCTTCTCATTTTGGAGGCGTATGGGAAAGGTTAATAAGGACAGTTAGACGAATCCTCTACGCTTTACTTAAAGAACACTTAATACCACTTGACGACGAAGCTTTACATACTTTCTTATGTGAAGTAGAAGCTATCATGAATGCAAGACCTATTACGACAGTCTCTACAGATCCACATGATATAGAAGCCTTAACTCCAAACCATTTATTATTAACGCGTCCAGGAGAAAAACTTCCACTCGGCGTGTTTGAGAAAACTGATAAATTCGCAAGAAGGAAATGGCGACAGATCCAGTATCTTTCGGGAATATTTTGGAAAAGATGGTCTAAAGAATATCTTACTTTGTTGCAGGAGCGACAAAAATGGTTGAACCCTCAAAAGAATGTAAGCGTTGGAGACGTAGTGTTAGTATTAGATTCGAATTTAAAAGGTTCCTATGCTTTAGGGAGAGTAAAAGACATCATTTGTGATAAAAATGGCTTAGTTCGGGTCGCAAATGTCAAAACGGCAGCAAGTACCGTTACGCGCCCTATACACAAATTGAGTGTCATATTAGAAAAGGAAGGTGATAGTTTAATGTAACATAAATAGTGATAATATAAGTATAGTTATTAGTGAAACTAAATAATAGTATTTAAAAGTTAGTAAACATGATGATAGTAATTAAAGTATTAGTATAGTTAAGTAATAGTTTAGTAAAGTACTAGTATTTAGTTTAGTAATAGTAGTGTTTGTAGAAGTAAAATGTAGTAGTTAAATCTAAGTGATTAATACATGTATGTTAATATAAAGAGAAACAGTGTGTCCATTATTAGCTTATTATAGTCATATCAGATTTAAACTATTAAACATTTAAGTAAAATGTGAATCTAATGTTTCAGTTTAAATTAGCTAATGTTTAATTGTATTATTATCTTAAGTTAGATAGTGGTTAATTTGACCTTTCATTGATAATTGCTCCCCAGAAAGTACGCAATTAGGAGGCTGGGATGTAACGGTCAAATTTGTAGTTGTCTGATTCCAGTGGTGCTGACGCCTCGTGCTTGCATCTCAGTGAGGCTGGATGATCGTGTGACGCAATGCGTAATTATTTGTCCAATAATAAGACTGCTTAATTTAGTGTTTTTGTTCTAGAAGGATGGACATGAGCACCTCAATAGATAGTTCAATAGATAGTTTCCTGTAATAAGTTTAGTAAAAGTTTAGTCTTTACGGACATGATGGGCCTATAATACGGTAAATAGTTTGTTTATCATTTATAGAATTGTTTTAACATGTAATTTGTATGTTATAAGATATAATTATGATTTGAAAGTCTTCGATAAGCGAACTTCAGAATTTCGGTCATTTCTGGGGACCTGCACGAGCTGAGGTATGAACGATGCATCATAATTATTATTTACAAGCTTATGCAGAGTATTTAGTTATATTATTATAAAGTATATAGTAAGAACGAGCTTATGCATAAGAATTATTCAAGTTGCATTTGTTGTCTTTGCAAATTGTCATTGTCAAGAAATAGGATGTGTCACGGCGGCGTGCAGTTGCAGAGGTCAAAGGTTAATAAGCCTTAGCGGTCAATGTGATAAAAATAACTTGTATTATAGTATAGATAGTATAGTTAAAGAACATCATATTTATATTTTCAGTCAATCTCGATTCGATACTGAACTCGATACTCAAGATTAATACGCAACTATAGCATTACAGAATGAATCGACTGTTTAGATAGATTAAAGTATAGAAAGATTCTGCTGTAAACGCTGTATTGTATTGTATAACTTAGATGTAATGTCATACTCATAGATAGATACAAGAGAGAATACATTGTTGAATCATTTGACATTGTTGTGGTGTTTGTATTATGTCGTGAATTGACGACGTAGGCCTGTGGTATCGTCATAGATAGTTATTTATTCCAAAGACTTAGATAGAATCATCATATGGTACTTTGGAGCCATATAATTCTGAACGTGTATCCATGATTAATGTTTTTCGTCCAATATTTAGATTTAGAAATGTTCACAATTAAACTGAATTAACCATAAAAACAAAATGACAAATTACTATGGCACATTATTAAATTCTTTTCAAATAAAGCGACCGAAATAACAAAAGAAATTATCAAGTCGTTTTAGACTGGAAACTGATTTCCAAAGGTGATTGCATACTTTTATAAATAGAACAAGTTGGCGACTATTGCAGCCCGTGCTCTCGATCTGTCATCACGTATTTCTATACATGCTAAATTACAATTGGATCCATTCGCCTCGTAGTTTATTAGTACTGGGAGAAAAAATAATAAAGCTATGCCATACATTCGTAAACAATAGAAATATTAACACGTGTTTAAATTTAGTTGTTCTTATTAAATTAAGCCCCTATTTCCATATTAAGTTAATGGTCTCTATTTTGCACGCAAAGACGACTTTGTGACACAACGTTTATTGAATCACAAGCGGCTATATGTCAAAGATATATGGTCATACATAGCACGGTATTTTTACGCAACGACAAGCTGATTACACTGAGTTTTACAATGCAATATCACCACAGGCCTGTGTCCCTGTTTGCATTGGTGTTATTTGATATGTGAAGTATCGTTTGTTATATATGTGGAAACAGATTAGAGCATCTGATCAATAGAGATTACAATACATTGTATAATCAAATTGAGGTTGGACCGGATATCGGTAAATAACGATATTGAGTGCGACCGATTTTAAGACACATGCATTTATAGTTCAGTAGTACCACGATAATGTTAACAAATGAAACACACAAAAAGACAAGATATATAAATAACTGTAGCAAGGCAGTGGTATGCAGTATAAGAAACGTAGTATTCATCAACAAATGAAATACAAATAGACTAAAGAGGGCAGACATGTAACTACAGCGCATATAAATCCACGTATAAGCATTTTTAGTTAAAATCCACTGAAATGATATTTTAAGTTTAAATTTTCTCTTAACTTAGAATAGTGGCGTTTCACAAACGTATTTTAGGGACAATTTTAACTAAAATCAATTTTAACTAAGGACATCCGTCACCCTCTCTACTTAAAATCACGAAATTAACTAACATTGATTAGAGGTACATTGTTACATATATGGCGACATATAGATATAATTGGAATAATGATAATATTGTGAACGGCCCGGGTCACATAATTTTAATATTCCAACCACCATTCATAGAAACAATTCTCATTCAAATTCTTTTCACCTGTTTATTTTATTTGGATGGCGCTTTAAGCATTTGGATGGCGCTCCATACTCCAAGAAAAAAACCTACTCAAAACCCCAGTAAACTAAACACTAAAAGAAAATCAATTATTCATATCCAATGTCTTGGAAAGAAGAACCCTCTTGTCTATAAAGAAAATATGTTCGTGTACAATGGTTTAATATGGCCCATTTCTTGGTTATAGAAGGCCTAAAGGCCTATAATACTAGGCAAACTATATGTAGTATTTACGCATACTTTTGGGGGTTATGACGATATGTAATAAATCAATAATCTCAAATGTGTTTATTGAAAAATATTATAGGCCTAGTCCTATTTTAATTAAATTTTAATATAAATTTATTATTATTTCTTAATGAAGTCTTACGTTAATAAAACAACAAAAATAACTGGCATTTAAGGAGCCAAAGCTATTTTATCTTAGGGAAAAAATCATTTAATTGAGTAAGTATCTTTTTCAAAGTATCATTGAAAGGGTGTTTCTATGAGAAAGAAATGTCAAATCAAATCATCGGAACATTGGCTACTTGGTGTATTAATTTCAAAGTTAAGAAATACTTTTAAAATGCGAAGAAAAATTACAACCTAGATTAGCGGTTTGAGTCACAAATATCATAATGTTTGTGACAATTTTCCATAAACTACAAATCCATGCGATTTAGTATATGGATACACTTTATTTCCATTGAAGCCTGCGAGTAAATCAAATTCCCATGTCACGAATCAAATGCCAAGTTCAAGGCCAACCAACCGATACTTTTCGAATCACATATTATGCAGTACAATCATTTATTTCACCTCTCTACGAATGTCTGACCGTGTGCAAACATTGCTTCAACGTATGCAACTCTCCCCATTGATATTGCAACCGTTAATTCAACCTTTCAACAATTTGACAAAAGAGCAATTGTTACACTAATAATCATGCATCAAATTAACTAAGGTATTTTGACGGTGCTGTTAAGCAAAGCCAAAAGAGATATGTGGCCAAATGAGTAGGGCACATATCGGACCGCCAAAATAATGAAAAGTAATAATAATAAAAACAATTACGAAGCTTGTCTATTCATTATATGTTGTGCGTTCTTCAGTTTAGCTTTACAGATATGTATGTAACAGGTATAATTTAAAGATTTCCAACTTGTGGATTAGGTGGTCAGGGACACCTTATCTTTTCCGCTGGTGTAGCATCTCGATGCGAAGAGATGGTCTTTACTGGGAACTGTCAATTCCCAAACGGATAAGCAACTGTTTCAGATAACTGATCAACAGCGATCTTAACAAACATTTTAAATGTAGAGTAACACACAATACTTCCCCAACTTGAGGTCATTTTCTCAAAAGTAAACAATTAGCCATAAATGTTAATATCTATGCCTGAAATGATTGGTTTGAGGACTGCAAGAATAAACTGATCGATGTGTGGGGAGAAATATCTGTTTCTTAGTAGACAACTTATTTGATTCAAAATCTCTGCAGTTACATGGAAACGCTGACTAGGTTAAGTGTATCTTTAACCCCTGTGACCTTTTGACAGCTCTTAATACATAATTTAATCAACTGGAAAATTCCAGACATATATGTCCTAGTCTGAGATAAAAATAATGAATACCTACTATATAAGACTGAATGGTAGAAAAAGTAACCTTTATAAACGAATGGAAAAAAAGCTACAAATTGAAGTAATTCGATTCAGAAACATTAGGTAATAAGCGTACAAGTGAACAGTAATTATTTACGATAAGAATACGCTATAAGCATATCAATCCTGAATAGTAGACAGTGCTAACGCTTTATCCCGAAGAGCCTCTATTTCTAAGTTAGCACTGTATTACTGATAGTATTCAAGACCTAAGAAGGGTCCGAATCTGCTAAATGTGCAAACTGAAATACAAAACGTGAAAGGGAATCGGCTAACTCATTCTTCTGCCCCATGCCTTAAAAAAACAATTAAAAACGCATACATGTAGCCCACAGGGTTAACTTTCTTTAAAGTGTATTGATTATTGAACATCTTTATCTGTACAGTTGTTTCATTATCGCAATGAGACATTACTTACATTGTACCCCGGTTGTGAGCCCAGAAAAGAATTGCATCCATTTCCCACAAGCTAAGTAGAATTCTAGAATTTAAGATTCCTGGGGGCAATTAATTCTTAGTTCCAAGAAAACAGACAAACCATTCCAATCTCTAAGAAATCTGGGCCTCATGTGACATTCTAGCCTACCTGCCTCATTAATTCCAAAGATAGGTTATCAGGCAACGAAACATACGCCACTCAACAGTAAATCGTCTGGGCAATAAGAGTTGTCGCATATTTTTACTTTTTTCAGAAATGAAACATTTATAATGCACTACCATCTGATTAAGAGTAACAACTCATTAATTAATAATTAGAAAATCATTAGAATTTGTTTGTTTTTTTATAAAGTTCTGCCCCATGCTAAAGCGTGTCGAGATTTTTCAAAATGATCAAAGGAGATAACTTGGGCAGTAATTATCGGATATCGCTGAAAATCAACAGGATTCTTCGTCCCAGGACCTTAAACACTGTGTATAAATTTAAACTTGATCGGATATTAACTTTGTCCTCTAGAGTGTGGGGGTTGGGACTTAGTGGTCTAGAGTGCCGCGCTTCGAACTCTAGCTGGCCGGTCGCCTCAGGCTTGCGGCTGTGGTTTCGAGCCCTGGTGTGAGCGTATGTGACATGGAGATAGGGGCGCCTTCTCAACCTCGTGGGTTTCCTCCGGGCACTCCGGTTTCCTCCCACTGCTAAAGACCCCTACGCGCAAGCGAATTATTGAAATAAAATGAAACCATATGTTAGTCCCAAAATGACCTAGTATGTGTTGAGTGGACGTTAAATCCCATTTCTCTCTCTCTCTCCCTCTAGAGTTTTTGAAGTGATCAAGGGACATAACTCTAGCAGTAATTATCGGATATGGCTGAAAATCAATAGGGTTCTTCGTCTCATGACCTTAAACATTGTGTATAAAGTTAAAGTCAATTGGATGTTAACTTTAGCCGCTAGAGTGTTCACAAGATTTTTCAAAGTGATCAAGGGTCATAACTCTGGCAGTAATTATCGGATAAAGGAGAGTCAGTCCCCTGAAGAAAATACCGTACAATATATTTGCAGTTGGATCAGAATGTCTCTGGTCATTAAAATTAGGGACTATGAACCCATTTTGGAAGGACATCCTGCCTGGGCAGACTATGCTTTAAAAGTTTGTAAAATCCATAATGGAAAATATACACAAATTGCTTTGCAACCCTTATGGTTTAATGCTGATATTAAGTTCTATTTTATAAAAGATTGGTATCATAAAGGAATTAGAAATATATGTGATATCTTGGAGGAATATGGAACGTTTAAAACATTTTAGAAACTTAAATTAATATATAAATTGAAATGCACATCCTTTCAATATGAAGCACTCAAACTAGCAATTCCAAAAGAATGGAAATTAATCCTATTATCACAATACCTTTCTCCTCCATCCCACCCTAGTAGACAAATACCAGTGGAATTTCGTTTCAGTGCACAAAAGAGTTGTAAACACGGATATACTTTATTAACAGAAAATGATAGTTCTTATGGAGAATTGGGCAAAAATGAAATGTATGGCAACGGCTTGTTTTCTTAAAGTACAATATTGGTTCCAGTCATTATCACATATGTGGTAGAACTGATTAAACACTTTCCAAATATAATATTAACACAGAGATCATCGCTACCATAGAGGAGTAATAAAGGATTCATGAATCGGAAGTGACGAACGCTAAAGGAAAACACGAGTTATCTCTCTATGTGAATGACTGAAGTGAAGAGTGATGACAGATAAACGGCCGAATTTCTGCTCACTAATAATTCCCTCAAAGACAAAAAGTTGTTATATGGGACCACAAGAGGTTATCTGACGATACAATAAAGTAATTAAGTGTCATAAGATAAGAGAACACGTGAAAAATAGAAATACTCCGTACAGCCCCTTGTTTTTATTCATTCTATAGGGGAGACCGGGGCACATTGAACCGCTTTGTTCACATACATATTTGTACTCATTTCATATCAAATGTTTTTATTAGAAGATCTCTTTATTTCATGATCAAAAGTAAAAAAAGAAAAAGAAGCAATATGCCCTCTTATATGGATCAAACCCCGGTTTATCTGGATTGTATAGAATAGACATATATGAACTTAAGTACAAGAATTTCGTAGGCTAAGAAGTTAACATGTATGGGAAATTTTTCTCTTTTAAGCGCTTTTTATACGTCCACATTCATAATGTGAACGTATTATGCCGTCGCCCCTGTCTGTGTGTGTGTGTGTGTGTCTGTGGTTCGCCTACAGGGCGCAATTCTTAATGGATTTTCTTCAAACTTGGTATACTTATTCCTTATACTCCAAGGAAGATCCCTATTGTTTTTGGTGCATGCCCGACCCCAAGGGGCAGAGCCACGCCCATTTTTAGTATTTGTTTGTTTGTCGTCTACAGGCCACATTTCTTAACTTATAATCTCGAAACTTTGCATACATATTCTTTGTACCTTAAGGAACAACCCTATCATTTCGGGGTGCATGCCCAACCCCCGGGGGCAGAGCCACGCCCATTTTCTTTTCGTGTGTCTTTGTGTCGCCTACAGGGCGCAATTCTTACTGGATTTTCTTCAAACTTTGTATACGTATTCCTTATACCCTAAGGAAGATCTCTATTGTTTTTGGTGCATGCCCGACCCCCAGGGGCAGAGCCACGCCCATTTCTAGTATGTGTTTGTTTGTCGTCTACTGGCCACATTTCTTAACTTATAATTTTGAAACTTTGCATACACATTCTTTGTACCCTAAGGAACATCCCTATCGTTTGGGGTGCATGCCCAACCCCCAGGGTCAGAGCCACGCCCATTTTCTTTTGTGTGTCTTTGTGTCGCCTACAGGGCGCAATTCTTGCTGGATTTTCTTCAAAATTTGCATACTTACTCTTTATACTCTAAGGATGATCCCTATCGTTTGGGGTGCATGCCCAACCCCCAGGGGCAGAGCCACGCCCATTTTTAGTATTTGTTTGTTTGTCGTCTACAGGCCATATTTCTTAACCTATAATCTCGAAACTTTGCATACATATTCTTTGTACCTTAAGGAACAACCCTATCATTTGGGGGTGCATGCCCAACCCCCAGGGGCAGAGCCACGCCCATTTTCTTTCCGTGTGTCTTTGTGTCGCCTACAGGGCGCAATTCTTACTGGATTTTCTTCAAACTTTGTATACGTATTCCTTATACCCTAAGGAAGATCTCTATTGTTTTTGGTGCATGCCCGACCCCCAGGGGCAGAGCCACGCCTATTTTTTTTTTGTCTGTGTGTCACCTACAGGCCACAATTATTATTCTTAATCGATCGTCTTGAAAACTTTTTTTTATACTTATTCCTTATACCCTAAGGCTGACCACTATTATTTTTGGTGCATGCCGGACAGAGCCAGGCCCAATGCTTTTGTGTCTTTTGTTCGCCTACAGGATGCAATTCTTAACAGATCCTTTTAAAACTTTACAAACCTATTCCTTATACCCTAAAGATGACCCCTATTGTTTTTGGTGATTTCCTACCACCCCCCCCCCCCCCCCCCCCCCCCCAGGGGCAGAGCCATGCCCATTTTTACTTCGTGTCTGTGTGTGTTGTCTACAGGCCACGATTCTTAATTGATCGTCTTTAAACTTGGGATATGTATTCCACATAGCCTAAGGACATCAACTGTATATCCCGACTCACACAGGCAAGACACGCCCAATTTTTGTGTTTGTCGTTTACAGGCCGCAATTCTGAATGAATCAGCTTGATACTTGGCTTATGTATTCCTTATAGCCTGAGGGCGTCCACTATTGATTTTGATGAATGTCCCGACCCCCAGGGGCAGAGCCACGCCCACTTTTTGCCTTTAGCGTTATGAAGGCACAATTCTGTATGGATTATCTTGGTATACTTATTCCTTATACTCTAAGGACGGCAACTATTGATGATGGTGTACGACCCTCAACGCCTAGCCTTCTTGACAAAGTACCATATCAATCAAAGCAGGAATGTGGACGTATATTGTAGCGTTAGCGTTATGTTTTGAAAAATCCACTGCCTAAGAAAATAATTGACAGCATGTGGCTTATTGATGGAGAAATGGGTCTAAGAAGTTATCTCACATCTGTATAGTGTTGGGTTGTATAGTATTATTTATAAAGGATATATCCATGGTGGTTCAATGTGTCCCGGTCTCCCCTACCTTATAAAAACATGGTAATGCACGGACTTTTAATCTGTTTTTGTTTCCTGTTCTCTTATCTAGTGGCAGTCAATTCTTTTCATGAATTGTAAGATATTCCCTCACAGCGTCACACAGCAACTTTAGGTCTTCGAGGGAATTATTAGTGAGCAGATATTCGCCCATGTATCTGTTATCATTAGTCACTTCAGTTAGTTATATAGAGGAATAACTCGTGTTTTCCTTTGGCGTTCGTCACTTCCGATTCGTGAATCCTTTATTACTCCTCAATGGTAGCGATGATATCTGTGATAATATTATATTTGGAAAGTGTTTAATCAGTTCTATCACATATGTGATAATGACTGGCACCAATATTGTCCTTTAAGATATTCTTTAAAGTTAAAATATTTGAAGATAGTTAATTATGCATCAATAACATGTTAATTGTTTTTCATTAGAATATCTCAACTATGAAGATACCAAGTTTTCTAAGAGTCGTGAAACAGGTGTATTTGGTAATAATGCTAAGGATACTGGAATACCAGCTGATATCTTTAGATTCTATCTTCTATTTGTACGACCAGAATCTCAGGTAAATGCTTACTTATCTAACATTAACTTTAACTGGGCAAGTAAAAAGTTTGAAAATTGACAATGTGAAACATTATTTCAAATCACTAAAATCCCAGCTTGTCAAGTGCAAAAAATCTGTGCATTTGTAGACCTAATAAAATCTAATAAATTTTTGTCTATGCATATTTCAGTGGGCATAATATGTCACTTCTTCAATAGAAGGCTTGATCTCACTTTAACTACGTACATCTTAAAATTGTAAAGAAGGTACACTAATGAACAAGGGTATTAAGAGACTGTCTGAAAAGTGAATTGATTAACGCTATGGGTGAAAAACTGTGCGATGGCACGTTGTCTGTAGAGGTGTGTTAATTAACCGACCGGTAAAATAATGAATGTCGATAGCGTGTATTGTTTAAATGCACCAAAAGAAGTATTATCATTCAACCGTGTGTTTTATGCAGATCTTTGTATAGTTAAAGACGGGTCTTAAGATAAAAGTGCGGCAACCCTTGTCGACCGCTCAGACGATTAAGCTGTCGTGGGCGTATCTTTCTTTGCCTGGCACCCTATCTTATATTTAAACACCATGACTTAAAGATCAACTTGAGACCTCTCATATTTTATTATTATATCTGAAGTGCCTCCATAAAATGTTCTTGAAAGTTTTAACGAAATCCAATAGCTCGTTCTCACGATATAGATGGAAAACTAAAATTCTCACCTGAAGCGATATACTATGGGCTCATATTCGTGCCATTTTTTTTGTTAAAAGCAAAAACTCTCTTGATTCTGAAAGAAGCTATCATAAGTTTTTAAAAAAAAAATAGGGTGCCATTTTTTTCAACAGTCTAGGGGTCCGAAATCCAAGATGGCATACAAAATGGCCGCCATTCAGCAATAATTCAATATCTTCGCTAGTACACATGATATGATGCTAAACAAACTTTACAAAGTATCTAAATATAGGGTTTCAGACACAAGAAAACCAGTGGAACCATCAAATTTAGGCTAAAGTTGTGATTTACATGCCTACTTTAAAGATGGCGCCTAAAATCCCTGCCATTTTTTTTTAAATTTTTTTTTTAAACAATATTGATTCAGATAACTGAAAGGATTAGGGAACAGGACAAGGCCTATATTACCCCTCTCCAAAACAAAGTTATAACATATTTACATTGTAATAAGTATTACATTTATAAATGAGTAAAGTGAAGTACCCTATTATAAATTTTATGAATTAATAAATAAATAATATGTACATGTATTGCTACCCTGTTATTATGATAAATATTGCATAAGATTAATAATTAAATCCCTGCCATTCAGTAATAATTCAATAGCTTCCCAAGTACACATGATATGATGCCAAACAAAGTATCGAAATATAGGTTTTCCGACACAAGAAAACCAATGGAACCATCAAATTTCGCTAAAGTTGTGATTTACATGCCTTATTTCAAAATGGCGTCGAAAATGGCCACCGTTTACACGAAAGTCCATACATACTGACATTATATAATTATTTCCTTGGATTTTATTCCCAATTGTTTTCAAATATGAGTGAAGTCTGTGTCACCACAGGCCCGGGACTGTACAGTGCAGTGGACGCTTACGGCTAGCCCCCGGATCCATTCACTCTTTTTGAATTGTTTATGTTTGTGGTCTCTGAGTATGATGTCTTGTCTGTATATTTGTTTTTGTGTAGAATTGTGTGCGATGCAGTCCCCCTGCACTTACTATTTAGTGGGGCAGATAACAGCAGAATCGTGCAAATGGTGATACAAGCATCAAATTTGGCACAACTGTTTTCTAAGGTCCAGTTGGCGATGGAGGTACCATGACTAATTCCCTTTTGATTAATTTTGCAATCAACAAATCTGTTAGCCTTTCTTCGGCAATTGTTGTCATGGGTCTTTGTGCTGACTCATCTTCGCTCTCTCAAGCGACCGATGGAACTTGGTCCTCTCTTTTCCTTTTAGACATCTTGAGGCTGCAAAAGATAAGAAGTTAAGGGTGGCCAAATGGAGCTCAATGATAGAAATAAGTACATGTATGGCTTTGGTAAGCCCACAATCAGTCTGTATAATCCAAAAACGTGAAATAGATTCAGACAAAGTCTGTGAACTCCAAACTCGAGTAGCCCTCTAAAACAAACGATTTCAAATGGACATTACCACAGACAATAAGTCTACTATACATAATACATGCATACATACTAAGGACCATAGTACCAAGAGCATGCACACATACTAATAACCATAGTAAAAAATAACGTATAAACAATTGTTACTACTACTGATGTCACAGTAAAACTCACTACTACACATGTAGATCAAGACAGAATATATCCCAAATGGATCACTATCAGCAACTTAATACATAAGTGTACAACACAACCAACGAGTTCTAACACAAATATGATTGTAAAATTGTAAAAAATTCCAAATTGTACAAAATTCCTAACCGCAGAATACCAGCGGTTATGCCTGTGAAAAATTCAACAGGGTCTAAGGACAATCCCAAGGTGTGAATAATAATACATGCTCACATACTAAAGACCATAGTACCAAAAGCATGTACACATACTAATAACCATAGTAAAATTAACGTATAAATAATATTGTTACAACAACAGATGTCACAGTAAAATTCACTACCACACATGTAGATCAAACATACACAGATTATCTCTGTAATGGATCATGATCAGCACCTTAATACATAAGTGTACAACACAACCAAAGAGTTCAAACACAATTATGATTGTAAAAAATTCTTAACCGCAAAAATGCCAGCGGATATGCCTTAATAATATATCCCAGGTGCTGCCCATAAATAACATATTACCAACTGTATTTGATAAATGAATGCCATCATTTGAGCAAATATGTTGAAGAGGCTGCCAAAGCCCAGCTTTATGTCGCCAGAAACTAAGCGCAAAATCAGACTCATTGCAGAGTTGCATCAAATGCAAGTTCTTTGACTTAATCAGGTCCTTTGACTTAATCAGGTCCTTTGACTTAATCAGGTCATTAAAACACCGGAACGGCTCGACAAATCTCGGCAAAAGTAGACTAACATTTGGGGCTACACCGAGTCATAAGTAAAGACGCAAAGTTCACACAAGCTGATCATGTCGAACTCGTAATCCGCCATATGTCCCCAGCAATGTACATCACATAAATTCAAATCTAAATCTAAATTCGAATGACCATACAACACGATCCTAAGAGGGCTAGATGGCACTAACTGTATGCTATGAAACGGCTTTCTCGCTGTAAACAAAGGACCCATCCTCTTAGCGGAAGTCGATGTATCGCGCGCCATGATGAAAGTTACAACGAGGCGGCGGCAACAATTATTGTGAATTCACAATTTCAACTTACCTCGTAAATAATCCAACGAAGGTAAACTAAAATTGCACTCCACGACAGCCACAGACCAGAAATATTAACATATACACGTCACTGTAAAATATTATTAAGTGAATTATCGTGGATCAACACACACGTCCTGTCTGTGGCACTGCCAACTCTGTTGTGATGAAGAGCGGGAAAAAACACACGGGAACCTAGCTCATTTACATAATCAGGAATACATATACAGACGAGGACTATGTCGAGGGTAACCAAACATGGACGAGGACTGTAACACAAAATTCATTATTGACAATAATGTGTATTTATAGCATTCGAAACAAATAATTTATTCAAATGAGTCGTATTTGTTAAAAAATTTGATATACGATTCGAATCACCTAATAGAATGAACCCATACGATCATATAGATACCACAAAATTGTTTCTAACTTGTTCAGTTGCAGAGAAATAGACGATTTTCAACAGGTCACTTTTCAAGGTTTTTGGTCCATTAAAATGTCAATTATTATCCGATTTTCATAAAATTTTCAGTGTGTGATACCTAAGGCCATTTACAATTTCACACAAGTAATTTAATATTTTCATTATCTCCGAAAGTAACATCATTTTCCAAAATTGTATTTTTAGCCTTCAAAACAGATATTTTAGTCAAATCTGTCTGATTTGTAATGTTTTATCCGATTGCAATGAAACTTAAAGTTCCAATTTCATATTTTCTAAGAAAGTCAAAACATAATTATTTCTATGTCTTTTGCTCAAAAGGTTGTCAACTCACTATTATACGATCATGGGCAAAATTTTTTGGGCATTAAAAAGGCTGACACAGGCTGATTGAGGGGATAGTATTAATAGTAACTCAATTTTCCCATTCCTCACCATGGACTGCCATCTTCAAACGTTTGAATTTGAAGTTGAAAATGATATTTTTGTCACTTCCGATTCATGAATCCTGTATTACTCCTCTATGGTAGCGATGATATCTGTGTTAATATTATATTTGGGAAGTGTTTAATCAATTCTATCACATAAGTGATAATGACTGGCACCAATATTGTCCTTTAATATCCGATTGACTTCAAATTTATCTTTTAAAAAAATCTTGTGGACGCTCTAGAGGCCAAAGTTAATATTCGATTGACTTTAAATTTATACACAATGTTTAAGGTCATAAGACGAAGAAGCCTATGGATTTTCAGCGATTTGTGGTAATTAGTGCCAGAGTTATGGCCCTTGATCACTTCAAAAAATCTTGTGGACGCTCTAGAGGCCAAAGTTAATATCCAATTGACTTTAAATTTATACACAGTGTTTAAGGTCATGAGACCAAGAATCCTATTGATTTTCAGTGATTTCTGATAATTAGTGCCAGAGTTATGGCCCTTCATCACTTCAAAAAATCCTGTGGACGCTCTAGAGGCCAAAGTTAATATCCGATTGCCTTCATTTATATACACAGTGTTTAAGGTCATGAGACGAAGAAGCCTCTGTTGATTTTCAGAGTGATTTCTGATAATTAGTTCCAGAGTTATGGCCCTTGATCACTTCAAAAAATCTGGTGGATGCTCTAGAGGCCAAAGTTAATATCCGATTGACTTCATATTTATACATAGTGTTTACAGTCATGAGACTAAGACGTCTATCGATTTTCAGAGTTATGGCCCTTGATCACTTCGAAAAAATCCTGTGGAAGCTCTAGAGGCCAATGTTAATATCTGATCGACTTTAATTTTACACACAGTGTTTAAGTTCATGAGACAAAGAAGCCTATTGATTTTCAGAGATTTCAAATAATTACTCCCAGAGTTATCTCCCTTGATAACTTCAAAAAAAATCTTGTGACGCTATAGAGGCCAAACTTATGATCCGATTGACTTCAGATTGATACACAGAGTTTATCAAATTCTAATGATTTTCTGATAATTACATAATGAGTTGTTTCTCTTAATAATCAGTTTTAAGTGTATTACAAATGTTTCATTACCGAAAAAAGTAAAAATATGCGACAACCCTTGTTGACTGCTCGGACGATTTAGCTTCTGTGGGCATATGTTTCGTTGCCTGGCAAACTATCTTTTTAGCTTGAGGTCAAAATTATTATCCGATTTTAAAAACCATTAGATTATATCACCGTTACATGGTAATGAAAGATGAGGTTGAATTTCGTGAATATCAGACCAAAATTGACGGACAAAATGGCCACCGTTTGTATGCGAATAGTGTGAAAATATGTTATATCAATGTTGTGTATCCTATAGAGGTCGAAATTTTGAACTGATTTTGATTAAACTTGACATGTATGTTTATAACCCAAAGATCTTGGTTCCTGTCGATTATTGCCCATATCGGATCGTTACTTCCTGAATTATGGCTCCTGATTATACGAAAAGTCGGCTTTATTATCTTGTGGTCCGTCTGGAGGTCACAATTATTACCTGATTTTTAAAAAACATTTGATTATATCACAATTACACTGTAATGATTTTTCGCATTGAATTTCATGAAAATCGGACCAAAATTGATGAACAAAATGGCCGCCACTTTTACACGAATAGTGTAAAAAAAATATACAGTCTATAACAAATGTTTAGGGACACCTTGTGAAATTGCCTAAATTTTGACAATTTTGATTCGATCGAAGAATTCTAAGAGCTTGTTTTGACAATTTTGATTCGATCGAAGAATTCTAAGAGCTTGTTTGTCCTAGTGGAATGAAACTTTGTACATGCGATCTAGAATATATTCGGCGTCACCAGACGTTGACGTTTCATGCGACGTCGCAGTTGATGACGTCACAGCATGATCATGACGTCATAGACCAACCAGTATTACTTGGCCAATTTGAGTGAATTCGTTCACTGTTTGTTGGAAGAAACGAACGGACGAAACGACATATGATGTTTTCGGGATACAGCATGCAAGTGACAGTATGCTGGTATATGTCAGCTTCACATTATGACGTCCAATAGTCGATTGTGAAGTCATCAATATGTTAATAAGTAATGTGTTTCGGATTAAAAAAAGATAACAAATCACTTCAGAAACGATGGTTACATTGTATGACAAGTATTTTGGATTAAAGTAAACCAAGCATTATTTCTATTCGTTTGAGATATCTCGACAAAAGGCATGACCTTCAATTTTCTTTATTATTTGATTATTTCATGAATGAAAAGAACAATTTGTCGAATATTTCATATTGTTACGGAAGAGTTCATATCGTTGGCTCCACCTAGTCGGCAACTTCAATACACCACACGGTGTGGCATACTGTCGATCAGAGTCTGACAATACTCCTTAGAAATATTAATTGTCCCCCGCCCTTTCAAAGAAAGTTGGGGGACTATTAAAATGGGTTAGTCCGTCTGTCCGTCTGTCTGTCCGTCTGTCTGTCCGTCACACTTTTTGGGACACAATAACTCTCTTCCTAATTGAGTTAGAATGTTCAAACTTGGTGTATGTGTTTATTAGGTCAATGCCTTGATGGAGTTCGAAGATGAGCATTTTCCGCTTAGGGTAAGCAGAGACTAAGTTTGATAATGAACATATTCTGCTCAGGGTAAGCAGAGAGAGACCCAATTTGATTGGTCGAGACTTTGGAACACAATAACTCTCCTTCTAATTGAGTTAAAATGTTCAAACTTGGTGTATATGCTTATTAGGTCAATGCCTTGATGGAGTTCGAAGATGAGCATTTTCCGCTTAGGGTAAGCCGAGATAAGCAATTTGATTGGTTGATGCTTTGGGACACGATAACTTAAGTTCTAATTAAGTGAGAGTGATGAAACTTGGTGTATAGTTTCATTACAGTAATACCTTGACTAAGTTCGATAATGAGCATTTTCTGCTCAGGGTAAGCAGAGCGATACGCAATTTGATTGGTCGAGACTTTGAAACACAATAACTCTCCTTCTAATTTAGTTAAAATGTTCAAACTTGGTGTATATGCTTATTAGGTCAATGCCTTGATGGAGTTCGAAGATGAGCATTTTCCGCTTAGGGTAAGCCGAGATAAGCAATTTGATTGGTTGATGCTTTGAGACAAGATAACTTTAGTTCTAATTAAGTGAGAGTGATGAAACTTGGTGTATAGTTTCATTACAGTAATACCTTGACTATGATCGATAATGAGCATTTTCTGCTCAGGGTAAGCAGAGCGATAAGCAATTTGATTTGCTGAGACTTTGGAACACAATAACTCTCCTTCGAATTGAGTTAAAATGTTCAAAATTGGTGTGTATGCTTATTAGGTCAATGCCTTGATGGAGTTCGAAGATGAGCATTTTCTTCTTACGGTAGGCAGAGATAAGCAATTTTTGGATGACACTTTGTGTTCAGTTTGATTGGTCGATACGTTTGAAAAAAATAAATGTGTGATTAATTAATATGTGTCATCTATTTATTTTGGGATTTCGGCGGGGGACATCAGCCTCACTGTTGGCTTGTTTTACTTATAAATGTCTCCAGGAAAAAGTTCCAAAACCACTATGATGTAGATGTTAAATATCAGTAAATAAGCTTTTTATTACATTATGTAATATTTGAATCCAATTTTACTAAATTATTACTAAATTTGATTAGTTTCTCTTTTAAATCAATTTCAAGTTCAATTGGAAATCTCATGGAACCTGATATTTGTATACCCTGGATAAAACACGATGCTAGATATTACAACTAATTAAATAAGCTTAATTATTACTTTATGTAATATTTGAATCCATTTTATTTTCATAATATAATTATTATATTAAATTTGTTTATTTCTACATTCAATTTGATTATTTTCTTTTATTCTCTTATTAAATTTTAATTTCAATTGAAAATCCCATAGAATCTGATCTCCAGCGGCAACACATATGTAGCTTTTCCATTCTAAATATAGAGCCGTGTAATATGACACTTATACAACACACCATCTGAATCAGGTAATAATTGGATGACAATTTATTATCTTTGAGAAGTTGATGACAGGATTCTTTTAAAACAATTCGCTTTATCCTTGAGGTCAAATTCCAAATTCCTAAACTTGAACAAATCTGGCTGATTTTTAGTAAGTCCTAGAATACTGCTAGCATAGAAGATTACTAATGCTTTAGCAGTACTAAAATCAGTATATTGAAGATTTAAAAATTTTCTGCAGTACTGCCGTGAAAATTAAAAGAAACGTATCTACTATGGGGTCACAGTCAAATAAACGAAAGAAAGATCACAGCGGCAAAATACAATGTACGTCCTGCCAACAGATATTGGACAAAGAACTCATGGAAATCTCATGGAACCTGATATTTGTATACGTGTCAGTCATGTGATCATTTGTGGCTCAGTCATGTGATCATTTTGTATGGAGACACTCTACTTTGTGCGACATTTTTCGGGCATCAATTATTATTTATGAATGCATCTGCAACAGCTGGTTGCATCGTTGGAATTCAGGTCGGCATATAGTGGGATGATGGTTACAAAAAAATTGGACAACTTTTGAGTTCATCAACTCAAGGGCTAGAAAAGCAGGTTGGCGTTGGTTAAATTTTCAAAATTTTCTCTGGGAGGGCACCCCCCCCCCATACCTTGCAATGATTGATTGGTTGTTTAGGATTTGGGTCAGCAAGGTAGGCTATTTTGGACCACGTTGAATTTGCTGTGTTCATGGCTGGAATAGCAGGAAAATGTGTTTGCGACAGTTAAATCTTGGTTGTTTAGGATTTGGGTGCTAGAATTGCAGGGTCCATATCCAGCTCTTCTCATACTATCTTGAAGAAGACCTGCGTCGCTGTCTGTTAGCCTGAAATGTTTAAGGCATTTCGGGTTCTGTCCCTCTAAGTGTCATCAAGTCCGGACCCCTAAGACCATATCTTACAACAATTTCCTGGCAGGTTATAAATACTGAAAGAGAGAATGCTTTGCTCAAAGCTAAATTATTTTAACGATGCGTTAAACTCTAACGGATCGTTATTTTTGTAAGGTGTCGTTTGTTAATGGTCCGTTAATTTTTTGTTGCTGGAAAGTCAATTTCATTATCCGTTAGCTAACAGATTCTTTAAAGTTAATCCAAGAGCAGACTGTTTTTTCATTGGCTGAATTAAAAAAATTTAAATTCAAAAAATTTTAAATTCAATGTACATAGATAACAACTTCATAGAAGTTACTATTAATCGAAGACAGTGAGACAACTGTAGAATTTACAACAGAAAACACTATAGAATACTTCATTTTTGTCCCCCGCCTTTCGAAGAAAGTTGGGGGACTATTAAAATGGGTTTGTCCGTCCGTCTGTCGGTCTGTCCTTCACACTTTTTGGGACACAATAACTCTCTTCCTAATTGAGCTAGAATGTTCAAACTTGGTGTATGTGTTTATTAGGTCAAGGTATTAGTTCGAAGATGAGCATTTTCCGCTAAGGGTAAGCAGAGATAAGCAATTTGATTGGTTGATGCTTTGGGACATGATAACTTCAGTTCTAATTAAGTGAGATTAATGAAACTTGGTGTATAGTTTCATTACAGTAATACCTTGATAAGTTCGATAATGAGCATTTTCTACTCAGGGTATGCAGAGCGATACACAATTTGATTGGTCGAGACTTTGGAACACAATAACTCTCCTTCTAATTGAGTTAAAATGTTCAAACTTGGTGTATATGCTGATTAGGTCAATGCCTTGATGGAGTTCGAAGACGAGCATTTTCTGCTTAGGGTAAGCAGAGATAAGCAATTTGATTGGTTGATGCTTTGGGACAAGATAACTTTAGTTATAATTAAGTGAGATTTATGAAACTTGGTGTATAGTTTCATTACAGTAATACCTTGACTATGTTCGATAATCAGCATTTTCTGCTCAGGGTAAGCAGAGCGATACGCAATTTGATTGGTCGAGACTTTGGAACACAATAACTCTACTTCTAATTGAGTTAAAATGTTCAAACTTGGTGTATATGCTTATTAGGTCAATGCCTTGATGGAGTTTGAAGATGAGCATTGTCCGCTTAGGGTAAGCAGAGATAGTTCGATAATGAGCATTTTCTACTCAGGGTAAGCAGAGCGATACGCAATTTGATTGGTCGAGACTTTGGAACACAATAACTCTCCTTCTAATTGAGTTAAAATGTTCAAACTTGGTGTATATGCTGATTAGGTCAATGCCTTGATGGAGTTCGAATATGAGCAAATTTCCGCTTAGGGTAAGCAGAGATAAGCAATTTGATTGGTTGATGCTTTGGGACACGATAACTTTAGTTCTAATTAAGTGAGAGTGATGAAACTTGGTGTATAGTTTCATTACAGTAATACCTTGACTATGATCGATAATGAGAATTTTCTGCTCAGGGTAAGCAGAGCGATAAGCAATTTGATTTGCCGAGACTTTGGAACACAATAACTCTCCTTCGAATTGAATTTTAAAAAATGTTCAAAATTGGTGTGTATGCTTATTAGGTCAATGCCTTGGAGTTCAAGATGAGCATTTTCTTCTTAGGGTAGGCAGAGATAAGCAATTTGATTGGTTGATACTTTGGGACAAGATAACTTATGCCAATACAACGACTGCAATCTCATTCAGTAATGGATTCGACAGTAACAGTGTATAGAAACGATCGACTCTGACACAAGGACCCTTTCCCTTGGCCAGAGGGGCACTTTTGTCTGCCTTAAGGGTCCCCCTTACTAAGGTACATTTTGATTTTTCTTGTCGGTTTTAGCATTTTTATACGCCCACATTTTCATGTGGACGTATTATGTTGTCGCCCCTGTCCGTCCGGACGTCCGTCCGTCCACAATTTGTTTGTGGACTCTCTACAGGTCACAATTCTTATCCGATTTTGACGAAACTTGAAATATAGGTTTATCCCCAAAATATCTCGGTTCCTTTCGATATTGGCATGTATCGGATCAAAACTTCATGGATTATGGCCCCTGATTGTACGAAAAATCACGTTTTTAGCTTGTGGACCCTATAGAGGTCACAATTTTGAACCGATTTTGATGAAACTTGACATGCATGTTTGTAACCCAAAGATCTTGGTTCCTTTCGATATTTGCGGCTATCGGAATGTAATTTCCTGAATTATGGCCCCTGATTGTCCGAAAAATCACCCTTTTTAGCTTGTGGTCCCTCTGGAGGTCACAATTATTATTCGATTTAAAAAACGGTTTGATTATATCACCGTTACACCCTAAGGAAGGTTGAGTTCGAATTTTGGGAAAATCGGACGAAAATTGCCATACAAAATGGCCGCCGTTAGTACGCGAATACTGTTAAAAAATGGTATATCAAGGTTGTGGACCCTGTGGAGGTCACAATTTTGATTCGATTTTGATGAAACTTGAAATTCATGGTTATAACCCAAAGATCTTGCTTCCTTTCGATATTTGCGCATATCGGATCGTAACTTCCTGAATTATGGCCCCTGATTATACGCAAAATCGCCTTTTTTTTAGCTTGGAGGTCACAATTATTATTCGATTTAAAAAAACGTTTGATTATATCACCGTTACACCCTAAGGAAGGTTGAGTTCGAATTTCGTAAAAATCGGACGAAAATTGCCATACAAAATGGCCACGGTTTGTACGCGAATACTGTTAAAAAATGGTATATCAAGGTTGTGGACCCTGTGGAGGTCACAATTTTGATTCGATTGTGATGAAACTTGAAATTCAAGGTTATAACCCAAAGATCTTGCTTCTTTTCGATATTTGCGCATATCGGATCGTAACTTCCTGAATTATGGCCCCTGATTATACGCAAAATCGCTTTTTTTTTTAGCTTGGAGGTCACAATTATTATCCGATTTAAAAAAACGTTTGATTATATTACCGTTACACCGTAAGGAAGGTTGAGTTCGAATTTAGGGAAAATCAGACCAAAATTGCCATACAAAATGGCCACCGTTTGTACGTGAATACTGTTAAAAAATGGTATATCAAGGTTGTGGACCCTGTAAAGGTCACAATTTTAATTCGATTTTGATGAAACTTGAAATGCATGGTTATAACCCAAAGATCTTGGTTCCTTCCGGTATTTGCGCATATCGGATCGTAACTTCCTGAATTATTCGAATTTCGTGAAAATGGTACCAAAATTGCCGGACGAAATGGTCGCCGTTTGTACGCGAATAGTGTAAAGATATGGTATATCATGGTTGTTGACTCTGTACAGGTCACAATTCTTATCCGATTTTGACGAAAAGTCACATTTCTAGGTTGTGTACCGTCACACCATAATCATTGTCGACTTCGAATTTCATGAATATCAGACTGGAACTGACCAACAAAATGGCTGCTCCCAATACAGTATGAAATACAGGACTTAATGATGTAGGAAAAATCACTTTCCGTATTGTTTGTTCTCTATCCATCTCTCGAAAATGTGGGCGTATCCTGCCTGGCAGTGCCAGCCTATCTTTCTTTATAAAACACTTTTGGATGACACTTCGTGTATAGTTTGATTGCTAGATATATTTGAAAAAAATAAATGTGCGATTAATTAATATGTGTCATCTATTTATTTTGGGATTTCGGCGGGGGACATCCGCCTCACTGTTGGCTTGTTTCCTTTAGAAATTTTAGTGTAAATCTGTTGGAAAATATATGGGATTTGTCCTACAGAATTATGTTGCCATTATTTTCTATAGGCCACCAAATTTCTGTGGAATACTGTAAAACATGAAATTATTGCGAGCATGAAATTATTGCGACAATTGCGAGCGAGGCCCTCTCGCAATAATTTCATGTTCGCAATAATTTCGTGAAAATTTGTTAAAATGTCGGCCATATTGAATTATCCCTCCTTCATTACTCTTCACAAGAAAGAGTCCCAATAAGTTAGAATTTGTTAAAATGTCGGCCATATTGAATTATCCCCCGTTCGTCAGCTTGGAGTTAATAATCAACGGATCAAATTTAACGATAATTATTTAAATATCTGTGTTTTATAGTCGTTCGTCACCTTGGAGTCAATAATCAAGGGATTAAATTTAACAATAATTATTTAAAAATGGAGTTTGATAACAGGTATTTAGTTTTCTTTGATCGGTTGAATACAGACTCAAAGCCATAATCCTCAATAATTGTTTATTTACTGTTACTAATGATCACCAATCAACCGATGTTTTGAAGAGCACCTCAAAATCTACCACATTTTTAGACAAATTTAAATTCGCAATAATTTTTTCCCCACTATAGAAATTCGCAATAATTACATTTCGCAATTATGTTTCACCACCCCAACTCGCAATAATTTCATGTCGCAATAATTTAGTGTTCTACAGTAGTATAGAATTTGATCCTATAGAAAATGGAATAGGCCCGCATCGCCCAACCCTCTAGAATGTTCTATAGAAAACTACATTGGTAATCTATGACTTTTTGCTACAGCCAACTAAAGCCATCATTAAACAGATAACGGAGCCCCAAACCTCCGTTACATTTAAAGCCAAGTTAACGACACATTAAAGTTAACGGGACTTCCAGCAACAGTCTTTCTCTCTGTTAAAGTTAACAACCCGTTAACATGGAGTTAACAGATCGTTAAAAGATAACGAAGCTTTGAGCAACCGACCCCAGGGCTGTCATTAGAATAAAAAGCTGTTATAACGGTCACCATCTGGGAAAGTTTTTCAATTATATTACATGGCTTATGAATCCATTATTGGATAAAAGTATAGATATTAGTTACATGCACTAAAGTTGATTTATATACGCTCACATTTTCATGTCGACGTATATTGTCGTCGCCCCTTTGTTTGTAGAAACTCTACAAGTCACAATTCTTATACGATTTTGATGAAACTTGAAATATATACTATTCAAAAAAAGTAGGGGATATTTGATTTTTAAGTGTTATTAAAGTCACCTAATGAAACTGACGAAGAAACAAATGACAAAATGAAATGAAGTTCACATTCATCGATTTATTCCAAATGATCGTTAGACTAAGTAAGGCACAGACTGACCATTATAAGGGTAAAATGATACCCGGGGTCAAACAGCAAAGTTACCACAGCATCACAACAAAGTCAGTAACGGGTAAATCCTCCTCTGTTTGCCAAACAAGCATTGATCCGACGTGGCATACTCCTAATGAGACGTCTAAGGTCATTTTGGTCCAGATTGTGCCATTCCTGTTGCAATGCAGCAGCAAGTTCTTGGACATTGGCAGGACGTTGTTGACGTTACCTCTGTCCAAGCATGTCCCAGACATGCTCGATGGGGGAGAGGTTGGGACTCAGTGCTGGCCAAGGTAAAGTGGTGATGTTCTGTTGTTGGAGGTAACCTGTAACGATCCTGGCCCTGTGACATCTTGCGTTGTCATCCTGGAAGAGGAAACGGCGGCCATGACATCGTGCGAACGGCACAACATGGACTACCAAGATGTTGTCCCGGTAGTACTGGCCTGTAACACGCCCTGCAACAACATGTAAAGCCGTTCTTCCAGCAACAGTGATGCCTCCCCACACCATAACAGAACCACCCCCAAATCGATCATGTCTGATGATTTTAACGTCTTGGAAGCGCTCGTTTCGTCGACGCCACACCCTCCTACGTCTGTCAAAAAAATCAACAGTGAACCTTGACTCATCTGAAAACATCACATTGCTCCAGCGTCGATTATCCCAGTGTTGACGATCCCTACACCAACGATGTCTTGCCTGAATGTGATGATCTCTCAAACAAGGGATCACGCGAGGACGTCGGGCGCGAAGGTGACCCCTATGCAGTCGATTCTGAATCGTCTGGCCACTTACTCTCACACCAGTGTCTGTCTGAAGACGAGCGCTGATCTGATTTGCTGTGATGACACGATTTCTCAAGGCCAAGGTACAGATAAATCGATCCTGGGCTTGAGTTGTCGCCCTTGGTCGACCTGAGCGTGGTCTGTCCTGTACAGATTGTGTATCACGGTATCTGGACCATAGCCTGCTTATGACCGACTGAGAAACATTCATCGTCCGCGCCACAACTGCCTGTGTTGTGCCGATCTGTAGCATGCCAAGGGCATGTAACCTTTCATTTTGGGTAAGCCGACGCGTATCAAAATTTGTTTTCTGGTCACTAAAACAATTAAACTGATGTTTCGACCCTGGAATTCAATGCCACAATGACTGTAACATTCAAAGTCAGAGTCGTGCAAATCTTGGGTAGGACCCCCATGATGATCCCAAGCATAACCTGCATTCCATGCGGTGGCTATTGGTGCATTTGGGCGTCACATGTAACTGGAAATGTTTCTTCTGTTAGGTTCTAGAGTGATTTTTTTCGTAGTCATTTGCATATTTTAGTATTATGCCCCCAAAATCAAATATACCCTACTTTTTATACGCCCACATTTTTATGTGGACGTATATTGTCGTCGCCCCTGTCCGTCCGTCCGTCCACAATTTATTTGTGGACTCTCTATAGGTCACAATTCTTATCCGATTTTGACGAAACTTGAAATATAGGTTTATCCCCAAAAGATCTCGGCTGCTTTCGATATTGGCATGTATCGGATGAAAACTTCATGGATTATGGCCCCTGATTGTACGAAAAATCACGTTTTTAGCTTGTGGACCCTATAGAGGTCACAATTTTGAACCGATTTTGATGAAACTTGACATGCATGTTTATAACCCAAAGATCTTGGTTCCTTTTGATATTTGCGCCTATCAGAATGTAATTTCCTGAATTATGGCCCCTGGTTGTCCGAAAAATCACCCTTTTTAGCTTGTGGTCCCTCTGGAAGTCACAATTATTATCCGATTTAAAAAATCGTTTGATTATATCACCGTTACACCCTAAAGAAGGTTGAGTTCGAATTTCGGGAAAATCGGACGAAAATTGCCATACAAAATGGCCGCCGTTTGTTCGCGAATACTGTTAAAAAATGGTATATCAAGGTTGTGGACCCTGTAGAAGTCACATTTTTTATTCGATTTTGATGAAACTTGAAATTCATGGTTATAACCCAAAGATCTTGGTTCCTTTCGATATTTGCGCATATCGGAACGTAACTTCCTGAATTATGGCCCCTGATTATAAGCAAAATCGCCTTATTTTAGCTTGTGGTCTCTCTGGTGGTCACAATTATTATCCGATTTAATAGAATGGTTGATTATATTACCGTTACACCGTAAGGAAGGTTGAGTTCGAATTTCGGGAAAATCGGAATAAAATTGCCATACAAAATGGCCGCCGTTTGTACGCGAATACTGTTAAAAAATTGTATATCATGGTTGTGGACCCTATGGTCCCTCTGGAGGTCACAATTATTATCTGATTTGAAAAAACGTTTGACTCTATCACCGTTACACCCTACGGAAGGTTGAGTTCGAATTTCGAGAAAATTGGACCATAATTGCCAGAAAAAATGGCCGCCGTTTGTACGCAAACAGTGTAAAAATATGGTATGTCAAAGTTGTGGACCCTGTAGAGGTGATAATTTTAATTCGATTTTGATGAAACCTGAAATGCTTGTTTATAACCTAAAGATCTTTATTCTTTTCGATATTTGCGCATATCAAATTGTAACTTAATGAATTATGGCCTTTGATTGCAGGAAAAATCACTTTCGGTATTACTTGTTCTCTGTCTATCTCTCGAACAATTATTATCTGATTTAAAAAAAAACTCTGATTATATTACTGTTGCACCGTAAGGAAGGTTGAGTTCGAATTTCGTGAAAATCGTACCAAAATTGCCGGACGAAATGGTCAATGTTTGTACGCGAATAGTGTAAAAATATGGTATATCATGGTTGTGGATTCTCTACAGGTCACAATTCTTATCCGATTTTGACGAAAAGTCACATTTCTAGGTTTGTACCGTCACACCATAATCATTGTCGGCTTCGAATTTCATGAATATCAGACTGGATCTGACCAACAAAATGGCTGCTCCCAATACAGTTTGAAATACAGGACTTAATGATGTAGGAAAAATCACTTTCGATATTGCTTGTTCTCTATCCATCTCTCAAAAATGTGGGCGTATCCTGCCTGGCAGTGCCAGCCTATCTTTTTGAATAGTATAGGTTTAGCTTCCAAAGATATTGGTTCCTTTCGATATTGGCATGTATCAGACCGTAACTTCATGGATTAAGGCCCCTAATTGTACTAAATATCATATTGTTAACTTGTGGACCCTTTAGATGTCACAATTTTTATCCGATTGTAAAAAAATATTCAACTGTATTACCGTTACACCTCCGTGACAGTTTAAATTGAATATTAGGAAAATCACACTGAAACTGCCTGACAAAATGGCAGCTCCTTTATGCAAATAGTATGAAAATATGTAATACCAAGGTTGTGGACAATTATGGTGTACTTAAAATTTATGTTTTATGTCCCAAAGATCTTGTTTCCTTTCGCTAATTGTGAGTATCAGACCATAACTTCCTCGATTATGGCCCCTGATTGTACAAAAGTGATATTTTTGCCTTGTGGAGCCTCCACAGGTCACAACTTTTATCCAATTTTAAAAATGTTTAGATATATCACTGTTACACCATATTGTTGGCCAAGTTTTGAATTTTGTAAAAAAAAATCGGATCAAAATTGCTCGACAAAATGGCTGCACCTTGTACTGAAATAGTATAAAAGTATGTAGTACAAAGTTGTGGAATGTGAACTCACACAATTTTGATGAAACTTGAAATAATGTTAATATCCCAAAGATCTAGGTTTCTGTAGATATTACACATATAGGACCGTAATTTCCTGGATTATGTCAGACTGTAACTTCCTCGATTGCGGCCCTTGATTGTACGAAAAATTGCTTCTTTTTTTGGCTTGTTCTCTGTCCATCTCTTGCAAAATGTGGACGTATCTTGCATGTCAACCGCTTGTCTTTATTTAAGGATACAGCTTTTAGTTGGGATGATTTCTTGTTAAAGAATAACAGTGAATTACTAAATAACCTGGGAAACTTTATCAACAGGTAAGATAGTACTAGCTGACAATATTCAACTGATGCTTGAAAACTTTTTATACGTCCACATTACGTATATTGCCGTCGCCCCTGTCTGTGTTTTTGTATGTGTGTCGCCTACAGGCCACAATTCTTAAAGCCTTGATAACTCTTGTTGTAACTGATTAATATGTCCCAATCTTCATTCTGGTCAACAAATCGTATTATTTTAGAATATTCCAATTAAATTATGATATAAATTTCATCTTAACACACCTATTTTAAAAAATTGGAAAAATTCAACCAATTGATTTGAAAAGTCTAACGTAAACCTTTTCAAATGTGACTTGGATTTTAAAATATTTTCGAACCCTCTGGACAAGTAAAATAGGTTGTAATGGATAATTTACACAACAGGTAGGACACTTAAACATCTAGTACTTAGACTAAAGGTATTATTTATTTTCTGGAGCTACCAAGCCAGCAAGAATGTTATTGTCCCTTTAAGTGATAATCTTGAAACTTTACATATATTCCTAATTCCCTAAGGATGATCCCTATTGTTTTTGCCAGACCCCCCGTGCAGAGCCATGGCCATTTTTGTATTTGTTTGTTTGTCGCCTACATTTCTTAATGTATCATCTTGAAACTTTGCATACTTATTATTCGTACCATAAGGAACATCCCTATCCTTTTGTGTCGCCTTCAGGCCACAATTCTTATTCGATCGTCTTGAAAATTTTCATATGAATTCCTTAAGGATGATCCCAGCCCATTTCTAGTAATTATTTGTTTGTCCATCTACAGACTGCAATTTTTAGCACATCACCTTGAAACTTTGCACACTTAATCTTTGTATGCTGAGAAACATTGATATTGTTTTGGGTGAATGCCAGACCGCCAGGGGCAGAGCCATGTCCATTGTATTGCAAACTTTTTTTATACTTATTCGTTATACCTTAAGGCTGACGTCTATTATTTTTGGTGCATGCCCGACCCCCTGGGGCAGAGCATCAAACCATGTATGTGTGTCTTTTGTGTCACCTACAGTAGAGTGATTCAGGTTAAAAATGTTTTATAACAAACTGACACTATTTCGGGATTATTTTAACATTATATGATAAGACTTACTATAAAAACTTCATTCATCAACAATGGAAGTCTGGCCACGTCTGGTATATAACCATTTGGACATATGTTATAAATGGTTCAAAATCTTCCCGGCTTCCTTAATCAAAGGAGTTATTTCTTAGTGAGATAATTCAAAGTAATACACATGTACAATAATTAACATAATTCTTAAACTTATCAATTTATTAACTCGTATTGATATTTTGAGAGCTCAATTAATATCGAGCTAGTATTTTAGCTCTATAACATGTAAAGATATTTGCACATATTTCAAAATGGCGGCGATCGTAAAAGCTCATTGTTTTAACCAAAATGACGTCTATCGATTGTTATATAAACTGAATAAATAAAAACACACCTGGGAATACATATTTTTGTGTGGGAATATCATATCTTAACCACGGGAATATTTGTAACCATTTAGTAGAGAATTTACGGCTGACTTTGTTTTTCGGGGTGGAACTGTCATCCTCGTGGTTCGATGTTGAGGAAGGGGGATCGGATTCATTGACAGCAATATCATCATCTCGCTTCCTTTTGTTATTCTGGGAGGTGAGGAATTTCAACATTTGAAATGATATATAGAATGCTGTTTTTGTTCTTGGTGTTTAACGTCCGCTTCAACCGAAGGTGATATCGCAGACAAGTCTTATTTTTTCCATTTTCGTTATCTTAGCGCACGTGCAGGGGTCTTTGCTGTGGGAGGAAACCGGAGTGCCCGGAGGAAACCCACGAGGTTGAGAAGGAACCCCTATCTCCATGCCACATACGCTCACACCAGGGCTCGAAACCCCAGCCGCAAGCCAGAGGTGACGGGCCAGCTAGAGGTCGCAGCGCAGCACTCTAGACCACTAGGCCATCCCACCCCCCCCCCCCTATATATAGAATGCTAACACTCTTGTATATATATATCATTTGCAAGATTGACATGATTAACTCTTGTGATCAAGTGAAGACATCAAAGAAAAGTTTTTAATTTGTTTGATGTTCAAACAGTGAATTGCCGCACGAATGATGAAAGTCGGTAAATATGCTGTAACAACAACTCAAGAATGACCACGCTCACAGTATTACTAATTGTCCCCCGCTCTTTCGAAGAAAGTTGGTGGACTATTAAAATGGGTTCGTCCGTCTGTCTGTCTGTCTGTCCGTCTGTCTGTCCGTCACACTTTTTGGGACACAATAACTCTCTTCCTAATTGAGCTAGAATGTTCAAACTTGGTGTATGTGTTTATTAGGTCAATGCCTTGATGGAGTTCGAAGATGAGCATTTTCCGCTTAGGGTAAGCAGAGATAAGCAATTTGATTGGTTGATGCTTTGGGACACGATAACTTTAGTTCTAATTAAGTGAGAGTAATGAAACTTGGTGTATAGTTTCATTACAGTACTACCATGACTAAGTTCGATAATGAGCATTTTCTGCTCAGGGTAAGCATGGCTATACGCAATTTGATTGGTCGAGAATTTGGAACACAATAACTCTCCTTCTAATTGAGTTAAAATGTTCAAAGTTGGTGTATATGCTTATTAGGTCAATGCCTTGATGGAGTTCGAAGATGAGCATTTTCCGCTTAGGGTAAGCAGAGATAAGCAATTTGATTGGTTGATGCTTTGGGACACGATAACTTTAGTTCTAATTAAGTGAGAGTGATGAAACTTGGTGTATAGTTTCATTATAGTGATACATTGACTAAGTTCGATAATGAGCATTTTCTGCTCAGGGTAAGCAGAGCGATACGCAATTTGATTGGTCGAGACTTTGGAACACAATAACTCTCCTTCTAATTTAGTTAAAATGTTCAAACTTGGTGTATATGCTTATTAGGTCAATGCCTTAATGGAGTTCGAAGATGAGCATTTTCCGCTTAGGGTAAGCAGAGATAAGCAATTTGATTGGTTGATGCTTTGGGACACGATAACTTTCGTTCTAATTAAGTGACAGGGATGAAACTTGGTGTATAGTTTCATTACAGTAATACCTTGACTAAGTTCGATAATGAGCATTTTCTGCTCAGGGTAAGCAGAGCTATACGCAATTTGATTGGTCGAGAATTTGGAACACAATAACTCTCCTTCTAATTGAGTTAAAATGTTCAAACTTGGTGTATATGCTTATTAGGTCAATGCCTTGATGGAGTTCAAGGATGAGCATTTTCCGCTTAGGGTAAGCAGAGATAAGCAATTTGATTGGTTGATGCTTTGGGACACGATAACTTTAGTTCTAATTAAGTGAGAGTGGTGAAACTTGGTGTATAGTTTCATTACAGTAAATGAGTAATACCTTGACTAAGTTCGATAATGAGCATTTTCTGCTCAGGGTAAGCAGAGCGATACGCAATTTGATTGGTCGAGAATTTGGAACACAATAACTCGCCTTCTAATTTAGTTAAAATGTTCAAACTTGGTGTATATGCTTATTAGGTCAATGCCTTGATGGATTTCCAAGATGAGCATTTTCCGCTTAGGGTAGGCAGAGATAAGCAATTTGATTGGTTGATGCTTTGGGACACGATAACTTTAGTTCTAATTAAGTGAGAGTGATGAAACTTGGTGTATAGTTTCATTACAGTAAATGAGTAATACCTTGACTAAGTTCGATAATGAGCATTTTCTGCTCAGGGTAAATTTGATTTGCCGAGACTTTTGAACACAATAACTCTCCTTCGAATTGAGTTAAAATGTTCAAAATTGGTGTGTATGCTTCTTAGGTCAATGCCTTGATGGAGTTCGAAGATGAGCATTTTCTTCTGACGGTAGGCAGAGATAAGCAATTTTTGGATGACACTTCGTGTTCAGTTTGATTGGTCGATACGTTTGAAAAAAATACATGTGCGATTGATTAATATGTGTCATCTATTTATTTTGGGATTTCGGCGGGGGACATCAGCCTCACTGTTGGCTTGTTATAAAACAAAACAAAACTAAGTAAATTGATTTAATGTTGAGCTTTTAATCTGTTTGATGTAGCCCCTTTGTTAATTGCGATTAGAGCAATATACATGTTAGGCGCAATCTTCACCCCTCGCGCAGATTGCAATCTGCGCTGTCGTGTTGCGCAGATTGCACTCCGCACACGCAGATTGCCCCTCGCGCGCGAAGATTACAATCTGCGCTGATGAAGCTGGTGCGCAGATTGCCCACGTTGCGCTGATTACCCCTCGATGTTTTTCGAGATGTTAGTTGTCTGTCAGACGTATATATATTTGCCCACGTTGCGCTGATTACCCCTCGATGTTTTTCGAGATGTTAGTTGTCTGTCAGACGTATATATATTTGCCCACGTTGCACTGATTACCCCTCGATGTTTTTCGAGATGTTAGTTGTCTGTCAGACGTAAATATATATATGACCTGCCCCCTATCGGCTTTGTAGTGAATAATTTTTAAAATCGCAACATAATTAGCGTGTGTGCATAGAAAATAAGATTTAATTTGAAATTCTGTGTTTTGTGTAGGATGGCATGCAGCCTTAAAGAAGAGGATAACCTCGCACGTACTATGCTGTAATTAATATATAACATCCGCTTAGTCGTAAAATGCGTAATAAACTTGACCAAAAAAATCAAAATCTAGTTCGGGTCATGAGCAAATTAATGCATATGGCCAATTACGGGTCTGGTAATAAACTTGCCGTATCTTTCTTATATGATACTATATCGAGAATATACTCAGTGGCGGATCCAGGAATTTTTTTTGGGGGGGGGGGGCGTGACAACCTAATGTTTTGACTGCGGTTTACGGAGCTAATTTCTGCCGGTAGTAACATAGATGCTGATTGTGTGTCTGATAAGATGCGTACCGTGTGCTATATAATATATATACCACGGATCTTAATCGGCTGTTTTTTGTCGGCTTTAGCCGATTGATCTTTAATCTAGCCGGATTGTAAAACAATTAACCGGCCACTATGGTATCATTAATCAATCAACTTTCGGCCGATAACAAAGAGTTAATTATTACTCGTCAATTAAGAAACCCATCAAAGAATCAGTCAATACAATATGAATACCTTCAGCTTCAATAGTTAATTATTATAACAAAGAGTTAATTATTACTCGTCAATTAAGAAACCCATCAAAGAATCAGTCAATACAATATGAATATCTTCAGCTTCAATCCGTATCGGCTCATTTCCTAAATAAACAACTTAATTAGTTGAGTCAATCAAGTAAAAGAATGTATATAATCCAATGTCGGTTCACTCATTTCTATAACACAATGTTGAAGTAGGCTACTTGAACACCTCACAGAACGACAATAGAAAACGTAAGCGAGTTTTAGCCGACGATAGTGATGGCTGCATTGACCTTGAACTTCAAGCATGCACGTCGTCATTGGAAGTTCCAAAAGTCGGACAAACTCCCACGTCCAATATACGTCAACCAAAATCGAAGTCCGGGAGATATTTTAATACCGAATGGTTAACTACTTTCTAACGGCTTTAGTTTGACAAAATTTCACAGAAAATGTTTTGTCTCGTAGTTGTAAGTTCTTAATTTAGTCTCCTTTTTAAAGTCATGTAATAACCTACGGATCTCGTATAGTAATGATTATTATTATTATGTTAGCGTTGAGTAAATCTGGTAATAACCTACTGACCCGTATACAATTATTATGTCAAGTAATAGCCTATCATGGTAATAGGCCACGTGACTTTTCGCACGTCGGCATATTTCCGAGTTCCGACTATACACAGAAACAAATTTGTGCTAATTTATTATTATTGATATGTGCTTACATTCTTTTTGTCCCCCGCCTTTCGAAGAAAGTTAGGGGACTATTAAAATGGGTTCGTCCGTCTGTCTGTCTGTCTGTCCGTCTGTCTGTCCGTCACACTTTTTGGGACACAATAACTCTCTTCCTAATTGAGCTAGAATGTTCAAACTTGGTGTATGTGTTTATTAGGTCAATGCCTTGATGGAGTTCGAAGATGAGCATTTTCCGCTTAGGGTAAGCAGAGATAAGCAATTTGATTGGTTGATGCTTTGGGACACGATAACTTTAGTTCTAATTAAGTGAGATTGATGAAACTTGGTGTATAGTTTCATTATAGTAATACCTTGACTAAGTTCGATAATGAGCATTTTCTGCTCAGGGTAAGCAGAGCTATATGCAATTTGATTGGTCGAGAATTTGGAACACAATAACTCTCCTTCTAATTGAGTTAAAATGTTCAAACTTGGTGTATATGCTTATTAGGTCAATGCCTTGATGGAGTTCGAAGATGAGCATTTTCCGCTTAGGGTAAGCAGAGATAAGCAATATGATTGGTTGATGCTTTGGGACACAATAACTTTAGTTCTAATTAAGTGAGAGTGATGAAACTTGGTGTATAGTTTCATTATAGTAATACCTTGACTAAGTTCGATAATGAGCATTTTCTGCTCAGGGTAAGCAGAGCGATACGCAATTTGATTGGTTGAGACTTTGGAACACAATAACTCTCCTTCTAATTTAGTTAAAATGTTCAAACTTGGTGTATATGCTTATTAGGTCAATGCCTTGATGGAGTTCGAAGATGAGCATTTTCCGCTTAGGGTAAGCAGAGATAAGCAATTTGATTGGTTGATGCTTTGGGACACGATAACTTTAGTTCTAATTAAGTGAGAGTGATGAAACTTGGTGTATAGTTTCATTACAGTAATACCTTGACTAAGTTCGATAATGAGCATTTTCTGCTCAGGGTAAGCAGAGCGATACGCAATTTGATTGGTCGAGACTTTGGAACACAATAACTCTCCTTCTAATTGAGTTAAAATGTTCAAACTTGGTGTATATGCTTATTAGGTCAATGCCTTGATGGAGTTCGAAGATGAGCATTTTCCGCTTAGGGTAGGCAGAGATAAGCAATTTGATTGGTTGATGCTTTGAGACACGAGAACTTTAGTTCTAATTAAGTGAGAGTGATAAAACTTGGTGTATAGTTTCATTACAGTAATACCTTGACTATGATCGATAATGAGCATTTTCTGCTCAGGGTAAGCAGAGCGATAAGCAATTTGATTTGCCGAGACTTTGGAACACAATAACTCTCCTTCGAATTGAGTTAAAATGTTCAAAATTGGTGTGTATGCTTATTAGATCAATGCCTTGATGGAGTTCGAAGATGAGCATTTTCTTCTTACGGTAGGCAGAGATAAGCAATTTTTGGATGACACTTCGTGTTCAGTTTGATTAGTCGATACGTTTGAAAAAAATAAATGTGCGATTAATTAATATGCGTCATCTATTTATTTTGGGATTTCGGCGGGGGACATCAGCCTCACTGTTGGCTTTACTCCTTGTCACGTACAACCGAGCATTCGAAAACACGTGCGTGCTAACCATTCAGCCGCCCAACCCCCCTTTGAAATCAGACACGTACAAGCCACTCACAACAAAATGGTAAATTAATGAGTTTAGGGCAAAAAGGCGTCTACAGCACCCGGTGTTCCCAGGCGGTCACCCATCCTAGTACTAACCGGGCCCGACGTTGCTTAACTTGAGTGATCGGACGAGAACTGGTGTTTTCAACATGGTATGACCGTAGACGAGAGAAGGTGGACAGAACCCATAGTTATACATACTTGAATTGACCCGCTTATTGATTTTTCGGGGGGGGGGGGGGGTGTCGGTTTTAAAAAGCACAGCACAGCACCCGGTGTTCCCAGGCGGGGGACATCAGCCTCACTGTTGGCTTGTTATTTTTATATATTGACAAGTGATCACAATAATACAATTGTAAAAAAAAAACATATTTATATTTACTGGTAGTTTTTCTTTTTACTAATATAACTTCCGTTTGGTTGGATGAAAGCGAAAGTAGGAATATGCATTATGCAAGTTGCTGAAATTGGACTATAAATTTCGATATTATTATCGATGTATGAATACAAGTATGCAATTACAACAAAGGTTTTGATTATTCGAAGTTTAAGCTATTATTATTCGGAATACGTTATGCAATTATTAACGTGTATAAAGTATGCATAAACCAACATGTCTGTTGTTGAAAATACGACTATCCGTTAGGCTTACCCTTGGCCGGTTCATTTCAAAATGGATTAAGAACCCTGATATATACCACCATGCGTGCATGTCCCGGTGGAAGCTTGTAGGACCCGGGATTCCTATACACCGGTGGGGAGGGGGGTGACTAGTCACCCTCCCCTGGATGCGCCCCTGATACTATATCGAAGTGTTTGTAAGTATCGATTTCTGGCATCGGTCGGTAAACCTTAAGTTCTTACACGTACATAAAAATGGCTTTATGTAAAAGAAACTTATTGTGCGACGGTATTTTCACAAAAAAAAGCCCCAAAAACACACAATGGCCTATGTTTGGTTCCAGTCTACGAATAAGGCCGCCGTCGCTTGTAATATACAGTAATAAATGTCCGTCATTTAGATTATATTCTTTGAATGACTACCACCATATTACAGACGTGTAATTACACCACCGTCGCATGGAATATACAACAGTCATACATGCCTGTCGATAGATTCTTTGAATGACCGCTATACCTATTGTTTAATTAATCAACTAATCCAGACACATGTCTGGGTTTCATCCGAAATAACACCGTCCAGGTTAATATGACAAGGATAGTAAATGAAATGATTAGTCACTTATGTGGAAGCGGACATTAAATGAAATGATCTGATTGTCTACGATATTACCCTTGGTGGAAGTGGACGTAAATCCCCAAGAACGAACGAAATGATCTGCTATAGTATTATCATTGTGCACATAATATGGATTAATCTAGCTGGAAATAGACCTGTGGACCACCAATAATGTCAGACAATTTTTCACGAATATATTTATTTTAGACTTGCGTACTATCTATTATTACAATTCTGTGCTACCCTACTCGACACTATGCAAAAAACACGGTAAGTTGCTCCTTGAGGCTGTCGACTTGAAAATAATTCCAACCAATAATACTATAAATAGTATGCAATATGCAAATAAGGTTGTTTATGGGTGCTGTTAGCCAATAGCTACTGTAAATTTCACCGTATTTTTACGACTCTAACCAATGAAAAATTATCGCTGTTTGGTGCACGTCATTTTTATTAAAAAAAATTCCTCTTGTTGGAATATGAATAACAGAAAGAACTAGACCTGCATGCAGGAATGACGGGTTTCACTGGTGCCAAGTTACCCTTGAACATATGTCACTTCCGGTACCAACGAAACCACTAAACAGGTTTCCAAATTAAACACAAATAAAATGGACACAGAATCAACCAATCAATCCAGCAATATCAAGTCATTTTATACATTTGTTACTTGTAAATGATCTTGACAAAATTAAATAACTTCCGGTGTTAATGAAAATGTTCAATTAGTCTTATCAAATCAGAAATGGCATACGATGTCATATAGTGAAAACTTTATGTAAATCGAATAATAATTGCCACTTTTAAAGACCAAAAAACTTGAAAAGTGACTTGTAGAAAATCTGCTATTTCTCTGCAACCGTACAAGTTAGAAACCATTTTGTGGTATCTGTATGATCGTATGGGTTCATTCTATTTGTTGATTGGCATCAAATACCATAATTTGAAAAAGATTTCAAAACAGACTCATTTGAATAAAATATCTGTTTTGAAGGCTACAAATACAGTTTTTGCCAAAATGACGTTACTTCCAGTGATAATGAAAATCTTAAATTACTTGTATGAAATCCCAAATGGCAAATGGTGTAACGTTTATGAAAATCGAATAATAATTGACACTTTTATGGCCCCGAAACCTTCAAAAGTGACCTGTTGAAAACCGTCTATTTCTCAGCAACCGAACAAGTTAGAAACAATTTTATGATATCTATATGACTATGAGTTGTGTTTATATATGAATTTAAACCAAAAGTTAAAATTATTATTACATATTAAGTTATTCATGGTTGAATAAAACATTGATTTAAAAAGTTTAAAATGCAGTTTTTGACCAAATGACGTCACTTCCGGTGTCAATTTTAAATTGTAATCAACTTGATATGACGCTACATGCTTTTTGAATCAAATGATGTCACTTTTATAAAAATCCAATAATAATTGACTATTTTACAGGCAAAATAATGAAAACAGTGACTTGTACAGAACTGTCCATTTCTTGGTAACTGCTTATATTACAAACTAATTTTAACATACATTTTCTTCGTATGGATTATAGCTACAAGTTTATAAAAGTTACGAAGAAATATTTTAAAATCTGAATAGGTTGTAAATAGGTCAATTTTACACCATTTTTAGCCTCTTAATCGAATTTGCTCGAAAATGAAATCGAAATTAAAAAAACTGCTTCCGACATTTTTTGCGCCTTGAAAGGGCACACTCTTTGAGTCATATAATTTTTCAAAAAAATAATATTTGTTTTCGATGAAGGAAAATAACTGTCAAAATTGTAGTTTTTGGTAAAATTATGCCACTTCTAGTGCCGACAGATAACACTTTCGGTAATAAAAAAAATGACAATTGAGACAACGAAGCATATGAACTTTGTTTTATACAAATCGAACAATAAGAAATTAATCTAGGACTGAAAAACTGAATTAGCCAATGGCGGCCAAGGAAAATTACTGAGACAAAAATTTTTAACATTTTTGCACTAGTCAGATGACTCTTTAATTCTGTGCACAATACGACTAAAAAATATTCATAAATAAAAAAGTTCTTTGTAAAATTTTAAATTTTCGAAATTTGGCACCTAATATCTTCAAAGATTTGCCGAAAATCAAAAATCAAAAGTAGCGTAGCTATGTGCCCTGTCTCAGGCTATGCCAAAATGTATCGAAGGTTAAAATCCAATGATTATTGTTAAAATTACTGCAATATTTTCAAAAACGATAACTTCGGTGATTTCGGACATTTCGCATTGTCGCAGAACGTTCAAAATAGCTTTATCCTAGAAGTCACACCCACTTTCCCAGTAAAACCGAAGAAATCGTAACGATGCGACACGTAGTTGCTGAGATCTATTCAAATTGGAATCTGAATAATAACTAGATCTGCTACTGTCCCATGCAGATATGAAAGCTTTCATATTCATCGTCACGTGTCATTGATTGTATCAAGTATCCTAAATAAAAGGATAAGAAGAAAAAATTATTAAAATTGGTCAAAAACTCGCGAAGTTACAAGTCTAAATATAGTATGAAACATTGCACCCAGGCATAACAATAATCTGAAAACTAAAGGGAAATAACTGAAAATTGTATTACTGTAATGAGACGGATGAGAAAATGAAATGAAAATGGCGGGAAAAACAAATTAAAAATGGCAGGTTGGACAGGCGACCTTACTCCTTGTCACGTACAACCGGGCATTTGAAAACACGCTAGTTAACTCAATGGCGGGCGCGCGTGCTAACCATTCAGCCACCCAACCCCCCTTTGAAATCAGACACGTGCAATATGTCATATAGGAAGAATAAGAAGTTGCTCACAAGAAAATGGTAAATTAATGAGTTTAGGTCAAAAGGTTGAGCTACTGTTTTAGAGTATTTAATAGTTTTAAAGAGACACGTTAAGGGTTGTTCACAGTTAAATGAAAGTTTAATTTTAAATAAGACCAATAAAATTAGGATTTAATAATGCCAGACTAATATTTCCAATATGTTTGGTTATAAGTAGGAAATCGTGACGACTTCTTAAGCATGTTTTAAACAAAAGATCATAGACTGAATTATACAAGAATGGCACTCTGCAATAAAAAAACTGGCCAAAGCAAGATTTCTATGCAGAAATTAAATAATTGCTAGAACCAGAAAAATATTTATCCACTATAATAAATAAGCAACATAGAGAAAATGAAATGAAATTGAATGGGGTTTAACGTCCTACTGTTCTGCTCCTAAAATGGGCTAATGAAGACGGTCATATGCCATAAAGTGTGCAATGAGGGAAATTTTACCTGGGCAGCGGCGTTACGGCCTACGAAGTTGTACAGGCGAACATACTCCTTGTCACGTACAACCAAGAAATCGAAACAACGCCAGTTGACTCAAAGACAGACGTTATTCAGCCACGCAACCCCCCTAAAATCGGCAAATTGCTGACCTGCAGCGAGAAACAGTTCAACCGGGCCAAATTTTCTATTTTAACAGTTTAATTTGCACGGTACCTTTAGTTATCAACCGAATATTACAAAACTTTTAAAAATAAGCTCCCCTTGACCAGCTTAATCGTTCGCAATAAACGTTTGCCCCTTAAAATCGGCAAATTGCTGACTTTAAAGTGAGAAACATTACAACCGGGCGAAATTTTCTGTTTTATCACTTTTACAGTACCTATGATTACCAACCGTTTATTACAAAACTTTAAAAATAAAAGAGAAAGAGAGAAATGCGGCCTAATGTCCATTAGACACAAACTAGGTCATTTCGTGACTAACATATGTTTTTTAATTTTATTTAAAAACTCCCCTTGCGCTTACTGGTCTTTAGCCGTTGGGAGGAAACCGAAGGACACGGAGAAAACCCACGAGGTTGGACATCATACTCCATGTCACGTGCAACCTGGAGATCGAAACGACGCCCGTTGACTCAATGACAGACTTTACGATACAGCGCGCACATGCTAACCATTCAGCCATTCAGCCTCCCTGAATTCGGAAAATTGCTGACTTATAGCAAGAAACATTTCAACCAGGCGAAATTTTCTGTTTTAACAGTTTAATGTGCACGGTACTTTAATTACCAACCTATTATTACTAAACTTTTGAAAATATGCTCCAACTGACCAGCTTAATCGTATGCAATAAACGTTTGGCCTGAATTGAAAGTTCTGCACGGAAAAAGTTCATCTTGATTTCCCGGCGTGGTTCCCCGTTGTCATTGAGGCAGAACGGAGGGCCTGACAAGCACAGCTGTCTAGTCGTTCGGATGGGACGAAAAAAAAATATCCTTAAGCAGTTGGAATTCGATACTGTTGAATAAGCTGTATACGATGACTAAATGTGTAGATTGTAGTCACCCACACTGCATGTTTCGCTTAACAATGAAAGGATGCCGTTTTCAATGTTCGATCCTTTTGTTCTTCTACTCCTGATATGTTGGATTGTTGATCGATGGTTTTATATAAAAGACTACCAATAAGACTCTTTGTAGAAGAAGTTCCCAAAAAATATTAAGTTGACTTTACGAGAAAGACCTCTAAACATGCTCCAAATTGTAAAAATACGACTTTTTGGATTTTCAATCTCTTTTTTTCGCCTATCCCTGATATTTAAAATAAATGATACAATGATTTCACACAACAGGCTAGCTATTGGACTCTCTATTGACAAAAGTTTCACAGCCCTCCCTTCATTATAACCGAAGTTATCGTGCCCTAAAGAATCAACAAATCAGCATGCCTATCTCTGCTTACCCTCGACAGAAAATGCTCATCTTTGAACTCAATCATGACATTGACCTAGTGAACGTCTACACCAAGTTTGAACATTCTAGCTCAATTAGAAGGAGAGTTATTGTGTTTCAAAGTCTCGGCTCTTCAAATTGCTACTACTTTTCATTTTCAATTCAAAATGGTGACCATCACGTGACCGAAATCAAAATTCTGCTCCCTACGATTTTTGGGCCATCCTTCAAGGATTCAGAAAATATAACTCCCGTGTCTGTAAGTAAAATAGCAAAAAAGCCTTAGGGATTTTTCATGTTTCAAGATGGTGGCACTTCCGGTTCGATCGACAAACTCCATATTTTGTGTAGGAATCAGTAATTACTTGTCGAGTATCGAAATTTTTTTTTAGGTCATTCTGACCTATATTTCGACGATTTTTTTGAAAACTTTGATCCTTAATTTCACCAAGGGGAGATAATTTAGAAAATTTCTAATTATATTTTTGAAGTCACATTGGTAAGATCTACTTGTATACTAAATTTCATGAAAATCGTACAACTATTAAAGAAGTTGTCAAATTGGTCTAAACTTCCGGTTCGAAATCACAGCGACGAATTTTCGAAATTCGAAAATGTGAAACTGCAGATGAAAACGATTTTTTTCAAGGTATTCAAAGAAAAAAGAATTAGTAAAATCGGTCAAAAAATAACAAAGTTACGACTATGCATTGTCAGTTTTTACGTTCGTAAAATTCGGTGATTTCGGATTCGTAAAACGTTTTGAAAATATATTTAAACAACGTTCGCACCCCATTTTTTGGGGGGTAGGTCAAAGTTTCAGAAAGATCCCATGGTTAGATTCTGAGAAATCCGATTTGCAGAAAATACACAAAAAAAAAAAATAATAATAATCTTAACAGAAACAATAAGCTTTCATATGTAATATGAAAGCTTAATAATCTTAACAGAAACAATAAGCTTTCATATGAAATATGAAAGCTTAACTAGACCTGCAGACCTGCAGTGCTGAATCGGCTTTCAGGAATAAGACAGGAAGTGCGTCATACAATAGCCGATCCATCGAGCTACCAAACGATACTGTAGTTGTTATGATTCAGTGACACCCTCTATCAGATTTGTAAGTAATATTTGCTTGCGAATACACCGGTCAAAATTGTAAAATCTGGCAAAATTACTTCACTTCCTGTGCCAAAAGAAATCATTATCGGTAACAAATAAGTTGAGAATTCGCAATTGAGAATTGTTTTATACACACCAGGCAATAAATAATAAACTTGGAACCCATAAACTGAAATTAAAAAGGTAAAAAACTTAAAGGGAGACAAACTATATCTCAAATTAACCGGCACTACCGAGATGAGAGAAATGGGGTTTAACGTCGTCTAGACACAAACTATGTCATTTCGGGACTAGCATGGTTTAATTTTATATCAATAATTCCTGTGTAAAATATCATCAAAAAATATTCATAAATAAAAAAGGTTTTCGTAAAAGAATTCATTTTTTTCAAAATATCGGACATTTTTACGACTACTTCTGGTTTTACGATCGTTGTTGTGATAGCTTTACGAAGTTCTTTGGATACTTAACTTTACGTACCAGAAGTATCAGAAACATCCATTGAGTAGTTTTGGAAAAAAAGATAAATTAAAGAGCGTTTCCAAAAATTTAACGATTTTTCAATTTTGTTCAAAGTTTGAGGCCATTTTTGGACCACTTATATTATTACAAGGCTTTTCATTTCGGATTCACTATCTAGACAACCGATAGGACTTTGAGCAAGAAAAATCTGTGGCGTCGTTTTCGAGAAAAGGGCGTCTCAGAATGTTAAAAAATCGGAAAATACTAGATATTTGGCATACAATAATTTTTATACGCCCACATTTTTTTATGTGGACGTATATTGTCGTCGCCCCTGTCCGTCCGTCTGTCTGTCCGTCCGTCCGTCCACAATTGTTTGTGAACAGTCTACAGGTCACAATTTTTATCCGATTTCAATGAAACTTAAAATATAGGTTTATCACCCGAAGATCTCGATTCCTTTCGATATTGGCATGTATCGGACTGTAACTTCATGGGTTATGGCCCCTGATTGTACGAAAAATCACGTTTTTAGCTTGTGAACAGTGTAGAGGTCACAATTTTGATCCGATTTCGATGAAACTTGAAATGCATGTTTATAACCAAAAGATCTTGGTTCCTTTCGATATTTGCGCATATCGGATCGTAACTTCCTGAATTATGGCCCCTGATTGTCCGAAAAATCACGTTTTTAGCTTGTGAACAGTGTAGAGGTCACAATATTGATCTGATTTCGATGAAACTTGAAATGCATGTTTATAACCAAAAGATCTTTGTTCCTTTCGATATTTGCGCATATCGGATCGTAACATCCTGAATTATGGCCCCTTATTGTCCGAAAAATCACCCTTTTTAGCTTGTGTTCCCTGTGGAGGTCAAAATTGTAATCCGATGCAAAAAACCGTTTGATTATATCACCGTTACATAGTTATGGGGGTTGAGTTCGAATTTCGTGAAAATCGGACCAAAATTGACAGACAAAATGGCCGCCGTCTGTACGCGAATAGTGTGAAAATATGTTATTTCAAGGTTGTGGACCATATAGAGGTCACAATTTTGAACCGATTTTCATGAAACTTGACATGCATGTTTATAACCGAAAGGTCTTGGTTCCTTTCGATATTTGTGCATATCAGATCGTAACTTCTTGAATTATGGCCCCTGATTGTCCGAAAAATCACACTTTTAGCTTGTGTTCCCTGTGGAGGTCAAAATTGCTATCCGATTCAAAAAAACGTTAGATTATATCACCGTTACATAGTTATGGGGGTTGAGTTTGAATTTCGTGAAAATTGGACCAAAATTGACAGACAAAATGGCCGCCGTTTGTACGCGAATAGTGTAAAAAAATGTTATATCAAAGTTGTGGACCCTATAGAGGTCACAATTTTGAACTGATTTTGATGAAACTTGAAATATATGTTTATATCATAAAGATCTTGGTTCCTTTCGATATATTGGACATATCTGATCGTAACTTCCTGAATTATGGCCCCTGATTGTACGAAAAGTCACACTTTTTAGCTTGTGTTCCCTGTGGAGGTCAAAATTGTTATCCGATTCAAAAAACCGTTTGATTATATCACCGTTACATAGTTTTGGGGGTTGAGTTCGAATTTCGCGAAAATCGGACCAAAATTGACAGACAAAATGGCCGCCGTTTGTACGCGAATAGTGTGAAAAAATGTTATATCAAGGTTGTGGACCCTATAGAGGTCACAATTTTGAACCGATTTTCATGAAACTTGACATGTATGTTTATAACCCAAAGGTCTTGGTTTCTTTCAATATTTGTGCCCATCGGATCGTAACTTCCTGAATTATGGCCCCTGATTGTCCAAAATATCACCCTTTTTAGCTTGTGGTCCCTCTGGAGGTCAAAATTGTTATCCAATTTAAAATCGTATTATTTAGATACCATATGGTGGTCCATTAATAGGGCTATCCAGCGACACTTTAGTTCTTTTGGTCCGCTATTACCTAAAGGAGAAATCAAGTTTTTCGCAAGTGCGACAATGTTTTTAACCATTTTTATACGTCCACATTCATAATGTGAACGTATTATGCCGTCGCCCCTGTGTGTGTGTGTGTGTGTGTGTGTCTGTGGTTCGCCTACAGGCCGCAATTCTTCATGGATTTTCTTCAAACTTGGTATACTTATTCCTTATACCCCAAGGAAGATCCCTATTGTTTTTGGGGCATGCCCGACCCCAAGGGGCCGAGCCACGCCCATTTCTAGTATTTGTTTGTTTGTCGTCTACAGGCCACATTTCTTAACTTATAATTTTGAAACTTAGCATACACATTCTTTGTACCCTAAGGAACATTCCTATCGTTTGGGGTGTATGCCCCACCCCCAGGGGCAGAGCCACGCCCATTTTCTTTTAGTGTGTCTTTGTGTCGCCTACAGGGCGCAATTCTTACTGGATTTTCTTCAAACTTGGTATACGTATTCCTTATACCCTAAGGAAGATCTCTATTGTTTTTGGTGCATGCCTGACCCCCAGGGACAGAGCCACGCCCATTTCTATTATGTATTTGTTTGTCGTCTACAGGCCACATTTCTTAACTTATAATTTTGAAACTTAGCATAACATTCTTTGTACCCTAAGGAACATCCCTATCATTTGGGGTGCATGCCCAACCCCCTGGGACAGAGCCACACCTATTTTCTTATCGTGTGTCTTTGTGTCGCCTACAGGCCGCAATTCTTATTGGATTTTCTTTAAAACTTTGTATACTTACTCTTTATACTCTAAGGATGATCCCTATCGTTTGGGGTGCATGCCCAACCCCCCAGGGGCAGAGCCACGCCCATTTTCTTTTTGTGTGTCTCTGTGTCGCCTAGAAGCCGCAATTCTAACTGTATTTTCTTAAAACTTTGTATACTTACCCTAAGGATGATCCGTATTGTTTTTTGGTGCATGCCCGACCCCCAATGGCAGAGCCACGCCCATTCCTTGTATTTATTTGTTTGTCGTCTACAAGCCACATTTCTTAACGTATCATCTTGAAACTTTGAATGATTATGCTTTGTACCCTAAGGAACATTTCTATCATTTGGGGTGCATGCCCAACCCCCAGGGGCAGAGTCACGCCCATTTTCTTTTTGTGTGTCGCCTACAGGCCACAATTCTTAATCGGTCATCTCGAAACTTTAAATACTTATTCCTTATACCCTAAGGATGACCCCTTTTGTTTTGGGTGCATGCCCGACCCCCATGGGACAGCAACACCCATTTGGTTTATGTATTCCTTATAGCCTGAGGGCGTCCACTATTGATTTTGATGAATGCCCCGACCCCCAGGGGCAGAGCCACGCCCACTTTTTGCCTTTAGTGTTAGGAAGGCACAATTCTGAATGGATTATCTTGGTATAGTTATTCCTTATACTCTAAGGACGGCAACTATTAATGTTGGTGCAGGACCCTCAACGCTAAACAAACCAAACGCCTAGCCTTCTTGACAAAGTACCATATCAATCAAAGTAGGAATGTGGACGTATATTGTAGCTTTAGCGTTATGTTTAATTTTTATACGCCCACATTTTTATGTGGACGTATATTGTCGTCGCCCCTGTTCGTCCGTCCGTCCGTCCACAATTGTTTGTGAACAGTCTACAGGTCACAATTTTTATCCGATTTCAATGAAACTTTAAATATAGGTTTATCACCCTAAGATCTCGGTTCCTTTCGATATTGGCATGTATCGGACCGTAACTTCATGGGTTATGGCCCCTGATTGTACGAAAAATTACGTTTTTATACGCCCACATTTTTATGTGGACGTATATTGTTGTCGCCCCTGTCCGTCCGTCCGGTCTTCCGGACGTCCGTCCGTCCACAATTTGTTTGTGGACTCTACAGGTCACAATTCTTATCCGATTTTGACGAAACTTGAAATATAGGTTTATCCCCAAAAGATCTCGGTTCCTTTCGATATTGGCATGTATCGGATGAAGACTTCATGGATTATGGCCCCTGATTGTACGAAAAATCACGTTTTTAGCTTGTGGACCCTATAGAGGTCACAATTTTGAACCGATTTTGATGAAACTTGACATGCATATTTGTAACCCAAAGATCTTGGTTCCTTTCGATATTTGCACCTATCGGAATGTAATTTCCTGAATTATGGCCCCTGATTGTCCGAAAAATCACCCTTTTTAACTTGTGTTCCCTCTGGAGGTCACAATTAATATCCGATTTACAAAACCGTTTGATTACATCACCGTTACACCCTAAGGAAGGTTGAGTTCGAATTTCGGGAAAATCGGACGAAAATTGCCATACAAAATGGCTGCCGTTTGTACGCGAATACTGTTAAAAAATTGTATATCATGGGTTGTGGACCTTGTAAAAGTCACATTTTTAAATCGATTTTGATGAAACTTGAAATTCATGGTTATAACCCAAAGATCTTGCTTCCTTTCGATATTTGCGCATATTGGAACGTAACTTCCTGAATTATGGCCCCTGATTGTACGCAAAATCGCCTTATTTTAGCTTGTGGTCCCTCTGGTGGTCACAATTATTATCCGATTTAATAAAACGGTTGATAATATTACTGTTACACCGTAAGGAAGGTTGAGTTCAAATTTCGGGAAAATCGGACCAAAATTGCCATATAAAATGGCCGCCGTTTGTACGCGAATACTGTTAAAAAATTGTATATCATGGTTGTGGACCCTGTAGAGGTCACAATTTTAATTCGATTTTGATGAAACTTGAAATGCATGGTTATAACCCAAAGATCTTGGTTCCTTTCGTTATTTGCGCATATCGGATCGTAACTTCCTGAATTATGGCCCCTGATTGTCCGAAAAATCGACTATGGTCCCTCTGGAGGTCACAATTTTTATCCAATTTAAAAAAACATTTGACTCTATCACCGTTACACCCTACGGAAGGTTCAGTTCGAATTTCGAGAAAATCGGACTATAATTGCCAGAAAAATGTCCGCCGAACAGTGTAAAAATATGGTATATCAAAGTTGTGGACCCTGTAGAGGTGACAATTTTAATTCGATTTGATGAAACCTGAAATGCTTGTTTATAACCTAAAGATCTTTATTCTTTTCGATATTTGCGCATATCAAATTGTAACTTAATGAATTATGGCCTTTGATTGTTGGAAAAATCACTTTCGGTATTGCTTGTCTCTCGAACAATTATTATCTGTTTAAAAAAAAAACTCTAATTATATTACTGTTGCTCCGTAAGGAAGGTTGAGTTCGAATTTCGTGAAAATCGTACCAAAATTGCCGGACGAAATGGTCACCGTTTGTACGCGTATAGTGTAAAGATATGGTATATCATGGTTGTGGACTCTCTACGGGTCACAATTCTTATCCGATTTTGACGAAAAGTAACATTTCTACGTTGTGTCGGCTTCGAATTTCATGAATATCAGACTGGAACTGACCAACAAAATGGCTGCTCCCAATACAGTATGAAATACAGGACTTAATGATGTAGGAAAAATCACTTTCGGTATTGCTTGTTCTCTATCCATCTCCCAAAAATGTGGGCGTATCCTGCCTGGCAGTGCCAGCCTATCTTTTTAGCTTGTGAACAGTGTAGAGGTCACAATTTTGAACCGATTTGGATGAAACTTGAAATGCATGTTTATAACCCAAAGATCTTGGTTCCTTTTGATATTTGCGCCAATCTGATCGTAACTTCCTGAATTATGGCCCCTGATTGTCTGAAAAATCGCCTTTTTAGCTTGTGGTCCCTCTGGAGGTCAAAATTGTTATCCGATTTAAAAAAACGTTTGATTATATCACCGTCCCATGGTTATGAAGGTTGAGTTCGAATTTCGTGAAAATCGGACCAAAATTGACGGACAAAATTGCCGCAGTTTGTACGCGAATAGTGTGAAAATATGTTATATCAAGGTTGTGGACCTTATAAAGGTCACAATTTTGAACCGATTTTGATGAAACTTGACATGTATGTTTATAACCCAAAGATCTTGGTTCCTTTCGATATTTGCACCCATCGAATCATAACTTCATGAATTATGTCACCTGATTGTCCGAAAAATCGCTTTTTATACGCCCACATGGAAATGTGGTCGTATATTGCCGTCGCCCCCGTCCGTCCGTCTGTCGGTCCGTCCGTCCATCCGTCCGTCCGTCCGTCCATCGTCCACAATTTCTTGTGAACACTCTAGAGCCTAAAGTTAATATCCGATTGACTTTAAATTTATACACAGTGTTTAAGGTCATGAGACGAAGAAGCCTATTGATTTTCAGCGATATCCGATAATTACTACCAGAGTTATGACCCTTGATCACTTTGAAAAATCTTGTGAACGCTCTAGAGGCCATAGTTAATATCCGATTGACTTTGAATTTATACACAGTGTTTAAGGTCATGAGACGAAGAAGCCTATTGATTTTCGGTGATATCTGATAATTACTGCCAGAGTTATGACCCTTGATCACTTTGAAAAATCTTGTGAACGCTTTAGAGGCTAAAGTTAATATCCGATTGACTTTAAATTTATACACGGTGTTTAAGGTCGTGAGACGAAGAAGCCTATTGATTTTCAGCGATACCCGATAATTACTACCAGAGTTATGACCCTTGATCACTTTGAAAAATCTTGTGAACGCTCTAGAGGCTATAGTTAATATCCGATTGACTTTAAATTTATACACAGTGTTTAAGGTCATGAGACGAAGAAGCCTATTGATTTTCGGTGATATCTGATAATTACTACCAGAGTTATGACCCTTGATCACTTTGAAAAATCTTGTGAATGCTCTAGAGGCTAAAGTTAATATCTGATTGAATTTAAATTTATGCACGGTGATTAAAGTCATGATACAAAGAAGCCTATTGATTTTCAGCGATATCAGATAATTACTACCAGAGTTATGACCCTTGATCACTTTGAAAAATCTTGTGAACGCTTTAGAGGCTAAAGTTAATATCCGATTGACTTTAGATTTATACACAGTGTTTAAGGACATGAGACGAAGAAGCCTGTTGATTTTCAGCAATATCTGATAATTCCTGCCAGAGTTATGACCCTTGATCACTTTGAAAAATCTTGTGAACAGGCCCGGGACTGTACAGCGCAGTGGACGCTTACGGCTGGCCCCCGGATCCATTCACTTGATTTGATATTTTTAGCAGGTTAATCTTATAGGTTTTTGTTTTTCGTGTAGTGCGGTCCCCCTGCACTTACTATTAGAGGCTAAAGTTAATATTCGATTGATTTTATATTTATACATAGTGTTTAAGGGCATGAGACGAAGAAGCCTATCGATTTTCGGTGATATCCGATAATTACTACCAGAGTTATGACCCTTGATCACTTTGAAAAATCTTGTGAACGCTCTAGAGGCTATAGTTAATATCCGATTGACTTTAAATTTATACACAGTGTTTAAGGTCATGAGACGAAGAAGCCTATTGATTTTCAGCAATATCCGATAATTACTGCCAGAGTTATGACCCTTGATCACTTTGAAAAATCTTGTGAACGCTTTAGAGGCTAAAGTTAATATCCGATTGACTTTAAATTTACACACAGTGTTTAAGGTCATGAGACGAAGAAGCCTATTGATTTTCAGCGATATCCGATAATTACTGACAGAGTTATGACCCTTGATCACTTTGAAAAATATTGTGAACGCTCTAGAGGCTAAAGTTAATATTGGATTGACTTTAAATTTATACACAGTGTTCAAGGTCATGATACGAAGAAGCCTATTGATTTTCAGCAATATCCGATAATTACTGCCAGAGTTATGACCCTTGATCACTTTGAAAAATCTTGTGAATGATCGAGAGGCTAAAGTTAATATCCGATTGACGTTAAATTTATACACAGTGTTTAAGGTCATAAGACGAAGAAGCCTATTGATTTTCACAGATTTCCGATAATTAATGCCGGAGTTATGGCCCTTGATCACTTGTGGATGCTCTAGAGGACAAAGATGATGTCCGATTGACTTCAAATTATACACAGTGTTTAAGGTCATGAGACGAAGAAGCCTATTGATTTTCAGCGATTTATGATAATTAGTGCCAGAGTTGTGTCCCTTGATCACTTCAAAAATTCTTGTGGATGCTCTAGAGGCCAAAGTTAATATCTGATTGACTTTAAATTTATACACAGTGTTTAAGGTCATGAGATGAAGACGCCTATTGATTTTCAGCGATCTCTGATAATTATTGCCAGTGTTATGGCCCTTGATCACATCAAAAAATCCTGTGGACGCTCTAGAGGCCAAAGTTAATATCTGATTGACTTATTTCAAATAATTACTTCCAGAGTTATCTCCCTTGATCACTTCAAAAAACCTTGTGACACTATAGATGCCAAACTTATCATCCGATTGACTTCAGACTGATACACAGAGTTTAAGGTGTTGAAACGAACAAGTATTTTAATTTTCAATGAATTTTGATAACTGAACAGCTAAATCCATGATGTTAAATGTTTCCTATACTAATTGTTAGCGTGGGGCAAAACTTTATAAAAAGGTAACAAATTCTAATGATTTTCAGATAATTACATAATGAGTTGTTACTCTTAATCAGATTTTAGTGTATTACAAATGTTTCATTCCCCGAAAAAGTAAAAATATGCGACAACCCTTGTTGACTGCCTGGACGATTTAGCTGCTGTGGGCGTATGTTTCGTTGCCTGGCAACCTATCTTTCATTACCTGACACCCTATCTTTCTTTTAGCTTGTTCTCTGCCCACCGTTTGCTTGGCAACTGGATGTTAACTGATTTCTTTTTCAAATTTTGATTTGAAACTTTGGGAGAATAAGAGTATAGGAGTCGAAGACATGTTTTCCTGTTACCTGGCCATCTCTTGCAAAGTGTGTGCGTATCTTGCATGGCAACTGCTTGTATTTCATTATGGTGGGAAAACTAATTTTTCTTGATTTAAATTTTTATTTAAGGGGTTTAGCATTTGTATCAAGTAGTTTTGGTGGTGTTATTCAAGAAATTCATCTAACAGAAAATGATATACAGACAGTTGCTTTAATCAACAGAGAATTACAGACATATATAAACAACATGGAGAATACTAGGTTAGTGGTTATAGAGCCTGGAGCACACTACGCGACAACTTAAGTGATGAGTTGCGTAACAATTATATCACCACAATTTAAGTGGAATGAACGCACGACACTGCGACTCTTGTTATCACACAAATATACTAAAAAAAGTCAGTTCGATTTCAAAATCAGAGAGGCACTTTAGTCAGATCATTCTAGAAAATGATTTACTAAACGGATCAAAGCAATTTTTATACGTCCACATTCATAATGTGAACGTATTATGCCGTCGCCCCTGTCTGTGTGTATGTGCGTGTGTCTGTGTCTGTGGTTCGCCTACAGGGCGAAATTCTTCATGGATTTTCTTCAAACTTGGTATACTTTTTCCTTATACCCCAAGGAAGATCCCTATTGTTTTTGGTGCATGCCCGACCCCCAGGGGGCAGAGCCACGTCCATTTCTAGTATTTGTTTGTTTGTCGTCTACAGGCCACATTTCTTAACTTATGATCTTGAAACTTTGCATACACATTCTTTGTATCCTAAGAAACATCCCTTTCGTTTGGGGTGTATGCCCCACCCCCAGGGGCAGAGCCACGCCCATTTTCTTTTCGTGAGTCTTTGTGTCGCCTACAGGGCGCAATTCTTACTGGATTTTCTTCAAACTTGGTATACGTATTCCTTATACCCTAAGGAAGATCTCTATTGTTTTTGGTGCATGCCCGACCCGCAGGGACAGAGCCACGCCCATTTCTAGTATTTGTTTGTTTGTCGTCTACAGGCCACATTTCTTAACTTATAATTTTGAAACTTAGCATACACATTCTTTGTACCCTAAGGAACATCCCTATCATTTGGGGTGCATGCCCAACCCCCTGGGTCAGAGCCACACCCATTTTCTTTTCGTGTGTCTTTGTGTCGCCTACAGACCGCAATTCTTATTGGATTTTCTTTAAAACTTTGTATACTTACTCTTTATACTCTAAGGATGATCCCTATCGTTTGGGGTGCATGCCCAACCCCCAGGGGCAGAGCCACGCCCATTTTCTTTTTGTGTGTCTCTGTGTCGCCTAGAAGCCGCAATTCTAACTGGATTTTCTTAAAACTTTGTATACTTACCCAAAGGATGATCCGTATTGTTTTTTGGTGCGTGCCCGACCCCCAATGGCAGAGCCATGCCCATTCCTTGTATTTATTTGTTTGTCGTATACAAGCCACATTTCTTAACGTATCATCTTGAAACTATGAATGATTATTCTTTGTACCCTAAGGAACATTTCTATCATTTGGGGTGCATGCCTAACCCCCAGGGGCAGAGTCACGCCCATTTTCTTGTTGTGTGTTGCCTACAGGCCACAATTCTTAATCGGTCATCTTGAAACTTAAAATACTTATTGTCCCCCGCCTTTCGAAGAAAGCTGGGGTACTATTAAAATGGGTTCGTCCGTCTGTCTGTCTGTCTGTCTGTCTGTCTGTCTGTCTGTCTGTCTGTCTGTCTGTCTGTCTGTCTGTCTGTCTGTCTGTCTGTCCGTCTGTCTGTCTGTCTGTCCGTCACACTTTTTGGGACACAACAACTCTATTCCTAATTGAGCTAGAATGTTCAAACTTGGTGTATGTGTTTATTAGGTCAGTGCCTTGATGGAGTTCGAAGATGAGCATTTTCCGCTTAGGGTAAGCAGAGATAAGCAATTTGATTGGTTGATACTTGGTGTATAGTTTTATTACAGCGATGCCTTGACTAAGTTCGATAATGAGCATTTTCTGCTCAGGGTAAGGAGAGCGATAAGCAATTTGATCGGTCAAAACTTTGGAACAACATAACTCTGCTTCTTATTGAGTTAAAATGTTCAAACTTGGTGAAAATGCTTATTAGGTCAATGCCTTGAAGGAGTTAGAAGATGAGGATTTTCTGCTTAGGGTAAGCAGAGATAAGCAATTTGATTGGTTGATGCTTTGGGACACGATGACTTTAGTTCTAATTAAGTGAGAGTGATGAAACTTGATGTATAGTTTCATTACAGTAATACCTTGACTAAGTTCGATAATGAGCATTTTCTGCTCAGGGTAAGCAGAGCGATACGCAATTTGATTGGTCCTGAGCGATAAGTAATTTGATTGGTCAAGACTTGGTGTATATGCTTATTAGATCAATGCCTTGATGGAGTATGAAGATGCACATTTTCTGCTTAGGGTAAGCAGAGATAAGCAATTTGATTGGTTGATTCTTTGGGACACGATAACTTTAGTTCTAATTAAGTGAGAGTGATGAAACTTAGTGTATTTTTGTTCTAGAGTTATGGAACATTAATTAGCATAATTTTGCTTTCCGCTTTCTAGAGGTAACAATTTTTTATACGCCCACATAGAAATGTGGACGTATATTGCCGTCGCCCCCGTCCGTCTGTCGGTCCGTCCGTCCGTCCGTCCATCGTCCACAATTTCTTGTGAACGCACTAGAGGCCAGGGTTAATATCCGATTGACCTTAAATTTATTCACGGTGTTTAAGGTCATGAGACGAAGAAGCCTATTGATTTTCAGCAATATCCGATAATTACTGCCAGAGTTAAGACCTTTGATCACTTTGAAAAATCTTGTGAACGCTCTAGAGGCTAAAGTTAATATCCGATTGACCTTAACTTTATACACAGTGTTAAAGGTCATGAAACGAAGAAGCCTATTGATTTTCAGCAATATCCGATAATTACTGCCAGAGTTATGACCCTTGATCACTTTGAAAAAATCTTGTGAACGCTCTAGAGGCTAAAGTTAATATCCGATTGACCTTAAATTTATACACAGTGTTTAAGGTCATGAAACGAAGAAGCCTATTGATTTTCAGCAATATCCGATAATTACTGCCAGAGTTATGACCCTTGATCACTTTGAAAAATCTTGTGAACGCTCTAGAGGCTAAAGTTAATATTGGATTAACTTTAAATGTATACACAGTGTTCAAGGTCATAATACGAAGAAGCCTATTGATTTTCAGCAATATCCGATAATTAATGCCAGCGAGAGGCTAAAGTTAATATCCGATTGACTTTAAATTTATACACAGTGTTTAAGGTCATAAGATGAAGAAGCCTATTGATTTTCACGGATTTCCGATAATTAGTGCCAGAGTTATGGCCCTTGATCACTTCAAAATATCTTGTGGATGCTCTAGAGGACAAAGATGATGTCCGATTGACTTCAAATTTATACACAGTGTTTAAGGTCATGAGACGAAGAAGCCTATTGATTTTCAGCGATTTATGATAATTAGTGCCAGAGTTGTGTCCCTTGATCACTTCAAAAATTCTTGTGGATGCTCTAGAGGCCAAAGTTAATATCTGATTGACTTTAAATTTATACACAGTGTTTAAGGTCATGAGACGAAGACGCCTATTGATTTTCAGCGATCTCTGATAATTATTGCCAGAGTTATGGCCCTTGATCACATCAAAAAATCCTGTGGACGCTCTAGAGGCCAAAGTTAATATCTGATTGACTTTAAATTTACACACACTGTTTAAGGTCATGAGACAAAGAAGCCTACTGATTTTCAGCGATTTCAAATAATTACTTCCAGAGTTATCTCCCTTGATCACTTCAAAAAACCTTGTGACGCTATAGATGCCAAACTTATCATCCGATTGACTTCAGATTGATACAGAGTTTAAGGTGTTGAAACGAACAAGTATTTTGATTTTCAATGAATTTTGATAACTGAACACCTAAATCCATGATGTTAAATGTTTCCTATACTAATTGTTAGCGTGGGGCAAAACTTTATAAAAAGCAAACAAATTCTAATGATTTTCAGATAATTACAAAGTGAGTTGTTACTCTTAATCAGATTTTAGTGTATAACAAATGTGTCATTCCCCAAAAAAGTAAAAATATGCGACAACCCTTGTTGACTGCCCGGACGATTTAGCTGCTGTGGGCGTATGTTTCGTTGCCTGGCAACCTATCTTCCTTTCAGATAAGCTTGCATGCTGTCTATGGCTATATTTTTTACTTTGAGAAAAAGCTGCTGTCAGGGAGTATTTCCACACTTGCCGTGGCTATGTTATATTAAAACCATCAAAGCCACCGATTCATATTTGAACACAAATAGACAAAAGATCTGTTATTGATGTATAATTGATTCATTATTGATTCAGCAAGTAGAGGATAAATGCCATGAAAAATAAATAAAAGAAAGAACTTATCGCCAAAGATTTAACACTTTGTACCCAAAGGTTTATTTTTATCACAATTGACAAAAATGGCATCTGACCGGGTGAGCCTTGGTTGCCTTAATACACTATTTAAATGTTATATGTGCGTTATTATTGATTGTTTGATTGTACATGTTAATATTTCAGATTACGAGATTCTATAAGAAACATACTGAATATATCTCGATTAGGAAATCAGATGATGCAATCTAATAAACCTTGGGCTTTAGTTAAAGGTACAGCAGAAGAAATGTAAGCCAAATTTTAAAATACAAACTGTCGTAATTCGTCATTTGTGCACGCTGTAGAAAGTTAATTGAAATTGATACAGTGTTTCAGGTCATGAGACAAACAATTGAAGTAAATTCTAATGATTTTTAGTAATTACTTAATAGGTTGATATTTGTATTCATGTGTGTCAAGTGTTTTCATTATTGACATCTGTTGTTGACTGTCTGGATGACTTAACTGCTGTGGGCATACGTTTGTGTTAAGTGTGATAATTACCGACACCGAGAGGATACCACGCATCCCCCATCTTCTAAGGCATAATTCTTTTTGTCTACGCCTTTCAAAGAAAGCATGGGACTATTTAAATGGGTTGGTCTGTCTGTCACACTTTTGGGGACACAAATAACTCTCTTTCTAATTGAGCTAGAAAGTTCAAACTTGGTGTAGGTGTTTATTAGTTTAACCAATATTTTATTCTTTTGAAAATGATATATGCGAAATATAGTTTTTTGCAATTTTTTGATATTATTCAATAATATGTAAAAGCAAATCAAAACCGTTTAGTACTTTTAATAAAATTATGGACGGTTCAAAAATCAAAATATTAGAGGTGCTCCAAAGATCTGTAGAGCCATTCAAAATTAGTTCTAGATTAATAGTTTCGGTGAATACCTTTAATGAATTTAATAGTTCGATTCTGATAGCTGAATTAGATGGACAAGAGAAGAAGAAGTTATCTTCATCCGAAGAATTGCATTCTGGACAAATTTTTAATTCAGATAGCTAGGGGTGGAAAAGGTGATTATTGAGATTACTAGATTTATTTCTTAGTTGGCAGTGAATGAATGACACTTTGCTTGCGGTTTCCATGAAAGTAACTAAGTTTTTATACGCCCACATTTTTATGTGGAAATATATTGTCATCGCCCCTGTCCGTCTTTTCGATATTGGAATGTATTTTCATGTGGACGCATATTGTCGTCGTACCTGTTCGTCCGTCCGTGAACGATTGTTTGTGAACAGTCTACAGGTCACAATTTTTATCCGATTTCGATGAAACTTGAAATGTAGGTTTATCACCCTAAGATCTCGGTTCCTTTCGTTATTGGCATGTATCGGACTGTAACTTCATCGGACCAAAAGAGACAGACAAAATGGCCGCTGTTTGTACGCAAATAGCGTGAAAATTATCAAGGTTGTGAACCCTATACAGGTCACAATTTTGAACCGATTTTGATGAAACTTAACATGCATGTTTATAGCCCAAAGATCTTGGTTCCTTTCGATATTTGCGCATATCGGATCGTAACTTCCTGAATTATGACCCCTGGTTGTACGAAAAATGGCCCTTTTTATACGCCCACATGGAAATGTGGTCGTATATTGCCGTCGCCCCCGTCCGTCAGTCCGTCCGTCCGTCTAGAGGCTAAAGTTAATATCCGATTGACTTGAAATTTATACACGGTGTTTAAGGTCGTGAGACGAAGAAGCCTATCGATTTTCAGCGATATCCAATAATTACTGCCAGAGTTATGACCCTTGATCACTTTGAAAAACCCTGTGATCGCTCTAGAGGCTAAAGTTAATATCCAATTGACTTTAAATTTGTACACAGTAGTTAGGGTCATGAGACGAAGAATCCTATTTGATTTTCAGTGATATCTGATAATTTCTGGCACTTGGTCACTTGGAAATATCTTGTGGACAAAGGCCTTGAGACAAACCATCAAAACTATTCTAATCAATTCTGATAATTATTTAATGGGCTATTACTCGTAATAAGATTATCATGTGTTGTAAATGTCCTCCTTACTACTGATAAAAGAAACAATATGTTGACTTGTTGACTGCCCGGACGACTTAGCTGTTGTGGGCGTATGTTTCGTTGCCTGGCAACCTATCTTTAGCTTGTGGTCTCGCTAGAGCTCATAATTATTATTCGATTTATAAAACCGTCTGATTATATCACCGTTACACAGTAATGAAGATTGGGTTCGAATTTAACGAAAATCGGACCAAAATTGCCAGAAAAAATGGCCGCCGCTTGAACGCGAATAGTGTAAAGATATGGTATATCAAGGTTGTGGACCCTGTGGAGGTCACAATTTTAATCAGATTTTGACGAAACTTGAAATATAGGTTTATCCCCAAAAGATCTCGGCTGTTTTCGATATTGGCATGTATCGGATGAAAACTTCATGGATTATGGCCCCTGATTGTACGAAAAATCACGTTTTTAGCTTGTGGACCCTATAGAGGTCACAATTTTGAACCGATTTTGATGAAACTTGACATGCATGTTTGTAACCCAAAGATCTTGGTTCCTTTCGATATTTGCGCCTATCGGAATGTAATTTCCTGAATTATGGCCCCTGATTGTCCGAAAAATCACCCTTTTTAGCTTGTGGTCCCTCCCTCATAATTATTATCTGATTTAAAAAACCGTTTGATTATATCACCGTTACACCCTAAGGAAGGTTGAGTTCGAATTTCGGGAAAATCGGACCAAAATTGCCATACAAAATGGCCGCTGTTTGTACGCGAATACTGTTAAAAAATGGTATATCAAGGTTGTGGACCCTGTAGAAGTCACATTGTTTATTCGATTTTGATGAAACTTGAAATTCATGGTTATAACCCAAAGATCTTGGTTCCTTTCGATATTTGCGCATATCAGAACGTATTTTCCTGAATTATGGCCCCTGATTATACGCAAAAACGCCTTGTTTTAGCTTGTGGTCCCTCTGGTGGTAACAATAGTTATCCGATTTAATAAAACGGTTGATTATATTACCGTTACACCGTAAGGAAGGTTGAGTTCGAATTTCGGGAAAATCGGACCAAAATTGCCATACAAAATGGCCGCCGTTTGTACGCGAATACTGTTAAAAAATTGTATATCATGGTTGTGGACCCTGTAGAGGTCACAATTTTAATTCGATTTTGATGAAACTTGAAATGCATGGTTATAACCCAAAGATCTTGGTTCCTTTCGATATTTGCGCATATCAGATCGTAACTTCGCCTATGGTCCCTCTGGAGGTCACAATTATTATCAGATTTGAAAAAACGTTTGACTCTATCATCGTTACACCCTACGGAAGGTTGAGTTTGAATTTCGAGAAAATTGGACCATAATTGCCATAAAAAATGGCCGCCGTTTGTACGCGAACAGTGTAAAAATATGGTATGTCAAAGTTGTGGACCCTGTAGAGGTGACAATTTTAATTCGATTTTGATGAAACCTGAAATGCTTGTTTATAACCTAAAGATCTTTATTCTTTTCGATATTTGCGCATATCAAATTGTAACTTAATGAATTATGGCCTTTGATTGTAGGAAAATTCACTTTCGGTATTGCTTGTTCTCTGTCTATCTCTCAAACAATTATTATCTGATTTAAAAAAAAACTCTGATTATATTACTGTTGCACCGTAAGGAAGGTTGAGTTCGAATTTCGTGAAAATCGTACCAAAATTGCAGGACGAAATGGTCACCGTTTGTACGCGAATAGTGTAAAAATATGGTATATCATGGTTGTGGACTCTCTACAGGTCACAATTCTTATCCGATTTTGACGAAAAGTAACATTTCTAGGTTGTGTACCGTCAAACCATAATCATTGTCGGCTTCGAATTTCATGAATATCAGACTGGAACTGACCAACAAAATGGCTGCTCCCAATACAGTATGAAATACAGGACTTAATGATGTAGGAAAAATCAGTTTCGGTATTGCTTGTTCTCTATCCATCTCTCAAAAATGTGGGCGTATCCTGCCTGGCAGTGCCAGCCTATCTTTATACTTTCGATGGCCTACATTCATGTAGATCTAACAGGTTATAGTGGGAGCTCGCGTTCTATGACGTCAGGTAATAAGCACGGGACATTTGACCTGATAACGTCGATCATTCGATTAACCAATTAGCGACCGCCATGCTTTTTAAAATCTACTTTTGTTTTGTTTTGATTTCTATCCGCTGGTAATATCTACCCACAGTTCCACGCATGAAAAGGTCAAACGGTCGATTCGACAGACCATTTGATTGGCTGACCCCTCATTTCAGGCAGAACACCAGTTAAATAACAAGTCCTCCAGATCCAAGAGTAGTAAAGACAAGTAAAAAACGAAATTTTGAACTAATAAAAACGAAACGAAATTGGATCTGTGTTTTAATCAGATTGTTACATGATTACATTAGCACTACAGATAACACTGCAAATATTATTACATGAATACTTATCAACACTGTATATATTATTTTTATACACCCACATTTTTATGTGGACGTATATTGTCGTCGTTTGTCCGTCCGTCCACAATTGTTTGTGAACAGTCTACAGGTCACAATTTTTATCCGATTTCAATGAAAATTAAAATATAGGTTTATCACCCTAAGATCTCGGTTCCTCTCGATATTGGCATGTATCGGACTGTAACTTCATGGCTTATGGCCCGTGATTGTACGAAAAATCACGTTTTTAGCTTGTGGACCCTATAGAGGTCACAATTTTGAACCGATTTCGATGAAACTTGAAATGCATGTTTATAACCGAAAGATCTTGGTTCCTGTCGATATTTGCGCATATCGGATCGTAACTTCTTGAGTTATGGCCCCTGATTGTCCGAAAAATCACCTATGGTCCCTCTGGAGGTCACATTTATTATCCGATTTAAAAAAACATTTGACTCTATCACCGTTACACCCTACGGAAGGTTGAGTTCGAATTTTGAGAAAATCGGACCATAATTGCCAGAAAAAATGGCCGCCGTTTGTACGCGAACAGTGTGAAAATATGGTATATCAAAGTTGTGGACCCTGTAGAGGTCACAATTTTTAATTAGATTTTGATGAAACCTGAAATGCTTGTTTATAACCTAAAGATCTTTATTCTTTTCGATATTTGTTCATATCAAATTGTAACTTAATGAATTATGGCCTTTGATTGTAGGAAAAATCACTTTCGGTATTGCTTCTTCTCTGTCTATCTCTCGAACAATTATTATCTGATTTAAAAAAAAAACTCTGATTATATTACTGTTGCACCTTTAGGAAGGTTGAGTTCGAATTTCGTGAAAATCGTACCAAAAATGCCGGACGAAATGGTCACCGTTTGTACGTGAATAGTGTAAAAATATGGTATATCATGGTTGTGGACTCTCTACAGGTCACAATTCTTATCCGATTTTGACGAAAAGTAAGATTTCTAGGTTGGGTACCGTCACACCATAATCATTGTCGGCTTCGAATTTCATGAAATATCAGACTGGAACTGACCAACAAAATGGCTGCTCCCAATACAGTATGAAATACAGGACTTAACGATGTAGGAAAAATCACTTTCGGTATTGCTTGTTCTCTATCCATCTCTCAAAAATGTGGGCGTATCCTGCCTGGCAGTGCCAGCCTTTTTATACGCCCACATTTTCATGTGGACGTATTATGTCGTCGCCCCTGTCCGTCCGGACGTCCGTCCGTCCGGACGTCCGTCCGTCCACAATTTGTTTGTGGACTCTCTACAGGTTACAATTCTTATCCGATTTTGACGAAACTTGAAATATAGGTTTATCCCCAAAAGATCTCGGTTCCTTTCGATATTGGCATGTATCGGATCAAAACTTCATGGATTATGGCCCCTGATTGTACGAAAAATCACGTTTTTAGCTTGTGGACCCTATAGAGGTCACAATTTTGAACAAATTTTGATGAAACTTGACATGCATGTTTGTAACCCAAAGATCTTGGTTCCTTTCGATATTTGCGGCTATCGGAATGTAATTTCCTGAATTATGGCCCCTGATTGTCCGAAAAATCACCCTTTTTAGCTTGTGGTCCCTCTGGAGGTCACAATTATTATTCGATTTAAAAAACCGTTTGATTATATCACCGTTACACCCTAAGGAAGGTTGAGTTCGAATTTCGGGAAAATCGGACGAAAATTGCCATACAAAATGGCCGCCGTTAGTACGCGAATACTGTTAAAAAATGGTATATCAAGGTTGTGGACCCTGTGGAGGTCACAATTTTGATTCGATGTTGATGAAACTTGAAATTCATGATTATAACCCAAAGATCTTGCTTCCTTTCGATATTTGCGCATATCGGATCGTAACTTCCTGAATTATGGCCCCTGATTATACGCAAAATCGCCTTTTTTTTAGCTTGGAGGTCACAATTATTATTCGATTTAAAAAAACGTTTGATTATATCACCGTTACACCCTAAGGAAGGTTGAGTTCGAATTTCGGGAAAATCGGACGAAAATTGCCATACAAAATGGCCGCCGTTTGTACGCGAATACTGTTAAAAAATGGTATATCAAGGTTGTGGACCCTGTGTATGTCACATTTTGATTCGATTGTGATGAAACTTGAAATTCAAGGTTATGACCCAAAGATCTTGGTTCCTTTCGGTATTTGCGCATATCGGATCGTAACTTCCTGAATTATTCGAATTTCGTGAAAATGGTACCAAAATTGCCGGACGAAATGGTCGCCGTTTGTACGCGAATAGTGTAAAGATATGGTATATCATGGTTGTTGACTCTGTACAGGTCACAATTCTTATCCGATTTTGACGAAAAGTCACATTTCTAGGTTGTGTACCGTCACACCATAATCATTGTCGACTTCGAATTTCATGAATATCAGACTGGAACTGACCAACAAAATGGCTGCTCCCAATACAGTATGAAATACAGGACTTAATGATGTAGGAAAAATCACTTTCCGCATTGTTTGTTCTCTATCCATCTCTCGAAAATGTGGGCGTATCCTGCCTGGCAGTGCCAGCCTATCTTTTTTAGCTTGTGAACAGTGTAGAGTCACAATTTTGAACCGATTTGGATGAACTTGAAATGCCTGTTTATAACCCAAAGATCTTGGTTCCTTTCGATATTTGCGCCAATTGGATCGTAACTTCCTGAATTATGGCCCCTGATTGTCCGAAAAATCGCCCTTTTTAGCTTGTGGGCCCTCTGGAGGTCAAAATTGTTATCCGATTTAAAAAAACGTTTGATTACATCACCGTTGCATGGTTAAGAAGGTTGAGTTTAAATTTCGTGTGAAAATAGTGTGAAAATATGTTATATATCAAGGTTGTGAACAATGTAGAGGTAACAATTTTGAACAGATTTTGATGAAACTTGACATGTATGTTTATAACCCAAAGATCTTGGTTCCTTTCGATATTTGCGCCCATCGGAGCAGAACTTCCTGAATTATGTCCCCTGATTGTCCGAAAAATCTCTTTTGTTAGCTTGTGGTCCTTCTGAAGGTCAAAATTATTATCCGATTTAAAAAACCGTAATGAAGAGAATAGTCACCGTTTCATGGTAATGAAGAGAGAATTTGAATTTCGTGAAAATCAGACCAGAGTTGACAGATAAAATGGCCGCTGTCTGTACGCGAATTGTGAGAAAATATGTTATATCAAGGTTGTGGACCCTATGGAGGTCTCAATTTTGAACTGATTTGGATGAAACTTGAAATACATATTTATAGCCTAATAATCTTGGTTCCATTGTGCCCTTATTGGATCGTAACTTGGTTCCATTGTGCCCATATTGGATCGTAACTTCCTGAATTATGGCCCCTGATTGTACGAAAAATCACCCTTTTTAGCTTGTGGTCCCTCTGGAGGTCACAATTATTATCTGATTAAAAAAAAACGTTTGATTATATCACAGTTACACCGTAGTTATGGGTGAATTTGAATTATGATTTTCTGATGATTACTTAAAATGCAACAACTCGTGTTGACTGCCCGGACGATTTGGCTGCTGTGTGGGCGTATGTTTCGTTGCCTGGCAACCTATTTTTAAAGTTTTGTAATAATCGATTAGTAATCAATGGTACTGTAAAGAGTGATAAAACAGAAAATTTCGCCCGGTTGTTATGTTTCTCACTTTAAAGTCATCAATTTGCCGATTTTAAGGGGCAAACGTTTATTGCGAACGATTAAGTTGGTTAGGAGTAGTTTTGTAATATTTGAAAATTCATCGCTGTGATTTCGAACCGGAAGTTGAGACCAACTTGACAACTTCTTTAATGGTTGTACGATTTTCATGAAATTTAGTATGTAAGTAGACATCACTAATGCAACTTGAAAAATGACTTTTAAAATTTTCTAAATTGTCTCCCCTTGGTGAAATTAAGAATCAAATTTTTCAAAAAAATCGTCGAAATAACGGTCAGAATGACCTAATTTTTGTTTTGATACTAGACAGGTAATTACTGATTCGTACACAAAACATGGGGTTTGTCGATCGAACCGGAAGTGCCACCATCTTGAAACGTGAAAAAACAGTAGAACTTTTGCGATATTGCACTTACATACATGGGAGTTACATTTTCTGAATCCTTGGTATTTGAATATTTCAAAAATTCGAATTTCGCCTTTGATGTTTTTCGTGCCGACAAAGTTGTTTACGAGTGAAAAATCACATTAATTTCGCTAGATTGTGACCGATTTTAATGATTTATTATTTCTTGTTCGGATTATTTATATGACCCATGACATGTGACAGGAAGTGACTGTGAATATGAAAGCTTTCATAGGACAGTAGCAGATCTAGTTATTAATTTTTTTGTGTGTTTTTTTTCTGCAAATCGGATTTCTCAGAAACGATCCATAGGATCTTTCTGAAGTTTTGACCTACACCCCCCCCCCCTCCCAAAAAAAAATGGGGTGCGAACCTTGATTAAATATATTTTCAAAACGTTTAATGAATACGAAATGACCGAATTTTACGAACGAAAAAACTAAAAATGCATAGTCGTAACTTTGTTATTTTTTGACCGATTTTACTAATTCTTTTTTCTTTGAATACCTTGAAAAAAATCATTTTCATCTACAGGTTCACATTTTTGAATTTCGAAAATTCGTCCCTGTGATTTTGAACCGGAAGTTTAGACCAATTTGACAACTTCTTTAATAGTTGTACGATTTTCATGAAGTTTGTAGATCAAACCGGAAGTTCCACCATCTTATAGCGTGAAAAATCCCTAAGGCTTTTTTGCTATTTTACTTACTTGAATTTCGAAAATTCGTCCCTGTGATTTCGAACCGGAAGTTTAGACCAATTTGACAACTTCTTTAATAGTTGTACGATTTTCATGAAGTTTGTAGATCAAACCGGAAGTGCCACCATCTTATAGCGTGAAAAATCCCTAAGGCTTTTTTGCTATTTTACTTACTTGAATTTCGAAAATTCGTCCCTGTGATTTCGAACCGGAAGTTTAGACCAATTTGACAACTTCTTTAATAGTTGTACGATTTTCATGAAGTTTGTAGATCAAACCGGAAGTGCCACCATCTTATAGCGTGAAAAATCCCTAAGGCTTTTTTGCTATTTTACTTACAGACACGGGAGTTATATTTTCTGAATCCTTGAAGGATGGCCTAAAAAAACGTTGGGAGTGAAAGTGAAAAATTGAAGCAATTTGAAGGGCCGAGAATTTGGAACACAATAACTCTCCTAATTGAGCTAGAATGTTCAAACTTGGTGTAGACGTTCACTAGGTCACTGCATAGGGTAAGCAGAGATAAGCACGCTGATTTGTTGATTCATTAGGGCACGATCACTTTGGTTATAATGAAGGGAGGGCGATGAAACTCTTGTCAATCGAGAGTCTAATAGCTAGCCTGTTGTGTGAAATCATTGTATCATTTTATACGCCCACATTGAAATGTGATCGTATATTGTCGTCGCCCCCGTCTGGCCTTCGGTCCCACGTCCACAATTGCTTGTGGACGCTCTACAGGCTAAAGTTAATATCCGATTGATTTTAAATTTATACACAGTGTTTAAGGTCATGAGACGAAGAAGCCTATTGTTTTTCAGCGATTTCCGATAATAACTACCAGAGTTATGGCCCTTAATCACTTCAAAAAATCTTGTGGACGCTCTAGAGACCAAAGTTACTATCTGATTGACTTTAAATTTATACACAGCGTTTAAGGTCATAAGACAAAGACGCCTGTTATTTTCGGCGATTTCCGATGATTAGTGCCAAGCATTATGGCCCTTGATCTCTTTAAAAAATTTTGTGGACGCTCTAGAGGTCAAAGCTAATATCCGATTGACTTTAAATTTATACACAGTGTTTAAGGTCATAAGACAAAGAAGCCTATTGATTTTCAGCGATTTCCAATAATTAGTGCCAGAGTTATGGCCCTTGATCACTTCAAAAAAATCTTGTGGACGCTCTAGAGGCCAAATTAAAGTTTATATCCGATTGACTTTGAATTTATACACAGTGTTTAAAGTCATAAGACAAAGAAGCCTATTGATTTTCAGCGATTTCTGATAATTAGTGACAGAGTTGTTGCCCTTGATCTCTTCCAAAAATCTTGTGGATGCTTTAGAGGCCAAAGTTAATATCCGATTGACTTTAAATTTATACACAGTGTTTAAGGTTGTAAGACGAAGAAGCCTATTGATTTTTAGCAATTTCCGATAATTAGTGCCAGAGTTATGGCCCTTGATGACTTAAAAAAAAATCTTGTGGATGCTTTAGAGGCCAAAGTTAATATCCGATTGACTTTAAATTTATACACAGTGTTTAAGGTCATGAGACAAAAAAGCCCATTGATTTTCAGCGATTTCTGATAATTAATGCCAGAGCTATGGCCCTTGATCTCTTTAAAAAAAAAAAATCTTGTGGACACTCTAGAGGCCAAAGTTAATATCCGATTGAATTTGAATTTATACACAGTGTTTAAAGTCATAAGACAAAGAAGCCTATTGATTTTCAGCGATTTCTGATAATTAGTGACAGAGTTGTGGCCCTTGATCTCTTCCAAAAATCTTGTGGATGCTTTAGAGGCCAAAGTTAATATCCGATTGACTTTAAATTTATACATAGTGTTTAAGGTTGTAAGACGAAGAAGCCTATTGATTTTTAGCAATTTCCGATAATTAGTGCCAGAGTTATGGCCCTTGATGATTTAAAAAAAATCTTGTGGATGCTTTAGAGGCCATGAGACAAAAAAGCCCATTGATTTTCAGCGATTTCTGATAATTAATGCCAGAGCTATGGCCCTTGATCTCTTTAAAAAAAAAAATCTTGTGGACGCTCTAGAGGCCAAAGTTAATATCTGATTGACTTGAAATTTATACACAGTGTTTAAGGTCATAAGACGAAGAAGCCTATTGATTTTCAGCGATTTCTGATAATTAGTGGCCAGAGTTATGGCCCTTAATCACTTCAAAAAATCTTGTGGACGCTCTAGAGAGCAAAGTTAATATCCGATCGACTTTAAATTTACACACAGTGTTTAAGGTCATGAGACGAAGAAGCCTAAATAATTACTGCCAGAGTTATCTCCCTTGATAACTTCAAAAATTCTTGTGACGCTATAGAGGCCAAATTTATCATCCGATTGACTTCAGATTGATACACAGAGTTTAAGGTGTTGAAACGAACAAGTATTTTGATTTTCAATGAATTTAGATAACTGAACAGCTAAATCTATGATATTTCATGTATATACTAATTGTTAGCGTGGTGTAAAACTTTATAAAAAGCAATCAAATTCTAATGATTTTCTGATAAAGTAGAATCTGCATTAAGCAGCCACCCATGGGAATTTTTACGATTGACCGCTTAACGGGAGTGGCCTCTTAATAAAATCTCGTGTGTTTTTTGTACTGACATCAACGAATATTACGCTTGGGTGCACTTGCATCGGTAAATTTGGCTGTCGCTAAATCTTGGACATAACTTCCGTAAAATTGTCATTTTGTCCCAACCGTCTATCATTGTCATGAATTCGATAATATTTATCCATTTTTGTAAAATCTCATGTTTTTTTTTGTGCTGACATCAATTTCAATTAATATTACGCTTGAATGCATTGGAAGCAAACACCAATACTTCACTTCGACACTTGCATCGGTAAATTTGGCCGTCGCTGAATCTCGGACATAACTTCTGTAAACTTGTCATTTTGTACCAACCTTCAATACTACTGTCTATCATTGTGATGTATTCGATAATATTTATCCATTTTTGTGAAGAAAATCGATGAATTAATTTTATTTTATCAAGTACCGCCATCGTGAAACGTGAAAAATCATCAAGGCCTTTGCGATATTTTACTTACAGACATGGGAGTTACATTTTCGGAATCCTTGAAGGAATGCCTAAAAATCTAGCGGATCAGAATTTTGATATCGGTCACATGATGGTCACCATTTCGAACTGAATATGAGAAAAGGTGAAAAATCAACATTAACGAGCACGTAAATGAAAGCAATAGGCCGTAGTTTGGAGAATATGTCTCCTATTTCCAAAATGAATACATTTCTGGATAGCCTGGATCAGGGTTGAAATATTGTTATTTGAAAATGTCACATTTTCGAATTTTGTCTTTGATGTTTTTCATGCCGATAAAGTTGTTTACGAGTGAAAAATCGTAAAAACTTAGCTATATTTTGACCGATTTTAATGATTTTTTTTCTTGATGAGATTATTTACATGACCTGTGACATGTGACAGGAAGTGACTGTGAATATGAAAGCTTTAATATCTGCTTTGCAGATCTAGTTATTGTTATTTTTTTTTGTGTTTTATCCACAAATCGGATTTCTCAGAATCTAACCATAGGATCTGTCTGAAACTTTTACCTGTCCCCCCAAAAATAGGTGGTGGCTGTTGATTAAATATATTTTCAAAACGTTTTACAAATCCGAAATCACCAAATTTTACAAACGAATACATTTGACCTACAATGCTGTAACTTTGTGACTATTTGACCTATTTTACTAATTCTTTTTTCTTTGAGTATCTTGAAACATTTACTTCAAATCTGCAATTTCGGATTTTGGAATTTCGAAAATTCATTGCTGTCATTTGAAGTTATTACCAATTTGACAACTTCTTTAACAGTTGTGAGATTTTCGTGAGATTTAGAATGTTATTAGATCTTGCCAATGCGACTTCAATGATGTCCTTTCAAATTTTCTAAATTATCTCCCCTTGGTGAAATTTAGGATCAGTTTTTAAAAAAAATCGTCGAAATGTAGGTCAGAATGACCTAATTTTTTTTCCAATACTAGACAAGTAATTACTGATTCGTACACAAAATATTGAGTTTGTCGATCGAACCGGAAGTGCCACCATCTTGAAACGTGAAAAATCCCTAAAGCTATTTTGCTATTATACTTACAGACTCGGGAGTTATATTTTCTGAATCTTTGGAGGAAGGCCTAAAAAGCATTGAGAGTAGAATTTTGATTTAGGTCAACTGGGAGTCACCATTTTGAATTGAAAATGAAAAATAGAAGCAATTTGAAGGGCCGAGACTTTGGAACACAATAACTCTACTTCTAATTAAGCTAGAATGTTCAAACTTGGTGTAGACGTTCACTGGGTCAATGTTATGACTGAGTTCAAAGAGGAGCATTTTCTGCTCAGGGTAAGCAGAGATAAGCATGCTGATTTGTTGATTATTTAGGGCATGATAACTTTGGTTATGATAAAGGGAGAGCGGTGAAACTCTTGTCAATAGAGAGTCTAATAGCTAGCCTAGAAGCGATTTGAAGGGCCGAGACTTTGGAACACAATAACTCTACTTCTAATTAAGCTAGAATGTTCAAACTTGGTGTAGACGTTCACTGGGTCAATGTCATGATTGATTTCAAAGATGAGCATTTTCTGTCTAGGGTAAGCAGAGATAGGCATGCTGATTTGTTGATTCTTTAGGGCACGATAACTTCGGTTATGATGAAGGGAGGGCGGTGAAACTCTTGTCAATAGAGAGTCTAATAGCTAGCCTGTTGTGTGAAATCATTGTATCATTTTTATATGTCCACAATCATAATGTGAACGTATTATGCCGTCGCCCCTGTCTCTGTGTGTGTGTGTGTGTCTGTGGTTCGCCTACAGGGAGCAATTCTTCATGGATTTTCTTCAAACTTGGTATACTTATTCCTTATACTCCAAGGAAGATCCCTATTGTTTTTGGTGCATGCCCAACCCCCAGGGGCAGAGCCACGCCCATTTCTAGTATTTGTTTCTTTGTCATCTACAGGCCACATTTCTTAACTTATAAACTTGAAACTTTGCATACACATTCTTTGTACCCTAAGGAACATCCCTATCGTTTGGGTTGCATGCCCAACCCCCAGGGGCAGAGCCACGCCCATTTTCTTTTCGTGTGTCTTTGTGTCGCAATTCTTACTGGATTTTCTTCAAACTTGGTATGCGTATTCCTTATACCCTAAGAAAGATCTCTATTGTTTTTGGTGCATGCCCGACCCCCAGGGGCAGAGCCACGCCCATTTCTAGTATGTGTTTGTTTGTAGCCTACAGGCAGCAATTCTAACTGGATTTTCTTAAAACTTTGTATACTTACTCTTTACACCCTAAGGATGATCCGCATTGTTTTTTGGTGCATGCCCGACCCCCCATGGCAGAGCCACGCACATTCCTTGTATTTATTTGTTTGTCGTCTACAAGCCACATTTCTTAACGTATCATCTTGAAACTTTGAAAGCTTATTCTTTGTACCCTAAGGAACATTCCTATCATTTGGGGTGCATGCTCAACCCCCAGGGGCAGAGTCACGCCCATTTTCTTTTAGTGTGTCGCCTACAGGCCACAATTCTTAATCGGTCATCTTGAAACTTAAAATACTTATTCCTTATACCCTAAGGATGATCCCTTTTGTTTTGGGTGCATGCCCGACCCCCGTGGGACAGCAACACCCATTTCTTGTATTTGTTTGTCTGTCGTCTACAGGCTGCATTTCTTAATGTATCATCTTGAAACTTTGAATACTTATTCTTGGTACCTTAAGGAAGATCCCTATTGTTTTTGGTGCATGCCCGACCCCAAGGGACAGTGCCACGCCCATTTTTTTTTGTCTGTCTGTGTGTCACCTACAGCCCACAATTCTTAATCGATCGTCTTGATAACTTTTTTTATACTTATTCCTTACACCCTAAGGCTGACCACTATTATTTTTGGTGCATGCCGAACCCCCTGGGACAGAGCCACGCCCAATGCTTTTGTGTCTTGTGTTCGCCTACAGGATGCAATTCTTAACAGATCCTTTTAAAACTTTACAAACCTATTCCTTATACCCCCTATTGTTTTTGGGGATTTCCTAACCCCCAGGGGCAAAGCCATGCCCATTTTTACTTCGTGTCTGTGTGTATTGTCTACGGGACACGATTCTTAATGGATCGTCTTTAAACTTGGGATACATGTATGTATTCCATATAGTCTAAGGACGTCAACTGCATGTCTCGGCTCACACAGGCAAGACACGCCCAATTTTTGTGTTTGTCGTTTACTTGGCTTATGTATTCCTTATAGCCTGAGGGCGTCCACTATTGATTTTGATGAATGTCCCGACCCCCAGGGACAGAGCTACGCTCACTTTTTGCCTTTAGCGTTAGGAAGGCACAATTCTGAATGGATTATCTTGGTATACTTATTCCTTATACTCTAAGGACGGCAACTATTGATGTTGGTGCACGACCCTCAACCTCAATGGTAAACAAACCAAACGCCTAGCCTTCTTGACAAAGTACCATACCAATCAAAGCAGGAATGTGGACGTATATTGTAGCGTTAGCGTTTTGTTTTTCTGCCTGCGACTGGGGGCATTTACTCGTGGTTCTCTCTCGAACTCGTGAAGGCTATATGGTTGATCCTGTCAGGCTTGTTCCTTTCGGGAAGCGATCCGAAACTGCACATTTTTGTTTCTCGATGAGGGGAACGGCATTTATCCTCTATTCCCAGACATGCTTTTAGCTGTTGCAAAAAAAAAAGCGGGAAAAAATCAGGGGGTTGGGGGCGGGGTGCTTGTCCAGTGGCAACGCCAGTTTGGGGTTTTCTTTGGGTTTTTTTTGGGGGGGGGGGCAAAGGTAATTTTAAAGTAGGGGGCGGGTGTCTCATACTGAATTTTAATATTCTTGTATTTGTCTTCAAATTTACTACAAATTTTTTATTTCTTATTTTTCTTGTATTTAATTCATTTACAGAATACTTACTAAACAAAAAAAAACAAAAAAATGTTTGAACTACGCATCAAATCTTTTCATTGACCCTGTATAATTTTCTAGACTAGAAAATATGTTGCTTAAATCAAATAAACTTCTACCTCCCTCCGACCGTAATTAATAATAATAATTCACGACTCTTTGGGAATTTACATTACGAATAGAATGTCTCACAAGCTCGCCTTCCAACTTCTGTTCCAACCATTATAAAGTCGTTTGTCGAATAGTTTGGTGTCGACGTCTCGATCTAAGCCATAGCGCGAAAGAACTGACGATGATTACGTACCGTACCATCACAGGCACGATAGAGAAACTCTATGTCACTTGTATACAATGACAGGCGATCTCGTTCAATCTCACGCGAATCTACGATACGGTATTGTTAATGTTTACATCGCTGACATCCGGTCGGCAGATTTTAAAGTTATGAAAAGATATTTTACAGTTCAGCAGTTAGAAATTTGTCAGGAAAAAATTAATGATTGTTTGTTTGTTCAAACAAGGTGCTTGAATTAATTAAAGCGGAACAATATCATAACAAAAGCGTTGTCAAAAATCGGAACCGACTGCAAAAAAATCAGAGCGAGACGGGACAAAAAGCGGAAATCTGCTTTAAAGCGGGAAAAAATCATGTCTGTATTCCAGATCGCCGTAGCCTGCGAAGCTACCGTCAAAAGTAGCGACGGGGCAAAGCGACAAGTGTTGAAATCCGAATAACTGTGCCAAACGCGGGGTCTTTCCGGGCCCCCGACGTCCTTGCCATGAAATGTCTTTCCCATCAACTGGCGATGGACGGCGACCTGCCTACCTGTTGACAGGTAACGCGGAATCAGGGTTCGAATCCGGAGCGGAAGCCTGCGAAATGGCTACCACCTCCAAGGAGGGCAGCAGGCGCACCACTTAAGAAAAATAACGTGGTGCGGCCATTTCATGGTCGCTGCAGGATAAATGAGCGCAATTTAAAAGAGTGTGCGAGGAGCAATTATAGGGCAAGCCTGGTGCGAGCAGCCGCGGTAATTCCAGCTCCAATAGCCTGTGTCGTTCCTGCCTCGTTTTTCTCCTTCGCGGGATAGAACCCGCCGCATTTTCTGTCTACCTTGAAAACATTAAGAGTGCTAAAGGCAGGATAAAACCCCTAGCAAGAATATTTCGTCGTTGGAATATTTCGTCGTTCCGGTCGACTTGGTGACGTCGCTTTTGCTTTCGGTTTCACCGGAGAGCTAGGGTTCGAGAGGAACGGAGGGGGGCGAGCGTACCGGGCGGGGAGAAGAGAAGAGGAAAGCACAAGTACCTATGGTCAGACGAGGAACCCGCCCGTGAGGGGAGGTTGGGATTGTTCCTTCGAGACAGTCTCGTCTACAACGGGTTAACCGTGCCAATGGTCTTTGTGCTGGGAATCGGGGCTTGAAACTTAGTGAACGAGGAATTCCGAGTAGGCGCCCGTCATCAGCTGGCGCCGATTAAGTTCCTGCCTTTTGTACGCACCGCCGGTCGCTACCTCCGATAGAATGTTTCCGAAGGTGAACCTTCTGAAGCATCATTACCGTATCTTCTGTCTCTTTCTCCTCTGTGCGAGAGATGACGGAACACTAACCTTCGAAACTTTACCGTTTCACCAGGTTGCTCTTCTTCTACTTCAGACGCTAGGAGGCTTGTACTTGGCGGGTGGGAGATGCATGGCTTCGGTTGTGGCTTCTCTCTTGTCGGTTCGTGTTTCGTGACCCTCCCTCCCCGCTCATCTCTTTCCCTCCTCTCCTCCGGGCCGTCGTCATGAAACATCAGCGAAGTATTTCTTTTTCCGTAGCATCCCCGAATGAAATATCCTCAAAGCGCCCCTGATAAGTCAGCATGACATCACCGATGCTTCAGCAATGCCTAGGGGTAGATTGGGGGATCGTCGCAAGCCATAAGGCACCATCGGGTGGCCTCGGGATTACTGCGAAAAATTTCAAAGTTTGTATTGAAAATTTGGCCGATATTTTGTCCGATACTTCCCCGAAGCTTCTGCAAAATACTATTCCAGAGGCACCCGATTTAAATATCCTCAAAAGTCCCCTGACATTTAGGCAAGACATCACACATGCTTCGCTGATGCCCCGGAGTTTCCTTGTGGGTCTGGAAAGATCCGGGAATGCCCCTGGTCTGACAATATGCAAGCATTGAAACTTTTCGCAGTTCTCAACAAGGCTAGCTATGCCCCAGGAGCTCCCCTGGGACAACGACAAATCTGTCCCCGACGCCTAACCCTGTTCCTGAAACAAGGCAATCATCCCCGGAGTTTCCTTGTGGATCTGGAAAGCTCCGTTGATGCCTTCCCTGCATGTTTTCCTGTCAGTTCTCCCCTTGAGTAAGCAGTAAAACTGTTCCCGACGCCTCCCGGGGTTCACAATTTTTTTTTCTGTAGTACATCGGTAAGGCAAAATTTGTCCAGTGGTATCTACACATTATATAAGACAATTGTGACTGTCTTAATACGTCCCAACAGGTGTCACTACTTCAAATTCCGCGATTTACTAATATTTTAATTGCTGATGTTTTTTTTTTAAATTTACGCTTATTATTTCGGCAATAATCTTATTCTGTGTTTAGCCAGATAAAAATTTCGAAATTTCAGATAGAAATAATGTAATGACTACATGGCTAGATTTTTATACGCCCACATTTTTATGTGGACGTATATTGTCGTCGCCCCTGTCCGTCCGTCCACAATTTGTTTGTGGACTCTCTACAGGTCACAATTCTTATCCGATTTTGACGAAACTTGAAATATAGGTTTATCCCCATAAGATCTCGGTTCCTTTCGATATTGGCATGTATCGGATGAAAACTTCATGGATTATGGCCCCTGATTGTACGAAAAATCACGTTTTTAGCTTGTGGACCCTATAGAGGTCACAATTTTGAACCGATTTTGATGAAACTTGACATGCATGTTTATAACCCAAAGATCTTGGTTCCTTTCGATATTTGCACCTATCGGAATGTAATTTCCTGAATTATGGCCCCTGATTGTCCGAAAAATCACCCTTTTTAGCTTGTGGTCCCTGTGGAGGTCACAATTATTATCTGATTTAAAAAAACGTTTGATTATATCACCGTTACACCCTAAGGAAGGTTGAGTTCGAATTTCGGGAAAATCGGATGAAAATTGCCATACAAAATGGCCGCCGTTTGTACGCGAATACTGTTAAAAAAATTGTATATCATGGTTTGTGGACCTTGTAAAATTCACATTTTTAAATCAATTTTGATGAAATTTGAAATTCATGGTTATAACCCAAAGATCTTGGTTCCTTTCGATATTTGCACATATCGGAACGTAACTTCCTGAATTATGGCCCCTGATTATACGCAAAATCTCCTTATTTTAGCTTGTGGTCCCTCTGGTGGTCACAATTATTATCCGATTTAATAAAACGGTTGATAATATTACCGTTACACCGTAAGGAAGGTTGAGTTCGAATTTCAGGAAAATCGGACCAAAATTGCCATACAAAATGGCCGCCGTTTGTACGCGAATACTGTTAAAAGATTGTATATCATGGTTGTGGACCCTGTAGAGGTCACAATGTTAATTTTATTTTGATGAAACTTGTAATGCATGGTTATAACCCAAAGATCTTGGTTCCTTTCGTTATTTGCCCATATCGGATCGTAACGTCCTGAATTATGGCCCCTGATTGTCCGAAAAATCACCTATGGTCCCTCTGGAGGTCACATTTATTATCCGATTTAAAAAAACATTTGACTCTATCACCGTTACACCCTACGGAAGGTTGAGTTCGAATTTTGAGAAAATCGGACCATAATTGCCAGAAAAAATGGCCGCCGTTTGTACGCGAACAGTGTGAAAATATGGTATATCAAAGTTGTGGACCCTGTAGAGGTCACAATTTTTAATTAGATTTTGATGAAACCTGAAATGCTTGTTTATAACCTAAAGATCTTTATTCTTTTCAATATTTGCGCATATCAAATTGTAACTTAATGAACTATGGCCTTTGATTGTAGGAAAAATCACTTTCGGTATTGCTTGTTCTCTGTCTATCTCTCGAACAATTATTATCTGATTTATAAAAAAACTCTGATTATATTACTGTTGCACCGTAAGGAAGGTTGAGTTCGAATTTCGTGAAAATCGTACAAAAATTGCCACACGAAATGGTCACCATTTGTACGCGAATAGTGTAAAAATATGGTATATCATGGTTGTGCACTCTCTACAGGTCACAATTCTTATCCGATTTTGACGAAAAGTAACATTTCTAGGTTGTGTACCGTCACACCATAATCATTGTCGGCTTCGAATTTCATGAATATCAGACTGGAACTGACCAACAAATTGGCTGCTCCCAATACAGTATGAAATACAGGACTTAATGATGTAGGAAAAATCACTTTCAGTATTGCTTGTTCTTTATCCATCTCTCAAAAATGTGGGCGTATCCTGCCTGCCAGTGCCAGCCTATCTTTTAAATATCGCATGGGTTGAAAATGGTTATAAATTTGAGATATAGCAGAAATTAAAATGTATTTCTGCCACGTGACCATATATGATGTGTATGGCTGAAATCGGTTAACCGAGGACTTGATACACTCGCTGTACAATAAACACTAACTGTGGACTTGATACACACAATCATATTTTTGCCTTTTGAGATCACACACACGACAGATACACACTAACTGTAGAATACCGCCTAATGCGGAACACCTCAGATCGACCTTAAAATCAAATGGGATATTAAATCCAGGCTTCTGAACATCGTGGCAGTCCTGCTTTCAGTTCAAAAAGTCCTCGGTTGACCACACGTCAGCGATTAGAAGGTGTGTATTCAGATGTGTGTCCTCGATATACACCATATACAAACGCACACACACACACACACAGACAGGGGCGACGGCATAATACGTTCACATTATGAATGTGGACGTATAAAAAGAGATCGAAAAAACAAAAGTTGTATTTTTACGATTTGGAGCATTTTTAAAGGTCCTTTTCTCTTAAAGTCAACATAATATTTTTTGGGAACTTCTTCTACAAAGAGTCTTATCGATAGTCTTTTATATGAAACCATCGATCAACAGTCCAAAATATCAGGAGAAGAAGAATAAAAGGATCGAAAATTGAAAACGGCACCCTTTCATTGTTAAGCAAAACATGCAGTGTGGGTGGCTACAATCTGCACATTTAGTCATCGTATAGAGCGTATTCAACAGTATCGAATTCCAACCGCTAAGTGATCTTTTACGTACACTCCAATGTGTACACGGTGGGTGGGGGGAGGGTGCACGCCAGAAAATCGAGATGAACTGGCCAATGCAGGGATCGAACACCCGACCTCTTGGCTAGCAGGCCAACGCCTTAGCCACTTAGTGTGGACACCCATCGTACATTTCATCCGTCAAATCAAAACATTTCATTGCCATCAGACCAATAATTAATTATTCTTAATTTAAAACTTTATTTTAATATTAGTCTGGTATTATTAAATCCTAATTTTATTGGTAGACGTTCGTCTTATTTCAAATTAAACTTTCATTTAACTAACCCTTAACGTGTCTCTTTAAAACAATTAAATACTCTAAAACAGTAGCTCAACCTTTTGACCTAAGCTCATTAATTTACCATTTTGTTCCGGGCACTCCGGTTTCCCCCCACGGCTAAAGACCCCTACACGCAAGCGAATTATTGAAATAAAATCAAACCATATGTTAGTCCCGAAATGACCTAGTTTGTGTTGAGTGGACATTAAACCCCATTTCTCTCTCTCTTTTACCATTTCGTATCTGAGTGACTTGTTATTCTTCTTAGATGACATATTGCACGTGTCTGATTTCAAAGGGGAGTCGGGGGGCTGAATGGTTGGCATGCGCGCGCTGTATCATAAAGCCTCTCATTGGGTCATCTAGCGTGTTTTCGAATCTCCAGTTGCACTTGACAAGGAGTAAGGTCGCTTGTCCAACCTGATGGGTTTTCTTCATTTCCTCCGGTTTCCTTCCACTGCTAAAGACCTCTATGCGCAAGCGAAATATTGAAATAAAATCGAACTATATGTTAGTCCCGAAATGATCTAGTTTGGGACACAATAACTCTCTTTCTAATTCAGCTAGACTTGGTGTAGGTGTTTATTAGGCCAAAACCTTGACGACTTTGGAACACATAACTCTTCTTCTAATTGGTGTACAATGTTGTAGGCATTCACTAGGTCAACGTCTTGATGAAGTTCGAATATCAGCATTTTCTGCGTTGGGTAAGTAGAGATGAACATTAGTTCTGATTAAGTGATACTTGGTGTATAGATTCATTTAATCACTACCTTGACTATGTTCGACAATGAGCATTTTCTGCTCAGGATAAGCAGAGCGATACGCAAATTGATTGGTCGAGACATTGAAACACAATAACTCTCGGTGTTATTCGCTTAGAATGTTCAAACTTGGCGTAGGTCTTTATTAGGTCAATGCTTTGATGGAGTTCGAACATGAGCATTTTATGCTTAGGGTAAGCAGAGATAGGCAATTTGATTGGTTGATGATTTCGGACACTTTCACTTCAGTTCTAAGTCATAGTGATGAAACTTAGTGTATAGTTTCATTAATACCTTGAATACATACGACAATGGGCATTGTCTCCCATGGATAAGTAGAGCGATGAGCAATTTGATTGGTCGAGAATTTGAAACAAAATAACTCTCCTTCTAAGAATAATTAATTATTTGTCTAATGCAGTGAAATGTGTTGTTTTGACGGATGAAATGTACGATGGGTGTTCACATTAAGTGGCTAAGGCGTTGGCCTGCTAGCCAAGAGGGCGGGTGTTCGATCCCTGCATTGGCCAAGAAAGTTCATCTCTCGATTTTCTGCGATTTGAAGTTGGGTGGTCTGGACATCCCTGGTTTCCTAAATTCAGAGAAAACGGCCTCTGAAAATGACACTTAGATTTTTGCAATATTCATGGGACAATGAACATTTATTTTGAAAATGCTTTCCCAATGCGAAATGGGCTACAAAAAACGAATAAAGAAGAATTTTTAAAAAAATAATTATTTTTATGATGGTGCAGCGCCATTTTTTAAAATGAAGAAAAAAATGAAAATTCCTATATATCATGTCCGAATCACGGTATACATAGCTCGCATGGAACGTTAAGAGTCGCAGAAATCAAATATGGAAAATGAAATTTTTTTAAAATTCCAAGATGGCGGAAATTCCTCTGTATTATGTCTGCATCACGGTATACATAGCTTTCATGGTGTGTAACATGAGATTTTTGGGGATGCTGAATTCAAATATTGGCACAAAATAAAATATCAAAAATCCAAGATGGCAGAAATCCAAGATGGCGACCAAAATTGATGGAAAAATGAAAATTCCTCTGTACTATGTCTGGATCGCGGTATACATAGCTTGGGCTTGGGGTCGAAGAAATCAAATATGGGCACAGAAAATAATTTAATTCCAAGATGGCGGAAATCCAAGATGGCGACCAAAATTGATGGAAAAAATGAAAATTCCTCTGTACTATGTCTGGATCGCGGTATACATAGCTTGGGGTTGGGGTCGAAGAAATCAAATATGGGCACAGAAAATAATTTAATTCCAAGATGGCGGAAATCCAAGATGGCGACCAAAATCCAAGATGGCAGAAATCCAAGATGGCGGCCAAAATGTCACGATTTTCTATTATTTTGGGAAGCAGAGATAGGATATGGCTTGTGTTGTGCCAAATATTGGGTTCTTGGGGTCGCTGCAATCAAATATAGGACTGAAAATCAATTTCAAAAATCCAAAATGGCGGAAATTCAAGATGGTAGCCAAAATTGACGGAAAAAATATGAAACTTCCTCTGTATTATGTCCGGATCATGGTATACATAGGTTTCATGCTTTGTAACATGAGATTTTTGGGAAGCCAAATTTAAGTATAATATAAAATATAATATAAAAAATCCAAGATGGCGGAAATCCAAAATGGCACGATTTTCCATTATTCTGGGAAACATATAGGATACGTCTTGTATAGTGCCGAATATGGTGTTCTCAGGGTTGCTTGGACATTTTATGAAAACGGCAAGTAAATGAACGATTGTTTTGCTTTATTCCAACATAATTGATGACTTCTTTGCTGACTGCCTTTTACGAAATGCAATTTTTGAACATTAATAGATGTTCTTTTCATGAAAATTAAACTCTTAATTGACAAAAGAGGTACTTTTGAGGCTTTTAATGAGAAAATTTGAATTTTGAAAATTTTGACCTACTGAACCGTCATTGCACTCTATCGCGGAATCTAGCTTTGCGACTTCCGACTCATTTAGCTGTGCCGGGTCACATATAGGCTTTTGATGTGTTTAATGGTATGTTTTAAGAGTCTCTGAATTGAAATATTGCAATCAAATCAATCCAGCCGCTAGTTTTGCCAATATGGCCGAAAAATCCAAGATAGCCGCCATTTTTGGCCCGGAAAAAGTTTCGCGGTCGATGTCTTCAATTTTGATGAATTTGTGTGGATAAATGGCAACCAACAATAATACTCACCGATATTTATCATCTGATAGTCAACTGATTTCGGGTTTAATTTAATCAACGCTTAATAATGGACCCATGTAAGGCCCTGTATCCATAGGCTGTTCACTTGTGGCGCGATCCCTTGTGACCTTGCGACGCGCAATAAGGACAATGAACCTTTGTTTTTTAATGTGCCTGTTCCCATAGGTTGTATCCAGGGAACAGGTGGCCTCGCGCATGGAACATGTGGTCTTGTGACCGGGAACACAGCAGACCTGTCAACTCTACCGCAAATGCCGCAAAATGGCCCCGTGTACCGCTCTACTGCGCGGTAATAAATTTCTACCGCATTTTTAAACAAGAGTTTTTTTTAGTTTTCTCGCCAAAACTTTGGAACTAAGGGAAACAACTCTTTACTTGTAAACAAAAAGGATTACCACTTTCTGTTATCAACGTCGATTTGGGGTGTTGTAAGTTGTAATTTAGCTAAGAGATTTGTTCTCGAATTCGCTTCAACCTTTTTTTAGAGTTAATAAAGCGGATATATTATTGCCACGTGTTCCAAATACTCTTAAAATGCGTAGCGATAAACTAAACAAATAGCGACCAATTTACGGCAGCAATGGCTGACATTTTCGTTTGCGCGCGTACGGACAGTCGCTACAGCATGTAATACAATATTCCGAATGCAACACAACCTGGAACTTGAATTTCATGAGGCGAAGATGTCTATGGATTTTCATTGATTTCTGATAATTACTGCCAGAGTTATGACCCTTGATCACTTTGAAAAATCTTATGAGCGCTCTAGAGATTAAAGTTAATATCCGATTGACTTTAGATTTATATACTCTCTCTCTCCCTTCGTTGGAGTTCACTCCGGTTTCCTCCCACTGCTAAAGACCCCTACGCGCAGGCAAATTATTGAAATAAAATGGAACCATATATTAGTCCAAAAATGACCTAGTTTGTGTCGAGTGGACGTTAAATCCCATTTCTCTCACTCTCTCTCATTGGAGCCGGTCTGGGCAGCCGGTCTAATTATAAGTATATGGTATATCAAGGTTGTGGACCCTTTTCGGCCACAATTTTGATCAGATTTTGATGAAACAATTTAAATATAAATATATAAGGATTGACACTTTCCAACAAAATGGCCACTCCTTGTTCGCAAATAGTGTAAAATGTATTTCCAAGGTTATTGAACCTCTAGAGGTGGTCGAATATTGTCGTCGCTCCCGTCCATCTGTTATGACCCTTGATCACTTTGAAATATTTTGTGGATGTTGACTATAAATTTATACACAGTGTTTAAGGTCATGAGACGAAGAAGCCTTTAGATTTTCAGTGATTTCCGATAATTACGATAATTTTGATCACTTCAAAAAATCTTGTGGACGCTCTAGAGGCCAAAGTTTATATCTGATTGACCTTAAATTTATACACACTGTTTAACCTGTTAAGCGCGTAGGGCGTTATATTACGCTCTGAAAAACTGTCACTCACTGTGTGTATGACGTAGTATTACGTCTTGGGAGGTATTTTTCCCACATGGTTGCTGTACGAGAAAGCAACCTGTAAGGGAAGTAACTCTAGTTAACCTGTAAGGGGAATAACTCCATTTAACAAGCTTTGGAATGAGACCAGCCATTATTAATTATCTTCAAATTTACGTTTTTTCCAAGCTTGACCTTTTCTTGACACTGATACAATCATCATTAATTACGCAATGGGGGGAAGTTAACATTTTAAAAAGGACATGCTTAACAGGTTAAGGTCATGAAACGAAGAATCCTATTGATTTTTGACGATTTCCGATAATTACTGCCAGAGTTATGGCCCAAGTAAAAACTTATGGACAGTCTAGAGGCCAAGGTAAATATCCGATTGACTTTAAATTTATATACAGTGTGTAAGGTCATGAGATGAAGAAGATTGTGGATTTTCATCTATACCGGATAATTACTGCCTGAGTTATAGCCCTTGATCACTTTGAAACATCTTGCGAACGCTCTAGAGTCTAATGTTAATATCCGATTGACTTTAAATTTATACACAGGGTTTAAGGTCATAAGACAAAGCGCCCTAGTCTTTTTCAACGATTTCCAATTATACTATTTGATTTTTAAGTGTTATTAAAGTCACCTAATGAAACTGACGAAGAAACAAATGACAAAATGAAATGGAAGTTCACATTCATCGATTTATTCCAAATGATCGTTAGACTAAGTAAGGCACAGACTGACCATTATAAGGGTAAAATGATACCCGGGGTCAAACAGCAAAGTTACCACAGCATCACAACAAAGTTAGTAACGGGTAAATCCTCCTCTGTTTGCCAAACAAGCATTGATCCGACGTGGCATACGCCTAATGAGACGTCTAAGGTCATTTTGGAATCAACAGTGAACCTTGACTCACCTGAAAACATCACATTGCTCCAGCGTTGATTATCCCAGTGTTGACGATCCCTACACCAACGACGTCTTGCCTGAATGTGATGATATCTCACACAAGGGATCACGCGAGGACGTCGGGCGGGAAGGTGACCCCAATGCAGTCGATTCCGAATCGTCTGGCCTCTCACTCTCACACCAGTGACTGTTTGAAGTCGAGCGCTGATCTGATTTGCTGTGATGACACGATTTCTCAAGGCCAAGGTACGGATAAATCGATCCTGCTTATGACAGACTGAGAAACATTTATCGTCCGCGCCACAACCGCCTGTGTTGTGCCGATCTGTAGCATGCCAAGGGCAAGTAACCTTTCATTTTGGGTAAGCCGACGCATATCAAAATTTGTTTTCTGGTCACTAAAACAATTAAACTGATGTTTCCACCCTGGAATTCAATGCAACAATGACTGTAACATTCAAAGTCAGAGTCGTGCAAATCTTGGGTTGGACCCCCATGATGATCCCAAGCATCACCTGCATTCCATGTGGTAGCTATTGGTGCGTTTGGGCGTCACATGTAACTGGAAATGTTTCTTCTGTTAGGTTCTATAGTGACTTTTTTCGTAGTCATTTGCATATTTTAGTATTATGCCCCCAAAATCAAATATCCCCTACTTTTTTTATACGCCCACATTGAAATGTGGTCGTATATTGTCGTCGCCCCCGTCCGTCCGGCGTCCACAATTGCTTGTGGACGCTCTACAGGCTAAAGTTAATATCCGATTGACTTTAAATTTATACACAGTGTTTAAGGTCATGAGACGAAGAAGCCTATTGTTTTTCAGCGTTTTCCGATAATAACTACCAGAGTTATGGCCCTTGATCACTTCAAAATATCTTGTGGACGCTCTAGAGGCCAAAGTTATTATCCGATTTACTTTAAATTTATACACAGTGTTTAAGGTCATGAGACGAAGAAGCCTATTGTTTTTCAGCGATTTCCGATAATAACTACCAGAATTATGGCCCTTGATCACTTCAAAATATCTTGTGGCTGCTCTAGAGGCCAAAGTTAATATCCGATTGACTTTAAATTTATACACAGTGTTTAAGGTCATGAGACGAAGAAGGCTATTGATTTTCAGCGATTTCGATAATTAGTGCCAGAGTTATGGCCCTTGAACACTTGAAAATATCTTGTGGACGCTCTAGAGGCCAAAGTTAATATCCAATTGACTTAAAATTTATACACAGTGATACGAAGAATCCTATTGATTTTCAGCAATTTCCGATAATTAGTGCCAGAGTTATGTCCCTTGATCACATCAAAAAATCCTGCGGCCTCTCTAGAGGCCAAAGTTAATATCCGATTGACTTTAAATTTATACATAGTGGATGCTCTAGAGGTCAAAGTTAATATCCGATTGACTTCAAATTTATACATAGTGTTTACAGTCATGAGACTAAGTCGTCTATCGATTTTCAGTGATTTTCAATAATTGCTGCCAGAGTTATGGCCCTTGATCACATCGAAAAAATCCTGTGGAAGCTCCATAGGCCAAAGTTAATATCCGATCGACTTTAAATTAACACACAGTGTTTAGGGTCATGAGACGAAGAAGCCTATTGATTTTCAGAGATTTCAAATAATTATTGCCAGAGTTATCTCCCTTGATAACTTCAAAAAATCCTGTTACGCTATAGAGGCTAAACTTATCATCCGATTGACTTTAGATTGATACACAGAGTTTAAGGTGTTGAAACGAACAAGTGTTTTGATTTTCAATGAATTTTGATAACTGAACAGCTAAATCCATGATATTAAATGTTTCAAGTATATACTAATTGTTAGAGTGGGGTAACACTTTATAAAAAGCAATCAAATTCTAATGATTTTCTGATAATTACATAATGAGCCGTTACTCTTAATCAGTTTTTAGTGTATTACAAATGTTTCATTAGCAAAAAAAGTAAAAATATGCGACAACCCTTGTTGACTGCCCTGACGATTTAGCTGCTGTGGGCGTATGTTTCGTTGCCTGGCAACCTATCTTTGAATAGTATATTACTGTCAGTTAAAGCCCTTGATCACTTTGAAATACCTTTTGGACTAAGGCCATGAGACGAACAATCGAAATTATTCTAACAGTTTCAGATAATTACTTTTTCATGCGTTGTTACAAAATAATATAAATAAAATGAAATAAAAAGAAAAAATATGCGACAACCCTTGTTTACTGCTTGGACGACTTAACTGTTTTGGGCGTATGTTTCGTATCTTTCAAAATTTTCTGGGGGAGGTCTCCCATACCCTCCATAAAGACTCCCTACTTTGGCGCTCATGCGTGGGATTGGTCGAGGTTTGCAAGTCCATTCGTTTGACTCTTTACCTCAACGATCATTGCCTGAAGTACTGCCAGACTGCATTTCCATCAGCCTGTTTTTCAAAATTTTCTTGGGGAGGACCCCCTTCCACCCTTAGTTGAAGCTCGTGCCTTTGCCCCCTTAATCTTGGCCTTTGCCCCGAAGTATAATAAAAATAAAGATGTTTGAAGTATGTGTAATCAAAAAATATTTCCTATTTAGTGTAAATGGGTATTAAAATGAGTAAAAGGCATCATTTTGCCCGAAGCAGTTACGTGTTATGTAAACAATGCATGAGCCATTGAACCAATGACTGACGTCGCATGAAGTCAATGCACGTGTTGAAAACAGTCATCTGTGACAGAGATAATTCGTAAGTAATTCTCTGTGAAACAGATTGCCTTCAACCATCAATGGCTGGCGCCGCCACTGTGTTCATGGTAAGCAGAGCAATAGGCAATTTGATTTGCCAAGACTTTGGAACACATTAAATTATTTAGACTGCTCAAATTTGGTGTATATGCTTATTAGATCAATGCCTTGATGGAGTACGAAGATGCACATTTTCTGCTTAGGGTAAGCAGAGATAAGCAATTTGATTGGTTGATTCTTTGGGAGAGTAATGAAACTTGGTGTCTAGTTCATTGATTATGGCGCCTGATTTTACGAAAAATCACATTTTAGCATGTGGACACTAGAGGTCACAATTTACATCTGATTTCTTAGTTCCTTTTGATATTTGGGGATCACATGGATAAGTTGGTAAGACATTGGCTCACTGGCCTGGAGATTGGGTGTTCGATCCCTGCATTGGCCGAAAAAGTTCATCCGAGTTTTCCTGCGGAGGGCCTGACAAGGACAGCTGTCTAGTCATTTGGATGTGACAAAAAACCGATATAAGAGTAGGCCGTAGCGCCGCTGCTCGAGCAAAAATTCCTTCATAGCACACTATATCGAATTAAGGCCCTTGATTGTGACAGAGAGAGACAGATGGGGTTCATAGGTAAACTTTGGTATCTCTTTCGTTGGAGGTTTTCTCCGGTTTCCTCCCACTGCTAAAGGCCCCTACGCGCAAGCAAATTATTGAAATAAAATTTAAAAAACCATATGTTAGTCCCGAATGAGTTTGTGTCGAGTGGACGTTAAACCCCATTTCCCTCTAGAGGTAACAGTTTTTATACGCCCACATTGAAATGTGGTCGTATATTGTCGTCGCTCCCATCCGTCCGACCGACTAGCGTCCACAATTGCCTGTGGACGCTCTACAGGCTAAAGTTAATATCCGATTAACTTTAAATTTATACACAGTGTTTAATGTCAGCAATTTCTGATAATTAAGTGTTAGCATGGGGTAGAACTTTATAAAAGCCAAACAAATTTTAATGATTTTCTGATAATTACTTTATGAGTTGTTAAAGGGACAATCCCTATAAGAACAGAGTCTCAAAAATTAAAGTCCGAGTATTTATGAAATTTATGGACCAAAATATAGTGGCATTGTGTATTTAGCTTGTCTCAAAATTTCAGCTCAAAATATTGAGTCGTTTGGACGTGAACGTCAACACTGCTTATCCGGACACGTAACCTTTTTAAGATTTCGGGTGAATTTTTTCATTGGGTGACCTGATAATCGATTAATGTTTCTTGAGAGGTCTATACAGTGAATGATCCATGCCATGTACTTGATAACAAAAGGTAAATTACACCAACATATTATTTTTTATAAAAAAAAGTCTGGTTTTATCTAGATATTGTATAATAAAACGTTCTCCATTTCCAGATGAAGACTGTCAGGTTTAAGTTATTTACAAGCGTATCACAAATATCGGGTTAGTAGGTGGGCCTTAGGTTTTGGATTTTAAAGGGTTTTAACACAAAATTAAGCAGTTTTATTCCCCAAAAAGTTATCGGGATTGGCACTTTAATTCTAATCAGATTTGAGAGTATTATAAATGTTTCATGACCGAAAAAAGTAAGAATATGCGACAACTCTTGTTGACTGCCCGGACGATTTAGCTACTGTGGGCGTACTTTTCGTTGTCTGGCAACCTATCTTTATCTGATTTTGATGAAACTTAAAATCTTTACATTTTGAAGATCTGGGTTCCTGTAGATATTCATGCATATTGGACCGTAACTTCCTGGATTATGCCCCCTGATTGTATGAAAAATCTCTTGCAAAATGTTGGCGTATCTTGCATGGCCAGCTCCTATTTATATAAAAATTAATATCAAAAAGGCACATTCAGCGCAAGCCCAGTTTCCGCGACTATCTTTCTAAGTAAAATCCAGTACACATAAGGCTGAATGAAAAAACATGGTATCTTGATGGCATTAAAGAAATAAGTTGTTCATCATTTCAACGTTCAAAGACAGAAAAAGATGAAATCAATAAAGTCAAGGGATCTATCAGAATTGATAGATTATAATCATATTGGGATCTATCAGAATTGATAGATTATAATCATATTGGGACCAATGTGCTTTCTTTT